>OZ014519.1:72397824-73597824 GCA_963966055.1 Lathyrus aphaca
TACTTTACTCCCCCAGTTTCTAGCAAAACCAAGGTAATAAGTCATAAAAAATTAAAAAATAAAATTAAAAGATGATAAAATGTAGTTGTTGGGATTCGAATGTGTGTCCTCTAAATACTTTACCCCTTAGTTTCTAGCCAACTGGGGTAATAGGTCATAATTTTTTTTTAAATAATTAAAAGGTGTTAAAATGTAGTTGTTGAGATTCGAAGTTGTGTCCTATAAATAGTTTACCCACGGTCTCCAACTCAATCAAGGTTGTCATAAAAAATTAAAATTAAAAGGTGCTAAAATTTAGTTGTTGGGATTCGAAGGCATGTCCTCTAAATACATTACCCTTTGGTTACCAGCTAAACCGAAGGAATATGTGTTATTTTAAACAAAATTAAAATGTGACACGTATATGCTTTACACCTCGATTTTTGTTGGATGAGATGAAAGTTTTGTCATAAAATGTATTATTTGTAGTAGTGATTCATTGGCTCACAAAAGGTTTGGGAAACATCAACTTTATTTTTTCCCCGTATGGTGGAGAAAAAACCCATTGTCGACCATTTGGAAATGAATGATATACTCTTGTTAAACTCATTATCCATATCATTTGATCACTTTAACAATTCCCTTCTTTATGTAAAGGAATGTACTGCCACTTTTGATGAAGTTCAATCGTCTGTAAGATTAAGGAGTTATCAAACTTGAAAATTTTTAAAGCTGACAATAATGATGAAGACTTAAGTGTTTCAAGAGAAAGAAGTGAGGGTAAATAAAACTAGAAAAGAAATAAATTCAAGTCAAACTCCAATCTAAGTTTTTTGTTAAGTCAAAGTTTCAATGTTTCACTTATCACAAAACCAATCATTTTAAGAATGATTGTCCCGAAAGAGGAAAAATGTGATTTTGTTTAGATTATGATTGCCTCAGACGAAAATGCTTATAAAAGTGTTGACACACTAGTGGTAACAAGTTTCCAATAAGAGAAGAGTTATGTTATGGAATAGGTTGATCTTATCACTTGTATCCAAGGAAATAACAGTTTTTAAACTTTGATTCTAAAATACGGCGAAGTCGTTCGACTAAAGATAATAAGGTTTGGAAAGTTCATGGTATTTGTACAATCAACTGAAAAATGTTTGATTATTGTGAGTTTCTTCTATGCAATGTGAGGTATGTTTCCAAACTTAATCAAAATTTATTGTCCATAAGCATGTTTGTTGATCCAGGTTAGTTCACTAGAATTGAACCAAGAATGTTGAAAATTTCGCATGGTACATTGATGATGTCTAAAGGGTCCAAAACTCGTGAGTTATATATTTTTTATGGTTCCACCATTATTGGCCATGCATCAATAGCTAGTGAAGACCTTCATGATAAACCTAAGTTATGGTATTAGAGATTAAGACATGTCAAGGAAAAAGGTTTAGTTGAACTTGCTAAACATGAATTGCTATAGAATGAGAAATTAAATCAATTATAATTCTTTGCTAATTATATTTTAGGAAAATAAAATGGTATGAAGTTTGGGAGTGATGTTCATAATTCTAGTATACCTTTTGAGTATGTTCATTCATATCTATGGGGTCCGAGAAGGGTGGAAACTCACAGGGGTGGATTAGATTTTCTCTCAATTATTTAGGATTTCTATAGAATAGTTTGAGTCTATATTCTTAAAATTAAAAGCGGCACCTTTGAAAATTTTAATGAATGATATACTCTTATTATAAATAAATTGGAAATTAAACTGTTGTTTCAATAATGTTTATGAGTTGAAGTTATTTTTACAATATCTTACTTTATTAATAGACTCTCATCCACATGAATAAACTTCAAGATACATATACATTTTTGGAGTGAGGGACTAGTAAACTACTAAAATTTGAATATTTTTAGAGCTTTTGTGTTTGGTCATATCAAACAACATAAACTTGATGCTATGACTGTGAAATGTGTCTTCATTCGTTATCTTGAAGGGGTGAAAAGTTACAAACTGAGGAAGATAGCACCAAAAGTATCAAAATTTATCATAAGTAATGATGTTACTTTTAATGAGACCCGTATAGGGATGAAGTTCTTACCTGGAGCTTAGAGAATCCTAAACTATGGTGGAAAATACTCAATTTGAGGTGGAGGTTCCTACTAGTGAGACTATTTCTCGTACTATTATGGGAAACATATAATGTCTCATAATTATTGGTTAACTCATGATAGAGTTAGGATGGAGATCATATAACCTCAAATATACTATTATATTAATCTTATTTGTTATGCTTTGAATGTGTCTGAAGGGTTGCAAGACTCAGAACCAAAGACATTCAGAGAAATAGTCAAAACAAAGATAACTAAAGATTGTTAATGGAGGTAAATGATGAGGTAAACTAATTATGAAGAACCATATTTGGGATCTTGTGAAGATATCTAAAAATAAATGGTGTTTGGATGCATGTGGATATTCAAGAAGAAGAAAAGTATTTCAGGAATTGAAGAACCAAGGTTTAAGGAAAGACTTGTAGATAAGAGTTTTACTCAGGTAGAAGGGATTGATTACAAAATTTTTCACTTATAGTAAAACATTATTCCATAAGGGTAATTATGATAATTATAAATGAATATAATCTTGAGTTGGAAGAGGTGGACGTCAAAACAAATTTCTTAGACAAAGACCTTGAAGAGTCAATCTACATGGAACAACTTGAATGTTTTGTAGAAGAGAAAGCTAAAGTATGTTTGCTGAATAAATACATGTATGAGTTGAAACAAAGCCCACATAAGTGGTATAGTCAATTTGATGAATTTATTCTTAAACATGATTTTGTAAGAAGTAATTTTGACAATAGTGTAAATATATTTAAGAGAAATGAGAATTCCATTCTCTTCTTTCTTCTATATGTTAATGATATTTTGATGGTAAACTCTTAAAATTTAACTATTAGTAAGCTCAATGAGAAATTTAAAGGTAAATTTGAGATGAAAATTGGTGAAGGTAAAAGAGTAGTGGGTATGGATATCATGAGAATCCGCAAAAAGAGTGAATTGTTCTTATCTCAATCTAATTACTTGAAGAAAGTGGTGAAGCAGTTTAGAATACTAAAATCATCAACACTCTTTTGGGTCATCACGCGAAGCTTTTGATTAATCAGTGTCTTTAAACTTAGGAAAAGAATAAGATGATAAATATTACTCCATATTCTATTAGGGTTGGAAGCATTATGCATGGTATGGTTTATAGTATATTGAATTTAGCATATGCAATTAGCATAGTAAGATGCTCTTTGCCAAATCCTTGTCAAGTTCATTGGAAAACTTTGAAGTGGGTGTTGGGGTATTTGAATGGTTATCTAAAGGGTGGTTTAAGGAATACAAATTCAACTCAATAAAATGACATTTTTAGGGTTATTAGATACAAACTATGTAGGTAATATGAACACTAGAAAATCCTATTAGGTTTTGTGTTTATGTTTTTTGGGACAACTGTAAGCTATAAGGCAAATCAATAATCATCAGTCCCGTTGCCAACTACTCAAGAGGAATATATTACCCTTGTTGAAGGGGTTAAGGAATCCATATGGCTAAAAAGTATGATTGAGGAGCTATGGACTACTCAAGAATGCGCGAAGATAAATTAGGATAGTTGTAAACACCCCAAATTTGCCCTCACCTTTTCTCACACCATGGCTTGTGATGTTTCATTTTATGCATTAGCATAAGCATATCATATCCCACTGCATAGTTTCATTTCATCTGCATCTAGGGTTTGTGATCTGAGCAATCTAAGAAGTGATCTAAGCCATCCCAATGGTCTTGAAGCATGCAAAGAGGGTCCATGTGTGTTCCATGATCATAATATGCTCCCCAAAGTTCATAAAAGTCAAGCGATCACAAAGCATGGCAAAGGCATAGAGGCAGACTGAAGATTTCCTGCACAGATGACCTAAAATTAGGGTTTTGGTTTCAGAGGCCTTAATCCCAATTTTTTTGGTCATTCTTGTTTCTAATGGTCTTAATATGTTATAAGGATCATGTGTACCAAGTTTGATGAAGGAATTCACTGTGGAAGTCATCTGATCATTGGGTAACTTCTTGAGCAAGAAAAGTCTAAATCAGGGCATCTGGGGCCTCTATCAAGGGTACCAAAGGGTCATCATTCATAATTTTGAGGTTCTATGATCTTTATTTGATCTCAGAAGTGGTTAGAAGTTCACAAGATTGAAGAATTTCAAGCCAAATGGAAACTTGCTATTTTTGGAAATGACTTGTAATGGAAACTTTCCATTTTGGGAAAGATATTCAACCTATTCTTTCATGACCAAAAATGCTTCAAATGAAAAATACTTGGACATGAAAGTTGTAGATGATGTCTTCCCATTTTCAAAAAGTACAAGAACATGTCTTGATTCATCCTAGAACTCAAGATATGGCCTTTCAAAGTTGCCAAAAATCCTATAATTTTCAAGTGTGCACCATAGAGGGAATTTTGCAAATTCACTTGCCAAGCCCTTTCATGACCTCTAATTGACCTCTAAACATCATACCAACATAGTGGAACACATTTGGATCAGAATCATGCCTTGCATCACAAGTTTTCATGGCCAATTTCTCAAGCAATTTCGAAGTTGTCAAAATGCATAAAGCTTGCAAACACTTGATCAAGGCCATCCAGCTGCACTCTAATGATCCAAAGGCTCTCCATGAACCATGTTGAGGCCAGACACCCCTTAAAGGCAGCTCTGAACCATGCCCATACCTCAAGTACACAATGTTGACATTTTTGCAATTTGGCCCATACCAATCACACTATGCCACCACCCACTTTCTAATCACTCCCATTGGCCTATACTAACCTTATGCAGCTCATTCCATAACACACACAAGCCTGAATCATCCCACAACTCAGTTTTCACAAAAATCCCCAGAATCTTCATTCCTTCGAAACTCACTCCTCAGCCACTAAAACTCAAAACTTTCACCACCAATCATCTCCACACATCATAAGGATCATTTCCCACCCCTTGCCATTGCCTAAAACCTCACAAAACAAGAACACGATTTCTGGTGCAGTAGAACAAAACCTTCAAAACCAAGTCATACAAACTTCATTCAAGCATTTCAGAAGCACAAGGGGATCAAGTGGAGTGGATTAGCATCAAAGGAAAGGCCAAAAAGCTCAGATTGACAAAGCTTCATCTCAGGTAGTCATCTCAAAACATTTTTCCAGAAACTCCATTTTAAGTTATAATATGATTTTGTATGTTCCCCTTATCATGGTGATATGATTTGTTTTGAAAATGGTTGAGAAACCAGGATGTATGCTTGCTCTGAAACTTTTGACCTAAAAACGTTTTTCTTCGATTCTCCACTTTGATGCAATATAAATGATTTGCATGGCCTGATTCTTGTTTAGGATGGTTTGGGGGTTGATTCTGGAGAGTTTGGGAGTTTGGGGTAGCCTAGGGAAGAAGTTGGGGTGAAGTGCTCGCCGGAAAAGATGATTGGAGCTTGCTCCGATCACCTGAGAGTAATTAGGGTTTAGTGCCAGTTTGAATGTCAGCCCTAGGATCCTTGCTTAGCGCGCATATGGATGGCTCAGATTGCTTCATTAAATCTTAATTCATAATTAATTAGATTAATTAGGTTTATTAATTAATTTTTGCCAGATTGCATCCTGACCATTAGATCACGCGCACAGTCAATCCCTTCCCCTTATGTTTGAATCTGGGCCACTGGATCATCATATTTTTCATTTAATTCATTTTAATTTCATTTTTATTGCATTTCTTTCATATAATTATTAAAAATATCAAAAGACTTTCAAAAAATCTCATTTCTTGCATTTTCATTCTAAATATTTTTCTTAACCTAAAAACATTTTTTATTTTAATTTTTGCATTAAAAAAGTATTTTTAAAATATTTAAATGTTTTATTTAATTAATTAATCGATTTTAATTAATTAAATATGCATTTAGGTTTCTAAAAATCACCAAAAAATTCATTAAGCATTCTAATACATTTAGAAACATTTTCAAACTCACCATACAAATTTCTTTTTAGGTTTGATCACATTTTTACAATTTTCTTTGAATTAGGGTTCTTAAATTTTACATTTTTTAACCCTAACTTGAAAACTTCATTTCTGCCTAACCATGATGAGTTTGAACTTGATTCTTTTTGCATTATTTTTCATATTTCATATAGTTTCTAAATTATATATCTCATATTTTTATCTTGCATTTTAAATTTGATTTGCATTTTCCCTTAAGAATCACCCAAAAACCCTAGTTAACTTAGGAATTTCATAACTTTCACTAGGATTGGCTTCTGACCTTCTCCTTTGGGGTGTGGTCTTGTATAGGTTTAGGGTTTTTTTGAGCTCAATTTCAATTTTTTTCATGGTGTTTGCTTTTGTTTTGTTCATATGCATCTCATGTTGCCTTAAAACCCTAATTTTGCATCTTCATTTGCATTCTTCTTTACATATCATAAACTTATGAACTTGTCATGCCATTCCATTCTTTTGTATGTCATCTTAGACATCTTAGGACATTTTTAAAACATTTCTTGATCATTGTTGCATCATTTTGGCATGCTTTGCATTCATTTTGTTTCATGAACATTCATGTGTTTTCAATTTTCATTCATGCTTCATTTGCACTCATTTTCTTGTATGATCATTCATATGCATCTTGTATGACTTTGAATCATCTCATAACATATTTTCATTGCATAATCAATTCTGACTTTGGTCTTTTCATCCTTATTCATCTCATTTCTTTGTGCTTTATGTCTTATTCATTCATACTAACATTTCAGGAACATTTGGTAAGTTATCTGGGAGGTGGATTTGCCTTCACCTCCCACCTTTTCTTTCCTCTCATTTGCATATTTATTTGTCTTTGAAGTTAACTTGTTTCACTTATGTCTCTCTTGCTCCTTTCTTTTCTCCTAAGTTACTTATCTTCTTCAGGAAGTAAGTAACTTATTCTTCTTCCTCCTTCTCTTTTCATCTGCTTCTTCCATGGTGGCCTTCTCGAAGATCCTTTCTCTTAAGCCTCACAAACCATAGGATATCCAAGCATGATAACTTTTAGGGTTGTATATAGTCCCCCTAACTTTTTACCTTTGAGTCTCCTTGAGTCTCTCTTCTCATCTCTTAATCAGAGGCTAAACTCTTAAAGCTTTAGGATTTTGGAATTAGGGTTATGCTTGATTCCTTATCTTAGGATGGAGTGTATAACTTTAATCCTTAGTGTTAAAACCTTTAATTTGTTTACACCTCTTAAATAAAACACATTAATAATCACTAAGACTTTATCTTGTAACTTGGGCCTTACATTAGGGTTCTATCTCTTCCTTATGGTTAAGTGGGACTAACCCTAGTGTTTAATGGACAAGTCCTCCTCACGTTGTCTTACAAAACATAAAATCCACTTCTTAATCTCATCCTTTAATTAAAATCCATTTAATAAAGGCTTGTTATATAATGAATTTAATCCCTAACCATGGATTAAGTTGAGGTATCTTCCTCAGCTTAAGTGTTCTCATCTATCATCCTTCTATTAGGATGGTGTAATGAGTTCACTAATATGTGATTAGAGATTAAACTCATTACTTAACACTAAACAAAAAAACCCAAAAACATCTGAATATTCACAAGTAGGTTAATGATCTTAATCCTACATCATCATGGTAATTAAGTTGAGATGCTTATCTCATACTTAAGTAGGCTCATTATCCCTAATCAGGGAGGATATAATGAGTTTACAAACCCTTGATTTAGGCTTAAGCTCATAATCCTATGCAAAACACCAAAAACAATAAAAAACTCAAAACCCAAAAACAAAAAATAATCGTCTGCTCCGGGATTCTTTTCTCATCACACTCATTCTATAAATGAGGACTTTTTTCTTCCGTCTAATGCAAGGCAGTTAGCACTCGAGCCAGACGAGTCATACACTTGAGCATAGGCAAGCAGGCAGTTCACAGTCAATTTTTTTCAATCTCTTTGAGTCGAACTACGGTGTTCTGACTTCCTCATTGTACGAGAGGATACGTAGGCATAACTTAACAGTTATCAAACAAAAGTCTCTTTGTCATCCCCCCTCTTTCAGCATTCTTTCTAAATCCTCAGTTCCTGAGCAATTCACACCTTTTGCATTGACACCTGTACTTTCTTTTCCTAGCTTTTTCACACAGATAGCACATACACTTACCCCTTTTAAAAACAATCTTGTAAGCGTGGATCCCGTCGAGTACGACAGACGATCTGGGGTGCTAATACCTTCCCAGGTCGTAACCAACCCCTTTTCTCAGTTTCTATGGTTCGCAACCGTCTTATCCATCTCTTTCTAGGTTTATGCAACATTACCTTTCCTTCGGGATAAAAATGCCTAACTGGAGACTCTATTAACCATTTCTCTTTCGCCGACGGTTCGCGTTTGCACCGGGACGTAAGTCCGGGGAGCGACAGCTTGGCGACTCTGCTGGGGAATCAAATTTTGCAACCAGGGCTTCTGGTTCTTTTTGTGGGTTTCTCCTAACGCTTGTTTGATTTGTGTTTATGGGGGTGTTATGTGTGCTTTTTGTTTATTGCTTTATTTATTTCTTTCTGTACAGCTTTATTTATTGCTTTCATTTACTGTTTTATGCATTTCATATTATTGTCATCATATCATGTGCTGGATTTGTTGGTTTGCCTTGGTGGGAGGGATATTTCAGTGAGCAAGGTTCCACACCGGGAGCCTGGGTGACACATAGGATTAGAGTGGCTTCATATTCTTTCCCATTCAATTTCGGTCTGGTGCAGGAATATGAAACACGGTTCAGACATGGGTTTCTTCTTGAGAACTTTATGCTACGAATTTCCTGTAGTACTAGGGTTATCTGGGAAGCCTGCTAAGTCTGGATGACCTTTTAGATGACCTTCAGCATATGAGGTGAATTAGAGGAGGGTCTTTTATAATTAATGTAAACAATATACCTCCGGGTTAGAAGTGTTTATACTTCTCATAATAGATCCAAGTCTGAAGATCCTTGTTCTAGAACAATACCTGTGAGTGGGTTGGGATGTTTACAAGTTTGCAGGAATCCTTGGCCTCAACATACCATGTTACTGATATTGTTTTAAGGTCACACTATTTTGGACTGATCTTATGAAACCCTGGACTTGTGACTCTTTATTTGAGTCCCCCACCTAGTTACTGGTTCTCTAGCCTTCATCTGGATTTTTGAACACTCATGGACCCTATCAAGGCAAATGACAAATCCAGCACCTGATCACAAACCCTTGCATATCATTCTGCATACATCATTTTGCATCATTTTAACATTTGTCTATTTGTTTTACAGGGTATCCACATCATCTTTGGTTTGGTTTTGACTATTCTTCTGCTCAGCCATCTTCATCAATTATCTTCCTCAGAGATCTTCTTCAGCTGATATCTTCTCTAGTTGTCTTCACCAGTATTTCTCCTCAGTTATCTTCATCAGCATCCATTGTCAGTATGGACTCATCCAGGAAGAGCAACATCACTTATCATTTCTTTGAGCCCTCCCTAGCAGGCATCAGGCAGATTCAGGCACTTATCACTCCCGATCATGTCCCTCTATTCAGGGAACATTATGGTGATATTATGGACATGATCATGGACTTGGATGCATCACAGAGGAGCATGATTCATACTTGCCTTCAGTTTTATGACCCTCCTCTCAGATGTTTCACTTTCCCAGACTTTCAGATGGGTCCTTTGTTGGAAGAGTTTTCCATGTTGTTGGGTGTCCCCATCTGAAGAGGAATCCCTTTCAACCCTGAGATGACTGCTCCTAGGAATGAAGACATAGCTAAGGCTCTGCATTTGGAAGTCACCATCATTGATCATCGTATGACCACCAAGGCTAGAATTCCAGACCTCCATTTGGACTTCTTGATCACTCAGGCCACCAGTCATGCTACAGCAGGGAAGTGGGAAACTGTTTGTGCTCTCCTGGCTCTTAGTGTATATGGAATCATCTTGTTTGCATATGAGCCTAAGTTTGTAAGCAAGAATGCTATCCATATCTTCCTGCTGAAGAATACAGTTCCTACCTTGCTAGGGGATTTTTACTACTCAATGCATCAGAGAAATGAGAAGCAGAGGGGAAGACTAGTCAGATGTTGTGCACCTCTCTTCTACTGTTGGTTATTGAGACACTTGCCAAAGACAGAAACTTTCATGAATCCTCATCAGTCAAGAAACTGGGCTAAGAGAATGATTGCTCTCACTTCAGAAGACATCAGGTGGTGTACTCAGAGCACCAAGGGCAGGGATATAATTACAAGTTGTGGGCAGTATCCCAATGTACCTCTTATTGGAGTGAAGGGTTGCATCAACTACAATCCTTTGCTTTTCAAAAGGCAGCTAGGGTATGCCTTGGTACATCCACCAAGAGAGTAGGATTTAGCAGAGAACCTCTACTGTGATGTTCAGAATAATCATGCCATCATCCAACAAGTAGCCTGGGCTTGGGATAGCATACAGACAAAATGGACTGTTATTCTTGGTAAGTGCAACAGCATAGCTTCAGCTAAGTACATTGATTGGTCTCATATCAGAGGAAAAATCACCCGCATGCCATTCACCCTGGAAGATGTGACAGGGCCATCAGCAGTAGAGCCTGTAGCTACAGTCAGTTTAGAGGAGTTTGAGAAGTTGAAAGAGAGGAATACCCGGCTTTCTGAAGCTCTGAAGAAGACCCTTTGGGAAAGGAATGACGGTCGTCTGGATATTGAGAGGTTAAAGAAGCCCCGGATCGAGCATATGACCAAGATAGAAAAGACAGAGGACATCATCAGAAAAAGCCCGAGCAGGGGAGTTGGTATTGAAGAATGCTTGCAAAGAAGCTAAGATTCAGAAGGCCAGAGCTGAGAATTACTTGGAGGAAAGTCAGGCTAGGTAGATCAGGATCACTGAGGCTCATCTGCAGGAAGATCAGAAGACATATGCTAGGATAGAGCAGCTGGAAGCTAATGAGAAGAAGAATCAGGAAGCCTTGTTAGAAGCACAGAAGGAAATCTCCAAGTTGAAACTCCAAGAGGGGTTGAAGAGATCAAAAGACCAAGACAAGTACCAGAAGTTGACAAGTGCCATTGCCACCAGGAACCTTCTTATCAGGACCATCACAGAGCATCCAGTTTGACCAGTGACTGATGCTCTCCTGAAGGAAGTCAAGGAGGATGACTTTGGGCTGGATGTTTGATTTCTTTGTACTTGTAATTTATTTCGATTGTACTTTATTTCTCAAGGTGATTTTGTTGTATTTCTCGACTTAAATGTATTTTGACCCACCATGGGAACTTGTTGTAATCATAAACTATGTATCTTTTGCATTTCAAATGTATGGTTTATGTATTACCTGGATCTTCTTCTTGGACTTCATTTCTCTTCAACATCTTCATTCCCAGTGGTCTGGAAGGTCAAAACCAAAGAACCAAACCGGATACCCTTGGAAGACAAATAGACATACTGCATTGCATACTAACCTTCTTTGTTTTGCAGGTGTTTTTGTTGTTGTTTTCTCACTTTGCTGTGTGTTTCAGGAAACATTGCTCGTATGAGGGTTTTCCCCATCAACTAAGTTCACCGGTATCCGACCAGAAACAACCTTCCGAGCTTACAGATGGACCAAGTTCAACAAGATTTGACTGACGTGAGAACTCAGATGGCTAATGAGAGAATTGAGATGAGGGCTCAGATGAACTAGTTCATGGCAGTAATGACTGGGTTGGCCCAAAGCCAAGAAATATTAAGAGAGTTAGTCGAGCGGAAAACTCCAGAAGAGAATCATCCAGGTACAGGAGGTACTAGTAACAATGATCACGGGCAGCCACGAACAGATCCGCCAGAGTTTGGGCCTCACCCAAATCCTGAAGTCAATGCTATCAGAAATACCCAAGGAAACACTGGAGGTCGTGTCTTGCAAGAGGACCCTTAAGAGGAACAGTTTACAGTAATTGGTGCTGGGGATGAAGCCTATGATCGTCGTCTAGACGAAATAGCGGAGAAGCTGAGATCTTTGGAGTCCCAAAACTCTTTGGGATTTAATGTAATGGACATGGGTCTAGTTGAGGGAGTCAGGATTCCTCACAAATTCAAGCCTCCTTGCTTTGAGAAATATAATGGTACCTCTTGTCCACGTACTCACCTGCAGTCCTTTTCGGGGAGACTGAAAGCTTATACCATGGACAAAAAGTTGTGGATGTTCTACTTCGAAGACAATCTGACCGGGGCATCCCGTGAATGGTATTCTCACCTGTCCAGAGCAACAATCAGGAACTGGAAGGATTTGGCCGAAGTTTTCATATGCCAGTATCAATATAACTTGGACATGGCTCCCAACAGGACTCTCCTAATGGATATGTCTCAATCTTCAAGAGAAAGCTTCAGGGAATATGCCCAAAGATGGAGACAGCTTGCTGCTGCTGTCCAGCCTCCGATGTCTGAAAGAGAGATGGCCGACATGTTTATGAACACCCTACAGGGAACTTACATTGACAGACTTGCTGCTTTCTCGTCCACCAGCTTTGCGGATGTAGTTATAGCTGGTGAGAGAATTGAGAGTCTTTTGAAGATGGGAAAAATTTCAGACAACGGTGCTAGTTCCAGCAATACAAGAAAACCATTATGTGGACCTCACAGGACAGGTGAGACCAACTCAATACACATGGGCAGAGGTAAGCCTCAATACATGCCAAGATCAGTAGCTGCTGTCACCATTCTAGCTCCAGCACCTCAACAACAGTATCCTCCACAACCACAACACTTCCCACCGCAACAACAATTTCCTCAACAGAGATCTTACAACAATAACAATCAGCAATAGCGTCCGTTTCAACAGAGGAGTTCACAAATCAACAGGGTTATCGATCCCATTCTGATGCCCTACGCTGCCTTACTTCCACAGTTATTGAAGCTCAATCGGATTGAATTGAGGACTCTGGCTCCACCAGATCCCCAAAACCTTCCAAGAAACTATGATGTTAATGTCAGGTGTGTCTTCCACTCTAATGCACCTGGCCATACAACAGAGAAGTGCAGAGCCTTACACATGAAGGTTCGGGATTTGATTGATTATAAGGCAGACAACTTTGCACCTCGTCCAAGTGTTACCAAGAATCCTATGCCTAGCTATGGTGGGCCTAGGATAAATGCCATTGAGGAAGATAAACCAATGAACCAAATTGACAGCGTTGCAAGTATTTAAACACCTCTGGCCGAGGTTAAAGCCCAGCTTTTGAAATGCCAAGTGTTCCCGGGTTGTGAGGCCCATTGCGAAGCTTGCAAGATTTCTATCAACGGTTGTGCAAATTTGAAGACCGGTATCAACAATCTTATCAAAGAAGGAACTTTACAAATCACTTCAACAGTCCAAACTCCTACAACATCAACAGCCATCACTCCTACAACTTCAGCAACAATCATTCCAACGGATTCTTCTACAACATCAACAACCATCCCTTCTTCAACTTCAACAAACATCAGTTCAACACGTCCTTCTACAACAACATCAACCATCAATGAAGACATTTCCACAGTTACCATTTACTATGATCCGGCAACAATCCACGTTCCAGATTCTTTCAACAACTCAAAAAAATATCTCCATCAACATCAGCAACCTTCATCACCAGCACCATCTCTGCTCAGACCTCCTGTCACAATTTATTATGAACCTCAGACTATCTCCACTCTGTCTTCCGCAACAATCAGTCCGATTACTATCACGGTACCAGGACCAGTTCCATATGACAGCAGCAGTGTCGTGCCTTGGCACTATGGCTCAGATTTATATTACGACGGAAAGAAAGTCACTATTGACACTTCTACACCACAGATTGATAATGTGGGGGGAGGCGGAGGCTTCACTCGAAGCGGACGTCTCTTTGCCTCACAATTCCCAAGAACTAATGCTGAAGCAGAAGCTGCTGCCAAGGCTAACGGCAAGAGTGTGGTGCCTGAAGAACCTATTGCCAAGGAAGCTTAGAAGACATCCTTTAACCAGGATGTAGACGAGTTCATGAGAATAATCAAGAAGAGTGACTATAAGGTTGTGGACCAGCTCCATCAGACACCCTCTAAAATCTCTATTCTATCACTGCTAATGTGTTCCGAAGCTCACAGGAATGCACTTCTCAAAGTCCTGCACGCAACTTACGTGCCAAAAGAGATTACAGTTAATCAGCTAGAAACGGTGGTTTCTAATGTCAATACTAGTCATGGACTAGGGTTCACCGATGTTGATCTAACTACGGAGGGCCGTAACCATAATAAGGCCTTACATATCACCTTGGAGTGTAAAGGTGTTGTTTTTTCTCATGTCTTGGTTGACACTGGGTCTACTCTCAATGTTCTTCCAAAGAAAGCCTTGGTCAAGATGGAATATGATGGTCTAGCGCTGCGTCCAAGTAACCTGGTGGTGAGGGCCTTTGACAGTTCTAAAAGATCGGTTCTTGGAGAAATTGAGCTGCCTGTGGTGATTGGCCCACAGATCTTCAAAACTATCTTCTACGTGATGGACATTCAGCCTGCCTATAGCTGTTTATTGGGTCGGCCATGGATTCATGCCGCTAGCGCTGTAACGTCGACCCTTCACCGGAAGTTAAAATATGAATGGGAGGGCCAAGTCATCACAATCTGTGGTGAGGAGGATATCTTCATCAGTCATCTAGCTACTTACAAGTACATTGAGATGGACGGAGAGATCCATGAGACAATGAGCCAAGGGTTTGAGGCCCTCAATGTCAATGAAGCAACAACTGAAGTGTCTGGTACTTCGATCTCCTCTTATAAGCAAACTCGGAAGGTTGTTGAAGACGGGAATGCCCAGGGCTGGGGCAAGCTGCTGCAAGTTCAGATCAAGGAAGACAAGTTCGGGTTGGGTTACAAACCATCCCGACAGGTCCAAGAGGAGGCTTCTGAAGCTCCCAAGTTTATCAGTAGGGGAATGCTGACCCCGGATGCAATCAACAATGTGGAAGACGAGGCTGAAAGTGACTTCAACCTGGAAAGCTGGATTCGTCCAAGGGTCCCAGGCCAGCAAGTCCTCAACTGGTCTTCCCAGGAAATTATAAGGATTACATCTGCATAGTAATTATTATTTCCTGTTTAAGCATGCATCAAGTCCTGCATCTTGCCCAAGGTGTCAGGACTCATTTTGTAATAGGGCCATATTTGTATTTTGTGCAAATGAATGATTAATGAACAAATGGACATCTTTTGCAAACAATCTTTTTCGCTCGCTGTCTTTCATTTTTGTTATTTTCGCACATAACAATAAATGGCAATGTTTTTCTCAAATAAATAACTTCATTCACTTTTTCTAAATAAAATAAAATCAATCACTAAAATGAACAAATCTCAACCCTTGCAGAGATAATCCTCCAGATTGCACCAACAACGACACTGATATGACCTCGTATGACTTCGACAATCCAATTAATCAAGTAGATGAATGGGTTAAGGAAGACTATGATTTTCCTGAAGAGTTGGCCAGGTTGTTGAGACAAGAGGAAAAAGTGATTGCTCCTCATCAGGAGGAGGTTGAAACTATCAATCTTGGTACCGAGGAAGATGTAAAGGAAGTGAAGATCGGGGCCAGTCTGCAAGCTCCAGTGAAAGAACAACTCATCAGTATGCTTCGGGAATATGTTGACATTTTCGCTTGGTCCTATCAAGATATGCCAGGTCTAG
This sequence comes from Lathyrus aphaca, assembly GCA_963966055.1. NCBI lineage: Eukaryota > Viridiplantae > Streptophyta > Magnoliopsida > Fabales > Fabaceae > Lathyrus > Lathyrus aphaca. Next base: position 72,413,539 of record OZ014519.1, read on the forward strand.
ATACAGATATTGTCATGCACAAATTGCCGCTGAAAGAAGATTGTTCTCCAGTCAAACAGAAGCTACACCGTACTCGCCTAGATATGGCCATGAAAATTAAAGAGGAAGTACAAAAGCAGTGGGACATCGGTTTTCTCGCTATAACTAGTTACCCGCCATGGGTTACTAACATTGTACCCGTGCCTAAGAAGGATGGCAAGGTGCGTATGTGTGTGGATTACCGGGATCTGAACAGAGCAAGCCCGAAGGATGATTTCCCATTACCTCACATTGATGTATTGGTGGATAACACAACTCAGTTCTCGGTATTTTCTTTCATGGATGGATTTTCTAGATACAATCAGATTAAGATGTCACCTGAAGACATGGAGAAGACAACTTTCATCACAACTTAGGGCACATTTTGTTACAAGGTAATGTCGTTTGGTCTGAAGAACGCCGGTGCAACTTACCAACGGGCTATGGTAACCTTATTCCACGATATGATCTACAAAGAAATTGAGTGTTATGTGGATGATATGATTGCCAAGTCCCAAACAGAGGAAGAGCATTTGGTGAATCTACTGAAACTGTTCAAGCGTCTGAGAAAGTATCAGTTAAGGTTGAACCCCAACAAGTGCACGTTCGGGGTACGTTCTGGTAAGCTGTTGGGTTTTATTGTAAGTGAAAAAGGAATTGAGGTTGATCCAGACAAAGTGAAAGCCATTCAAGAGATGCTTGCACCTAAGACTGAGAAAGAAGTTTGAGGGTTCCTAGGTAGATTGAACTACATCTCAAGGTTCATATCTCATCTCACTGCAACCTGTGAACCCTTGTTCAAGCTGTTAAGAAAGGAACAAATAGTCAGGTGGAACGATGATTGTCAGAGAACTTTTGACAAGATAAAAGAATATCTGCAAGAACCTCCAATTCTCATGCCTCCAGTCGAAGGAATACCTCTAATCATGTACCTGACAGTATTAGAAGAGTCAATGGGGTGTGTGTTGGGCCAGCATGACGAGTCTGGTCGAAAAGAGTATGCAATATACTACCTAAGCAAAACGTTTACCGACTGTGAACAACGTTATTCACTGCTCGAGAAAACTTGTTGTGCTTTAGCGTGGGATGCTCGCCGACTAAGACAATATATGTTGACTCACACTACTTTATTGATCTCAAAGATGGATCCAGTCAAGTATATATTTGAGAATCCAGCACTTACCGGAAGGGTTGCAAGGTGGCAAATGATTCTAACAAAATATGACATTCAGTACACCTCTCAAAAGGCCATCAAGGGCAGTGTATTGTCTGACTATCTGGCTGAGCAACCCATTGATGATTACCAGCATATGAGATTTGATTTCCTCGATGAAGAAATCATGTTCTTGAAAACAAAAGATTGTGAAGAGCCTGTTCACACTAAAGGGCCTGACCCAGAAGAAGCATGGACTATGATGTTCGATGGGGCAGTTAATTGCAACGGTCGTCGGGTTGGTGTAGTACTTATCACACCCAAGGGAGTCCATATTCCTTTCTCAGCAAAACTCACCTTTGCTTGCACTAACAACGAAGCAGAATACGAAGCTTGTATCATGGGTCTTGAGGAAGCCATTAACCTCAGGATCAAAACCTTGAATGTATTCGGAGATTCAACTTTAGTAATCAACCAGACCAACGACAAGTGGTACACTCATCAGGAGCATCTGATTCCCTACCATGACTATACGAGGAGATTATTGACCTTCTTCACAACAGTTAAGCTTGAATACATCCCTCGAGATGAGAATCAGTTTGCAGACACTTTGGCTACTATTTCATCCATGATCAAAGTACAGACAGCTAATTATGTGCTTTGGATTTTGGTGTCCAGACTGGACAGGCCGACATATGTAGTCTCTGTGGTCACTATTACTGACAACAAGGCTTGGTACCATGACATCAAATGCTTCTTGGAGACTCAGACATACCGACCTGAGGTATCTTCAAATGATAAGAAGACATTAAGAAGGCTAGTCGGCAGTTTCTTCCTCAATACTAATGGCTCTATGTACAAACGAAACTTCGACATGGTCTTGCTCAGATGTATTGACAAGAAAGAAGCAGATCTACTGATGCACGAAGTACATGAAGGTTCTTTCAGTACCCATGCCGGAGGACATGCAATGGCAAAGAAGTTATTAAGATCAGGTTACTACTGGATCACAATGGATGCAGACTGTTGTGCCTACGCCAGAAAATGCCACAAATGTCAGATCTACGCAGATAAAGTGCATGTGCCTCCGAATCCTTTGAATGTAATGTCTTCACCTTGGCCCTTCGCCATGTGGGGCATTGATATGATTGGAAAGATTGAACCGACTGCTTCAAATGGTCACAAATTCATCCTGGTAGCCATTGATTACTTCACCAAATGGGTTGAAACAGCTTCGTATGCAAACGTCACCAGACAAGTGGTAGCTCGATTTTTGAAAAAGAGATATCATCTGTCGATATGGAGTTCCCGAGCGAATTATTACCGATAATGGTTCCAATTTGAACAACAAGATGATGGCAAAACTTTGCCGAGACTTCAAAATTCAACATCACAACTCTTCTCCTTACAGGCCAAAGATGAATGGCGCTATTGAGGCTGCTAACAAGAATATCAAGAAGATTACGGAGAAGATTATAGTCACCTACAAAGACTGGCCCAAAATGCTACCATTTGCCTTGCATGGGTACCGAACCTCTATCAGAACATCTACTAGGGTAACACCTTATCAGCTTGTGTATGGTATGGAAGTTGTCCTACCTATTGAAGTTGAACTACCCTCCTTACGGGTAATGATGGATGTGAAACTGGATGAAGCAGAATGGACCCGATCTCGATATAATCAACTGAATCTGATTGAAGAAAAGAGATTAGCAGCCACCTGTCATGGGCAATTGTATCAAAAGCGAATGAAGAAAGCCTTCGATCAGAAAATCAGACCTCGGGAATACCAAGTGGGAGAGCTTGTTCTGAAAAGACTTCTTCCTCCTCATACAGACCACAGGGGCAAATGGACGCCAAACTACGAAGGCCCATTCATAGTAAAGAAAGTTTTCTCTGGTGGGGCACTGATGCTCACTACTATGGATGGCGAGGACTTCCTATCTCCTGTGAATTCAGATGCAGTTAAAAAATACTTTGCAAAAATGACCCGTTGGACATAAAAACAGAATTTAAGTCCAGGCAAAAAATAGGGCATCCCGGCAAGTCAAAAACAGAATAAAAGACTCGAGCAAAAATAATGGAAAAATTCAAACAAAAAAAAAAAGTACACCCGCTGAGTTGAAAAGCCACATCGGACAGCTCAGGCAAAAATGGGTATCCCAATGGATTGAAAACCCGAAATGGCGATCCACGCAAAATCAGGGAATAAGCGAACAACTGCATTCTGAATTCGTCTGTATCACTCACAACATGGCAAGCTTCGAAAGGATAAAGCGTCGGTCAGAATCAACCTTCTTTAGAAAGCAAGATAAGAAGAGCGTCAAGGTCATACGGGTCATAGCAGAGGAAGCTCACTGGAGCGTCAAATTCAAACATTGCCAACACTTTTATTTTCTCAATTTGCAGCAATCTCCTCCTTTCAGGGGATTCGCTTCTTTGACTGTACTTTCCTATTAAGGGAACACACATCAATAAAATCAGAATATTCAGTCACACTTTGTCTTTTACCTCTTGTTTTTGTTTGCAAAATGTCCAGAGTTCGTGATACAACATTTGCATGAAAACATATAGGCCATTTTTAACAAATACCTGCAGGAAATATGAATTCTTAAGAAAATATGAATCCTATGACGGAATCCGGTTGAGGATACCGCGGGACACTTGTGCGTTTCCTTTGTCTTAACAGGTTGCAGGTACTCAAGGAAGACAATCTTTCATAGCACGTGGCATATCAAGTATTGTTCCCCAGCCAAGCCAACAATCACATCATCAGCAGGACTCTTTGACAAGAAGTATTTCCTCGTGAAGTTTTTATCCCCCCAGGGGATCCCTCGAGGAATTCACCAATCCCCAGCGTATTACTTCCCAGAAGTTATCTCCTCCCCAAGCGGGATCTCCCGAGAAATGCCTGACGGCTTTTTCCCCAGGTCAGGAACTTTCTATTCCCCATCAGAGTTTCCAGGATTTTCTCATCCTCAGCAGAGTCGGTGGATTTGATTCCCCACAGAGTTGCCATTCTCTCCCCAGTAGAGCAATACATGAAATACTTCCCCAGCGGAGTTGCTGAAACTTCCTTGTCCCCAGCGGAGTTCTCCCTCCGGACAGATAAACTAGAGATCTTTATCCCTGCAGGATCCGGATTTCGGATCGGGTTTCTCATTTGCATAATCATAGCATTCACATCATATTCACCAAAATAAGCGTAGCATTCCGTCTAAAACGGAGCATTACTGCAAAAATCAAACATTTGCATGATCATGAGCCAGGGTCCAGCCAGTCACCTGCAAATACCATTATCACTTCACCATCCATATATAAAACTTATCCCCCACAGACAAAGCCAGAATGCCTTCTGTATTCTCAATGCAGATATTTGTTCAAATTTATACATGCTCTTTTCGACACTCGTCCGTGTCATCTTTCCCCAGTAAAGTCGCCAGAATACCTTATGCATTCTCAATACAGATATTTGTTCATACTGGTACATATTCTATTTTCGACACTCGCCCGTGTCATATTTCCCCAGCAATTCAAACACTCGTCCGTGTCTCTTGCTCAAATCTTTTGGCACTCGTCCGTGTCTTGCACATATCTCCTCAACTGATCAATACTTGTACATACTTATACAAAAGTCTTTGATACTCGTCTGTATCTTGTATATATCACCTCCTCAACAGATTAACACTCGTCTATGTTCCTTGCTTAACCGACTGATACTCATCCGTACCATCACCCTTAAACACGTGTCAGTGTTTGCTTCTATCGATACTCGTCCGTATCGTGGTCCTAAGGATGCTCGTCCGCATCTTTAGTCTATACACACTATCAAACACTTGCACCTTTTATTTTAAAGCGTAAGCACTTGTCCGTGTTTACATCCCTACAGAAACAAAACCACTGTTCCTATTCGGCATTCGTCCTATGTCGTGAAATTTTCGGCAGCCGTCCCCTGCCAGGTTATTTTTCCTTCACCTTTGGATGACCGTCCCTCATCCTTTCCCCAGTGGAATCCCCATTGTTGGAACTTTCTATCCAGCATTCATCCTATGTCGTGATATTTTCAGCAGTCATCCCCTGCTAGGTGATCGTCCTTCACCTTATGATGACCGTCCCTCATCATTTATCCGATGGCCTTTCCCATCGTTGATCTTATTATTTGGCATTCGTCATATGTCTTGATAATCCCCAATAGCAGCCGTACCCTGCTAGGTGATCGTCCTTTACCTCTTGATGATCGTCCTTCATCATGCTTATCCGATGGCCGTCGCCATTCGTCCTATGTCGTGATAAAGAGCAGGCCGTCCCCTGCTAGGTGCTCGTCCTTCACCTTTGATGACCGTCCCTCATCAAATATTTCATTTATTCTTTAACCCGATGGCCGTCCCCGTCGTGGTCACTTTTCCTTTTCCTAATGATCATCCTTCATCAGTTTTACCCGATGGCCGTCCCTATCGTTGATCTTTTCCATTCAACCTGATGGACGTCCCCGTCAGTGCTTCCCTCATTCCTCCGATCCCCAGAGAATTTTATTTCCTTACCCGATGGCCGTCCCCGTCGCGGTTTCTTTATTTCCCAGCATGATGGTTGTCCCCGTCATTGCTTTACTTACCGTTTTACCCCCAGTAGTCGTCCTCTGCTCGATGGTCGCCCTCCATCGCTTTCACTTAATAAACATGTTATACTATCTTTTACAATTTATATCCCTTTTCTTCTTCTCCCCAGTGAGTGCAAATTTCGAACTGTCTTTGGTATTCAACCACAAGTTATATTGTTTGTCTGTTAACACAGGCGCTTACATCCTGCACAGCTAACTCATGCTTGAATAGGGGCAGTTGTAAACACCCCAAATTTTCCCTAACCTTTTCTCACACCATGGCTTGTGATCTTTCTTTTTTTGTATTAGCATAAGCATATCATATCCCACTACATAGTTTCATTTCATCTGCATCTAGGGTTTGTGATCTGAGCAATCCAAGAAGTGATCTGACCCATCCCAATGGTCTTGAAGTATGCCAAGAGGGTCCATGTGTGTTCCATGATCATAATATGCTCCCCAAAGTTCATAAAAGTCAAGGGATCACAAAGCATGGCAAAGGCATAGAGGCAGACTGAAGATTTCCTACACAGATGACCTAAAATTAGGGTTTTGGTTTCAGAGGCCTTAATCCCAAATTTTTTGGTCATTCTTGTTCATAATGGTCTTAATATGTTATAAGGATCATGTGTACCAAGTTTTATGAAGGAGTTCATTGTGGAAGTCATCTGATCATTGGGTAACTTCTTGAGCAAGAAAATTCTAAATCAGGGCATCTGAGGCCTCTATCAAGGGTACCAAAGGATCATCATTCATCATTTTGAGGTTCTATGATCTTTATTTGATCTTAGAAGTGGTTAGAAGTAAGATTGAAGAATTTCTAGCCAAATGCAAACTTGCTATTTCAAGTCATACCAATCACACTATGCCACCACCCACTTTCTGATCACTCCCCTTGGCATATACTAACCTTATGCAGCTCATTCCATAACACACACAAGCCTGAATCATCCCACAACTCAGTTTTCACAAAAATCCCAAAAATCTCCATTCCTTCGAAACTCACTCCTCAGCCACTGAAACTCAAAACTTTCACCACCAATCATCTCCACACATCATAAGGATCATTTCCCACCCCTTGCCATGGCCTGAAATCTCACAAAACAAGAACATAATTTCTGGTGCAGCAGAACAAAACCTTCAAAACCAAGCCATATAAACTTCATTCAAGCATTTTAGAAGCACAAGGGGGTCAAGTGGAGTGGATTAGCATCAACGGAAAGGCCAGAAAGCTCAGATTGTCAAAGCTCCATCTCAGGTAGTCAACTCAAAACATTTTTCCAGAAACTCCATTTTAAGTTATAATATGATTATGTATGTTCCCCTGATCATGGTGATATGATTTATTTTGAAAATGGTTGAGAAACCAGGATGTATGCTTGCTTTGAAACTTTTGACCTAAAAACGTTTTTCTTCGATTCTCCACTTTGATGCAATATAAATGATTTTCATGGCCTGATTCTTGTTTAGGACGGTTTGGGGGTTGATTCTGGAGAGTTTGGGAGTTTGGGGTAGCCTAGGGAAGAAGTTGGGGTGAAGTGCTCGCCGGAGAAGATGACCGGAGCTTGCTCCGATCACCTGAGAGTAATTAGGGTTTGTAATTAGGGTTTAGTGCCAGTTTGAATGTCAGCCCTAGGATCCTTGCTTAGCGCGCATATGGATGGCTCATATTACTTCATTAAATCTTAATTCATAATTAATTAGATTAATTAGGTTTATTAATTAATTTTTGCTAGATTGCATCCTGACCATTAGATCACGCACGCAGTCAACCCCTTCCCCTTATGTTTGAATCTGGGACACTGGATCATCATACTTTTCATTTAATTCATTTTAATTTCATTTTTATTGCATTTCTTTCATATAATTTTTAAAAATATCAAAAGACTTTCAAAAAATCTCATTTCTTGCATTTTCATTCTAAATATGTTTCTTAACCTAAAAACATTTTTTATTTTAATTTTTGCATTAAAAAAGTATTTTTAAAATATTTAAATGTTTTATTTAATTAATTAATTGATTTTAATTAATTAAATATGCATTTAGGTTTCTAAAAATCACCAAAATATTCATGAAGGATTCCAATACATTTAGAAACATTTTCAAACTCACCATATAAATTTCTTTTTAGGTTTGATCACATTTTCATAATTTTCTTTGAATTAGGGTTCTTAAATTTCACATTTTTTAACCCTACCTTGAAAAATTCATTTCTGCCTAACCATGATGAGTTTGAACTTGATTCTTTTTGCATTTTTTTTAATATTGAATATAGTTTCTAGGTTATTTATCTCATATTTTTATCTTTCATTTTCAATTTGATTTGAATTTTCCCTTAAGAATCACCCAAAAACCCTAGTTAACTTAGGAATTTCATAACTTTCACTAGGATTGGCTTCTGACCTTCTCCTTTGGGGTGTGATCTTGTATAGGTTTAGGGTTTGTTTGTGCTAAATTTCAATTTTTTCATGGTGTTTGCTTTTGTTTTGTTCATATGCATCTCATGTTGCCTTAAAACCCTAATTTAGCATATTCATTTGCATTCTTCTTTGCATATCATGAACTTATGAACTTGTCATGTCATTCCATTCTTTTGTATGTCATCTTAGACATATTAGGACATGTTTAAATCATTGCTTGATCATTGTTGTATCATTTTGGCATGCTTTGCATTCATTTTGTTTCATGAACATTCATGTGTTTTCAAGCTTCATTCATGCTTCATTTGCTCTCATTTTCTTGTATGATTATTCATATGCATCTTGTATGACTTTTCATCATCTCATAACACATTTGCATTGCATAATCACTTCTGACTTTCGTCTTTGCATCCTTATTCATCTCATTTCTTTGTGCTTTATGTCTTATGCATTCATACTAACATTTCAGGAACTTTTGGTAAGTTATATGGGAGGTGGATTTTCCTTCACCTCCCACCTTTTCTTTCCTCTCATTTGCATATTTATTTGTCTTTGAAGTTAAATTGTTTCACTTATGTCTCTCTTTCTCCTTTCTTTTCTCCTAAGTTACTTATCTTTTTCAGGAAGTAAGTAACTTATTCTTCTTCCTCCTTCTCTTTTCATCTGCTTCTTCCATGGTGGCCTTCTTGAAGATCCTTTCTATTAAGCCTCAAAAACCATAAGATATCCAAGCATGATAACTTTTAGGGTTGTATATAGTCCCCCATAGCTTTTTACCTTTGAGTCTCCTTGAGTCTCTCTTCTCAACTCTTAATCAGAGGCTAAACTCTTAATGCTTTAGGACTTTGGAATTAGGGTTATGCTTGCATCCTTATCTTAGGATGGAGTGTATAACTTTAATAAGTGTTAAAACCTTTAATTTGTTTACACCTCTTAATCAAAACACATTAATAATCACTAAGACTTTATCTTGTAAATTGGGCCTTACATTAGGGTTCTATCTCTTCCTTATGGTTTAGAGGGACTAACCCTAGTGTTTAATGTACAAGTCATCCTCAAGTTGTCTTACAAACCATAAAATCCACTTCTTAATCTCATTCTTTAATTAAAATTCATTTAATAAAGGCTTGTTATATAATGAATTTAATCCCTAACCATGGATTAAGTTGAGGTATCTTCCTCAGCTTAAGTGTTCTCATCTATCATCCTTCTATTAGGATGGTTTAATGAGTTCACTAATCTGTGATTAGAGATTAAACTCATTACTTAACACTAAACTAAAAACCCAAAAACATCTGAATATTCACAAGTAGGTTAATGATCTTAATCCTACAGCATCATGGTAATTAAGTTGAGATGCTTATCTCATACTTAAGTAGGCTCATTATCCCTGATCAGGGAGGATATAATGAGTTTACAAACCCTTGATTTAGGCTTAAGCTTATAATCCTATGCAAAACACCAAAAACAATAAAAAAAACTCAAAACACAAAAACAAACAATAATCGTCTCCTCCGGGATTCTTTTCTCATCACACTCATTCTATAAACGAGAACTCGCTTCTTCCGTCTAATGCAAGACAGTTAGCACTCGAGCCAGACGAGTTATACACTTGAGCATAGGCAAGCAGGCAGTTCACAGTCAATTTTTTTCAGTCTCTTTGAGTCGAACTATGGTGTTCTAACTTCCTCATTGCACGAGAGGATACGTAGGCAAAACGTAGCAGTTATCGAACAAAAGTCTCTTTGTCATCCCCCTCTTTCAACATTCTTTCTAAAGCCTCAGTTCCTGAGCAATTCACACATTTTGCACTGACACCTGTACTTTCTTTTCCTAGCTTTTGCACACAGATAGCACATACACTTACCCATTTTAAACACAATATTGTAAGCATGGATCCCGTCGAGTACGATGGACGAGCTGGGGTGCTAATACCTTCCCAGGTTGTAACCAACCCCCTTTCTCAGTTTCTCTATATCGCAGCCGTCTTATCCATCTCTTCTAGGTTTATGCAGCATTACCTTTCCTTCGGGATAAAAATTCCTAGCTGGCAACTTTATTCAACCATTTCTCTTTCGCCAATGGTTCGCGTTTGCACCGGGACGTAAGTCCGGGGAGCGACAATAGTCAAAATGTCATTCACTTGGCCAATCATCAAGTTTATCATGTGAGAATAAATCACATTTGTTGAATAAGTGACTTCAAACATAAGAGAGAGGATGAATGAATTGTGATATTCATGAATAAAATAAATGACATAAATAAACAAGATTTTAAAAATCAATTTATAAAATTCACTTTGATTTGAAAACAATTTATGTTAGAAAAGAGAAATAAAACAATCTAAAACCATGGAATAATATAAATGAGAAGAGATGGAGGAAAAATTTGAGGAATAAAATAAATGACATAAATAGAAGAGATTGAGATAGAAAGATCACACTAGATAAACCACACCAGATAACCTTAAACAAAACACTTCAAGCTTTAACAAGGGTTCAACTCAACAACCTTGAATCACGTTTTCTTTTACAAATTTAATTTGAAACCTTTAATTTATTAAATAAATATATCATAAGAAAACTACCTACATGAATAAATAATTACAACATAATACTAAATAACACTTTGATGGAACTTTTTACTCTCTCGACAATAAGACAACTCTAATGAAAAATAACTTTTTAAATAATGAGTAGTAGAAAGATCGAAGAGCGTGTCTTTTAAATATAAAAAAATCTAATTAAAAAAAGAAAACAATCCATGGGCCTTTTAAATTTTCAATCGATTAAGAACATGTCTTAATCGATTAACTTAAGCCAAAAGAGACAATTTTGAAATTCAATGTCACTTATTTGGATCTATGAGCTTTAAACAAATTATCTCATAATGATTTTGGTGATGACAACATTCAATGTCAACAATGTTTGATGTAGTCTTAAAGAATTTCTTATGAAACAATCTCTAATGATTGTGTCTATTAAAGAAGTTATACCAAACTTAATAGTAAGTCAGAAGAAACAAGTCGCATAGAAAATGTTAAATTAATGATAAATCAAACAAGGGATTTTAAAGTTAAGACTTTGAATACCAAAAAAGGCGTACACTATAATCGAGAAACACCATATATCATCATATACAACCCTTCTAAAATATAGTCCAACATATCTCAACTAATTGATCATAAACTTTTTCAAAGTTTACTTTAGGCACCCGTTTATACAAACATCCGATTTTGATTGCACAAAACATGCATAAGTGTAATCTGTGAGACAATGCAGGTGTTTTGAATAATGTCAAAAACTTGGGCATTTGAAATGATGTGTGGTAAGACAAGCAAGAAGAGATGAATTCATGAAGAAAAATTTTCATGAGATTTTTGACTGCATGAGTTGACTCATGCTCCTAAATAGGTTGACTCAAACTGTTCATTTGATTTAAGTCAACTCATGGCTTGCTATAGGTCGACTCATTCAATCTGATTTTTCTTTCAAAACTCATGGGTCTCAACAAGCTGACTGAGCAAGGATTTTAGGTCGACTCATTACCTTGGTACAGGTCGAATCATCCATATGAAGAGGTCGACGCATTACTGCACTATACATTTTTTATGTTATTTTTTTCACTTAATTTTACTTTCATTTTCTACTATTTTCTAACCAATATAAATAGTTGTTTCATGTTTTATGAGTGGTATAACAAGAAAAGTGAAATAGATACACATCCTTCTCTTCATCTTCTCCTTCTTTGCATCAATCAACAATCACACACAACAATCTTTGTTGATCAAGGTGCAACTTATGGTGATAACATCCAATTGAGATAGAGAGATTTCAGATTGGGTAGAGAATTTGTGGGTTTTTCTTGTAAAAACCTTAGAGGTTTTCTCCTCCAAGATCGTAGAGGATTTGGGGATTTTACACACAATTATTGTTCGTAGATTCAGCCCAGTGAAAGTGTTTGAAGATCAAGGGAATCATTTATTCATATCACGTTAACCAGAGGATTACGAAGATAATTGTGGTTTCACAAGTATTGAAGAAAATCAGCCGTGCTCAAAGTTTGAAGGATTGAATATTCTTGCAAGAAGGGAGCTTTTAATTGGAGGTTTTCTCAACACGCGTGAAGGACTTGGTTCTTCTCGAATCAAGGGGTAAGAAGAAGTTATCGCAACAATCTCAATTCAGATTGGTTTGTTGTTCCAATTTTCTTCCTATATAAATAATTGCAATATTAATGAAATATCCCAATTCGGTTGAGAATTGGGGGCAGAGTACTTCTAGCGAGGACGGTGAAGGAACTGCCTAAACAAATCTCGTGCGTTCTTTATTCGTTTCATTCAAATATTTTCTACATAACTTGAATTTGTGTGGTTTGAAAAATTATGTTTTGATTTAGTATGTGCATACCAACTATTTAATAAATTGTTGCTATCAATTTTTGACACCAAACTTGTTAAAATCCTGCACTATTTTAACATACAAATAACACTTTGTGTGGGTGCACACCAAGTTTTTGAGAAAAAGTCAAAACACACAAATTCATATCTTTTGTTCTTATTTCTCTTTTATAATTCATTGCTGAGAGTGGGTTATCAAGTGTGCTAAATTTAAGTGGTTTAATTGAATTGTCTTAATTCCTCTTATCATCTCTCATTTCCCATTTGGTTTCAAACGTATATCCAATCACCGATGACTTTAATTTTAGACGTGTTTTCCGAGGAACTTCCGCGAAGTATTCGTCAAAGTATTTTTGAAAAGTTAAATTTTAGAAAGGATCTATTAAACCTCCCCTTCTAGATCCGCTCCATCGTATAACAAGTGGTATCACGAGCACCGGTTTATCTAGTGCTTCACATATAACTTTTTAGAAAATGGATAATGATCCAACGGGGGCGTACAATAGAGCACCTGTTTTCACCGGAGAAAACTATAGTCGCTGGAAGGATTGTATGCGTATTCATATCAACTCTGTTGATAGAAAAATATGGAAGGTTATTAATGATGATCTTATTCAAATAACTATGACCGGAGAGAATAACCTTGAAATACCTAAACCTGAAGCTCAATGGATGAAAAAGATGAAAAGAACTATAACTATGATTGGAAAGCTCGAAATATGATTATTGCTTCCTTGGGAGAGGATGAGTATTTCAGAGTTTCACATCATACTACGGCAAAAGATATGTGGGAAGCGTTACAAGTTGCCCATGAGGGAACCAATGATGTGAAGCTTGCCAGAATTAACACTTTAACAAGAGTTTGATCGCTTTCACATGAACCAAGGGGAAACCATTGGTGAATTGGGAAAGAGATTCTCTCATTTATTAAATCGCTTAAATGCTATTGGAAAAACACTCCCAACGATGTAGCTACTAACAAAATTGTAAGGTGTCTTACTAGGGAATGGTTACCAAAGGTAACGACAATCAAAGAAGCCAATGATGTAAGGACATTGGATTTAACAAAGTTGATTGGGAAGCTACAAGAACATGAGCAAGAGCTCTTAAATCTATATGAGCATAAAGAGAATGAGAATAAAGAAAAGAATGAAAAACCAAAGGACAATGAGAAGAAGAAAAAGCCTATAACATTGAAGACTTATACTTCAAAATCATCCACCAACAAAGATTGTGAGAGTGAATCAAGTGACAAAGACGATGAATCCAATGAGGATATGGGGCTATTTGTTAGAAGATACAATAAGTATCTTAGAAAGAATGAAATATCTCATTCGGACAAGCGCCTTGTCAACTATAGAAGGCAATCTAACCCCTCCAAGCAAGAACCAAACAAAAGTACCAAAGTTAAAGGATCGTGTTATAATTATGGAAAATCGGGTGACTACAAACTGGAATGCCCAATGTTAAAGAAAGACAAAGGGAAGACAAATATCAAAAGAAAGGCAACAAAGCAAGAAGGGCATATATCGCATGGGAAAGCGATAGTGAATCTTCTAGCAAAGCCAACTCAAGTGATGAGGATGAGAAAGTAAATCTTTGTCTTATGTATCACACCAAGGGTAAAAAGCAAGTAAGTCATTCTAAATATGATAATATTGAAAAATTGTCTTATCCTGAATTGTTTGGTAGTTTTAAGGTTCTCCATCATGAAGCTAAAAACGCTTTTAATCAATTAGCCTCCGATAAGCTTATTTTTAAGCATTTGGAGAAAAAGGTATCTGATTCTCAAAAGGAATAGGTGGCCCTTAAAGCTTCTATGGTAGAATCAATTAAAGAAGACAAACAAGGATGGTCTAACCTTCATGGTTGTGAAACTTGTTGGATTTGGCAAAAAGAAGTTAGAACACTTAAAGCCAAACTAGACAAAGTATCACAACCCAAGATGACATTTGTTATTGATCATTCAAATTTTAGAGATTCTATGAACAATCCATATCAAAGATACACCTATGTGGTGAAAGATCAAAATAGTAAATGAAATTCTAAGCCAACCTTGGAATGTCTTTATTTTTGCAAGAGGGGTCACACTATTGCTAAATGTCGATATAGGAGATTCTTGGTCCATAAAGGCCTTTTTCAATGGTTGCCTAAATGCAACCAAAGTTTCACTCACACACAAGGACCCAATGAAATTTGGGTACCTTTTCCCCTTGTTTAATATGTATGTGGAGTGTCTTGAGACTATGGAGAGTAGATGGTTTCTCGATATTGGTTGCTCAAGACATATGACAGGTGAAATCTCCCTATTCTATGACTTTGTGGCTAAGAAGAAAGACTTTGTTACCTATGGTGATAACAACAAGGGAACTATACTCGGTAAAGATAGTGTAGGTAATCCCTTTTCTATATCTATCTCTAATGTCGTCTTAGTGGAAGGCCTTAAACATAACCTCATTAGCATTAGTCAATTATGTGACAAGGGATACAAAGTCTCGTTTTAAAAAGAAGGTTGCATAATTGAACATGATGATAATAATGATGATGTGTTTAAGGGATTGAGGGTTAATAATGTATACATGCTTGACTTGAATGTAGTGTCCATTAATGATCCTAAATGTCTAGTCTCTAGGAGTGATGATTCTTGGCTTTGGCATAGACGTTTAGCACAGATCAACTTTGACTTGCTCAACAAAATTGTCTCCAAAAACTTGATAGTTGGTTTACCAAAAATAAAATTTACCAAAGACCATCTTTGTGATGCTTGCCAAATGGGAAAGCAAACAAATGTATCTTTTAAATTCAAAAATTTAGTTTCTACATCTAGACCTCTTGGACTTCTACACATGGATCTATTCGGTCCATCAATAATCAAAAGTCTAGGAGGAAATTATTATGGTTTTGTTATTGTGGATAACTACTCAAGATTTTGTTGGACAATTTTCTTAGCAAGTAAAAGTGACACCTTCTCGACATTTGAAACATTTGCCAAGTTGTCTCAAAACAAACTTAACACTAACATTGTAACGATTCAAAGTGATCATGGAGGTGAATTTGAAAATCATCTTTTTGAAGAATTTTGTGAAAAACATGGAATTGAACATAATTTTTCCGCTCCTAGAACTCCGCAACCAAATGGTGTTATGGAACGTAGGAATCGTGTGTTAGAGGAGCTAGGAATAACTATGATCAATGATAGCGGTCTTCCTAAATATATTTGGGCCTATGCAATAAGTATTGCTTGCTATGTGTTGAATAAGGTACTTATTCGACTCATTCTAAATAAAACACCTTATGAACTTTTAAAAGGAAGGAAGCCGAATGTATCAAATCTCCATGTCTTTGGATGTAAATGTTTTATGTTAAATAATGGTAAAGAAAATCTTGGAAAATTTGGCTCAAAATCAGATGAAGGTATCTTTCTTGGATACTCTAATTCAAGTAAAGCTTATAGAGTATACAACAAAATATTACTTATTGTTGAAGAATCCATGCATGTCTCTTTTGATGAATCTTGTCAGAAAATTGTCGAAAAAAGTAGTTGTGTTATTGGTGCAGGTGCTTCTTCTGAAGAGATTGTTAAAGATCATGATGTATCTCGTGTTGAACCCATTCCGGATAAAGCTGAGGAGGAGTCGGTTAAAGAATCTAATCTCAAAGATAAAGATCAAGCATCAATATAAAATGACCTACTGTTGGAGTGGAAAACTTCAAAAGACCACCCCATCGACAATATTCTTGGATATATCTCAAAGGGTGTCACCACTCGATCAAGGATAAGTAGTTTTTGTTTTCATTACACTTTCGTCTCTCAAATTGAGCCTAAAAACTCCAAAGAGGATTTACTCGATGAACATTAGTTCTTGGCTATGCAAGAAGAACTTAATCAGTTAAAAAGAAATGAGGTTTGGGACCTTGTTCCACCTCCACGAGGTCATTGAATAATTGGCACAAAATGGGTGTTTAGGAACAAGATGGACGAAAATGGTATCATTACTCGCAACAAGGCCCATCTTATTGCTCAAGGGTATAACTAAGAGGAAGGCATAGATTATGAGGAAACTTATGCTCCTGTTGCCCGACTCAAGGCTATACGCCTTTTACTTGCATTTGCATGCTCACATAATTTTAATTTATATCAAATGGATGTAAAGAGTGCTTTCCTTAACAGATACATAAATGAAGAAGTGTATGTTTGTCAACCACCAGGGTTTGAAAACCATGAAAAGCATAATCATGTTTACAAGCTTAAACGTGCCTTGTATGGTCTCAAACAAGCTCCTAGATCTTGGTATGAGCGCCTAAGTAAATTCTTGATAAATCAAGCTTTTTCAAGAGGAAAAGTTGACACTACTCTTTTCATTAAACGAGAAGGAAATCACTCAATATTAGTACAAGTGTACGTAGATGACATCATTTTTGGGTCTACTAATATGAAGTTAGTCAATGAGTTTTCAAGTTCTATGCAAGGTGAATTTGAGATGAGTATGATGGGGGAGTTTAACTACTTTCTCGAACTCCAAATTTGACAACTTGAAGAAGTTACCTTCATAAGTCAAACAAAGTATTGCAATGAAATTCTAAAAAGGTTTGATATGACAAATTCGAAACCTATCGATACATCAATGCCTACGGCGGTAAGTCTTGATCGTGATGAAAACAGTAAGGATGTCAACATAAAAAGATATTGAGGTATGATCAGATCTCTCCTCTATCTTACTGCATCTCGTCCCGATATAATGTTTAGTGTTTGCATGTGTGCTAGATTTCAATCTTGCTCTAAGGAATCACATCTAAAATCTGTTAAACGCATTCTTAGATATCTTTGTGGTACTTCTAAGTTTGGTCTTTGGTATCCTAAGGGTAGTGATTGTTCGTTGGTAGGTTTTTCTGATTCCGACTTTTCCGTTTGCAAACTGGATAGGGAAAGAACGAGTGGGGCTTGTCATTTTTTTCTCTAACTCTCTTATAAGTTGGCATAGAAAAAAGAAAGTTTTCGTTGTTTTGACAACTAGGGAGGCAGAATATGTTGTAACTGGAAATTGTTGTGCCCAAATTTTATGGCTAAAACAACAATTGCTTGACTTCAACATTGTTCTAAAAAAATATTCCAATCCTTTGTGACAACACTAGTGCAATAAACCTTACCAAAAATTCGATCTTACACTCATGCACTAAGCATATTGAAATTCAACATCATTTTTTGCGAGATCATGTAGAGAAAGGAGACGTGGTATTTGAGAAAGTTGAAATTTCTAATCAATTTGCCGATATATTTACAAAACCTCTTGCCACAGAGTCATTCTATCATATTTGCATGGAACTTGGTGTACTCGACATTTCAGATCGGTCTTAACCTTAAAATGCATTGTTTATTTTTGTTTAAATTATTATATTACTACACTAACCAAGAGTATATTGAAGTGCTTTATTTGATAATTCATCTTACACCTTTACATGCGAGAGGTAATATCATTTCCTATATGAAAATCTCATTAGGTGTCTCAAGTATCTTGTTTGATATATGCATATTTGGTATAAAAGAAATAAGTGTGTGTATGATTTTGTGTATGTTCTTATTTATCCTTTATATTGTTCAAAATATCAAAATAGTAATGTGTATGTCATTTGGATTCATTATGGTGTGACATTATGATGTTTTTATTTGTTTCTATTGAAATTGTGGTTTATTTTTCATCTAAATGCTCGGGTCCCAACATATCGACCCACGCGTCGGCTCATGGACCTGTCTGTGTCAACCTGTAGCTTTGAGGAGTCAACTCATTTCAAAGTTTGAAATGCTTCAAATTACTAACACGTTTGAGTCGACTCATTGTCGATTTAACTGCCCATACGCGTTGAAATATGTGTCGTCTGCGTGTTTATTATTCCAAGGTCGGCTCAACTTCTTTTTTACCAAAAATTTAATAGTGTTTTCAATGCCTTTATTCTCTAAATCAACTTAATTGCATAAAATTAAATTTATTTCATAATCATTTCATCTTCATCATACATCTCTATCACTCTTTCAAGAACCCTAGTTCCCAAAATCTCATTCCATCTTCTTCAACTCTTCATCAATGGCATCAATAGCAACTGGAAAAAGAACACAAAGGGGCTCTTCATCTCAATCATCAATTCCAGTAACTGCTTTATCTCTTCTTCCAACTGATCTTGCTGATACTTATGATAATAAATTCAGAAATAGGAAGATTATTCCACAATATGTGTACTCCAAGAGAACTGCTAATCAGATGCATATTCCTCACATTGTTGAACTGATTGATTTTCAAGAAATCAATCTGTTTTTAACCTGTCAAGTAGAATACAATGAGGATATGATTATGATGTTTTATGCTGGTCTTGTTGGTAAATTCAAAGGTTTTGAGTTCAATTTTCGGATGGGTGAAAGAATGTTAGCATTTACTACACAGGTTTGGAAATATATCTTTAAAATTGATCCTCATGCTGCTGGTATTTTGATGATCGATACCACTCATGTTCCTCACTATGAATTTCGTAAGGAATTAAATGGTATGTTGAAAGAACCTTTTATTGAGGCTGCTATGAATTTTGAATTCTTTCCATCATCCACTACAATAGGAAAGGTTAAGCCTACCCATTGTATTCTTCATTGGATTGTCTCGCACAACCTTCTTCCTAAGAAAGGTAGCTTCTTTCGTATCGACATGTTTGAGGTTCATCTCATATACATCCTCCGAAACAAGGTAAAAGTCAATTGGCCACATTATTTTGCTAGTAGGATTTTTGCTCTTAAGGAGACGAAAGGTGTGGCTCTTGCCTATCCTTCGATTATTCAGGAAATTATCAACAAAGCACAAGTTATTGTTGAGGGTATTCCTTATGTCCCTATTTCTGAAAACATTTGCTTCCAACAAAAGACATTTAGTCTAATGGGTTACACGTGGGATCCAAAAGAAAAGAGATACAAGTACATTGATAGGGCTGGCCCTGGTCATGATATTGAGGATGCGGATGAAGCTGAAGATGATGAGAATCCAAATGCTGAGGATATGAATATTAATGAAGTTCATGTTGATAAATAAAGACTGGTATCGTGATATGTCTGATGATTCTGCACTTTATGAAAACCAAGGTTAGGGTGAATGGCAACACACGGGATGAACTCACACCGCAACTTCGTTTGCTCCTCCATCTACACCTCCTCTACCTCCGCAAGACAACACTTCCGGAATAATGAATCTACTTCAAAATATGCAATTGGAACAACAAAGCTATTATGCATCTCAATCTGAGCGGTACAATGAGTTGGAACATAGACTTAACACGCAAGACAAAGCATTTCTTGATTCCGTGTCGATTTAAGACACTCTATACACCGAGTTGCAAAATCACTTGCAAACTTAAGATATCAATTTTGAATCATTTGCATCTAACTCCATGGCTAGGATAAATGAGGTTCATCGTTATATTGTGGCTCTTGCAACAAGTTTTTGCCATCATTAAAAAGGGGGAGTTTGTGAGACATTTCATGTGTTTTAAATATTGTCAAAAACTTGGGCATTTGAAATGGTGAGTGGTAAGACAAGCAAAAAGAGATGACTTCATGAAGAAAAGTTTTCATGAGATTTTTGACTGCATGAGTTGACTCATGCTCCAAAATAGGTCGACTCAAACTGTACATTTGATTTGAGTCAACTCATGGCTTGCTATAGGTCGACTCATTCAATGCGATTTTTCCTTCAAAATTCACGGGTCTCAACAGGCTGACTGAGCAAGGATTTTAGGTCGACTCATTACCTTGGTACAGGTCGACTCATTACCTTGATACATTTTTTTTCAGTTTTTTATCACTTACTTTTACTTTCATTTTCTACTCTGGTCTAACTAATATAAATAGTTGTTTCATGTTTTATGAGTAGCATAACAAGAAAAGTGAAATAGATACACATCCTTCTCTTCATCTTCTCCTTCTTTGCATCAATCAACAATCACACACAACAATCTTTGTTGATCAAGGTGCAACTTATGGTGATAACGTCCAATTGAGATAGAGAGATTTCAGATTGGGTAGAGAAGTTGTGGGTTTTTCTTGTAAAAACCTAAGAGGTTTTCTCCTCCAAGATCGTAGAGGATTTGGGGGTTTTGCACGCAATTATTGTTCGTTGATTCAGCGAGTGAGAGTGTTTGAAGATCAAGGGAATCATTCATTCATATCACGTTAACTGGAGGATTACGAAGATAATTGTGGGTTCACAAGCATTGAAGAAAATCAGTTGTGCTCAAATTTTGAAGGATTGAATATTCTTTCAAGAAGGGAGCTGTTAATCGGAGGTCTTCTCGACGCGCGTGAAGGACTTGGTTCTTCTCGAATCAAGAGGCAAGAAGAAGTTATCGCAACAATCTCAATTCAGAATTGTTTGTTGTTCCAATTTTCTTCTTGTATAAACAATTGCAATATTAATGAAATATCCCAATTCGGTTGAGAATTTGGGGCAAAGTACTTCTAGCGAGGACGGTGAAGGAACTGCCTAAACAAATCTTGTGCGTTCTTTATTCGTTTCATTCAAATATTTTCTGCATAACTTGAATTTGTGTGGTTTGAAAAATTCTGTTTTGACTTAGTATGTGCACACCAACTATTTGATAAATTGTTGCTATCAATTTTTGACAGCAAACTTGTAAAAATTCTGCACTACTTTAACATACAAATAACACTTTGTGTGGGTGCACACCAAGTGTTTGAGAAAAAGTCAAAACACACAAATTCATATCTTTTGTGCTTATTTCTCTTTTATAATTCATTGTTGAGAGTGAGTTATCAAGTGTGCTAAATTTAAGTGGTTTAATTGCATTGTCTTAATTCCTCTTATCATCTCTCATTTCCCATTTGGTTTCAAACGCATATCCAATCACCGGTGACTTTATTTTTAGACGTGTTTTCCGGGGAATTTCCGCAAAGTATTCTTCAAAGTATTTTTGAAAAGTTTCATTTTAAAAAGGATCTATTCAACCCCCCTTCTAGATCCGCGCCATCGTCTAACATAATCTCATTCTTCAACTCTACATTGTTCTGCCTAAGAGTAAAATTGTCAAAATGGAGTCGATCCAAAAACCTTATATTTTAATGTGGATGGGGCTGTAAAAAAGGTTAAAAAAACATGACCATATCTTTTTGACCCGCCAATCGGGCCTATGTATTTTAAGGTTCAGACTGGCCCGATCAAACCGACTTCAGATTGCCCCATTAAAAATTAATTTAGTTAATTTTGAGAAAAAGGATTGAGATAAGATATAATTTCATTAGTGTGTTTACAAGTGAAAACGAAAAGGAAAAAAAGGATAAAAATATGTTTTTAAGATGATGTGATCAAATATATGATTGTGAGATGAAAAGAAAGTTTTACAAGTATCAAAGATACACTGATGTTTTGTGGAATATATATATATATATATATATATATATATATATATATATATATATATATATATATATATATATATATATATATATATATATATATATATAATTTAGTTAAGTTTATGATTTCACTCTACTTATAAAATTAAAACCATAATATTAAAATATAAATTGACTTGACCGATCGGGCCACATGACTCATAGAAACTAAGTCGGACTCAATTTTTGTAATCTATGAATTAATCTTGTCGATCCATTTCAACCCATTTATACATGTTGGTTCACTGAGACGAAGCGGACTAGACCAGACCAATCGATTTGACAACTCTACCGAAGAGTTCATGAAACAAAAATCACCTAAAAAATTTCTTATAAATTAAATTTGTATATAAATATATTTAACTTAATTCATAATTCATCATTCTAAATTATAAGTCATTTGATAAAAAAAAATATTCTAAATTATAAGTCATTTGATAAAAAAAATTATTCTAAATTATATTAACAATATTTTTTCCAATATACATTCAAGTATTTATTATTATATATTTTTTCGATTATTTTAATATTTCTCTCCTATGTAATTTTATAAGAGACATTACTATAAAATCATATATAATTTTTCTTCTTCATGAAATAATAATTAAGTTTGTAAATTCATATGAAATTCTTAAAACTTTTTATAAGTTGTGAAAGAGGGAGCATTAACAATAACTACACAAGTGTGTTAATGAAGGAATATTAAAATGATTTCTAATAATCTAAAACTAGTGGCCAAGATTGATTAGTGCGTGTGACCTCGTGATACTACTGCTTAGTGCTGTAAATATCCTTCTCTCATTGAAATGAATATTATTGGTCGAGCCAAGCCAAAAATCTCAGGCTAACTGAGACCAACTAATGTGTGGTGCATGTGGTAAAAAATACAAAGAAGAGAGAGAGAGAGAGAGAGAGAGAGAGAGAGAGAGAGAGAGAGAGAGAGGTGTTAAGAAAAGAAAAGAAAGCCATCTATGTCAAGGTGAAGGTTTCAAAGAAGAAAGGCAAATCAAGTAATAGTTTGCCTTGATTGACACACATGACCTCCCTTGACGATCCATCCAATCAGTGGGTCCAAAATATCCTTGCAGATTTTTTTCGTACATAGTTTATCATCAATTATTTTCTTAAACACACACGCAATTTATCTAATTAATTAACTATTAGATAATGGAATCATGTTTGAGGCAGATAGAACATCAAACACCCTATTAGTTTATTGGTAGGGTCCGTTGTAAATTACATCATATTTTCTATCGGTGGTACATGCTTGCACAAATTATTTAACATTTTTATTATACATATAGCTTTAATTTGTACACTCATCTTTTCTTTTTCAAGATATATGAAAACTCTACTGACAATCTATTTAATTTTAAAATATGAATTAATTTCATTTGAGATTTATTAAAATAGCCGACACCTTATAATAATAATAAAAATCATAAATATACAAAATATTTATTTATCTATGTTTTATTTTTTGTCACTAAATTATATAAATTTATATTTATATTTATAATTTTTTAGGTATTTATAAATAATATACATAAATTATAAAATAATATATCTTAAAAGTTAATTTTGCAAAAACTAATTAAATGATTTCATATTTTTAGTTTTTGAAATTTGATATAAAATTTATAATAAAATGATAAAATTCCTAAAATAATATTTATAAAAAACTATTAATTTTTTATTTAAATATTTTTTATTAAGATTATGTAAAGTTATTTTTAATAAATATAACATATAAAAGTTATTGTAAAAATATAAATTGAAATGCGTCGCTTTCAAATAACAATTCTTAAGACGTTTTTGTTTCAGTCTATAAAATTTGTATTCAATAAGATGTTATTGATTGATGTACCATTATATAAATGTTAAATCAATATATACACATTTGAGACAAATTTGTCAAAAAGAAACTTTTATTTTTATGACAAATTTGTCAAAAAGAAATTTTATTCCATCTTTAAATCACATGCATATATCTCTATGAATTGAATATAGAAAAGAAAAAAGAAAAAAAAAGCATAAAATATCATTTCAATAACCATATTAGTCAATATAAACATATGATCCGTTTTAGGGTTTGGCACATGGGAGGTTTAAGGGCATTGGTTATATTTTATTTACTAGTTAGGGTTTGAACTTTTTGAGAGGATATAATATTTATTGGAATACATATGGTACACGAATCATTCATAAGAGCGTATAACAAGAAAAGAAAAGTTATGTAAAGTTGAGAGACGTCACTGCTGCAAGGTGTGATGGTGGAGGCATGCATAGGCCTACATAGCTACCATAGCTCACCTTTTTATTCTATCTGTTTTTTTTCTTTCATTTTTGGTTTCATTTTCTCACTCTAAGTCACGTCTATGGACAGTTGCATGATTGACTATTTTATAGAAAACATAAATCTTTTATTCAAATAACAAAATAGTACTTGTATTCATCTTTATTCTACCAATTTAAACAAATAAACTCATGCTAGATTATTTTTTTTCAAAATATATTTTGGAGTGCTTTTATTCGACTCTAGTTTCTTATTTATAATAAATTTATTTCTATAAAAATCAAATGAATGTAACATATGCCAGAAAATAAGTATATGGCAAATCAATATTTGAATTTAATTGGTCTGATGCTTACTAAAGTTTGAAGGACAGTTAGGATTTTAAGTTTCACTTATCTGAAATGAAATGTGAGTCAAGAATTCTTTGAGTTAAGTGGTGATCTAATGTATATAAATATATAATTAGAGAGGTCCTCTAGGTATTAGTGATCAGCACTTGGCTAACTTAGAGTTCTGTTGGATAAATGGCTGAGAAGGTTTTAGGTTCACCCAGTATTATATATATATATATATATATATATATATATATATATATATATATATATATATATATATATAAAAACCCAACATTGATGAACATAAATGTTGTCAACTAACAGTCTTGATTGGGGCATAAACCTTTTTAATTTAACAATGGTTGGTTTAGTTATAAAGATTTCTTAAGCTTTGTAGAGAATGAATGAAACTCTTTTGTTGTTTAAGATAAAGGAAATTTTGTGAAATTAACAGAAATGGAAATTTTTGAAGAGTTGGCTAAGATGGTGGAATCGAGATGTTTTTGGATGGTTAGTTTGAAAGTTGAAGATTATGCAAAAGAGTTGAATGAACTTGACAAAGATTTGAGTAATAATTGTTGTGCTTTTGTTTCATAAAAAGTGTTTTATTTTGATTTTGTTTTTATTTTAAAATAATTGTCCATTTACATTATCGATCAAACATTTATTATTATTTTTCCACTAATATACCCCTATTTATTAATTTTCATTTTATTCAACTATTTTATTAATTACATTTAATAGGAGTATTTTAGTAAATAATATTAACTTTTTCACTAAAACCAACACATATAATTATTTTTTTAAGAACCGCACATTGCTCAAATTGAACACTTTTTATAAGGCTTTGATAATAATAAAACATTTAAAAAACAAAAACATATATAACAAATATTCAAGTGTTCAGTACTATAATTTTTTTTAAAGAAAATCTAGTACTGATACTAAGAAGAGACATTTAAAGAGAAGGTAAAAATCCAAATTCTAGAAGATTAGAAGCTGGAGACCAGACTCTGAATGATGTCAACCTTTTGAAGATTTAAACTCTAAAGCATCAACCTTTTGCAGATTCAGACTCTAAAGGTCTAGTCAATGCAAAGATCGAGGATATTCTGATAGGTCATTATCAGGCTCTGGAGATATTTTATCTTCCTCTAATCACGTGACGTACAATTTCTTTTGTAGCAAAGATATTTCAAATGAACTTTCAACAGTATTAATCACATCAAGAAACATATCAACGTCTCTGAATCAAACTTCTCAAAGACTCTCCTGTGTAAACTCTTCAACGACTCTTTTCTTTATCTATATAAGGTGATGAAAACTTAAAGATAAAAAATGAGCTATTAACATTCAAAGAGTTGTTACTCTATCAATCAAAAAACACAAGTTTAACTTAAAATTTCTTATAACTTGTATATTCTATAAATTCTTAAGTCTTTAAGAGTCATTATGCATTGTATTTTGTCTAAACCTCTGATTGTATATCAAATGTAGTTTCTCAAAATCTCTTAACTATAAGTTATAGTTTAAGAAGTCTCTTGCTTGTGTGCTTGATCATTAGAAGTCTCTTACCCATGCGTTTGAACATTGGAAGTCTCTTGTCTGTGTGCTTGAGATTTGAAGTCTCTTACTTATGTGTTTAAGCATTAAAAGTCTTTTGCTTTATCCTTGAGCAATTATAATCAGTTTTGGCTATAGTGAAAATTCATTGGAAGTGCAAGGGGAATGGACAAATCTCAATTTGTGGGAGGAATCAAGATAACTGCTTGTGTCTCTCTTGCTTTCCTTTATACCTCTGAATCGATTTTTTCTGCTGCTGAACACTTTACTATGATTCAAATTCTAAACCTTGTGTTCAAAATCTGATAAAATATTTTAAAGAAAAAGAAAGTTAACACAATTCAACCCCCTTCTTGTGTTTTTCTCACCTTTAGTTGGTATTATAGCACAATCTGTGCTTTTAACACTTAACAATAGTACAACTATAGTTCATCTAAAAACATGTTGTTGTAACTTATGTTTATAGTTCATCTAAAAACATGTCTGATGAATCTGGAACCTCTTGTCCTAGAAACACTGTTGTTGTAACTTATGATTATAGTTCATCTAAAACGAATAACCATACAACTAGACCACCAAATTTCAGTGGAAATTCTACATAGTTTGAATGATGGAAGAGCAAGATGTAGATGCATATCATAGGTCTTGATAATGAGTTGTGGGACATTTTTTAAGATGACATTGATATTCTAGTTAATGGAGTAGGAATGGTAAATGACAGAAAAAGTCTCACACCAGCTTAGAAGAAGACTTATAGGAAACATTACAGAGTTATATGCATTTTGGAAGATGCTCTACGTTACTATGAGTACATCAATAGTATTGATATATCAACTTCTAAAACCATTTTTGAATCCTTGGTTGCTCCCTATGAAGGCAACCAGTAAGTAAAAGTAAAGCTCTAATGATTTGACTAAATTTTGATAAAACATAATTGTAAACACCCCAAATTTGCCCTCACTTTTTCTCACACCATGGCTTGTGATCTTTTCATATTGCATTGCATAAGCATAACATCTCACCTTGCATATTATTTCACTGCATAAACTGCACAATTAGGGTGTGTGATCAGATGAATCCAAGAAGCGATCTGAGCCATCCCAATGGTCTTGAAGCCTGCCAAGAGGGTCCATGTGTGTTCCATGATCATAATATGCTCCCCAAAGTTCATTGAAGTCAAAAAATCACAAAGCATGACAAAGGCATAGAGGCAGACTGAAGATTTCCTGCACAGATGACCTAAAATTAGGGTTTTGGGTTTGAGGCCTTTAATCCAATTTTTTTTGGTCATTCTTGATTCTAATGGTCTTAATATGTTATAAGGAGCATGTGTACCAAATTTGATGAAAATAATTCACTGTGGAAGTCATCTGATCAACTGGTAACTTATTGTGCAAGAAAAGTCAGAATCAGGGCATCTGAGGTCACCACCAATGGAACCAAAGGGTCATTTTCATCAATTTGAGGTTCCATGATCTTTATTTGATCTTAGAAGTGGTTAGAAGTTCACAAGATTGAAGAATTTCAAGCCATTTGCAAACTTTCCATTTTTGGACATGACTTGTAATGGAAACTTTCCATTTTGGGAAAGATTTTCAACCTCCTCTTTCTTGATAAAAAATGCTTCAGATGAAAAATCCTTAAACATGAAAGTTGTAGATTGGATCTTTCCATTTTCAAAAAGTACAAGAACTCCTCTTGATTCATCCTAGAACTCAATATATGATGTTTCAAAGTTGGGAAAAATCTTGTAATTTTCAAGTATGTGTCAAAGAGGGATTTTTGCAAAATCAAGTTTCAAGACCTCTTATGACCTCTAATCCACTTCTAAGCTTCATTACATGATAACACAACATTTCTTGACCAAAATTGTGCCAAGAATCACAAGATTTCATGCCTTGCACTTCAAGAAATTTTCAAAGAGGGAAAATGCAAAACATGTTATAACTCTTGCATCAAGTGGTACAGATCCACAAATCTCATCCAAGGGCCCTCCTTGAAGCTGCCTGAGGCAAGACACCCCTTCAATCCAGCTCTGACTTGTGACATGCTTGTGGTACCATAACTTTTGACTTTTTGCAAAATGCACCATGCCAATCAAATTGTGGCACCACCAACTTTCTGACCAATCAAGACATCTTATGCAAGCATTATGGACCTCATTTCACATAATCTTGGAGCCTGAAACCTCTCAACACTCATATTGCCAAAAGATCCCCAAAACCTTCAAGCTTTCGAATCTCTCAATACAGCCATCAAAACACAATTATTTTTGCACCATTCATCTCACCATCACCTAAGGATCATTTCCCACCCTTCATTTCAGCCAAACACCCACTCAAATCAAAACACGATTTTTCACCTCTCAAAACTGAACTTCAAAAAGAAGCCACATAAACTTGTTCAAAGCCTCAAAGAAGCTCAAGGGTGATTAGAGGAGGGTGTGTGCATCAGGAAGAAGGCCCAAACAACTCCATTGACAAAGCTTCATCTCTGGTACCTTCTTGAAACATTTTTCCAGAACTCGTTTCTTTTGTTACAAAATGATAGAGTTTGCTATCCTGATCACAATGAACTTTGAATGATGGAAAATGATTGAGAATTGAGTGTGTATTTAACTTCTGAATTTTTTGTCAGTTTTCCGTTTTGCTTCAATTCTTGTTGTTGATGCAAAATAAATGAATTTTGTTGCTTGATTTGTGTTTAATATTGCTTAATGATGAATTCTGGAGAGTTTGAGGTGTTTTCATGATGTTTTGAGAGAGATAGAGTGAAAAGGGAGATCAGAGAAGATGATTGGAGCTTCTTCCGGTCACCTGAGAGTGATTAGGGTTAGGATTAGGGTTAATCAATTTAGTTTGAATTGTGGCCGTTGGATTTTGTTTACCGCGTGTTTGGAGGGTCAGGATGCGTTCACTTAAACCCTAATCCAATTAATTAAATTAATTAAGATTAATTAGCCAGATTCAATCTGAACCTTATGATCACGCGCGCAGTCAATCCCTCTTTGAATCTGGACCATCAAATTGGCATACTCCTCATATTTTTTATTTTTATTTCATTTTCTTGCATTTCTTTTCCATATTTATTTTAAAATAGCAAAAAGACTTTTAAGAATACCATTTTCTGCATTTTCACTTTAAATATTTTTCTTAACTCAAAAACATTTTTTATTTTTATTTTTACATTAAAAAAGTATTTTTAAATCATTTAAATGTTTTATTTAATTAATTAATTGATTTTAATTAATTAAAAATACATTTAGGTTTCTAAAAATCACCAAAAAATTCATGATGCATTCTCATATATTTAGAAACATTTACAAACTCATCACACAAATTTATTTTTAGGTTTGATCACATTTTCACAATTATCTTTGAATTAGGGTTCATAAATTTCACATTTTCTAACCCTAACTTTGAAAAATCACTTCTGATCAACCATGATGAGTTTGAACTTGTTTATTTTTGCATTGTTTCACATATTGCATCTAGTATCTTGGTTATTTATCTCATAATTTTGCATTGCATTTTCAATTTGATTTGCATTTTCCCTTAGAAGTATCCAAAAATCCTGGTTAACTTAGGAAATTCATAACTTTCACTAGGTTTAACTTCTAACCTTCTCCTTTGAGGTTTGTTCTTGTATATGTTTAGGGTTTGTTTGAGTTCAATTTCAAATTTTTATCATGATGTATGCTTCTGTTTTGGTCATATGCATCTCATACTTTCATAAAACCCTAATTTTTCATGTTCATTTGCATTCATCTTTGCATATCTCAATCATATGAACTTGCCATGACATTTAAAGCATTTGTATGACGTATTATACATCTTAAGACATGCTTGAACATTTCTTGATCATTTCTTTATTCATTTGGTATGCTTTGCATTCATTACATTTCATGAACATCCATGTGTTTTCAAGCTTCTTTCATGCTTCCTTTGCATCTCATCCTTTGTATGATCATCCATATGCATCAAGTATGACATTGCATCATCTCATAACACATTAGCACATTCACTTTTGGTTTTGGTCATTGCACTTTCATTTGTCTTATTTCCTTTCATTCATTCCCTTATGCATTCACGCTAACGTTTCAGGGGCTTGTGGTAAGTTATTTGGGATGTGGATTTGCCTTCACATCCCACCTCTTCTCATCTTTTCATGTTCATATTTTCTTGTCTTTGAAGTGAATCTAATTCACTTATGCTCTCTCCTTCTTACTTTCTTTCTTTTAGGTTACTTATCTTCTTCAGGAAGTAAGTAACCTATTCTCATTCATTCTTCTCTTTTCATCTGCTTCTCCTCCATGGTGGCCCCCTGAAGATCCTTTCTTTAAGCCTCACAAACCATAGGATATCCAAGCATGATAATTTTTAGGTTTGTATATAGTCCCCCCTAGCGTTTTACCTTTGAGTCTCCTTAAGTATCTCTTCTCATCTTATAATCAGAGGCTAAACACTTAAAGCTTTAGGACTTTGAATTAGGGTTATGCCTGCATCCTTATCTTAGGATGGAGTGTATAACTTTAATCCTTAATGCTAAACCTTTAATTTGTTTACACCTCTTAATCAAAACACCTAATAATGATCAAGACATAAGCTTGTAACTTGGGCCTTACATTAGGGTTCTATCTCTTCCTTATGGTTAAGAGGGACTAACCCTAGTGTTTAATGGACAAGTCCCCCTCAATTTGTCTTACAAACTTAAAACTCACTTTTTAATCTCACCCTTTAATTAAAATTCACTTAATAAAGGCTTGTTATATAATGAATTTAGTCCCTAACCATGGATTAAGTTGAGGAGTCTTCCTCAGCTTAAGTGTTCTCATCTATCATCCTTCTCTTAGGATGGTGTAATGAGTTCACGAATCCATGATTAGAGATTAAACTCATTACTTAACACTAAACAAAAACCCAAAAACACTTAATAATCACCATTAAGTTAATGATCTTAATCCTACATCATCATGGTAATTAAGTTGAGATGCTTATCTCACACTTAAGTAGGCTCATTATCCCTAATCAGGGAGGATATAATGAGTTTACAATCCTTGATTTAGGCTTAAGCTCATTACCCTATGCAAAATACCAAAAACAATAAAAAACTGAAAACACAAAAACAAACAATAATCGTCTCCTCCAGAATTCTTTTCTCATCACACTCATTCTATAAACGAGAACTTGCTCCTCCAGTCTAATGCAAGACAGTTAGCACTCGAGCCAGATGAGTCACACACTTGAGCATAGACAAGCAAGCAGTTCACAGTCAAATCATCCAGTCTCTTTGAGTCGAACTACGGTGTTCTGACTTCCTCATTGCACGAGAGGATACGTAGGCATAACTTAACAGTTATCGAACAAAAGTCTCTGTGTCTTCCCCCTCTTTCAGCTTTCTTTTCTAAGTCTCAATCTTGAGCATTTCACCTTTTTCTTTTGCACTGACACACATTCTTTTCTCCCTAGTTTTTATGCACAGTCAGCACATACATTACCCCCTTTTAAACACAATCAAGTAAGCGTGGATCCCGTCGAGTACGACGGACGATCTGGGTGCTAATACCTTCCCAGGTCGTAACCAACCCCCTTTCTCAGTCTCCCTGGTTCGCCACCGTCTTATCTATACCCTTCCAGGTTTATACAACATTACCTTTCCTTCGGGATAAAAATACCTAGCTGGTGACTCTATTCAACCTCAACCTCCAACATCGCCGACTGTCCGCGTCTGCACCGGGACGTAAAAGTTTCGGGAGCGACAACTTGGCGACTCTGCTGGGGACACTTTACAACCAGGGCTTCGGGTTCTTTTGTGGGTTTCTCCTAGCGCTTGTTTGATTTGTGTTTATGGGGGTGTTATGTGCTATGTGTGCGTTTGTCTTTTCTTTATTTATTGCTTTCTGTACAGTTTTATTTATCGCATTTACTTTATCGCTTTCATTTACTATTTTATGCATTTCATTTTCATATCATATATGTGCTGGATTTGTTGGTTTGCCTTGGTGGGAGGGGTATTCCAGTGAGAAAGGTCCAACACAAAGGCCTGAGTGACAAACATAGGATTATAGTGGCTTCATATTCTTTCCTATTCCATTTCGTTCTGGTGCAGGAATATGAAACACGGTTCAGACATGGGTTTCTTCTTGAGAACTCTGTGCTACAGATTTCCTGTAGTGCTAGGGCTATCTGGGAAGCCTGCTAAGTATGGATGACCTTTTTTAGATGACCTTCAGCATCTGAGGTGAATTAGAGGAGGATTCCTTATGATTAGGGTAAACACTGTACCTCCGGGTTAGAAGTGTTTACACTTCTAATAATAGATCTGAATCTGAGGATCCTTGTTCTAGAACAATACCTGTGAGTGGGTGGGGTTGTTTACAGGTTTGCAGGAACCCTTGGCCTCAACATACCCTGTTACTGATATTGTTAAGGTTATACTGATTATGGACTGATTCTTTCATAACCCTAGACTTGTGACTCTTTATTTGAGTCCCCTACCTGGTTACTGGTTCTCAGACCTCCATCCGGAATTCTGAACACTCATGGGCCCTATCAAAAGCAACTGACAATCCAGCACCTGATCACAAACCCTTGCATATCATTCAGCATACATCATATTGCATCATTTTAACATTTGTCTATTTGTTTTACAGGGTATCCACATCTTCTTTGGTTTGGTTTTGACCTTCTTCTGCTTCAGCCATCTTCATCAGATATCTTCTTCAGCTATCTTCTTCAGCTGTCTTCTTTAGCTACCTGCATAAGATATTTCCTCCAGATATCTTCTTCAGTTATCTCCATCAGCATACCTTCAGTATGGATTCAACCAGGAAGAGCAATATCACATACCACTTCTTTGAGTACCCCTTGGCAGGCATCAGGCAGATTTAGGCCCTTATCACTCCTAATCATGTCCCTTTATTCAGAGAACATTATAGTGGTATCTTGGACATGATCATGGACTTGGACACATCACAAAGGAGCATGATTCACACTTGCCTTCAGTTATATGACCATCCTCTCTGTTGTTTCACTTTCCCATATTTTCAGATAGGTCCTCTATTGGAAGAGTTTTCTATGTTGTTAGGTGTCCCTATCAGAAGAGGAATTCCTTTCAACCCCGAGATGACTGCTCCTAAGAATGAAGACATAGCCAAGGATCTACACCTAGAAGCAACTATCATTGATCAGAACATGACCTCAAAAGCTGGAATCCCAGGCCTCCATTTGGACTTCTTAATCACTCAGGCTACCAGTCATGCTGCAACAGGGAAGTGGGAAACTGTTTGTGCTCTCATGGCTCTCAGTATTTATGGTATCATCTTATTTGCAGACGAGCCTAAGTTTGTAAGCAATAATTCTATCCACATATTTATGCTCAAGAATCCAGTTCCCACCTTACTAAGAGATTTCTATTATTCAGTGCATCAGAGAAATGAGAAACAGAGGGGAAGACTAGTTAGATGTTGTGCACCTCTTTTCTACTATTGGTTGATGAGACATATGCCGAAGACGGAAGCTTTCCTGAATCCACATCAGTCAAGAAACTGGGCTAAGAGGATGATTTCCCTTACTTATGAAGATATCAGGTGATGTACTCAGAACACCAAGGGCAGAGACATAATTACAAGTTGTGGACAATATCCTAATGTACCTCTTATTGGAGTGAAAGGTTGCATCAATTACAATCCTTTGCTTTTCAAAAGACAGTTGGGATATGCCCTGGTACACCCACCTCGAGATCAAGACTTAGCATAATCTCTTTACTGTGCTACTCTGAATAATCATG
The DNA here is from genome assembly GCA_963966055.1 of Lathyrus aphaca. NCBI lineage: Eukaryota > Viridiplantae > Streptophyta > Magnoliopsida > Fabales > Fabaceae > Lathyrus > Lathyrus aphaca. The sequence continues at coordinate 72,447,550 of OZ014519.1, forward strand.
CCACCGTCCGACAAACAGCCTGGGCTTGGGACCATATACAGACTAAAGGGACTGCTATTTTGGGGAAGTGTAACAACATAGCTTCAGCTCAGTACATTGAATGGTCTCGCATCAGAGGACAGATCACTCGTATGCCATTCACCCTGGAAGATGTGCCAGGGCCATCAGCAGTAGAGCCCATAGCTACAGTCAGTTTGGAAGAGTTTGAAAAGTTGAAAGAAAGGAATACCCAGCTTTCTGAAGCTCTGAAGAAGACCCTTTGGGAAAGGAATGATGGTCGTCTGGACATAGAGAGGTTAGAGAAGCTCCATATTGAGAATGTAACCAAGATAGAAAAGACAGAGGACTTAATCAGAAAAGCCCGAGCATGGGAGTTGGTATTGAAGAATGCTTGCAAAAAAGCCAAGATTCAGAAAGCCAGAGCTGGACATTACCTGGAAGAAAGTCAGGCTAGATGGATCAGAATCACTGAAGCTCATTTGCAAGAAGATCAAAATACACAGGCTAAGATAGAGAAGCTGGAAGCCAATGAGAAGAAGAGTCAGGAAGCCCTATTAGCAGCATAGAAGGAAATCTCTGAACTGAAACTCTGGGCGGGGTTGAAGAGATCAAAAGACCAAGACATGTACCAGAAGATGACAAGTGCCATTGCAACCAGGAACCTTCTTATCAGGACCATCACAGAGCATCCGGTTGGACCAGTGAATGTTGCTCTCCTGAAAGAAGTCAATGAGGATGACTTCGGACTGGATGTTTGATTTCTCTTTTGCTTGTACTTTTATTTTGGTTGTATTTTAATTCTCCATAGTGATTTTGTTGTATTTCTTGAATTAATTGTATTTTGACCCACCATGGGAGCTTGTTGTAAACATAAACTATGTATTTTTGCATTTGTAATGTATGGTTTATGTGCTACTTGGATCTTCTTTTGAGTTTCACTTCTCTTCAGTATCTTCACCATTCCCGGAGGTCTGGAAGGTCAAAACCAAAGAACCAAACCGGATACCCTTGGAAGACAAATAGACATACTGTATTGCATGCTAACCTCATTCTTTTTGCAGGTGTTTTGTTGTTGTTTTCTCAGTTTGTTGTGTGTTTCAGGAAATATTGCTCCTAGGAGAGTCTTTACCATCAACCGCATCCACCGATATCCAACCAGAAACAACCTTCCGAGCTTACAGATGGATCAACTTCAGCAAGAATTGACAGATGTAAGAACTCAGATGAGTGATGTGAGGACTGAAGTGAGGACTCAGATGAACCAGTTTATGGTTGTGATGACTAGGCTAGCACAGACCCAGGAAAGATTGAGGGAGTTAGTCGAGCGGCAAACTCCAGAAGAGAACCATGCTGGTACTGGAGGAACAAGTAACAACGCGCGCGATCAGCCGCAAGCAAATCCACCAGAATTTGGACCCCACCTCAACCCTGAAGTCAATATTATCGGAAATACCCAGAGAAACACTGGAGGTCGTGTCTTGCAAAAGGACCCTCAAGAGGAACAATTTACAGTGGTAGGAGCTGATGAAGTTTATGATCGTCGTCTGGACAAAATATCTGAGAAGCTGAGATCTTTGGAATCCCAAAACTCTCTGGGATTTGATGTGATGGATATGGGTCTAGTTGAAGGGGTGAGGATTCCTCACAAGTTTAAGCCTTCATGCTTTGAGAAGTATAATGGTACCTCTTGTCCTCGTACCTATCTTCAATCTTTTCTGGGGAGATTGAAAGCTTATACCATGGATGAAAAGCTATGGATGTTTTACTTTGAAGATAGCTTGACTGGGGCATCCTGTGAAAGGTATTCTCACCTATCCAGAGCAACTGTCAGATACTGGAAGGACTTAGCCGAGGACTTTATACGCCAGTATCAGTATAACCTGGATATGGCACCCAATAGGACCCTCCTGATGGGTATGTCTCAGTCCTCAAGAGAAAGTTTCTGGGAATATGCCCAAAGGTGGAGACAACTTGTTGCTACTGTCCAGCCACCTGTGTCAGAAAGAGAGATGGCTGACATGTTCATGAATACATTGCAAGGAACCTACATTGACCGGCTTGTTGCTTTTTCTTCTACCAGCTTCGCTGATGTGGTTATAGCGGGTGAGAGAATTGAGAGCCTATTGAAGATGGGTAAGATTTTTGACAACGGTGCTAGTTCCAACAATGCAAGGAAACCTTTCTCAGGACCTCGTAGGACAGGTGAGACCAACTCAGTTCATATGGGCAAAGGTAGGTGTCGCTCCCGAAGATTTGCATCCCGGTACAAGCGCGAACGGTCGGTGAAAAGAGAACTGAAAGTGAAGTGAATAGAGTCGCCAGCTAGGCATTTTTATCCCAAAGGAAAGGTAATGCTGCATAAACCTGGAAAAAGATGGATAAGACGGTTGCAAACCAGAGAAACTGAGAAAGGGGGTTGGTTACAACCTGGGAAGGTATTAGCACCCAGATTGTCCGTCGCACTCGACGGGATCCACGCTTAAAAGATTGTGTTTAAAAGGGGTAAGTGTATGTGCTATCTGTGTGCAAAAGCTAAGAATAAATGTACTGGTGTCAGTGCAAAAGGGGTAAATGCTCAGGAACTGAGGCTTTTAAAGAATACTGAAAGAGGGGGATGACAAAGAGACTTTTGTTCGATAACAATTAAGTTATGCCTACGTATCCTCTCGTGCAATGAGGAAGTCAGAACATCGTAGTTCGACTCAAAGAGACTGAAAGATAAATTGACTGTGAACTGCTTACTTCTATGCTCAAGTGTATGACTCGTCTGGCTCGAGTGCTAACTGTCTTGCATTAGACGAGAGAAGCAAGTTCTCGTTTGTGAATGAGTATGATGAGAAAAGAATCCCGAAGGAGACGATTATTGTTTGTTTTTGTGTTTTCAGTTTTGTTATTGTTTTTGGTGTTTTGCATAAGTTAATGAGCTTAAGCCTAAATCAAAGGTTTGTAAACTCATTATATCCTCCCTGATTAGGGATAATGAGAATACTTAAGTATGAGATAAGCATCTCAACTTAATTACCATGATAATGTAGGATTAAGATCATTAACCTACTTGTGATTATTTAGATGTTTTTGGATTTTTTTGTTTAATGTTAAGTAATGAGTTTAATCTCTAATCACAGATTAGTGAACTCATTACATCATCCTAATAGAAGGATAATAGATGAGCACACTTAAGTTGAGGAAGACACCTAACCTTGATCCATGGTTAGGGATTAAATTCATTATATAACAATCCTTTATTAAGTGGATTTTAATTAAGTGATAAGATTAAGAAATGAGTTTTAAGTTTGTAAGACAACTTGAGGGGGACTTGTCCATTAAACACTAGGGTTAGTCCTTCTTAACCATAAGGAAGAATTAGAACCCTAATGTAAGTCCCAAGTTACAAGATAAAGTCTTGGTGATTATTAGTTTGTTTTGATTAAGAGGTTTAAACAAATTAAAGGTTTAACACTTAGGATTAAAGTTATACACTCCATCCTAAGAGAAGGATGCATGCATAACCCTAATTCCAAAGTCCTAAAACATTAAGAGTTTAGTCTCTGATTATTGAGATGAGAAGAGAGACTCAAGGAGACTCAAAGGTAAAAATTCTAAGGGGGACTAAACACAACCCTAAGATTATCATGCTTGGATGTTCCTATGGTTTGTAAGGCTTGAGAAAGATATTCAAGGAAGCCACCAATGGAAGAAGCAGATGAAAGGAGGAGGAAACAAGATAATAAGTCACTTACTTCAATGAAGAAGATAAGTTACTTAAAGAAAGAAAGTGAGAGATGGAAAATAAGTGAATCAAATTCACTTCAAAGACAAGTTTGAATGCAAATGAAAGAGATAAGAAGAAGTGAGAGGTGAAGGCAAATCCACCTCCCAAAATAACTTACCAAAACCTGAAAAGTTAGCATGGATGCATAAAGCATAAAGCATAAAGAAATGAAGTGAAATGAGATGAAATGACCAAAGTCAGAAATTCTTATGCTATATAAATGTCATGTGAAATGATGCAAAGTCATACAATATGCACATGTATGATCATACAAAGATGAGATGCAAAGGAAGCATGCTTTGAAGTTTGAAAACACATGAAAGTTTATGAAATGAAATGAAATGTAAGACATGGAAAATGAATGAAGAAATGATCAAGAAATGTTATAACATGTCTTAATATGTCTAAGATGACATATGAATGCATGAAATGTCATGGCAAGTTCATGTAATGATGCTTGTGCAAGGTGAATGCAAATGAACATGAGAAAAAGGGTTACATGGACATGTGAGATGCAAATGGATAAAAAAGAAGCAAATGACATGATAAAAATTTTCAATTAATCTCAAACAAACCCTAATCCCATATTAGGTCACACCCCGAAGGAGAAGGTCAAAAGCCTAACCAATCAAAAGTTATGATTTTCCTAAGTTTGCTAGGGTTTTTGGGTGGTTCAAAGGGAAAAATGCAAATCAATTTGAAAATTCAAGATAAATTCATGAGGAAAATGACCTATAAACTACATGAAATATGTAACAGAATGCAAAAAGAATCAACTTCAAACTCTTCTTGGTTAGGCAGAAATGCTTTTTTAAAATTAAGGTTAAAAAATATGATTTTTATGACCCTTAATTCAAAGAAAATTGGCAAACTATGATCAAACCTAAAAAGAAATTTGTGTGAAGAGTTTGAAAATGTTTCTAAATGCATTGGGATGATTCATGATTTTTTTGGTGATTTTTAGAAACCTAAATGTATTTTTAATTAATTAAAATACTTTAATTAATTAAAAATAACATTTAAATATTTTAAAAATGCTTTTTTAATGCAAAAAATAAAATAAAAATCATTTTTGGATGAAGAAAAATATTTAAAGTCAGAATGCAAAAGAAAATATTTTTGTGATGCTTTTTGATATTTTAAATTAATTATGCAAGAAAATGCAATAAAAATGAAATAAAAATGATTTAAATGAGAAGTATGCTGATCTTAAGGCCCAGATTCAAACTGGAAAAGGAGGGAGTTGACTAGCGCGTAAATGAGTGGCTGGGATTCAATCTGAGTAATTTAAATTAATTAACTTAATTAAATGAGATTAGGGTTAAGTGGATCAATCCTGGCCATTCGTACACGCGGGTAAAACACATCCAAGGGTCAGAATTTAAACTGGGCAACTAAACCCTAATTAGGGTTCTAATCATTTTCAGGTGACCGGAGCTAGCTCCGGTCATCTTCTCCGGCAGGCCAATCACCCTAACTTCTTCCCTATGTCAAATTAAACCCTCTAACTCTCCAGAATCACTCAACTAACAACCCTAAACACGAATCCAACAACAAAATCTATTTATGTTTCATCAAAAGAAAGATTCGAAGCAAAACGAAAAATAACACAAAACTTTCAGAAGTTCAATACATGCTTGATTCTTAACCATTTTCAAAAATAAACATATCAGGATGATCAGCTAAACATGTAGAAGCATTTAAGAACTTAAAATAAGAGTTCTGGAAAAATTGTTCATCATAGCTACCTGAGTTGAAGCTTTATGTTCTTGAGCTTTCTGACCTCTCTCTTGGTTCAAATCCACCCCAATGAACTTCCTAATGATGATGAGAAGCTTAGAGCAAGCTTGTAATGGCTATTTTGAAGTGTTTGGTTCTGAGTATGCAGAAATCGTATTTCTGATTGAGGGTGTTTTAAGCTATGGTGAAGGGTGGAAAATGATCATGAGGTGTTTTTGAGTTGATTGGTGAAGGAAGTTTGAAGTTTCAGTGGTTGGTTTTAGAGATTCGAAGAGAGGAAGTTTTTGACAAATTTTGTGAATGCTGAGTTCCTGGAGGTTTCAGGCTCTTGTGTGTTATGAAATGGCTTGCATAATGTTTGTTTAAGCCAATGGAATTACTCAGAAAGTTGTTGTGGCACAGGCTGATTGGTATGGGGTGTTTTGCAAAAAAGTCAATTTTTGTGTACTTGAGGTATGGGCCATGGCAGGTCTAGCTTTTTGGGGTGTCTAGCCTCAGCAAGATTCATGGAGAGCCATAGAATCAAGATTATGCAGCTGGCACAAGTGGATGGAAGAATCCAATGCATTTTGCAAATTTTGGGAGTTTTGGCCCTTTTGTGATTTCTTGAAGTTCAAGTCATGAAAATAATGAAAACTTGGGGAAATTATGATGTTTAGAGGTTGTCTTGAAATGTTGTGAAGTATTTGTACACATTAGAAGTCATTAGAATGCTTGAACATGCCAAAATGCAAAATCCCTCTTTGACATGAAACTTGAAATTATAGGATTTTTGCCAACTTTGAAAGGCCATATCTTGAGCTCTATGATGAATCAAGACATGTTCTTGTACTTTTTGAAAAGGGAACGACCTAATCTACAACTTTCATGACCAAGAATTTTTCATTTGAAGCATTTTTGGGCATGAAAAAGGAGGTTGAAAAACTTTCCCAAAATAGAAAGTTTGCATTTCAAGTCATTTCCAAAAATGGCAAGTTTGCAATTGGCTCAAAATTCTTCAATCTTGTAAACTTTCAAACACTTATAAGATCAAATAAAGATCATAGAACTTCAATTTGATGAAAATACCCCTTTGGTTCCATTGTTGGGGGCCTCAGATGCCCTAATTTTGACTTAACTTGCTCAAGAAGTTACCCAGTGAACAAATGACTTCCACAATGAATTTCTTCATCAAACTTGGTATACATGATCCTTATGACATATTAAGAACATTAGAAACAAGAATGGCCCAAAAATTTGGAGTTAAGGCCTCTGAAACCAAAACCCTAATTTTGGTCATCTGTGTAGTGAAAACCCTAGCTCTGCTTCCATGCCTTTGCCATTTCTTGTGATCCATTGAATTTCATGAACTTTGAGGAGCATAATATGATGATAGAACACACATGGACCCTCTTGTAAAGCTTTGAGACCTTTGGGATGGCTCGGATGGAATCTTGGATTGCTCAAATCACAAACCCTAGATGCAGATGAACTTGAACTTATGCAGTGAAGCAAATATGCTAAGTGAGGTGTAATGCTTATGTTAAAACAAAAAATGAAAGATCACAAGCCATGGTGTGATATGAGTGAGGGAAAATTTGGGGTGTTTACAGCTGCCCCTATTCAAACATGAGTTATTTGTGCAGGATGTAAACGCATGGCTTAGCAGACAAACAAGATAACTTGTGGTTGAATACCAAAGACAGTCCAAAATTTGCACTCGTTGGATAGAAGAAGAAAAGGGATATAAATTGTAAAAGGTAGTATAGTATGATTATCAAATAAAAACGATGGAGGACAACCATCGAGCAGATGACGACTGCTGGGGATAAAGTAGTAAGTAAAGCAATGACGGGGACGACCGACAAGCTGGGGAAATAAAGAGATCATGATGGGGACGGCCATTAGGTAAAGAAACAAGATCCTCTGGAGGTTAAAGTAAAGGCAATGATGGGGACGACCATCAGGTTTGCAAAGTAAAGTAAACAACGACGGGGACGACCATCGGTTTAAAGAATAAGTGAAATAATGATGAGGGACGATCATCAAAGGTGAAAGACGATCACCTAGCAGGGGACGGTTGCTCTTTATCACGACATAGGACAGATGTCGGATAGAAAAAAGGTCAACGATGGGGACGACCATCGGATAAATATGATGAAGGACGATCATCAAGAGGTGAAGGACGATCACCTAGCAGGGTACGGCTGCTCTCGGGGTTTATCACGACATATGACGAATGTCGGATAACAAGATCAACGATGGGGATGTCCATCAGATAAAATGATGAGGGACGATCATCAAAAGGTGAATGACGATCACCTATCAGAGGACGGTTGCTAAAGATATCATGACATAGAACGAATGCCGGATAGAAAAAGGTTCCACTAATGGAGACTCCGCTGGGGAAGGGATGAGGGACGGTCATCCAAGGACGATCACCTGGCAGGGGACGGCTGTCGAAAATATCACAACATAGGACGAATGTTGGATAGAAGAAAGTTGTTTTTGTTGACGACTTACTGGGGAATGGTAAACACGGACGAATGCTTACGCTTAAGAATAAAAGGTATAAGTGTTTGATGATGTGTATAGATTAAAGATGCGGACGAGCATCCTTAGGACCATGATACGGACGAGTATCGGTAGAAACAAACGCTGATGTGTGTTCAAAGATGATGATACAGACGAGTACCAACTGGTTAACAAAGAACACGGACGAGTGTCGAATCTGTTGAGGAGTGATATAAACAAAGATACAGACGAGTATCAAAGACTTTTGTATAAGTATGAGTGAGTATTGGTTTGTTGGTGAAGTATGAGCAAGACACGGACGAGTGTTTGATCTGCTAGGGAATGTATGACACAGACGAGTGTCAAATAAGTACTATTATGGACTGGCCCAATTCCCATAATTGGGCCAAGCAAACCAACTTGGCAGAAGCGCTCGACGTCGAGTAGAATCAAGAATAGTGGTCTCTGTCGACCAAGAGCGTACTGACCAAGACAAAGCCCTCCAACGGCTAGTTTTGACCGTTACCTATTTTTACGGATTCCTCTATCCGCGCCCAACGATATGGACCAATAATCTTCCACTTAGCCCCTTATATAAACCCTCTCATTTGGGAGCGTCAGGTATTCAATTCTCTGACCTTAATTCTCGTACTTGCCCACTCTTTGCTCGGTTACTTACTTCAGCATCGGAGTGCCTTGCAGGTACACCCCCTCCTCTCCTCACCGACCGTCTTTCAACAACTCTCGAAGCCAGCCGTATCGGATCCTGATCTCCAGGTACGATCAGGTGGCGCCGTCTGTGGGAATCTGATTTCTCCGTTCTTCTCTCTCTCAAAATCTTCAAGAACCAAAGTTTTTACCAAGATCCATGGCTGCTCGAGACAATCAGGACAACCGATCAAACAACGACATGATCCTCACGCAACGTGAGAGAAACATTCATCACCTTCCACACGAAGAAACCGTGCAAGATCACCCAGACGGGAAGACAACATCACCTTCTCCCGACCACGATCAACCTTTGGAAAGTCGCCCGGAAGCCCTATTTCCCTCGACTCCTTCAGGATCTGACTTCGCCGCCCTGGCCGAAATCCTGAATCAGAAAAATCTGCTGCTCCTCGCCCATGGCGAGAAAATCGCCCGTCTCGAAGACAACTACTGTCGACCCCCGTCTCCCGCGAGACTCCAGGGTAGGCGCAGTCCCTCTCCTCCCAAGAGAAAGAGGAAGGGACACGTCGACGAATCCACTGGCGACAAACGACCTCGTCAGTCCCCTCCGCGGTCTTCCTGTCCAAGAAAATCAAGAAGGAGCAAATCAAGATCTGCATCTCCTCGGCGAACGAAGAAGCGCGCTCACAGATCCCCTTCATTCAACTCCCGCGAGGACGAGGACGCTCGGGGTCCCCTCTCGTCAGAAATCATGGCGGCTAAAATTCCAAGAGGTTTAGAGAAACCCCCACCGCTAGGCTCGTACGACAGAACCACAGATCCAGACGAGCATATCGAGAATATCGATGCGCTGCTCGACTACCGAGGAGCTCGAGGAGTGATCAAATGTCGCCTCTTTCCTACGACACTGAGGAAAGGAGCGATGACGTGGTATAAAAGCCTTGAGGCTGAATCCATCACTTCCTGGAAACAACTTGGACGCACGTTCTCCAGGCACTTCACCGCCTCAAGGCGGTACCCAAAGACAAAAGCTTCGCTCGAAGCGATCATCCAAGGGAAAGACGAACCTTTGCGAACTTACATCGAAAGGTTCAACAAAGAGGCATTCCAAGTGTCCACAACTGACGATATGAAGAAGTATTTGTTGGAACGAGGACTGCGCCCGTCAACAGATTTTCACCGGGAAGTCGGCATCGAGACCCCTGCCACCCTCGACGCGTTCTTGCTGAAAGCCCAAGCTTATATCTAGTATGAGGAAAAATAGGCAGCCAGCTCCGTAAGAGACGCTCGGCATCGCGAAGACGCAAAGCCCCACCGAGTCGATGAACCCTCGACATCTCGTCGGGGAGGAGACAAAAGAAAAGACGATCGCTCCCGTGAACCGCGGGAGCACAGAGGACCCGTCGTCCGATTCCACGAATATACTCCACTCCTGGCTTCCAGGGAAAAAATCTTGTCCGAGTGTGCCAAATCAGAGTTCAGGCAAGCAGGGGTACGTTTTCCGAAACAGCAACACAGCAAACCGGGCACAGACAAAACAAAGTATTGCAGATTCCACAAAAGTCATGGCCACAACACAGAAGACTGCATCCATCTCAAGGACGCAATCGAAATTCTTATCAAGGACGGGCACCTTAAACAATTCACCAAATCCAGAGACACTCCTCGACAAGAAGCACAGGAGACTCAAAAGGTCGAGGAGGTTGTACCCGTTCCTGCAGATGCGAACATGCAGGTTGCCCTGAGCATCTATCGCCCAGAAGATTTCTTCCTACTGTAAACACCCCAAATTTGCCCTCACTCATTTCATCATGGCTTGTGATTCTTTTCATTTGCATGAGTTCAATCATATCATCTCATATTGCACTTTTGCTTCACTGCATTGATTCAAAGTCATCTGCATCTAGGGTTTGTGATCTGAGCAATCCAAGAGCTATTTGAGCCACTTCAAAGGTCATGAATCACTTCAAAGGGGTCCATTTATGTTCAAGCATCATATTATATCCTCCCAAGGTCAAGTAAATCAAAGAATCACAAGAACTGAGAAAGGCATGGAAGCAGAGCCAGGTTTAACTGCACAGATGACCTAGAATTAGGGTTTTGGTTTCAGAGGCCATAACTCCAAATTTTTTGGTCATTCTTGTTTCTATTGGTCTCTATATGTTATGAGGATCATGCATATCAATTTTCATGAAGAAATTCAATGGGGAAGGCATCTGATCACAAGATGACTTCTTGAGCAAGTCAGTGCAAAATCAGGGCATCTGAGGCCCCCAATGACCCAACCAAAGGGCATTCTCCATCATTTTGAATGTATATGATCTTTATTTGATCTTATAAGATGTTATAAGTTCACAAAATTGAAGAATTTCAAGCCATTTGCAAAGTTGCCTTTTTGGGAAAGTGACTTGTAATGGAAACTTGCCATTTTGGGAAAGTTTTTCAACCTCCTCTTTTTGATTCAAAAATGCTTCAAATGAAAAAACTTTGGTCATGAAAGTTGTAGATTGGATCATTCCCTTTTCAAAAAGTACAAGAACTCATTCTAATTCATTTTAGATCAAAAGTTATGGCTTGTCAAAATTGGGAAAAATCACTTATTTTTCACTTTGGCACCAAAGAGGGAAACTTGCATATTCACATGCCAAGCATTTCTATGACTTCAAAATGACTTCTAACCATCATACAAACATAACACATGACCTAAAATTCAGAATGCACCAAAGAATCAATCATTTTCATGCCTTGATCATTAAGAAATCCCAAAAGGGCCAAAGGTTCACAAAATTGCAAAAACCCCCATAAGCTTCAATCCACTTGCTGGTTTGCCTCAATCTCACTTCCATGGTTCTCCTTAATAACAGCTGCACAAGACATGCCCTTGTCCTTGGCCTGAACTTGCCCATACCTCAAAGGACACCTAACCTTGACTTTTGGCAAAATGGACCATACCAATCAGCATAGCCCACACCAACTCCACAGACCTATCACAACTTGATAAGTGGACCAAATGGAACTAAAAACACAGAAGAGGCAAGCCTGAAACCACAACATCACCATAGTCCACAAAAACTCTCCCTCTTGCATTTTCATTCGAATCTCATCACACAAGCCTGCAACCTCAAAACAAACTTCACAAAACCACTCACCATGATCCACTGATCATTTCCCAACCATCATTTGATCCTGAAACCATCCCAAACAGAAATTCGATTTTCCACTCCCTTTGGACAGAACTTCATCAATCTCACAAACTAGCCACAATACACTCCAACTAAGCCTCAAAGCATCTTCAGGGAGATCATTGGAGGGGCTTTGAAGCCAGAAAGCTGCCTGAAAGCTCCAGAGTTGAAAGTTCCATCTCAGGTAGCTCTCTCAAACTTTTTTTCCAGAAATCTTTTTTTAAGTTATAGAATTGTTCCTCATGATCTCCTGATTACTCTGAGCTTTATGGTTTTGAAAATGGTGAAGAAATGAGCATGAACCGAATCTCTAAAATTTTTGACCTAAAAAGAGATTGATTCGATTTATGCTTGTTTCTCAAAATAAATTGATTTCATGCCTGGATTCTTGTTCCTTGATGTTTGTTGAGTGATTCTGGAGCTTTAGGGGGCTTGGGGTGAGGTTTTGAGGAAGATGGCATTTTTCAGGGGAGAGTGTGGCCGGAGAAGATGACCGGAGGTCATTTCCGGCCACCTGAAAGTCATTAGGGCTTTTAATTGTGATTAGGGTTTTGTTTGAATTCTGGCCTTTGATTTCAGTTTCCCGCGCACGTTTGATGGCCAGGATTAGTCAACTTATCATTAATTAGAATTATTTAAGTTAATTAATTAGGTTTAGCCAGTTTGAATCTGGACCATAGGATCTGGCGCCAGTCAACTCCCTCCAATTCTATTTGAATCCCAGCCACAAGATCTGCATACTTCTCCATTTAATTAATTTAATTTTCATTTTTATTGTATTTATTTCCACGAATTTTTAAAAATAGAAAAACACATTAAAAAATTCTAAATTTTTTTGTCAAACCTTTTATTAATTTTCAGAACCCAAAAATATTTTTATTTTTTGCATTAAAAAGTATTTTTAAATCATTTAAATGTTTATTTTTAATTAGTTAATGGAAATTAATTAATTAAAAATTGCATTTAGGTATTTAAAAATCACAAAAAAATTCACATTGCATTTTAAAACATTTAGAAACATTATCAAACTCTCAAAACAAATTTCTTCTTGGTCCTTGATGTATCTTGACATTTTTCATTGGAATAAAAGTTATTTAAAGGCAATATTTTGGTCCTAACTTGAAAAAATTCATTCTGCCTAACCATGAAGAGTTTGATGATGGTTCTTCTTGCATTGCATCCTTCATAGCATGTAGTTTTTAGGGTAAAATTGGTTTGAATTTATCTTTCATTTTCAATTTGATGAGCATTTTTCCTTTTGAAGTGCCTTGAAACCCTAGTTAAATTGAGAAAATCATAACTTCTTTAGGGTTAGGAGTTAGGTCTCCCCCTTTGGGCAGTGAACTTATGTAGGGTTAGGGTTCCTTTGATCCCACTTTCAATTTTTTATCTTGTCATTTGCTTCTGATTTTGAATTTTGCATTGCATATTGTATGTAAACCCTAATTCTTGTCTTCATTTGCATCCACCCCTCATATGCTTGCATTCAAGAACTTGCCATGACATTTTGTGCATTAATATGACATATAAGACATCTTAGGACATATTATAATCATGTTTGATCATTGCATCTTTCATTTTCCATGTTGTGCATTCATATCATTCCATAAACTTTTCTTGAACTTTTATGGTTCAAAGCATGCTTCATTTGCATCTTCATCCTTGTATGATCATCCACAACTCTTGACATGTGTTTGTATCATCTCTTAGCATCATTAACATTATGTTCATGCTTCTGACTTTGTCTTGCATCATGGCATTTCATCTCATTTTCATTGCATTTCACTCCTTTTGCTAACTTTTCAGGTGGTAAGTTGTTTTGAGAAATGAATTTGCCTTCACTTCTCACAATCTCTTCTCATCTCTCTTATGCATCATTGCTGCATTTTATCTTTTGTTTTAGAGTGAGCTTGCTCATTCATGTTCCTTCTCCTCTTTCTTCCTTCAAGCAACTTGTCTTCTTAAGTGAAGCAAGTTGTCTTGCTTCTCTCTGCTTCTTTCTCCTTTCATCTGTTTCTTTCCTGGTGGCTTTTCTCCTGAAGATCTTTTGCAAGCCTCATAAACCCTAGGAACAACCAAGCATGATCACAATTAGGGTTTGATTAGTCCCCCATTAGTTTTTTACCTTTGTGTCATCTTTGAGTCTTCTCTTCTCTTCTCATAATCAAGGACTAAACCTTAAAGGTTTTAAGGCTTTGTGATTAGGGTTATGCCTGTATCCTTCTATTAGGATGGAGTGTACAACTTTAATCCTAAGTGTTAAACCCTTAATGAGTTTAAATCCTTTAATCAATCCACTTAATAATCACTAAGACATCAAGCTTGTAACTTGGGCCTTGCATTAGGGTTCTAATTCTTCCTTAATTGGTTAAGAAGGACTAACCCTAGGGTTAATGGACAAGTCCCCCTCAAGCTGTCTTAAAAGCCATAAAAATCACTTCTTAATCTTACCATTAACTAAATTCCACTTCAATAAAGGATTTGTTTTGTCATGAGGTTAATCCCTAATCATGGATTAAGTTGAGGAGCCTTTCTCAGCTTAAATGTTCTCATCTATTATCCTTCTATTAGGATGGTGTAATGAGTCCATTAAATCTTTAATTATGGCTTAAACTCATTACTTAACACTTAACAAGAACAACAAAAAACATCTAAACAATCTCAAGTAGGTTAATGATCTTAATCCTACATCATGGTGATTAAGTGTGAGGTGTTTACTTCATACTTAAGGTATTCTCATTACCCCTAATCAGAGGGAAGATGTGATGAGTTTACTAACCCTTGATTTAGGCTTAAGCTCATTTTCCTATGACAAATTCCAAAAGCAATAAAAGATTGAAAACACCAAAAACAAACAATAATCGTCTCCTTCGGGATTCTTTTCTCATCATCTTCACTCACAAACGAGAACTTGCTTCTTCCGTCTAATGCAAGACAGTTAGCACTTGAGCCAGACAGGTCATACACTTGAGCATAGACAAGTAAGCAGTTCACAAGTCAACTTATTCTTTCAGTTTCTTTGAGTCGAACTACGGTGTTCTGACTTCCTCATTGCACGAGAGGATACGTAGGCATAACTTAACTGTTATCGAACAAAAGTCTCTGTATATCCTCCCTCCTTCCAGCATTATTCTTTAAGCCTCATAGTCTTGAGCTTCACTTTCTTTTCTTACACTGACACTTCTCTTATACACTTCACATTTCTTTTACACTGACACTTGCATTTATTTCCAGCTTTGATACACAGATTGCACTGACACTACCCCTTTTAAACACAAATCTTTTAAGCGTGGATCCCGTCGAGTACGGCGGACAATCTGGGTGCTAATACCTTCCCAGGTTGTAACCAACCCCCTTTCTCAGTCATTCTAGTTCGCGACCGTCTTATCCATATCTTTTCTTAGGTTTATGCAGCATTACCTTTCCTTCGGGATAAAAATGCCTAGCTGGCGACTCTATTCATTCCCTTCTCTTTTCTCGCCGACCGTTCGCGTCTGTACCCCTCTTGGCCCTGTGTCATCAGGTGGGAGCGACAGCTTGGCGACTCTGCTGGGGACCCTTATATTTTAACTAGGGCTTCTGGTTCTTTTTGTGGGTTCCTCCTAGCGTTTGTTTGATTTGTGTTTACTGGGGTGTTATGTGCTAATTGTGTTTATTTATGTGCTTTATTTATTGCTTTATGTACAGCTTTATTTATTGCTTTCCTTTACAGTTTTTCATATTTCATACTGTCATTATCATTGATGGATTTGGTTTCTGTTTTGGTGGGTGGGGTTCCATTGAGAGTTTGAGGTCCTATACCTGGGACATGAGTGACACCTAGGCTAGAGTGGTTCATGTTCTTTCCCATTCCATTTCGGTCTGGTGCGGGAATATGAAACACGGTTCAGATATGGGTTTCTTTTTGAGAACTCTGTGCTACAGATTTCCCGTAGTGCTAGGGCTATCTGGGAAGCCTGCTAAGTCTGGATGACCTTTATTATGACCTTCAGAAACTGAGGACAATTAGAGGAGGATCTTTTATGGTTATTGTAAACACTGTACCTCTGGGTTAGAAGTGTTTACACTTCTCATAACTGCTCCAAGTCTGAGGATCCTTGTTCTAGAACACCACCTGTGAAGGGGTTGGGCTGTTTACAGGTATGCAGGTACCCTTGGCCACATCATACCCTGTTACTATTTGGTTTAAGAGTACCTCATTTTGGACAGTTCTTGTGATTAACCTGGACATGTGACTCTTTATTTGAGTCCCCCACCTTGGTTACTAGATTTCTGAACCTCCATCTGGACTTCTTGAACATACATGGGCTTTATATCGAGACAGATAATCAGATCCAGCTTGATCACAAACCCTTGCATATCATTTGCATACTCATCATTTGCATCATTTAACATTTGTTTATTTGTTTTTCAGGGTATCCACATTATATCTGGCTTGGTTTTGACCCCTTCTCCTGCATAGACCTCTGCTTCATCAGTTATCTGTTTCAGCTATCTTCATCCTCACCAGCATCAGCCTATCAGTGGTTCATCTCCCAGTATCAGTCTGTGATCTTCATCAGCACCTACCTTCATCTTCTTCAGCAGCATTCATGACTACTCCTAGGAAGAGCAACATTTCCTACCATTTCTTTGAGCCTGTGTTGACTGGCATCAGGCAGGTCCAGTCACTTATCACACCTGACCACACCCCATTGTTTAGAGAACACTATGGAGGTATCCTGGATATGATTATGGACCTTGACCCTTCTCAGAGGAGCATGATCCACACATGCTTGCAGTTTTATGATCCTCCCTTGAGATGTTTCACCTTCCCAGACTTTCAGTTAGGGCCTCTACTGGAAGAGTTTTCCTCATTGATTGGAGTACCTATAAGGGGTGGACTCCCTTTCAACCCAGAGATGACTTCTCCCAGCAATGGAGAAGTAGCAAAAGCACTGTACCTGGAACCTGCCTTGATTGAGCAAAGCATGACAACAAAGGCTGGGATCCCTGGTTTGCACTTGGACTTTTTGATTTCTCAGGCCATCCTGAAGGCCTCCTTGGGAGAGTGGAGGGCAGTCTGTGCACTGTTAGCCCTCAACATATATGGGGTTATACTATTTGCAGATGAGCCCAAATTTATCAGCAAGAATGCCATCCATCTTTTCCTTCTGAGGAACCCAGTACCCACATTACTGGGAGATTTCTATTACTCCATCCATCAGAGGAATGAGAAACAAAGGGGGAAGTTGGTGAGATGCTGTGCTCCTTTGTTTCACACCTGGCTACTCAGACACCTACCTAAATCAGATGCCTTCTTGAACCCTCACCAACAAAAGAATTGGGCTAAGAGGCTCATTGCTTTGACTTCAGATAATATTAGATGGTGCACCCAGAGCACCAAAGGCAAGGACATTATCACCAGCTGTGGGCAATACCCAAATGTGCCTCTAATAGGAGTAAAGGGTTGCATCAATTACAATACTTTGTTGTTTAAGAGACAACTGGGCTATGCTTTGGTTCACCCTCCTAGAGTGCAAGATTTAGCTGAGACCCTGTATTGTGAAGTGAAGCCTAACTCAGCTGCAGTCAGACAAGCATCTTGGGCTTGGGACAACATCCAGGCAAAAGGGATGGCTATTCTAGGGAGGTGTAATAATGCTGCTTCAGCTCAATACTATGACTGGTCCTGTACAAGAGCTTAGATTACTGGAATGCCTTTCACCATTGAGGATATACCTGGACCATCTACAGCACAGCCAGTAGCCACTGTCAGCCTAGAAGAATTTGAGAAGCTGAAGGAAAGGAATGAGAACTTATCTCAAGCTTTGAAGAAGACTCTGTGGGAAAGGAGTGATGGTCGTCTGGATATTGAGAGGTTGGAAAAGCTTAGGGTGGAGCATCTTGCCAAAATTGAGAAGACAGAGGACTACATCAGGAAAGCAAGAGCTGGAGAACAAATACTGAAGAATGCCTGTAAAGAGGCCAAGATTCAGAAGGCTAGGACTGAGCTCTATCTGCAAGAAAGTCAGGCTAGGTGGGTCAGGATCACTGAAGCCCAGACACAAGAAGATCAGAGAACTCAAGCCAAGATTGAACAGTTAGAGACCGATGAGAAGAAGCAGCAGGAGGCTTTGTTGGCAGCCCAGAGGGAGATTTCAGAGTTGAAGCTCAGAGCTGGATTGAAGAGATCAAAGGACCAGGACAGGCACAAGAAGCTGGCCACTGCCATTACCACCAAGAACCTCCTCATTAGGACTATTACAGAGTACCCAGCTAGTCCAGTGACTGAGGCACTTCTGAAGGAGGTCAAGGAGGATGAGTTTGGACTGGATGTCTGATCTTTTGCTTGTGGTTTATTTCCATTTAATGTACTTTTCTTTTTGTTGTATTTTGACCCTCCAGGGGCATGTGTTGTAAAACAAACTATGTATGGTTCATCATTTGTAATATATTAGTTTGCTTTCATTGGGTTTCTTTTCTCAACAACATCAAACATCTTCCTCGAGGTCTGGAAAGGTCAAAACCAAGAGCCAAGCCGGATACCTTGGAAAACAAATAAGCATACTGCATTGCATACTAAATTTTGTTTTGTTTTGTAGGTTTTGTTTTTATCTTTGTTTCTAACCTTGTTGTGATCTCAGGAAATATTGCTCGTCGCCGGGTATTCCCTGTCAACCGTACGCACCGGTACCCTACTCGCAACAACCTTCCTGGTATCCAAATGGAGCAAGTATAGCAGGACCTGACCGAGGTCAGAACTCAGATGGCTAATGAAAGAGTGGAGATGAGAAACCAAATGACTCAATTCATGGCTGTAATGACTGGCTTGGCCCAGAGCCAAGAAAGTTTAAGGGAATTGGTGGAAAGACAAACTCCTGAGGAACCTCATCTTGGAACTGGAGGAACTAGTAACAATGAAAGGGGTCAGCCTCATGTTAATCCACCCGTATTTGGACCTCATCTAGATCCGGAAGTCAATATCCCGAGAAATGTGCAAGGAAATACTGCTGGGGGGAGAATCTTGCAAGAGGATCCCCAAGAAGAGCGGTTTACTGTTATGGGAGCCGGAGACGAAGTTTATGATAGGAGGTTAGATGAAATTGCTGAAAAATTGAGATCTCTGGAGTCTCAGAATTCCTTGGGCTTCGATGTAATGGACATGGGGCTAGTGGACGGGGTGAGAATTCCCCACAAATTCAAACCCCCGTGCTTTGAGAAATACAATGGAACCTCTTGTCCACGAACTCACCTGCAGTCTTTCCTGGGAAGACTTAAAGCTTATACTATGGATGAGAAGCTGTGGATGTTCTACTTTGAAGACAGTCTGACCGGGGCTTCGAGGGAGTGGTATTCACACTTGACCAGAGCTACCATTAGGTGCTGGAAGGACTTAGCTGAAGCCTTCATCAGGCAATATCAATACAATCTGGACATGGCTCCTAACAGGACCCTCCTAATGGGAATGTCTCAATCTTCCAGAGAAAGCTTTAGGGAGTACGCCCAAAGGTGGAGACAGCTTGCTGCTGCTGTCCAACCACCCATGTCAGAGAGGGAAATGGCTGACATGTTCATGAATACTTTGCAAGGAACATATATTGATAGACTAGCTGCCTTCTCCTCTACCAGCTTTGCTAATGTTGTCATAGCTGGGGAAAGGATTGAAAGTCTCCTAAAGATGGGCAAGATTTCTAATAGTGGTGAAAGTTCATCTAGTAATCCCAGGAAGCCTTTTGTGGGACCCCGAAGAACCGGTGAGACTAATTCCATTCATGCAAGCAGGGGCAGACCGCAGTATGTGCACCGGTCAGTAGCAGCAGTCACCATTCCAGCTCCGATTCCTCAACAATCAACATATCGTCAGCAACAACCACATTATCAACAAAAAGTTCAGTATCCGCAACAGAGAACCTACAACAACAACAATAGAAATCAACAACAGCGTCCCTTCCAGCAAAGACCATCACAGGCAAACAGGGTGATTGACCCTATCCCTATGCCTTATGCCGCTTTATTGCCACAACTCCTGAAGCTTAACTTGGTTGAGTTAAGGACGTTGGCACCACCAGATCCTCTCAACCTCCAGAGGAATTATGATGTCAACGCCAGGTGTGCTTTCCACTCCAATGCACCTGGTCACAATACTGAAAAGTGCAGGGCCTTACAAATGAAAGTCCAAGACCTGGTGGATTCTAAAGCCCTCAACTTCGCACCTCCTCCGAATGTCAACAGAAATCCTATGCCTAATCATGGAGGGCCAAGGATTAATGCCATTGAGGAAGACAAACCATCTACCTTGATCACCAGTGTTGCACAAATTCGAACACCTTTGGTTGAAATTAAAGCTCAACTTTTAGAGTGCCAAGTGTCCCCGGGTGTGAGCTCGGTTGTGGGTATTGCGACATTGCAGTCAATGGGTGTGAAAAGTTGAGAAGCGGCATAGATGGTCTTATTAAGGATGGTATCCTTCAGATTTCAACAACGGCGCCTACAAATCCAGCAATTCCTTTAACAACAATTCTAGAATCTTCTACAACATCAACAATCATTCCTTCAGCAACAATTTCTCCTACAACAACAACAACAATCATTCCTACCGATTCATCGATATCATCAGCAATTACTCCGTCCATCACTTCAACAAGACAAATTTCAACAACCATTTCTTCTACAACATCAGCATCCCTTTTATTAGCTTCTACAACGCCAGCAAAAATTAATGAAGACGTTTCAACAGTTACTATTTACTATGACCCATCAAATATTCCTCCCAGCAGCAATTTCCAACAACAAACCATGGCACCTCCTGCCAGATCACCAGTCACAATTTACTATGATTCGCACACCGTTACAGTACCTTCCTCTGCAGCAATCAGTCCGGTCACCATTATGGTGCCTGGACCCGTTCCTTATGTAAACAGTAATGCCATACCTTGGCATTACGGCTCTGATCTTTACTGCAATGGGGAGAAAATCACTCTGGATTCATCAACCTCTTCTCCACAAGTTGATAATGTTGGGGGAGGCGGAGGCTTCACCAGAAGCGGACGCCTTTTTGCCTCACAAACACAAAGGCCTAATGTTGAAGCAGAAGCTGCTGCCAAAGCAAAAGGAAAAAGTGTGGTAACTGAAGAGCCAACTGCCAAGGAAACTCAGAAGACATCTTTTGAACAAGATGTAGACGAGTTCATGAGAATCATAAAAAGAAGTGATTACAAGGTGGTGGATCAGCTTCACCAAACTCCCTCAAAAATCTCCATATTATCACTGTTGATGTGTTCTGAAGCTCACAGGAATGCATTATTAAAAGTCCTGCACGCAGCATACGTGCCGGAGGAGATTACTGTTAATCAGCTAGAAACTGTGGTGGCAAATGTCAACACCAGTCATGGACTGGGCTTTACCAATGCTGACTTAACAACAGAGGGACGCAACCATAACAAGGCTTTACATATCACCTTGGAATGCAAGGGTACTGTTCTGTCTCATGTACTGGTGGACACTGGGTCATCACTCAATGTTCTACCAAAGAAAGCCTTAGTGAAGCTGGAGTATGATGGCTTGGCATTACGTCCGAGTAATTTGGTGGTGAGAGCATTTGATGGCTCTAAACGATCAGTGCTTGGGGAGATTGATCTGCCTGTGATGATTGGCCCGCAGACGTTTAAAACTACCTTCTTTGTGATGGACATTCAGCCGGCCTACAACTGCCTGTTGGGTAGACCCTGGATCCACGCCGCCGGCGCTGTTATGTCTACCCTTCACCAGAAGAAAAATTCGAGTGGGAAGGCCAGATCATCACCATCTGTGGGGAGGAAGACATCTTTGTTAGCCAGCTGGCTACGTATAAGTACATAGAAATGGACGGGGAGATCCATGAAACCATGAGCCAAGGGTTTGAGGCCCTCAACATTAATGAAGCATCTACTGTACTGGGAACTTCCATAACATCGTACCAGCAAGCCCGGAAGGTTGTTGAGGAAGGTACCGCCCAAGGCTGGGGCAAGCTGTTGCCCGTGGAAAAGAAAGAAGACATATTTGGGTTGGGTTACAAACCAACTCAGCAAGATCAACCAGAGGCTGCCAAGGAGCCCAAGTTTGTCAGCGGGGGAATGCTCACCCCGGATGCTGTAAACAATTTGGAAGACAAGGAGGAAAGCGACCGCAACCTGGAGAGCTGGATACGTCCAAGGATCCCGGGGAGCCAAGTCCTTAACTGGTCTTCCCAGGAAATTATAAGAGTTAATCCTGCAGAGTAATTATTATTTCCTGTATTTTAAAGCATGCATCAAGTCTTGCATCTTGCCCAAGATGTCAAGACTCATTTTGTAATCGGGCCATCTTGTATTTTGTGCAAAGATCAATTAATGAATATCAGGACATCTTTTGCAAATGAGTCTTTTCTTTTCCGCTCACTGTTTTTCATTTTTCTTTTTTGTACAAAAATAAAATGGCAATGTTTTTCAGAATAAAATAACTTCATTTTCACTTTTTCTAAATAATATAAAACTGATCACTAAAATAAACCAATCTAAACCCTTGCAGAAAATGCCCTCCAGACTGCACCAATAGCAACACTGCTATGACTTTGTATGACTTTGACAATCCAATCAATCAAGCTGATGAAGGGGTTGAAGAAGATTATGAGCTACCTGAAGAGCTAGCCAGGTTGTTAAGGTAAGAGGAAAAGGTTATCACTCCTCATCAGGAGGAGATTGAAATGGTTAATCTTGGTACGGAAGAAGACGTAAAAGAAGTTAAGATCGGGGCCTGCCTGCAAGATTCAGTAAAAGAGAAATTGATTGACATGCTTCGGGAATATGTGGATGTTTTTACTTGGTCTTATCAGGATATGCCAGGGTTGGACACCGACATTGTAATACACAAGCTACCTCTGAAAGAAGACTGCCCATCAGTAAAACAGAAGCTGCGTCGTACTCGCCCAGATATGGCAATGAAGATAAAAGAAGAAGTACAAAAGCAATGGGACACCGGTTTCCTTGCTGTGACTAGTTATCCGCCATGGGTTGCTAACATTGTACCCGTGCCTAAAAAGGATGGCAAGGTGAGGATGTGTGTGGATTACCGGGATCTGAACAGAGCCAGCCCGAAAGATGACTTCCCTTTACCTCACATTGATGTATTGGTCGACAATACGGCTCAGTTCTCGGTGTTCTCCTTCATGGACGGATTTTCAGGATATAATCAGATCAAGATGTCACCTAAAGACATGGAGAAGACAACTTTCATCACACCCTGGGGCACATTCTGTTATAAGGTGATGCCATTCGGACTGAAGAATGCTGGTGCTACTTATCAACGGGCTATGGTAACATTATTCCATGACATGATCCACAAAGAAATTGAATGTTATGTGGATGACATGATTGCCAAGTCCCTCACAGAAGAAGACCACTTGGTGAATCTGTTGAAGTTATTCAAGCGTCTAAGGAAGTACCAACTAAAGTTAAACCCCAACAAATGCACATTCGGGGTGCGATCCGGTAAGCTGCTGGGATTTATTGTAAGTGGAAAAGGGATTGAAGTTGACCCTGATAAAGTCAAAGCCATTCAAGAAATGCCTGCACTGAAGACTGAAAAAGAAGTTCGGGGGTTTCTAGGTAGATTGAATTACATTTCAAGGTTCATATCTCATCTTACTGCAACCTGTGAACCCTTGTTCAAGTTGTTAAGAAAAGAACAAACGGTCAGGTGGAACAAAGACTGCCAGAGGGCTTTTTGACAAAATCAAGGAATACTTACAAGAGCCTCTGATCCTTATGCCTCCAGTTGAAGGAAGACCTCTAATCATGTACTTGACAATATTAGGAGAGTCAATGGGGTGTGTGATGGGCCAGCATGACGAGTCTGGTCGAAAAGAGTATGCAATATACTACCTAAGCAAAAAGTTTACCAACTGTGAACAACGTTATTCACTGCTCGAGAAAACTTGCTGTGCTTTAGCGTGGGCTGCTCGCCGACTAAGGCAGTATATGTTGACCCACACTACTTTATTGATCTCAAAGATGGATCCAGTTAAGTACATTTTTGAGAAGCCAGCACTTACCGGACGGGTTGCCAGATGGCAAATGATCCTCACAGAATATGATATTCAGTACACATCTCAGAAAGCCATCAAAGGCAGTGTATTGTCCGATTATCTTGCTGAGCAACCTATTGATGATTACCAGCCTATGAGATTTGACTTCCCTGATGAAGACATCATGTTCATAAAAGCGAAAGATCATGAAGAGCCTATTCACACTGAAGGGCCTGACCCGGAAGAAGAATGGACTATGATGTTTGATGGGGCTGTTAATATGAATGGTCGCGGTGTTGGTGCAGTACTCATTACACCCAAGGGAGTTCACAAGCCTTTCTCGGAAAAACTCACCTTTAACTACACTAACAACGAAGCTGAATACGAAGCTTGTATTATGGGTCTTGAGGAAGCCATTGACCTCAGGATCAAGACTTTGACCGTATTCGGAGATTCAGCTCTGGTAATCAATCAGACCAACGGCAAATGGTACACGCACCAAGATCATCTGATACCTTATCGGGATTATACAAGAAGTTTGTTGACTTTCTTCACGACGGTCAAGCTCGAGTATATCCCTCGAGATGAAAATCAGTTTGCAGATGCTCTGGCTACCATTTCATCCATGATCAAAGTTCAAGCTGCCAACTTTGTGCCTCAAATTGCAGTGTCCAGACTTGACAGACCAGCATACGTGTTCTCAGCAGATGTTATTAAAGATGATAAGCCTTGGTTCCATGATATCAAATGCTTCTTGGAGGACCAAACATACCCACCTGGGGCATCTTCCAATGATAAGAAGACATTAAGAAGGCTAGCTGGTAGTTTCTTCCTGAATACTGATGGTTCCCTGTATAAGAGAAACTTTGATATGGTACTTCTCAGATGTGTTGATAGGGCAGAAGCAGACTTGTTGATGCACGAGGTGCATGAAGGATATTTTGGTACCCATGCTGGAGGGCATGCTATGGCTAAAAAGTTGTTAAAATCAGGCTACTACTGGATCACAATGGATGCAGACTGTTGTGCTTATGCCAGAAAATGCCATAAATGCCAGATCTATGCGGATAAAGTGCATGTGCCTCCAAATCCTTTGAATGTGATGTCTTCACCCTGGCCCTTTGCCATGTGGGGCATTGATATGATTGGCAAGATTGAACCGACTGCTTCAAATGGCCACAGATTCATCCTGGTAGCCATTGACTATTTCACCAAGTGGGTTGAAGCAGCTTCTTGTGCAAATGTCACCAGACAGGTAGTAGCCCGATTTCTAAAGAGAGACGTCATCTGTCGGTATGGAGTGCCCGAGCGAATCATTACTGATAATGGTTCCAACTCGAACAATAAAATGATGGCAGAACTATGCCGGGACTTCAAGATCCAACATCACAATTCTTCTCCTTACAGGCCAAAGATGAATGGCGCTGTTGAGGCAGCTAACAAGAATATCAAGAAGATTGTGCAGAAGATGGTAGTCACCTACAAAGACTGGCATGAAATGCTACCATTTTCCTTACATGGGTACCGAACGTCAATCAGAACATCCACCGGGGCAACACCGTATCAGCTTGTGTATGGTATGGAGGCAGTCCTACCTGTTGAAGTTGAATTACCCTCTTTACGAGTATTGATGGATGTTAAGTTGAACGAAGCAGAATGGGTCCGATCCCGATACGAACAACTAAGTCTGATTGAAGAAAAGAGATTGGCTGCAATTTGTCATGGGCAGCTGTTTAAAAAAAGAATGAAGAAAGCCTTCGATCAGAAAGTCAGGCTCCGAGAATACCAAGTAGGAGATCTTGTGCTGAAAAGACTCCTCCCTCCTCATACAGACCACAGGGGTAAGTGGACTCCGAACTATGATGGGCCATTCATAGTAAATAAAGTTTTCTCCGGTGGAGCACTGATGCTCAGTACTATGGATGGTGAAGACTTCCTGTCCCATGTGAATTCAGATGCAGTTAAAAAATACTTCGCATAAAATGACCCGCTGGACATAAAAACAGAATGTAAGTCCAGGAAAAAATAGGGCATCCCGGCGAGTCAAAAACAGAATAAAGGACTCGGGCAAAAATAAGGGAAAATAAATAAAGAAATGTACACCCGCTGAGTTGAAAATCCGCATTGGACAACTCAGGCAAAAAAGGGTATCCCGGTGGATTGAAAACCCGAAAGGGCGATCCACGCAAAATAAGGGAATAAGCGAACAACTGCATTCTGAATTCGTCTGTATCACTTGCAACATGGTAAGCTTCGAAAGGCTCAAGCTTCGGTCGGAATCAGCCTTCTTCAAAAGCAGGATAAGAAGGACGTCAAGGTCATACGGGTCATAGCAAAGGGAAGCTCCTTGAAGCGTCATCAACATTGCCACCGTCTTTTTGTTTCTCAATTTGTAACAATCTCCTCATTTCAGGGGATCCGTTTCTTTGACTGTATCTTGCCAATTCAGGGCACCTAAATTAATGAAATCAGATTTTCAGTCATGTTTCGTCTCGTACATTTTATTTTCATTTGCAAAATGTCCGATGTCCTTAAGATATTGATTGCATAAATACAAATGCTTCCCTTCTAAAAATACGTGCTTACAGGAAATATACTTACTCCCGGGAGTGTCTAAACTCCTATGATGGGATCCAGTAAGGAATACCCTGGGATACTTGTACGTTTCTTTGTCATGATAGGATTGCAGGTATTCAAAGCACAGCATGGGGCATGAAAGTTCCTCCTCAGCAAGCTGTCAAATCACCATTTCCGCAGCACATATTCCAAATAAAGCCAGGGCTGCTTTCTCCCCAACTGAGTTGCCAGTCATCATTCCTCCTCAGCCAAGTGCAAAAACAGGGAACCATCTCCCCGTAGAGTTTCAGTCTCTATCCAGAAGAGCAATACCTGAAGATCTCACAACAGAGTGACGAAAGCTTCTACAGACCCCAGCTGGGTCCCTCATTACCAAGATAGGTCTATCAGTGATCTATTTCCTCAAGCAGAGTCATGTATGTCAAAACTACGAATGATCTCATCCCCAGCTGGGACACCCACTTCAAGCAGATCAGCCAGGGATCTCCACTGCAACGGGATCCGAATCCCGGATCGGTATCTTTGCATGCTCATAGCATTCGCATCATAGTTTCCCCCAGAGCGTAGCATTCCATCCAAATACGGAGCATTACGGCAAAAATCAAACATATTGCATAATCATAAGCCACGTGTCAAACTGAACACTTGTAAATACTGACGTTCCATCAGCAATATACCAAATATTTCCCAAACTCCCCGGCAGAATGTTAAAGCATTTCCTTTACACTCACAAATACAGTTACATGCTCCTTTTGACACTCGTCCATGTCATCATTCCCCAGTAAAATTGCCCGAGAAAACAGATGCTTATACATTACAGATGTTTCTTGACACTCGTCTGTGTCATATCCCCAGTAGAAAGCCAAAGCATCCCCTTTGCACTCATTAACACATGTTTGCATATATCTACACACTTCCCTGACACCCGTCTGTGTCACCTCCCCCAGCATAGGTTCCTAAACACTTTGGGAACCATATACTTGTTTATAATACACTTCTTCCAACACCCGTCCGTGTCATGCTCTCCCCAGCAAGTTGAACACTTGTCTATGTCTCACTCGTCACTTTTACCGATACTCGTCCGTATCTTGTATATACCACTTAAATCCCCTCAGAATCAGCACTCAGCAGTGTTCTTTGTTAACCAGTTGATACTCGTCCGTATCATCATCTCTGAACATGCGTCAAGCGTTTGTTTCTACTGATACTCGTCCGTATCATAGTCTTAAGGATGCTCGTCCGCATCTTTAATCTATACACTGTGTCAAACACTTATATTTTCTTGAATTTAGACACTCGTCTGTGTCTACTATTCCCCAGAAGAATTCCCGGCAAATCTTGATGAACTATTTCCTTTCTATCTGACATTCGTCCTATGTCATGATACCTTTCGGCAGCCGTACCCTGCCAGGTGATCGTCCTTCACCTTTTTGATGATCGTCCTTCATCATCCCCAGCGGAGTCTCTATTCGTTAGAATCCCTTCCTATTCGGCATTCGTCCTATGTCGTGATATTTTTAGCAGTCGTCCCTGCTAGGTGATCGTCCTTCACCTCTTGATGATCGTCCTTCATCATGCTTATCCGATGGCCGTCCCCATCGTCGACCTTTTTTCGTCCGACATTCGTCCTATGTCGCGATACTTTCGGCAGCCGTACCCTGTCAGGTGATCGTCCTTCACCTTGGATGATCGTCCCTCATCCATATCCCCAACAGAGCAGCCGTCCCCTGCTAGGTGATCGTCCTTCACCTTTGATGACCGTTCCTTATCATTTATTTCTTCAACCCGATGGTCGTCCCCATTATTTTCTTTTAATCCCCAGAGAATCTTTGTTACTTTATTTTGATGGTCGTCCCCATCATGATCTCTCCATTTCCCCAACATGTCGGTCGTCCCCGTCATTGCTTCATCCCCATCAGTCGTCCTCTGCTCGACGGTCGTCCTCCGTCGCCCGCACTTTATAATCATACTTTACTTCCTTTTACAATCTATATCCCTTTTCTTCTTCATTCTGTGAGTGCAAATTTTGGACTGTCTTTGGTATTCAACCACAAGTTATCTTGTTTGCCTGTTAAGCCGTTGCTTACATCCTGCACAGCTAACTCATGTTTGAATAGGGGCAGCTGTAAACACCCTAAATTTGCCCTCACTCATTTCACCATGGCTTGTGATTCTTTTCATTTTCATGAGTTCAATCATATCATCTCATATTGCATTTTTGCTTCACTGCATTGATTCAAAGTCATCTGCATCTAGGGTTTATGATCTGAGCAATCCAATAGCTATTTGAGCCACTTCAAAGGTCATAAATCACTTCAAAGGGGCCCATGTATGTTCAAGCATCATATTATATCCTCCCAAGGTCAAGAAAATCAAAGAATCACAAGAACTGAGAAAGGCATGGAAACAGAGCCAGGTTTAACTGCACAGATGACCTAGAATTAGGGTTTTGGTTTCAGAGGCCATAACTCCAAAGTTTTTGGTCATTCTTGTTTCTATTGGTCTCTATATGTTATGAGGATCATGCATATCAATTTTCATGAAGAAATTCAATGGGGGAAGGCATCTGATCACAAGATGACTTCTTGAGCAAGTCAGTGCAAAATCAGGGTATCTGAGGCCCCCAATGACCCAACCAAAGGGCATTCTCCATCATTTTGAATGTATATGATCTTTATTTGATCTTAGAAGATGTTAGAAGTGAACAAAATTGAAGAATTTCAAGCCATTTGCAAAGTTGCCTTTTTGGGAAAGTGACTTGTAATGGAAACTTGCCATTTTGGGAAAGTTTTTCAACCTCCTCTTTTTGATTCAAAAATGTTTCAAATGAAAAAACATTGGCCATGAAAGTTGTAGATTGGATCATTCCCTTTTCAAAAAGTACAAGAACTCATTCTAATTCATTTTAGATCAAAAGTTATGGCTTGTCAAAATTGGGAAAAATCACTTATTTTTCACTTTGGCACCAAAGAGGGAAACTTGCATATTCACATGCCAAGCTTTTCTATGACTTCAAAATGACTTCTAACCATCATACAAACATAACACATGACCTAAAATTCAGAATGCACCAAAGAATCACTCATTTTCATGCCTTGATCATTAAGAAATCCCAAAAGGGCCAAAGGTTCACAAAATTGCAAAAACCCCCATAAGCTTCAATCCACTTGCTAGTTTGCCTCAATCTCACTTCCATGGTTCTCCTTGATCACAGCTGCACAAGACATGCCCTTGTCCTTGGCCTGAACTTGTCCATACCTCAAAGGACACCTAACCTTGACTTTTGGCAAAATGGACCATACCAATCAGCATAGCCCACACCAACTCCACAGACCTATCACAACTTGATAAGTGGACCAAATGGAACTAAAAACACAGAAGAGGCAAGCCTGAAACCACAACATCACCATAGTTCACAAAAACTCTCCCTCTTGCATTTTCATTCGAATCTCATCACACAAGCCCGCAACCTCAAAACAAACTTCACAAAACCACTCACCATGATCCACTGATCATTTCCCAACCATCATTTTATCCTGAATCCATCCCAAACAGAAATACGATTTTCCACTCCCTTTGGACAGAACTTCATCAATCTCACAAACTAGCCACAATACACTCCAACTAAGCCTCAAAGCATCTTCAGGGAGATCATTGGAGGGGCTTTGAAGCCAGAAAGCTGCCTGAAAGCTCCAGAGTTGAAAGTTCCATCTCAGGTAGCTCTCTCAAACTTTTTTTCCAGAAATCTTTTTTTTAAGTTATAGAATTGTTCCTCATGATCTCCTGATTACTCTGAGCTTTGTGGTTTTGAAAATGGTGAAGAAATGAGCATGAACCGAATCTCTGAAATTTTTGACCTAAAAAGAGATTGATTCGATTCATGCTTGTTTCTGAAAATAAATTGATTTCATGCCTGGATTCTTGTTCCTTGATGTTTGTTGAGTGATTCTGGAGCTTTAGGGGGCTTGGGGTGAGGTTTTGAGGAAGATGGCATTTTTCAGGGGAGAGTGTGGCCGGAGAAGATGACCGGAGGTCATTTCCGGCCACCTGAAAGTCTTTAGGGCTTTTAATTGTGATTAGGGTTTTGTTTGAATTCTGGCCTTTGATTTCAGTTTCCCGCGCGCGTTTGATGGCCAGGATTAGTCCACTTATCATTAATTAGAATTATTTAAGTTAATTAATTAGGTTTAGCCAGTTTGAATCTGGACCATAGGATCTGGCGCCAGTCAACTCCCTCCAATTCTATTTGAATCCTAGCCACAAGATCTGCATACTTCTCCATTTAATTAATTTAATTTTCATTTTTATTGTATTTATTTCCACGAATTTTTAAAAATAGAAAAACACATTAAAAAATTCTGAATTTTTTTGTCAAACCTTTTATGAATTTTCAGAACCCAAAAATATTTTTATTTTTATTTTTTGCATTAAAAATTATTTTTAAATCATTTAAATGTTTATTTTTAATTAGTTAATGGAAATTAATTAATTAAAAATTGCATTTAGGTATTTAAAAATCACAAAAAAATTCACATTGCATTTTAAAACATTTAGAAACATTATCAAACTCTCAAAAAAAATTTCTTTTTGGTCCTTGATGTATATTGACATTTTTCATTGGAATAAAAGTTATTTAAAGGCAATATTTTGGTCCTAACTTGAAAAAATTCATTCTGCCTAACTATGAAGAGTTTGATGATGGTTCTTCTTGCATTGCATCCTTCATATCATGTAGTTTTTAGGGTAAAATTGGTTTGAATTTATCTTTCATTTTCAATTTGATGAGCATTTTTCCTTTTGAAGTTCCTTGAAACCCTAGTTAACTTGAGAAAATCATAACTTCTTTAGGGTTAGGAGTTAGGTCTCCCCCTTTGGGCAGTGAACTTATGTAGGGTTAGGGTTCCTTTGATCCCACTTTCAATTTTTTATCTTGTCATTTGCTTCTGATTTTGAATTTTGCATTGCATATTGTATGTAAACCCTAATTCTTGTCTTCATTTGCATCCATCCCTCATATGCTTGCATTCAAGAACTTGCCATGACATTTTGTGCATCAATATGACATATAAGACATCTTAGGACATATTAGAATCATGTTTGATCATTGCATCTTTCATTTTCCATGATGTGCATTCATATCATTCCATAAACTTTTCTTGAACTTTTATGGTTCAAAGCATGCTTCATTTGCATCTTCATCTTTGTATGATCATCCACAACTCTTGACATGTGTTTGTATCATCTCTTAGAATCATTAAGATTATGTTCATGCTTCTGACTTTGTCTTGCATCATGGCATTTCTTCTCATTTTCATTGCATTTCACTCCTTTTGCTAACTTTTCAGGTGGTAAGTTGTTTTGAGAAATGAATTTGCCTTCACTTCTCACAATCTCTTCTCATCTCTCTTATGCATCATTGCTGCATTTTATCTTTTGTATTATAGTGAGCTTGCTCATTCATGTTCCTTCTCCTCTTTCTTCCTTAAAGCAACTTGTCTTCTTAAGTGAAGCAAGTTGTCTTGCTTCTCTCTGCTTCTTTCTCCTTTCATCTGTTTCTTTCCTGGTGGCTTTTCTCCTGAAGATCTTTTGCAAGCCTCATAAACCCTAGGAACAACCAAGCATGATCACAATTAGGGTTTGATTAGTCCCCCATTAGTTTTTTACCTTTGTGTCATCTTTGAGTCTTCTCTTCTCATCTCATAATCAAGGACTAAACCTTAAAGGTTTTAAGGCTTTGTGATTAGGGTTATGCCTGTATCCTTCTATTAGGATGGAGTGTACAACTTTAATCCTAAGTGTTAAACCCTTAATGAGTTTAAATCCTTTAATAAATCCACTTAATAATCACTAAGACATCAAGCTTGTAACTTGGGCCTTGCATTAGGGTTCTAATTCTTCCTTAATTGGTTAAGAAGGACTAACCCTAGGGTTAATGGACAAGTCCCCCTCAAGCTGTCTTACAAGCCATAAAAATCACTTCTTAATCTTACCATTAACTAAAATCCACTTCAATAAAGGCTTTGTTTTGTCATGAGGTTAATCCCTAATCATGGATTAAGTTGAGGAGCCTTTCTCAGCTTAAATGTTCTCATCTATTATCCTTCTATTAGGATGGTGTAATGAGTCCATTAAATCTTTGATTATGGCTTAAACTCATTACTTAACACTAAACAAGAACAACAAAAAACATCTAAACAATCTCAAGTAGGTTAATGATCTTAATCCTACATCATGGTGATTAAGTGTGAGGTGTTTACTTCATACTTAAGGTATTCTCATTACCCCTAATCAGAGGGAAGATGTGATGAGTTTACTAACCCTTGATTTAGGCTTAAGCTCATTTTCCTATGACAAATTCCAAAAGCAATAAAAGATTGAAAACACCAAAATCAAACAATAATCGTCTCCTTCGGGATTCTTTTCTCATCATCTTCACTCACAAACGAGAACTTGCTTCTTCCGTCTAATGCAAGACAGTTAGCACTTGAGCCAGACAGGTTATACACTTGAGCATAGACAAGTAAGCAGTTCACAAGTCAACTTATTCTTTCAGTTTCTTTGAGTCGAACTACGGTGTTCTGACTTCCTCATTGCACGAGAGGATACGTAGGCATAACTTAACTGTTATCGAACAAAATTCTCTGTATATCCTCCCTCCTTCCAGCATTATTCTTTAAGCCTCATAGTCTTGAGCTTCACTTTCTTTTCTTACACTGACACTTCTCTTATACACTTCACATTTCTTTTACACTGACACTTGCATTCTTTTCCAGCTTTGATACACAGATTGCACTGACACTACCCCTTTTAAACACAAATATTTTAAGCGTGGATCCCGTCGAGTACGGCGGACAATCTGGGTGCTAATACCTTCCCAGGTTGTAACCAACCCCCTTTCTCAGTCTCTCTGGTTCGCGACCGTCTTATCCATATCTTTTCTTAGGTTTATGCAGCATTACCTTTCCTTCGGGATAAAAATGCCTAGCTGGAGACTCTATTCATTCCCTTCTCTCTTCTCGCCGACCGTTCGCGTCTGTACCCCTCTTGGCCCTGTGTCATCAGGTGGGAGCGACACCTACCCGATCACACCGGGAGCCCGGGATACCTTTCCTCCCATAGTCCATGGGAAACCTTTCCATCCGCAATGGCCATCTCAGGAGGAGGGTTCAACAAAATCACGGTCGGATCCGTAAAACGGAAATTCGACCAGCTGTTTGTGAAGGGGCCCGCGCAAAACGCAACCCTGGACCCACCAAGAGAGGGCTCGGTACCCCTTGCCTTTTACCGAGAAGAACTCCTGGGAGGGGCGCCAAACGCCAGCATCCCGTTACTCATCCAGCCGCGTATGGAAAATTTTGATGTGAGAAGAATCTTGGTGGACCAAGGCAGTTCCTGCGACATTATGTACTCCCAGCTGTTTTCAACACTCCAGTTGAACGAGACGCACCTGACGCCGTACGTCGGATCAGACTTGCAAGGTTTCAACGGGGCGGTCTCCCGACCATGGGGCTACGTCGATCTGTTTGTCACCTTCGGAGTAGCTGAGACAGCCAGGACGGTCCGAGTCCAGTTCCTAGTCGTGGACTGCCCGTCGCTGTACCAGTGCATTCTGGGACGACCAACACTGGCCGAGCTAATCGCTGTGCCGTCCACCGTCCACCTGAAGATGAAGTACTACACTACTTCAGGCAAGGTTGTCACACTGCACGGGGACGTTGATGCTGCTCGTCGGTGTTTCGAAGCAGCATCTAAAGTTCTTAGCTCAATATCGTACCAACCAAACCCTTCAGCATTGAATTCACCAGATGTTCCACAAACACCCAGGGCCTTCCCTCAAGTAGACTCGATTGACCTGGACTGCAGGTTCTTAGACGACAACGAGGGCGTCCAAAAGCCAACAGATTCACTATCCCGACCAGTCTTGGACAGAGAGTTCGAGTTGATTTCCCAGGGAAATGACCTAACCCGGTGCGTTAAGATCGGGGCACATATGCCCGACTTGGCAAAACGACAGTTGGAAGCTTGCCTCAAAGGGAACGCATATCTGTTTGCCTGGAGCGCCGCAGAAATGCCGGGACTCGACCCCGATACAGCCTGCCATCACCTCTCTATCGACCCAACACACAAAGCGGTCGCCCAGCGCAGGAGAAAGCAGTCGACCGAAAAAACTGAAGCAGTTGAATCTGCTGTTAAAGACCTCCTAGAGGCAAAATTTGTAACCGAGGCCAGGTACATAACCTGGCTCTCAAATGTTGTACTTGTGAAAAAATCTAATGGAAAGTGGAGAATGTGTGTTGATTATACTGATCTCAACCGGGCATGCCCGAAAGACGCATACCCTTTACCTAACATTGATAAGTTGGTCGACAATTCGTCCGACTTCAAACTATTGTCCTTCATGGACGCATACTCAGGGTATCATCAAATACCCATGGCCGTGTCCGAAAAAAATACACGGCCTTCATGACCGAATCAGGAAACTACTATTATAAAGTCATGCCATTCGGCCTGAAAAACGCAGGCGCGACATATCAGCGCATGATGAATAAGGTATTCCGGGCAGAAATTGGGGACATGCTCGAAGTATATATGGACGACATGATCGTCAAATCTCAACAAGAGACGGACCACGCATCCCACTTATGAAAAGTGTTCGATCAGGCACGAAAATGCAAGATGCGTTTCAATCCCGAGAAGTGCACATTTGGTGTCCGAGCAGGGAAGTTCCTCGGATTCTATCTGACCGAACGAGGCATCAAAGCCAACCCCGACAAATGTCGGGCATTCGCGGAACTCCCAACTCCTACTTCTAAAAAATCCATACAATCACTAAATGGAGTCCTCACCTCCCTCGCTCAGTTCGTAGCAAAATCCGCTCAACACGCTCTCCCCTTTTACAAGCTCCTCCGCAAAGAGGCAACTTTCGAATGGACGGAGGAGTGCGAGCTAGCGTTGTCCCACCTAAAGAGGGAACTAAGTGAACCCCCAGTTTTATCCAGACCTGAAGAAGGAGAGATACTTTATCTCTACCTTGCCATTGCAAACGAAGCGGTGAGCGCGGCTCTCGTACGCGACTTACCCGAGGGGCAGAAGCCTGTTTACTTTACGAGCAAAGCACTCCATGGCCCGGAAATTCAGTATCTCCAGGTGGAAAAGGTGGCCCTGACCCTCCTTTTCGCAGCCAGAAGGCTACGCCATTATTTCTTGGCCCACACCATCATCGTAAGAACCGATCAACCCATAAGACAATTGCTCGGTCGGCCAGATATGGCCGGACGAATGTTAAAATGGTTGTTGGAACTATCCGAATTCGACATCAAATTCGAGGGAAGACAAGCTCTCAAAGCTCAAGCACTGGCCGACTTCGTAGCAGAACTCACTTTCACTGAGCAAGAGCCAAAATCTTCCTCCAGGTCGGCTATTTTCGTGGACAGGGCATCCAGCCCAGCGGGCAGCGGAGCTGGGGTTATTCTGGAGAACGAGGAAGTGAACATCATCGAAGTATCCTTAACCTTATCTTTCCCCACTTCCAACAACCAGGCGGAGTACGAGGCCTTCCTAGCAGGCATACGGCTCGCGACCGACTTGGAGGTAGAAGAAATCACAATCTGCACAGATTCTCAGTTGGTCGCTAGCGAAGTCCGAGGAGACTTTCAAGCCAAAAACGATAACATGGCCGAATACCTGGCCCTCGTAAAAGGCGAACTAAAGCGATTCAGAAGCGTGGAAGTCAAACACGTCCCGCGAGAGAACAATACCCGGGCCAACATCCTTTCCAAGTTGGAGGGCACTAAAAGGAAGGGAAACAACAAATCCGTCATACAGAAAACGCTTCCCCGACTAAGCATTGGGCAATCATAAATCCACCTAGACGTTAATCTCGTGGGCGACATGAACTGCTGGATGACCCCAGTATTTAACTACCTGACTAAAGGAGAGTTACCGACCGACCCAAAAACGGCCTGCACAATACGATGAAGATCATGCTCATATTCTCTAGTGGGTGGACGTATGTATCGTCGAGGATTCTCTACACCCCTCCTCAGGTACGTAGAAGAAGAGAACATCCCGCACGTGCTGAGAGAAGTCCATGAAGGAATTAATGCGCAACATCCAGGCGGACGGTCGTTGGCCCAAAAAATTCATCGAGCAGGATACTATTGGCCCACACTCCAACACAACGCAAAGGAGCACGTGAAAAGGTGCGACAAGTGCCAACGACACGGGGACGTACACGTAGCACCCCCGTCCGAGCTAAAATCACTATCGTCGCCTTGGCCATTCGCATGGTGGGGGATGGATATCTTAGGACCATTCGTCGTCAGATCCGACCAGAACAAATACCTAATTGTAGGCGTCGATTATTTCACCAAGTGGATAGAGGTTGAGGCCTTAGCCAAAATCACTGCACTCAACATACTACGTTTCTTTAAGAGGAACATCCTCGCCCGGTTCGGAGTACCGCTCGCCATTGTGACCGACAATGGCACTCAGTTTACAGATAAACACTTCAAAGAATTTATTGCATCAATAGGAACGAAACAACATTTCGCTTTGGTGGAGCACCCCCAAACTAACGGGCAAGCAGAGGTCGCGAATAGGGTAATCCTAAGAGGCTTGAAACGAAGATTGGACGAGCATAAGAAGCACTGGGTCGAGGAGCTACATAGCGTGCTATGGGCATATAGGACCACCCCCCACTCAACAACCGGGGAGTCCCCATTCCGATTGGCGTATGGGACCGAGGCAGTAATCCCTATAGAAATGCACGTCTTATCCAGACGCACAAAATCCCCTATGGACCAGGACACCAATTCCGAGGCTTTGAGGAACGAGCTTGACCTGGTCGAGGAAGTTCGATCAGAAGCAGCTCTTCGAGAGACCGTCCTCAAACAAAAAATAGCCACTCGGTACGATTCTAAAGTCATAAGACGAACGTTCGAGGTAGGCAGTCTTGTTCTCAGAAGAAATCACAGGGACCCCCGCGAGGGAAAGCTTACACCCAATTGGGAGGGCCCATATCGCATCCAAGCAAAAACCGAAAACGGAGCCTATTATTTAGAAAATTTACACGGGGAAGAGCTTTCTCGGCCGTGGATCGCCGAGAAGCTCAAGCAATATTACAGCTAAATCACAAAGTCACCTTGTTCAACTCTCAAGCGAGGAGCAATAGGACTGACTAAGAACTGCGTGCCCAGGTACAAGCATGACAGCCCAAAAATAACATGATCACCAAGATCTCCCTCCGAGGGAAGGAGAAACCTGTCGCACGGGAGGATACTCAAACGAGTCTGACGTCGCCTAAGTACCACAACCAGGTAGAACCCCAGCTCGCGATGGGACGTTCAAGCCACGGAGCTCGGGCCATTACCTTAGCCCGGGCACCGGTCAGGAGCAAATACTCCAGAATCTAATTGGTCCCCCAAACCAATGGATCACAAACATACCCCGTATACATTTGATCATATCCAATTAGTGCAAAAACGCACGAAAAACACTTAGCATTTAAAATATACAGAAAACAGTCCTCCGACGGACGAGCAATTGAACAGTGAATATAATGAAACAAACGAGCATTGATAAACATCAATTGTGAACACAAAAATGCGACCTCGCTGGGCCGACTTGTTCTTAATTACTTACAAAGGGGGCCACACCCCCCAAAAAAGAAACAAAATAAATTACAAGGCACGCAGGCCAAGAACTAACTATCTTCACCATCAGGTCGATCCTCCCCTTGTCGAGCCTCGTCCTGATCCGAATGCACTTCGGGTTGGCCAGGCGGGACAGTCGTCCCCGGCTGTGAATCCTCTGCGACCAAGTCAGAGGGAACCACAATCTGGCCGTCCTCGACCTTGTATAGATAGCTGATCCGACTGACGTCCAAGGCCAAGTCAGGATGAAGAGCCTTTATCTGCTCCACAGCGTTCTGGAAACTGAGCTCAGTTGACGAGTTCAGATCTTCCATATCCTGGTCGATCCGAGCTAGGAAATGAGCCCTAGTCACCATGCTTTTAGTTTCAGCATCTTCATCCTCCTTTGGGAAGAAGGCATCCTTCAGTTTCCTGTTTTGCTCCAAGGCTCTCTTCTTGTCGACCTCCAATTTAGCGATAATGTTGCCTCGCTCGGTCAACTCCCTGGCCGTGGCACTGGCTTCTTTAGTGGTCGCTTTCAACTTATCCTCAGCGACAGCCAGCTGCTCCTTCAGCCTCCCCATCTCCTTCTCCTGCCCATGATTTCCTTCAGCCGTCAGCTAGGCCATTGTCAAGACCCGTATGACAGCACTTGCGTCCTGGGCCAGAGACAACCGCCGGGTAGGACGATCCATGCCTTCCAGGTACAGGGAATCTGCACTGTCTACTTCCATGCTCGTCCCTTCAAAGAAATTGCGCTTCACAAAGCATGGAGGCAGCGCGTGCTTCGGCTTGGGAGGAGCGTGAGTCGTCAGGTCCACAGTCGCTACAGACTTATGCTTTTTCATCAGAGACCCGGTCAAAGCGCTTAGAGAACCCTGGACCAAAAGACCCGACCCAGAGCCACTGGTTTCGGTCAGCTTAGTCTGCACGACCCTCGATCTCTTCTTCTACTGCTGTAAACGCAAGCGTTCTTGTATTTTGTCGAGCGGGTTCGACAGGGAGCCTGAAAAGGGAAAAAGAAAATTAGGTTAATCACGAACGACAGAATAATATCAAAGATATGACAAACAGAAGTAAAACAGATACCAAAAAACTCGGACACTTCTTGCCCGGTATTGCACGCCAGCAAAACTGTGACATCGATCAAGGGACGCTCCACAGCTTCCCCTCATCTTGATCCAACATAACTTTCCCTTCTCCGTCCAGCAGGGGGGTCAGAGTAAAAGACGTTATCAACCTCCTGAAGGCCTCGAAACTGGCCACGTCATCCTCATTCAAAGAGTCCCCCACCTGGAAGAACTCACTAACCGACCTCTCGTAATGGGTGTAACTCAAGGAGAAGGGGAACAACCAAAGCCTCCTCGGGATCACATGCCCTTGGTCGTCGAGCTTGGGTTCATCATTCTCATCAGTATCTATCCCCAGAAAGCTCAGCGCCCTCACAGCCACCGCGCTCGTGGGTTTGATCAGAAAATAGTCCATCTTGAAAGCTCGGATGGACTCTGAATGAGCCTTGAAAATTTTCGTCCTCTGTTTAAAAGAGACGAACCCCTTTCGATCAGTTCCTCGCCCGACTTGACGCTGCAGGGAGAACAGACGGAAGAACATAGGGAGCGTGGCACCAACACCCAAATGGCCGCACGTCACCTCAAATGCCTTCAAGAACGCGTACGAGTTAGGATCAGCTGAGACGGAGCAACACCCAGATGCCCGAGTAGAGCACATACCAAGTCACTAAAGAGCAAAGTTACCCCCATGACCGAAATTGCATACTCGTACATGGAGAACGCCCAACCTCCAAAATCTGAGAAGATACGGTCATCATCTCCTGGGCAAGTCACAACCCAGTCGGCAGGGTTGCCAACGACGGGCAACGGCTCCGCTCGAGGCCTTGAGAATGAGGACACTTTGTCCAGCAGATCCTCCACCACCCATTCTTCGGGCGAGATCCTTATCTGTTCAGGGCATCGTGGCGAGTCTGTTGAAGTTCCTTCTACAGTAGTGCTCACGTCCGAGTCTCCCGAGGAACTCCCGGAGCCGGAGGGGACTGACACAGAAGATCCAGAATCTTCCGAGGACGTCTCTTCCGAGGACACATCCAACGGGTCCATGAGCGAGTTTTCACCTGAAAATCAGAGGAAAGGCGTTAGTGAATTCGATTAAGAATATCAAATCCACCCTTCCACCGCTCGACAAGTGAAAGGGCGCGCATCAACCCAGGAACAGGGTCCCGAGCTGTAGCCCTGGCTGACCATCGCTCAAAGCGATGGCTTACGCCCAACGTTAGAAATTACGGGATCTAGCCTAAAATACTTATCAAATCCCAAGTCAAGGTCGACCAACACCTACGTCGACCATGAGTTAAGGTTTGCAGCCGACCAACAACAGTGGCAGAAGTTCTAGGGTTTACCGGCTCTAAATCTAATACTACCGTTAAAATTACCCTAAACCGCATGCATTTCTATGATATCTAACCTATAACTACTGAAAACAACGAAAAGGAGCCGTTCCTTGTGCTTGAGAAGCCATTTGCAGAAGATATAGAGTCTGGAATCGGTGGTCGACGGTAAGATGCGGTGGTCGAAGGCTGTGAGCGGTGGTGGTTGAACGAGCAAGACGTCGGAGATGAAGATGAAACGAAAAGTTCAAAATGGAGTCTGGAAACCCTATTTATAGGGAGGGAAACACGTGCAGGCACGCGTGACCCCTACACGCTAGCCCCTAGGCTAGCCGTCATATCATTAATAAGCGCGAATTCCCAAATATTCCAGCTTTTCGTTTCACATTCTCCCGTCGAGCAAAGTACCAACTGCTCGCCCCTCGAAGGTCGGAAGCATAAAATTCCTAGCCCAGATACTGCTCGTCCTCGAGCACGAAACCATTACTAAGTCACCGCTCCTCCGCATGAGCAATGACTTGGGGGGCTCCTGTTCTGGACTGGCCCAATTCCCATAATTGGGCCAAGCAAACCAACTTGGCAGAAGCGCTCGACGTCGAGCAGAATCAAGAATAGCGGTCTCTGTCGACCAAGAGCGTACCGACCAAGACAAAGCCCTCCAACGGCTAGTTTTGACCGTTACCTATTTTTACGGATTCCTCAATCCGCGCCCAACAATATGGACCAATAATCTTCCACTTAGCCCCTTATATAACCCCTCTCATTTGGGAGGGGAAGGTATTCAATTCTCTGACCTTAATTCTCGTACTTGCCCACTATTTGCTCGGTTACTTACTTCAGCATCGGAGTGCCTTACAGGTACATCCCTCCTCTCCTCATCGACCGTCTTTCAACAACTCTCGAAGCCAGCCGTATCGGATCCTGATCTCCAGGTACGATCAAGTACTATATATAAACAGGCATCTGTTTTGGGAGTGCAAGGAGATGTTTTGGCTTTCTGTGGGGATAGGATGACACAGACGGGTGTCGAAAAGAACATATTATGAACAAGTATTTGTTTGAGAGTGCAAAGGGGACGCTTTGGCTTATATCTGCAGGGGATATAAGTTTTATATATTGCTTATGAAATATTGATGGTAATTGCAGGTGACTGGCTCAAACCCGACTTGTGATTATGCAAATATTTTGATTTTTGCCGTAATGCTCCGTATTAGACGGGAATAACCCGGCTGGGGGGAGAGATCATTGGTAGATCTGTCAGGAGGGAGAACTTCTTGGGAAAATAGATCATTGGTAGATCTACCCAGTGAGAAGACTCAGCTGGGGAGAAGGAAGCTTCAACAACTCTGCTGGGAAAGTATGCATGCATTGTTCTCCTGGGGAGAGAATGGAAACTCCGTGGGGAAACAGTTCCCATTAACTTTGCTAAGGATGAGTGATCTAGCACTCTGGTGGGGAGTAGGAGATTCCTTGCTCTATTTGCTGTGAAACAGTTGTCAGGTACTGCTTGGGGAAGTGATAACTTCTGGGAAGTAGCATGTTGGGGATGCAATGCCTGGTGTGCCCCATGCTGTGTATTGAATACCTACAACCTGCTAAGATAAGAGAAACGCACAAGTATCCCGAGGTATCCCTAGCCGGATTCCGTCATGGGAGTTAGATTTTCTTGAAAGTAATACATTTCTTGCAAGCATTTATTAAAAATTGCCCATTTGCTTTAAGCGAATACTATATCATGAATATTGGACATTTTGCAAACGAAACAAAAATGTACAAGACGAAATGTGACTGAAAACTCTGATTTTATTAATCTGGGTGCCTTGAATTGGCGAATACAGTCAAGGAAACAAATCCCCTAAAATGAGGAGATTGCTATAAACTGGAAAAATAAAAGTGTTGGCAATGTTGACGACGACGTTCCAGTGAACTTCCTTTGCTATGACCTGTATGACCTTGACGTTCTTCTCATCTTGCTTTCTGAAGAAGTTTGATTCTGACTGATGCTTTATCCTTTCGAAGCTTGCCGTGTTGTGAGCGATACAAACGAATTCAGAATGCAGTTGTTCGCTTATTCCCTGATTTTGCGTGGATCGCCCTTTCAGGTTTTCAATCAACCGGGATACCCATTTTTGCCTGAGCTGTCCAATGCGGTTTTCAACTCAGCGGGTGTACATTTTTTTATTGTTCCCTTATTTTTTCCCGAGTCTTTTATTCTATTTTTGACTCGCCGGGATGCCCTATTTTTGCCTGGACTTACATTCTGTTTTTATGTCCAGCGGGTCATTTTATGCGAAGTATTTTTTAACTGCATCTGAATTCACAGGGGATAAGAAATCTTCACCATCCATAGTAGTGAGCATCAGTGCTCCACCAGAGAAAACCTTATTTACTATGAATGGACCATCGTAATTTGGAGTCCATTTGCCCCTGTGGTCTGTATGAGGAGGAAGAAGTCTTTTCAGCACAAGATCTCCCACTTGGTATTCTCGAAGCCTGACTTTCTGATGGAAGGCTTTCTTCATCCTTTTCTGATATAACTGACCATGACAGATAGCAGCTAATCTCTTCTCTTCGATCAAATTCAGTTGATTGTACCGAGACCGGACCCATTATGCTTCATCCAGCTTCACATCCATCATTACCCGTAAGGAGGGTAGCTCAACTTCAACAGGTAAGACAGCTTCCATGCCATACACAAGCTGATAAGGTGTTGCCCTAGTAGATGTTCTGATTGAGGTTCGATACCCATGCAAAGCAAATGGTAGCATTTCATGCTAGTCTTTATAAGTAACCACCATCTTCTGCATAATCTTCTTGATATTTTTGTTAGCTGCCTCAACAACGCCATTCATCTTTGGCCTGTAAGGAGAAGAGTTGTGATGTTGGATTTTGAAGTCCCAGCACAGTTCTGCCATCATTTTGTTGTTCAAATTGGAACCATTATCAGTAATGATTCGCTCGGGAACTCCATATCGACAGATGATATGCCTTTTTAGAAATCTAGCTACCACTTGTCTGGTGACATTTGTGTAGATGTTAAGAATTGGCAGAATTTTTGACAAACAAGAAGTTATGAACTTAGTTCAGGATGTCACACCAGATGTTGTGACATTGACAAACAAAGTAAAGGTTAATGAACTTAGGTCAAGACATCAGGATGTCACACCAGATGTTGTGACATCGCAAACCTGCTATCTGACTTAAATGATGCGTAACAGAAGTGAGTAAATTCAGGAGAAATTATCTGGAATTAATTGTAAAAAGATAAGCACTCCAAGGCGCATCTTTAGGAAGCTTAGTTATCTGGTTCCAGTGTAACAGAATAACTAACTCACCTTGATTCAAGGAGATAACAAACTAACTCACCCTAATTCAAGGAGATGATTGTGAGATTTATCAAAGTCTGGATAATTTGCAAAAAGCCCACAAACTAAGCATCTATTTAAGGAACTGAAACACTCAAGAAAAGATCACGAATTTAAGAAGACTGTCAAGGGTGTTTATGAAGCTAGCAGGTTTTAATTGTTTGTTAGTCACTTTATGAGCTTTTAAGCAATAAGTGAATTGTGTCTTGATTGAAACTTTTAAGTAAGATCAAGCTGTTGTGTCTGAAGTGTGACTTCAATTTTATTAATCATTGTAAAGATCATTGTGTGATTGAGGGGGAGTGAGTAGGTACTCATATCTAAGTTGAGTCTTAGGTAGAAATTGCCTTGGGTAGATATTAAGTGAAGGATTAAACTGGTTGGTTTAACTCCATAATTAATATTACTTATATTGGATTTCCTTCCTGGCTTGGTAGCCCCCAGATGTAAATGTGGAGATACACTGAACTGGGTTAACAATTTCTTGTGTTATTTAATTTACCAGCTCATTAATTTTTGTTTAAGATTTCAAGTGTTTAAACATCTGGTTCGACATCACGTATCTGATCCCAAAATTTCAATTGGCATCAGAGCAGGCACCCTTCCTGTATAACTGGGTGAGATCTAGGGACTGCAAATTTTGGGAACATGGACAAAGATGTAGGATCTGTGAATCGACCACCTATCTTGGATGGATCCAACTATGATTACTGGAAGCCAAGAATGGTAGCATTCTTGAAATCTCTTGATAGCAGGGCTTGGAAAGCAGTTAACAAAGGATGGGAGCACCCTGTCAAAGACAATAAGGATGGGGCAAAAGTAATGAAGCCTGAAGAAGAGTGGAGCAAGGAGGAAGAAGAGTCAGCACTTGGAAATTCCAAAGCCTTAAATGCCTTATTCAATGGCATTGACAGGAACATATTCAGGTTTGTGCATCACTGTGAGCTAGCCAAGGATATTTGGGACACCCTCAAAACTACTCATGAAGGAACATCAAAGGTGAAGATGTCAAGACTTCAACTTCTCACCACCAAGTTTGAGAACTTGAGGATGAAGGAAGATGAGACCA
The DNA here is from genome assembly GCA_963966055.1 of Lathyrus aphaca. Classification (NCBI taxonomy): domain Eukaryota; kingdom Viridiplantae; phylum Streptophyta; class Magnoliopsida; order Fabales; family Fabaceae; genus Lathyrus; species Lathyrus aphaca. The sequence goes on from OZ014519.1 coordinate 72,492,473, forward strand.
TTCATGAGTTTTACATGAACATCCTGGAGATTGCTAATACTTCTGGTGCCTTGGGAGAGAAGATGAGTGATGAAAAGTTGGTAAGGAAGATTCTCAGATCACTGCCAAAGAGGTTTGACATGAAGGTTACTGCCATAGAAGAAGCTCAGGACATCTGCACAATGAAGGCTGAGGAGCTCATTGGTTCCCTTCAAACCTTTGAGATGGGAATGAATGATACAATTGTGAAGAAAAACAAAATCATAGCCCTGGTCTCAAACACTGATAAAGAAGAAGAAAGTCATGAAGCAGGCTCTGAGGACAACTTATCAGAATCAATTGCTATGCTTGGAAGACAATTTAACAAAATTCTCAAAAGAATGGACAACAGGCCCAGACCAAGTGGAAGAAACTCAACCTCTGAGAATAAAAGACCTTATGACTCTAATAGAAGGTCAAACTATGATGAGAAGACTAACCAAGGAAAAGGGATCCAATGTCATGGATGTGAAGGGTATGGACACATTAGAAGTGAATGCCCAACCTATCTAAAGAAGCAAAAGAAAGGTCTCTCTGTGTCCTGGTCAGATGAAGACTCAGGTAGTGATTCAGAAGAAGAATTTGCAAAGCACATCACTGCTCTAGCTGGAGTATGTGAAACTGAAGGGGGATCCAGTGATGAGGATCTGACATTTGAAGAGCTTGAAGCATCTTACAGGATGCTGTGTTAAAGGAGCACTGAAGTATGCATGGAAAATAAACAGCAGAAGAAGCAGATTGAGGAATTAAAGGCTGAAAAGGCAAGTCATCTAGAGATCATTGACACTTTGAAAAGTGAAGTCAGCCTACTCAACTCCAAAATGGAGCATATGTCCAAATCTGTCAGAATGCTGAACAGTGGCTCAAACACACTGGATGCCATTTTCAACAACAACAAGCACTCAGGGGATAGGACTGGGCTGGGATTTAATAAAGCTCAAAACCTTGAGGCTAGCACCAGCCAAACAACTCCAAATCCCATAAGGTCAAACAAGATGTGCAAGAAGATGTCTCAACATCATGACAAAAACATGATGAAAAAGAAATATCAAAGATGGAGATGCCATCACTGTGGAAGGTTTGGTCACATCAAACCTTTTTGCTACAAACTGCATGGATACCCAAATTAGAGTTCTCAGCACCTTCCTGAGCAGAAGACAGAGGTTACCAAGAAAATTTGGATACCTAAAACTAGTCTTTATACTGACCAAAGCTACCAGTACATGCCTAGGAACAAGTTCACCAGGCAACCTTGGAACTCTAGAGATGGACACTACACAGGGCAGATGCATCAAAGGAAATCTCACAACAAGCACAAATGGTCCAAGCAGGTTGTTGCCTTTATAGCACACACATCTCTCAGAGTATCTGCTAAGGAAGACTGGTATTTTGACAGTGGCTACTCAAGGCACATGACTGGACTGAAGAATCTGCTGGCAGACTTAAAGTCACACTCATTCAGCTATGTAACCTTTGGATATGGAGCAAAGGGGGAAATCAAGGGAGTTGGGACTCTGAACTGCTCAGGTGTACCAAGTCTAGATGGCGTGCTGTTGGTAAAAGGATTAACTGCTAACTTGATCAGCATAAGTCAGTTATGTGACCAAGGTTACAGTGTCAACTTCACCAAAGCTGAGTGCATAGTTTCTGATAAAGAACAGAAAGTGGTCATGAGAGGAGCCAGATCAAAAGATAACTGCTATATATGGGAACCCCAAGATTTCATCCTCACATCTACTTGTTCCATAGCCAAAGAAGAAGAAGTGAAGCTGTGGCATCAAAGACTGGGTCATCTCCATCTCAGAGGAATAAAGAAGATCATATCTATGGAGGCTGTAAGAGGAATCCCAAGACTTAAGATTGATGAAAGTAAAGTTTGTGGTGAATGTCAAATAGGCAAGAAAACCAAGATGTCACACCCAAAGCTTCAACATCTGACGACTTCCAAAGTATTGGAATTATTGCACATGGATCTTATGGGACCAATGCAGGTAGAGAGTCTTGGTGGAAAAAGATATGCCTATGTGGTTATTGATGACTTTTCAAGATATAACTGGATAAGCTTCATCAAAGAAAAGTCTGATGTGTTTGAGGTATTTAAAGATCTGTGCCATAGGATCCAAAGAGAAAAAGCAAGCTGTGTGGTCAGAATAAGAAGTGATCATGGAAAGGAGTTTGAGAATAAAAAATTCTCAGATTTATGTTCTTCAGAAGGGATCAACTATGAGTATTCTTCTCCCATCACCCCTCAACAGAATGGGATTGTTGAAAGGAAAAACAGAACTATTCAGGAGTCAGCTAGAGCCATGATTCATGCCAAGAAGTTACCCCTGTATTTTTGGGCTGAAGCTATGAACACAGCATGCTACATCCACAATAGAGTCACACTAAAAAGGGAACTTTATCCACCATCTATGAAGTCTGGAAGGGTAGAAAACCTACAGTCAAGTACTTTCATGTATTTGGAAGTAAGTGCTACATTCTGGCTGATAGGGATCAAAGAAGGAAGATGGACCCTAAGAGTGATGAAGGGATATTTCTTGGATACTCCATAAATAGCAGAGCTTACAGAGTATTTAACTCCAGAACCAAGGTTATAATGGAGTCAATAAATGTGATTATTGATGATGCCTATGCAAAGACAGATGTTGCTGATGATGTTGGAACATCTGCTGACAATCAAACTGAAGTTAAAACAGAAAGTGATAATCTTGACTTCACTTTAACTGAGGCAAGGTCAGAGCAATCCAACAAACCTCCCTCCATCAGAATCCAGAAAGATCATCCTAAAAATCTGATAATTGGTGATCCCAACAGTGGTGTCATCACTAGATCAAGAGAGATGATTTCAGGCTCCTGCTTTGTTTCAAAGATAGAACCTAAGAACATCAAGGAAGCTCTGAATGATGAGTACTGGATCTCTGCTATGCAGGAAGAATTAGGCCAGTTTACAAGGAATGAAGTATGGGATCTTGTTCCTAGGCCTGATGACATTAATGTGATTGGCACTAAGTGGGTGTACAAAAAAAAGTCTAATGAGCAGGGAGTAGTTACAAAAAACAAGGCTAGGCTAGTGGCTCAAGGATATACACAAATTGAGGGGGTAGATTTTGATGAAACCTTTGCACCAGTAGCAAGACTTGAATCCATCAGACTACTCCTAGGAATTGCTTGCATCATAAAGTTCAAACTATTTCAGATGGATGTTAAAAGTGCCTTCCTAAATGGGTACCTTAATGAGGAAGTATATGTGGAGCAACCAAAGGGATTTATTGATCCAAGCTGTCCAGACCATGTATATAAGCTGAGGAAGGCTCTGTATGGTCTAAAGCAAGCTCCCAGAGCATGGTATGAAAGGTTGACCATCTTTCTCACTAAACATGGATACAGGAAAGGAGGAATAGACAAAACCTTGTTTGTAAAGGATGAAGAGGGAAAGGTTATGATTGCTTAGATATATGTGGATGACATAGTGTTTGGTGGGATGTCAGACAGGATGGTTAAACATTTTGTTACTCAAATGGAGTCTGAGTTTGAAATGAGCCTAGTGGGAGAACTAACTTACTTCCTTGGACTACAAATCAAACAGATGGAGGACTCCATGTTCATATCCCAAAGCAAGTATGCAAAGAACACTATCAAGAAGTTTGAGATGGACAATGCAAGTCACAAAAGAACACCTTCCCCCACTCATTTAAAACTGACAATGGATGACAAAGGTGAGAGTGTGGACCAAAGCTTGTATAGAAGCATGATTGGAAGTCTACTATATCTTACAGCTAGCAGACCAAATATAGCTTTTGCAGTAGGTGTGTGTGCAAGGTATCAAGCTGAACCAAAAGTGAGCCATCTAAACCAGGTTAAGAGGATCTTGAAATATGTAAACGGTACATGTGACTATGGCATAATGTACTCTCATGGTTATGAACCAATTCTCACTGGATTTTGTGATGCTGTCTGGGCTGGAAGTGTTGATGATAGAAAGAGTACATCAGGAGGATGCTTCTTTCTAGGGAACAATTTAATTTCTTGGTTCAGTAAGAAACAAAATTGTGTGTCCTTATCCACTGCTGAAGCTGAATATATTGCAGCTGGTAGCAGTTGTTCACAGCTGGTATGGATGAAACAAATGCTTACAGAATACAATGTCCCACAAGATGTCATGACATTGTACTGTGACAATTTAAGTGCTATTAATATCTCCAAAAATCCTATCCAACACAGCAGGACTAAGCACATAGATATCAGACATCATTTCATCAGAGACCTTGTGGAAGAGAAGGTGATCACATTAGATCATGTAGCCACAGAGCTGCAATTAGCTGACATATTTACTAAGGCTTTGGATGCTACCCAATTTGAAAACCTAAGGGGTAAATTGGGAATCGGCATATGTGACATATAGCAATTATGGAGAAGTGCCAACATGTCTCATGACATCGTGTGACATGATCACCAGATGGCAGCACCAGTCTGGCCAATAACTGTTTGTATTCTAATCTTAAAAATTCCAATAGTAACAGATTCTATTTATGTGCAAACGTGCTCTCAGCTTCTCACATTCTCATTAGAACCACTAAACGTTTTGCATGCTACACATGAATCTCTAAACTCATCCAAATCTATCAAACCTTTCAACATTTCCTCTACAATCGAAAAAATGTCTCAACATCAGAACCCTAACTCCATTGATGAGGGTCTCAATCAAGAAGACATAGTGAACGCAACTCCAATATATGTAGTCCCAATGGATGATACACCTATAAATGTGATCAGAGGAAGCGTTCCTCTTGCTCAAAAGCCCAGGACTCCCCATGCAAGAAGACCTAAGGAGCCAGTTTTCAGCAAAACTAAGGGAAACCCTTCATCTTCCAGTACCCCCAAAGCTTCTGCTTACGTGGACGCATCAATCAAACAGCTTGTAACCAGGATCCTTGCTGAACAAAGAGTTGTGCCTGCGGTGTCTGTTCCCCTGAACAGTATGCCTGCTCCACAAGATGACCCAAGAAGCCAAGCTGAAGAGGACATACTTGCTCCACAGGATGTCCCAAGACATGTTGAAACATCTGAGGGCCAGGACAAAGCCCCAAATGATGATGATAAAGCTACTGATGATAAAGCTACTGATGATCAAGCTCCTAATGATCAAGCTGCTGAGAAAGAGGCTTCTCAACCTCCACCAGTTGAAAACCTGGATGATGACTCTGACATAGAGATCATAGCTTCTGTTAATCCTAGCATAGCCAAGAGGCTTAGGGCTAGGAAGGATAAGAAGCCAGCTGTTCATGCAACTACTGAGAAGAGACAGTTAACTCCCAAGAAGGACAAGGTCAAAGCTGTTTTTGGACCTACAAAACAATGGAGTAAGGTCAGCACTCAGAAGAGGAAGGCCACAACTCCATCTGACTCTGATGTTGAGGAGGATGTCCCAACATCCCAACCCAGGAAGAAGCCAGCACCTCCTAGGACTGCCACTACTGTTCCTGAAGCACCCCTGGACAATGTGTCCTTCCACCATGTCTCCAGTGTAAGCAAGTGGAAGTATGTCTATCAAAGAAGGGTGGCTTTGGAAAGAGAGCTGGGTAGAAATGCTTTGGAATGCACTGAGGTAATTGATTTAATCTCAAATGCTGGTCTGTTCAAAACTGTCTCCAATTTTTCTCCTTGTTATGAACTGCTGGTCAAAGAGTTTATAGTTAATCTACAAGAAGGGTGTGCTGATGGGAAATCTGAGGATTTCAGGAAGGTATATGTCAGGGGAAGATGTGTAGATTTTTCTCCTAGGGTTATAAATCAGTACCTGGGGAGAGAATCAGATGGGCCAAATGAGCTTGGCAAGACTGACAACCAAGTCTGCAAAATAATCACAGCCAACCAGGTCAAGTCATGGCCAGTCAAAGGCAAACTATCTGTCAGCTTGTTAACAAGGAAGTATGCTATGCTGCACAGGATTGGAACAGTCAACTGGGTCCCAACCAACCACACCTCATCTATAGCTACTGGGCTTGGGAGGTTTATCTGTGCTGTAGGCACCCAAACCAAGTTGGATTATGGGGCATATATCTTTGACCAGACACTCAAGCATGCAGGAACCTCAGCAATCAAGCTTCCAATAGCTTTCCCCTCACTGCTTTGTGGCGTAATTCTCAACCAATATCCAGACATCCTTACTGACAAGGATTCTACCTGTAAGAGGGAGAGTCCACTGTCCTTTCACTACAAACTGTTTCTAGGTCATCATGCTGCAGATGTTAAAGCACCAGGTGGGACATCTGCTGGACCATCTGCTGTCAAGACTCCTATATCCAAGGCAGCCCTAATTGCAGAGCTCAAGACAACTTGCAAAGAGCTGGATGAAAGGAAGAAAAAGCTTGAGAACATAATTCAAAGACTAGAGCTGGAAGAGGTTGCTGGGAATGTGGATGGATCTGATGCTGAGTCTGAGGATACAGAAGATACAGAGTATACTGAGTCTGAGTGAATCTGATAGCTGTGGAAAATGTATTGTCTGTTTTGATTTGTATTACTGAATGTTTTTTTTCTGTTTCTATTTCTGTAATGTTTGGCCCCAAATTTCTGTCTAACAAGGGGGAGAAGTGTATTGAACAATGCTGCTGCTGTTAATGTCTGTTTGATGAACAATGCTGATGTTAATTTCTGTCTTCTAAACTAAGTTATATTTGAATGTTCATTGGTATATCAAAGTCTGTGGAACAAGTCTTAGCAGTATATGTTTGAGGGGGAGCAAATTATTAGCTCTCACATGATTCAACAGAACTCTGCTGCTCTCTGACAAAACCAGAAGATTGTGTTAGCCAAAAATTAGCCAAAGGGGGAGTTTGTAGATGTTAAGAATTGGCAGAATTTTTGACAAACAAGAAGTTATGAACTTAGTTCAGGATGTCACACCAGATGTTGTGACATTGACAAACAAAGTAAAGGTTAATGAACTTAGGTCAAGACATCAGGATGTCACACCAGATGTTGTGACATCGCAAACCTGCTATCTGACTTAAATGATGCGTAACAGAAGTGAGTAAATTCAGGAGAAATTATCTGGAATTAATTGTAAAAAGATAAGCACTCCAAGGCGCATCTTTAGGAAGCTTAGTTATCTGGTTCCAGTGTAACAGAATAACTAACTCACCTTGATTCAAGGAGATAACAAACTAACTCACCCTAATTCAAGGAGATGATTGTGGGATTTATCAAAGTCTGGATAATTTGCAAAAAGCCCACAAACCAAGCATCTATTTAAGGAACTGAAACACTCAAGAAAAGATCACGAATTTAAGAAGACTGTCAAGGGTGTTTATGAAGCTAGCAGGTTTTAATTGTTTGTTAGTCACTTTATGAGCTTTTAAGCAATAAGTGAATTGTGTCTTGATTGAAACTTTTAAGTAAGATCAAGCTATTGTGTCTGAAGTGTGACTTCAATTTTATTAATCATTGTAAAGATCACTCTGTGATTGAGGGGGAGTGAGTAGGTACTCATATCTAAGTTGAGTCTTAGGTAGAAATTGCCTTGGGTAGATATTAAGTGAAGGATTAAACTGGTTGGTTTAACTCCATAATTAATATTACTTATATTGGATTTCCTTCCTGGCTTGGTAGCCCCCAGATGTAAGTGTGGAGATACACTGAACTGGGTTAACAATTTCCTGTGTTATTTAATTTACCAGCTCATTAATTTTTGTTTAAGATTTCAAGTGTTTAAACATCTGGTTCAACATCACGTATCTGATCCCAGAATTTCAATTTGCATACGAGGCTGCTTCAACCCATTTGGTGAAGTAATCAATGGCTACTAGGATGAATCTGTGGCCATTTGAAGCAGTCGGTTCGATCTTTCCAATCATGTCAATGCCCTACATGGCAAAGGGCCAAGGTGAAGACATCATGTTCAAAGGACTCGGAGGCACACACCCTTTGTCCGCGTAGATCTGACACTTGTGGCATTTACTGGCATAGGCACAACAGTCTGCATCTATTGTGATCCAGTAGTAACCTGATCTTAATAATTTCTTAGCCATTGCATCCCCTCCAGCATGGGTACCGAAAGATCCTTCATACACCTCGTGCATCAATAAGTCTGCTTCTCTCTTATCAACACATCTGAGTAACACCATGTCAAAGTTTTGCTTATATAATGAACCGTCAGCATTAAGGAAGAAACTACCACCCAACCTTCTTAATGTCTTCTTATCATTGGATGATGCCCCATGTGGGTATGTTTGATCCTCTAGGAAGCATTTGATGTCATAGAACCAAGGCTTGTCATCTTTAGCAATGTCCACAGAGAAAACGTACGTTGGTCGGTCCAATCTCGATACCAAAATCCGAGGCACATAATTTGCAGTTTGAACCTTGATCATTGAGGAAATGGTAGCTAAAGCATCTGCGAACTGAGTTTCGTCTCGAGGGATGTACTCAAGTTTGACCATTGTGAAGAAAGTCAATAATCTCCTCATGTAGTCACGGTATGGAATCAGATGCTCCTGATGAGTGTACCATTTGCTGTTGGTCTGATTGATTACCAAGTCTGAATCTCCGAATACATTCAATGTCTTGATCCTGAGGTTAATGGCTTCCTCAAGACCCATGATACAGGCTTCGTATTCAGCTTCATTGTCAGTGCAGGCAAATGTGAGTTTTTCCGAGAAAGGCATATGAACTCCTTTAGGTGTAATGAGCACTGCACCAACTCCACGACCATTCATATTGACGGCCCTATAACACCCCAAATTTTCCCTCTCATTTTCATAGCATATCATTTTCATATTTCGCATTGCATCATTAACATAGAAAAATAAAGCATACATAACATTGCATAAGCTGCCAATGATTTCACTCCAGGTGTGATTGTTCAGTTCGTGATTCCTTTCAGATGGATGTTTGACCCAATCTCGGTCAAACTACCAAGAGATTGCTTCATTTTCAAGTTATCTGTGCTTGTGGTTATTTTTTAGGCAAGGAGTTTCAAAGTCTGTTGTGTGCAGAGGTCATCTATTTTCCAGGCAGTGGTTCATGTGATGGTTTTGGATTCGGAGATTCGGGCTTATCATGATTATATATTCAATTGTGTGCATTTGTGGATTTATTTTCCTAGAGAGCGATTCAGATTAATTTGAGGTGATTGATTCTAAGTTCATTTAATCAGACGCTCAGAGGGTAATTTGTCCAGAAGATTGGTGGTTTCTGTGGAAGCGATGGAAAAATGGTTTCGGGATTGAGACTTCGTGCATGGTGGTAGCAATTGGTCCGTTTCACACAAATATATGTTTTATATCCATTTCTAAGCCTCTTGTCGAATTATCCATTTAAACCAATTTCTCAACCATTGTCCATATTTCGAGTTCTCCCAATTTTTAAATATCATTTAAATCCATTCTCATATCCAGTCATTTCTAATTCCCATTTCTTTATTATTCTATCACAAATTTTCTTTTATTCCCATATTCAAATGCCCATTATCCATTTTATTTCAAAATTCATCTTTATTTAATTTCTATCCAAAAAAATTTGTTTTATTATTTTCATTATCCTTTCAATCCAAAAATTTATTTAGAGCCCATTTTTATCATTTTTTTACATAGTACAAATTCACAAAAAAATAAAATAATAATAAGGATGATGATACCACTTGACCTGTCCAACACTCACATTTTTCCAACCCAATTTCACCAACCAAAGCATCACACACATACCACAATGCAAAACGCACACGGACAACTCACCAACACAGATGAGTTTCAAAACGCAGTGAGGATTAAAGTAAAATGCAGAAAAATAATAACAGCATGAGCAACGCGTTGATTGGATTTTTTCCAGAAGGAAGGAGAAAACAAAGAGGTTACCAAAAAGGAAATTAAAAAAATAATAATAACTAAGAGAAGAGGAAAAGGGAAGAAAACAATTCTGTTACATCAAAAATCCGATCACACTTTTCTTCCATCAACAGAACCGTTTTCATCATTCACTCATCAACAATAACAAAACTCATGACTCTCCTTTCTCACAGAATCACAACTAATTCATCTCTCCATCATCGCCATAACAGTAGATAACCGCATAACTAATTTCCCTCTTCATGGCATCAACACACAAAAAATTGAAATTCTGAATTTATCCTTCTTCATATAGCCAAAATCAGGAGCTGATTTCATGTTCTTCATCATCGCATCATCTTCATCACATCCATAACCTGAGACTTTAATTCGTCCATCACCACTTTTCTCGATCGCGAAGTCTTAGACCTCATCTTCATCGAATAATCAAACTCTCCGATAACATCCGAACTCTCGTAAACTCTTCTCCATCCCAACATAATTCCTTCCATCGTCATCAACAGACGGATTCAGCTCAACAGACGGATTCAGCTCTTCTTCATCAGCTCTCCTTCACCAACACTCCCTCATCAACAGTGACTTTAACATCATCAACATCACACTGACAGAGGTTCATCACTCTTTTCCATCGCTCAAATAACAAAGCGGAATCGCGTCATCCTCTTCATCAGCGTTATCACACCGGCATCGTCGTCAACCGTTGGGACCAATTTCAACGTCATCGTCGTCGTGTTTTCGTCAGCAAATGACCGATGCAAGTCACGGCATCGTAGGTTGGAAAAATTCTCTTCTCCTTGCTCGATTCTCGTTTGGATTCAGTGATTGAGTTTGTTTGTTTTTGTCTCGATTCTGATTGTTGCCGATCTGGTAGTATGGTTGAGTTACTGTGTTTTTTCTTTTTCCATTTTGGATTGAAGAGATAAATTTAATGGAGGTTTGTGTTTGTGGTTTGGCCGTCGAAGGTGGTTGTGAACGGTGGCGTAGGTTGTTGTGAGGGAGACGATGAATGACGACGGTTGAGAGTGAAGAAGAAGATGAAGGTGTGGCGGTTTGAGGTTGAGAGAGAGAGAGAGAGTGACGACGATGTAAGGTTAGTGAATGGCGGAGGCGGTTAGGTTAGCACGGTGGAGAAGTATGCGATGTAGGGAATGGAAGGGCGAGTTTGTTTTATGGTTTGTGAATTAAGTTTGTTTTCCTTTTTGATATGCATAAAGAGAAATTAAAATATTCATAGGAATTATTTGAGATGTTGATAAGGATAAGAAATGACAGATTTGTGAGATTTTCCCCACACCGATGGTGACACTTGTCACCGTCCGGTAGGATACCTCCATTGCCATCCCTTGCACGCCAGTACACCATAAAAATCATATGTCAGCATTTTCTAGCCATCAGATGTAACTACCAGAGAAAGGATGTTGATCTAACGCCTCAGATTCGAGTCAACCGTTGACCATGCAGCCACACCATTCACCTTCAGCTTTCTGTGTGTTTGGGCTCCTCACCTGTTGCTACTCGCACCCCCAGGCAGGCCCATTTTAGTTTTTTTATTGCATTTATTACTAGATACACCCCTTCCCCATTTCTTTGTTGTTTTTAATTTCTTTTTACTATATTTCAGTTTTAATTCATTTAAAATATCAAAACACTTTAGAAAATTCTATAAATAATATTTTTAGTTTCATAAATAACGCATTATCTTGAAGGATTTGTTTCTTTAATTTCCTTTTCATTTAATTTCCATAAATAACGCATTATCTTGTAGGATTTGTTTCTTTCACCTCGATTAACGTTTCGACTCCGTTCTTTTTGCATCATGTCATAGACTAATAAAAGCTCATAAAAATAATTTTGTCTTATTTTTAATTCCATTTTATCCATAGTTTTAGGAGTCGTGTTTGTGCGTTTTCATTACTTGTTCCTTAGTGACTGTGCATTTATTTGGTGGAGTTTAATTGTGAATTTTTGAGAGATATTTTGACACTTTATTTGCTACTGGTTGTTGACTTTGGAGATTTAATTTCATAATTTTCTCATGTCCTTTGGCATTTGTTTGGTGTTTTGTTTCTTAGGTAGCGTTTCGTGCCTCTTTCTTCCTTCTTTCTAACATAGTTTGAGGAAGGCGTTTATGCCATCCTATTAGGTTTTATTGGTCTTTGTTTTAGGTCACTTATAGGGTTTAAGTATTGAATTTGTTGATTGTGGTTGGTTTGTGACCTTTGTTTGGTTTGTGTATTATTTAAAGCTTGTTATTTTCATCTTATGCTTGTGCAATTCACTAATCCTTCCTTTTAGGGGCTCATGGTAAGTGAAGTGTGGATGATATCCACATTTCAAATCTTCATCTCATCCTTTATTTTTGATTTCTCATTTGTCTTTGTGATGTGCCTTATGCCATCTTGTAATTAACTTCATCACTCCCCTTTTAGAAACAACTTAACTTCTTTAGAGAAGTAAGTTGTCTTCTAGCGTTTTCCGCTCCTTTCTTCTTCTTTATTTTCTTTCCTTCTTCTTCATTAGGATAGATTTCAAACCTCACTAACCTAGGAATCACATGCATGATAACTTTAGGATTAGACTTTCCCCATTAGAATTTTACCTTTAAGATCCTTTTGGTTATCTTCTCTTCTCATCTCAAAATAAAAAGCATAAAAAACATTTAATAAGACTTGAAGTGGACTCCTGTGCAATAGCCTTATTCCATGAAGCACTTGTTGTCTTCCCATCTTGGGATAGTACAAGCTTGTTCATCATGATGCACAAGTCTGATCAGGATACCATCTTCATCAAGAAAATCATAAAAAAGACTTCTTCATCAAAAGTTACAAAAAACACTTAATAAATTCAATGAGTTAGTGAGCCTAAGCCCTAATCTCTGGAACCAAGTTTTGGGGATCTTCTCCTTACTTGAGTGTGCTTGTTCTATTATTCCATCTTGGAATGTAGTAGCAAGTACACATTCCATGGAAGAGATCTTGAGTTCAATTTCTTGTGCCACACTCATAAAAAGCTTCTAAAAAACACAAACAAACAATAAGCGTCTCTCTTTCGGGAATTCTTTTCTCACCTCCTTCGCTCTGTACGCGAACTTGCTCCTACTTGTCATTTTGCAAGATGGTAACGCACTCGTCGTCCGAGCCTGCAACACCTGAGCATTGACATAGGCAGTTCAAGCCTTAAGACACAAGCAATCTTTTCCACCCCTAGTTAGGGGAACTACAGCGACTCTGATCCTCATTGTTTAGATGAGGTACGTAGGCAGCGGGGTAGGGCCCGTTCGAGCACAATATTTATTTTCCCTACATTTTTTCCTTTTCATTTCTTTTTCAGTTCCCTTTTATTTTCTTTTCTCCAGTTCCTTTTCTTTTGCAGCAGCTTTCTTTCTTCACCCTTTGAAACAAATTTCTTTGCAAGCGTGGATCCCGTCGGGTACGGCGGACGATCTGGGGTGCTAATACCTTCCCAGGTCGTAACCGACTCCCGAACTCTGTCTCTTTGGTTCGCAGGACCCGTGTCCTTCCTTTTATTTTTCTTTGGTTTGTGCAGCATTACCATTCCCGTTCTTTCGGGATAAAAATGCCTGGCTGGAGACTCTACCTCTTTCCGCGCCACTTTCGCGTTTGTACCAGGATGGAAATTCGGGGAGCGACAGCTGGCGACTCTGCTAGGATCTTCCTAACCATAATCTCTGGTTCCCTTGATATTCTCTCCTAGCGCTTGCGTGTTTTTGTTTCTTTGGGTGTTGATTGTTTGTTATTGCGTGTTTATTTTACTGTTGTTTATTTACAGTTTTATTTACAGCTTTATTTACAGTTTTCAGTATTTATTTTCATGCATCATATTTTTATACTGGACTGTCTGGACTGGATTTTCTGTTTGGTGGGACTTGGGTGATACTGTTACTGTGAGATGAGCTCATTACCAAGGCTCGAGTGCACTTTAGGACTTAGAGTGGTTCCACTTTGGCCTCATGAGATCTTGTCATGGGGGTAGTAGTGAGTTCCACGCCCAGATTTGCGACCATCTTGGAAATGTCTTAATTTTGGGATCTTCCTCTTTCATTTCATAACCTTGATAGTTATGTGCAGCTGGGGACCGATCATTGAGAACCTTGTGGAAACATCCCTCTTTAGTGGTGACAGTGGCGGACCACATTCTGTGGCAAACCCACTCGCACCCGAGGTCTCACCTGGAACTCGCATAGGATGACCTTGTTTTCCCGGACTCAACTGAGGCCTCCCTGAGTAGTACATAATGCCAAACCGATTCCCTGATTTGGTCATGAGCCATTTCTCGGAAATGGTGAACGTATTATTTCTATTCGGCTTTGAGAGTCCGTGATGTTTGACCCGGAGCACACCCGTGAGATTGGGAGGGGTTTACAGGTTTGCAGGAACCCTCGACCTTAACATACCCTTCATCATCAGTGTGATATTATGCTTAGATCTGGTTGTTATGATTCTGGAGTTCTTGACCCTTGGTTTTGAGTTCTTATCAGATGGTTATTATTCAGAGGACATATATCATCAGATACTTGGTTCTCATCTCAGTGTGCCGTATCCAGACAGACACCAGTTCTCGATCACTTGCCAGTTGCATACATGCCATCATAGCATTCTAGCATACATGTTCAGTTACTTCCAAGGATCTCATATCTGAATTATGTTGTTGGATTTTATCAAAATGTGGATCAAAGCAGATAGATTCTTTGGAAGTAACCGAACATGGCATCTCATAGCATATGCATTGCATTTTTGTTTCACAGGCAGGGCTCATCTGTTCTTTGTTCACCATCTACAGTTGAGATTCCAGCTCTTGTATCAGACTTGAAGCATCTTCTGGACAAATCATGGACCCTGGAGAGCAAAGCCAGTTTGCAAGTGTCGGGTTGAGGAGAGATCAGTGGGACCAACTTTTAGAGGCTATGATAACTTTGGCAAGGCAAGATGGCCATAATTCCGCTCAAGCTCAACCTCAGCCCGCACAGATCCCTATTGGGAACCCGGATGTTCGAGAGCATCAGGTCGCCCGAAGTGGACATTCTTCTTCTGTTGATGTTGTAGATTATCACAGTTTTGCGTTCACTATGCCAGGTTCCCAAAAGGCAATCCCTGTGGTGAGAATCCAAGATCCACGAGTTGTGGAGAGGGAGGAAAGATTCCGTAAGTTGGAGGAAGAGATTAAAGCCCTTCAAAGTCGTAATGTCATTGATCTAAGTGCTGCAAACATGTGTCTGGTACACGGCCTTGTAATACCTCTAGAGTTCAAAATACCGAAGTTTGAAAAGTACAAAGGGGATAGTTGTCCAAGGCAACATTTGATAAGGTTTTGCAGAAGGATGACTTCATATGAGCATAATGACAAATTAATGATTCACTATTTTCAATACAATCTGGGTGAGGCATCATCGAGTTGGTACATGCAGTTAGAGAGCAGTCGTATCCAATCATGGTCAGACCTAGCCAATGCATTTGTGAAGCAGTATGACTACAATCTTGACAGGGCTCTTAGCCGCATGGATTTGCAAGGTTTATCCCAAGGAGATGGCGAATCTTTCAGAGAGTATGCCCAGAGGTGGAGAGAAGTAGCTGCTCGGGTGCAACCCCCGCTATCAGATATAGAAGTGGTTGATCTTTTCATAGAGACCTTACAGGGGCCGTACTTGGAGAGGTTGAGTGGCAGTGGAACTTCGAGTTTCTCGGACTTGGTGATAGTTGGAGAACGCATTGAGAGTTTTATCAAGATGGGAAAGATCCAAGGCATTTGAGATGGCTCAACCGATGAGAATGAATATGTTTTTAGTTTATAAGAAGAGGATGTGATTGATGCAATTTGGGAAACTCCACAAACCCCATTGACTTATCAACAGTACCCATGCATCTCAACTGCTCAGAGTCAGCAACCTTCTGAATTCGTATGTCAGATGTCAGTTAATAGTGAACCTCCTAAGTACCAACAACGACCATGCCAACAGAAGCATACTCCGCAAAGGCGTCATTACTACACTAAGAGGCCAAAAAGGTATTTTGATCCAATGCCAATGCCATACAGTCAGATACTTCCATGCCTGATCGACATTGGATTGATAGTGCCGAAGAAACTGAGTCTGGTGCCTTTTCCATACCCACCAAGTTTTGATCCCAATGTTCAATATGGATTCCATGGCAACGTACCAGGACATTCAGCTGAAGAATGAAAGCCTCTCAGGGATAAGGTTTAGGATTTGATTGAGTCTAAGTTGATTTCAGTGAGGCCTCAAGGAATTCAAGTCAACAAGTCTTCTCTTGGTCATGTGGGTTCGTCAACTCATGTTATGGAGGAAATTATCGGGGATAGGTGTGAAGGTGATTCTCAAATTGATTTTGAAGAGTGGCTATGAGGATGGTTAGTTTATATACTGCATTTTCATCCCTGTTGAGGGGAACTACGTTGCTCTGATTCTTCATTGGTCTTGGGTCAATTGAGATACGTAGGCAGAAGATCGTCAGGTCTTTCCGAGCAAACTTATGTGGCAACTTCATCTCAGTGTCACTCTTTTCTTCAGACGTCTCGTGTCATTGTTTGAATGTCGAAAGCTTTAGGTCAGAATAATTGGGAATGAAGTATGGTGCTGACATGTGGTAATTTGATTGAAGACTGCAGATCTTATCAGGAAAAATATGTTGATCAATGAAAGTATTCAAGATCAACAAGTCCAGACAGAGTCAAGTCTCCTCAATGATGGCAATGTTCAGTTTCTTTACTGCATTCTTATTTGTAGTTTTATTGTTTGTCTAAACATTTGTATGCTTGCATGAAACTTGTTTGCTTTTTGAATGTTAATCATAATGAAATGCACATGTTTTTCTTGAAGTAATTCATTCGTTTTACTTATAATTTTGTGAATGTGCATTGCAATACCAAATGTTGTTCTTAAACTCTATGATGGAGGATGACGAAATGAAAACGCAAAAATATTCATTTGTGTGCTCTTGAATAAGACCCTGTTGACGATGTACAGGCTTTATTTCAAATTCCCAAACACCGGAGATATAAGGGAGATAAACCTTCGTTAACCCCTTTGAGCCTTGAAGTAGGAGTTTCTTTTCACATGAAAAAAAACCCTCACCTTTAACCCTGGGCAGGGTAAGTGTCAGCTAGTTGGACCAAACGTTCAAAATTTCACAAATGAGTGTATTTGAGGATCCATTACCTTTCCTTCCAGCACATCAAGAGGTCCAAAGACCAGAAACCACAATGGTTATCCCTCATCAACCGAAAAGTGAGATAGTCACGACCCTTACAAAACAGTCAAGACAAACAGTGTCACACGATTTGTTCAAAAAAAGAGAATAAAAAAAAAAGAAATAAAAAGCCCGCTAAGTCGAAACTTGAAAACAAGCGACTTAGGCAAAAAATAAGGGCATCCCGCTGGACTCCAATTGCAAAAGATTCAAAAGGATCAGTCCAGGAAAAAGTTAGGGATAAGCAAAAGAATGAAAAAGCAAAAGACGAAAAGGAATACACAAGAAAGATCCCCAAACAAAAACAAGTCGTGTCACAAAGACGCAAAAGACAATAGGGGTGGTGACTGTTATACCAACAACAACATCAGTAGAGCTTAAATAGTTATTAGTATTGGTTCCTCAACCATCTCAAAACCCTTAGGAAAGGTGAGCGCTTGTGAAAGCTAGTTGAACATAGGATTGAAGGACATCACGAAGATGGGTGGGCACCAATAAACATTGAGCCTATATCCTTTGTTTCTATAACCGTGAGCCAAGCCACGATACAACCCTTAAAAGTCCTAACTGAAATAGGGTTAATTCGAGAGTGTACTACCACAAGATAGCGTTCCTAACTCCCAAGAGTTGGGCTAAAAGATCTTTGTTGGTATTGCATGTGCATGTTTTCTATCAAAAAAATAATAATCCATGTCGTATCTTGACCAGTGAGTCGCTCACAGAGGTTTGCGACATTTTTTTCTATAAGAACTTCGAGATTAACATGTGTTGCATTAGAATTTTCATTCTCAGAATAAAACATTTTCTACTTGCATACATTTGTTTGGCATCAAAGAAGTTCACATATAGAACCTCAGTCTAGAAGCTTAATCTTGCCAGCATGAGAAGACGGAAACTTCTAAAGGACATTCATGTCAAGGGGCACTTTTCCAAGAAACTTCGTTGAATAAGGACTTTTCCAACCAGTTGGGTTAAATGCAGCCAATCTGGGGTAATAACGTCGATCAATCTCTTCAAATTACAGCCAAATTGGGGCAATCACTTCGAGATTTAAATCTCTCGCAGAGCAGTTATCCTGGGCGTTTTTCAAAGCAAGGCTCGTACTGGGGCAGGTCACCCTAGAAGAACTAGAAGTTAATCTCTCTAGAAGACGGTTAATCAGATGCACCTATCCAAGGTTCAGAATACTGGGGCAGAACACCTCATGAGGATACAAGATATTGGGGGCAAATTCCTTCATGGACCATACAATTTAAGGTGGTTACTTCGAGATATTCAAGAGTTTGAAAACACTGAAGCATTTCGGATGCCAGGTTTTTTTGTAAAATCATCTTGAGATAATCTTACAGTATGCAAGGCAGTTTCCAGAATGAACATCTGATGATTGATCCCAGTAGGGTGCTTCCCTAGTCAGAGAATTTCTCCTCAGACGTTATGGTTTCTTCATCTGATCATCATACATGGTTAAAGTCCAATCTTTGTTGGCATCTCCTCAACTATGACTAATTGGCATCTATATGCGTGCAGCCTCTCACTTCATTTGAGTGTGGCAATCTTCGCTTTGGTTTTCTTCGACCCTTGAGTCGATATTGGTGTTCGCTTTGACCCTTGAGTCGATATCATCGCTTCTGTTTCTCGACCCTTGAGTCGATACCGTCACCCTTGTTTCTTGACCTTTGAGTCGATACCATTGCTTTCATTGCCTCGACCTTTGAGTCAATATCATTGTCTTTATTTTCTCAACCCTCACGTCGATATCATGGTTATTTCCTCGACCCTCGAGTCGATATTGTCATCTTATTTCCTCGACCCTCGAGTCGATGTTATTGTCATCTTGTTTCCTCAACCCTCGAGTTGATGTTGCTTTGTTGTCCTCGGCCCTCGAGTCGATATTGTCATTATTGTTTCCTCAACCCTCGAGTTTATGTTGCTTTATTTTCCTCGACTCTCGAGTCGATACTTCTGCCTTCGTTTCCTCGACCCTCGAGTCGATGTTGCTATTTTATTTTGACCCTCGAGTCGATGTTGCTGCCTTATTTCCTTGACCCTCGAGTCGATATTGTTGTCGCTTTATTCCTCAACCCCCGAGTTAATGTTGTTGTGTTCTCCTCGACCCTTGAGTCAATATTTCCGTTTCTAACGACCCTTGAGTCGATATCATAGTCTTCACTTCTTCAACCCTTGAGTTGATACCCAATAAGTCTGTCATAAAAGAAAAATTAAAATCATATCACCAAAGTTCAACCACACTGGATCCATTTATGCCTGGGGCAGGTGTGCATATCTTTGTGCTTACAGGGCACGGTATTTCGCAGTGATACAAGGTTTTTCAGGAATCCTCGCGAGACAAATTCTTCCACAGTCTATGCAGTCTGGGGCAGTTATGTCAAGATTCGACGAATCTCTAAGAGTTTGAAAACACTTGGGCATTTTGGATGTCATGTCTTCTGTAAAATCCTCTTGGATTGATCTTCAAGCAATCAACTAGTCCAAAAAATGCAAGATGTCACTAGATGGTATTCCCCGACAGAGTTGTTACTCTTTTCTCGAATCAAAGCATGGTTTGATCGCCTTGTCCCGTGTCAACGGACTTATTGTGGATGGATCGCTCGATACCATTCTCCTATCAGATCGCTCGATCTTGATTGGTTTGCAAATCGCTCGATATTGCAACGCCGTTAAACTCCACCGTCGCTGTGGCAAGCCAGTAGTCACTTGGTGTCGTACCAAAAGACATGTTTGAGTTGTAAATCGCTTGATATTACTCCTCGTTGTTTTGAGTCGTGCTTATGTTCCTGGTTATGGATCGCTCGATACCATTTCCTTATCAGATCGCTTGATCTTATCCAACACTCGGCTGTGTTAAAGAGGTTTGAAGTCCTGACGATGGAATTAAATGTCAAAATGTTTACTAGTCCTGGCGTAACAGTTTTCCTGAATAAGGCTCGTTTGTCTCAAGCATCACATATCTATGCAAGATTTGTGAAGAGGGCTCGTCCGTCCTAATTACTTCTCACCGGGCGTAACAAGGTTATTTGAAGAAGACTCGTCTGTCTAAGATACCTCTCCATCTGGTGTAACAGTTTAATTTGGAGAGAGCTCGTCCGCTCTATTTTACTGCAGCCTACGCAAAATTTTGGGTTACTTTCTTCATTTGGATGGGTTTATTTCCCATCTCTTTTCTTCTCCAGCAGAGTGCAAATTTCAGGGTTTTTTTGGTATTCAACCACAATTCATCTTGAACGGTCGATAGCCCGTGCTACCGTCCTTTTCAGATTAAAAGTTGCTTGAATAGGGGCAGCTGTAACACCCCAAATTTGCCCTCTCATTTTCATAGCATATCATTTTCATATTTCGCATTGCATCATTAGCATAGAAAAATAAAGCATACATAACATTGCATAAGCTGGCAGTGATTTCACTCCAAGTGTGATTGTTCAGTTCGTGATTCCTTTCAGATGGATGTTTGATCCAATCTCGGTCAAACTACCAAGAGATTGCTTCATTTGCAAGTTATTTGTGCTTGTGCTTATTTTTTAGGCAAGGAGTTTCAAAGTCTGTTGTGTGCAGAGGTCATCTATTTTCCAGGAAGTGGTTCATGT
The DNA here is from genome assembly GCA_963966055.1 of Lathyrus aphaca. NCBI lineage: Eukaryota > Viridiplantae > Streptophyta > Magnoliopsida > Fabales > Fabaceae > Lathyrus > Lathyrus aphaca. The sequence continues at coordinate 72,513,164 of OZ014519.1, forward strand.
GATGGTTTTGGATTCGGAGATTCGGGCTTATCATGATTATATATTCAATTATGTGCATTTGTGGATTTATTTTCCCAGAGAGCGATTCAGATTAATTTGAGGTGATTGATTCTAAGTTCAATTGATCAGACGCTCAGAGGGTAATTTGTCCAGAAGATCGGTGGTTTCTGTGGAAGCGATGGAAAAATGGTTTTGGGATTGAGACTTCGTGCATGGTGGTAGAAATTGGTCCATTTCACACAAATATATGTTTTATAACCATTTCTAAGCCTCTTGTCGAATTATCCATTTAAACCAATTTCTCAACCATTGTCCATATTTCGAGTTCTCCCAATTTTTAAATATCATTTAAATCCATTCTCATATCCAATCATTTCTAATTCCCATTTCTTTATTATTCTATCACCAATTTTCTTTTATTCCCATATTCAAATGCCTATTATCCATTTTATTTCAAAATTCATGTTTATTCAATTTCTATCCAAAAAAATTTATTTTATTATTTTCATTATCCTTTCTATCCAAAAATTTGTTTAGAGCCCATTTTTATCATTTTTTTACATAGTATAAATTCACAAAAAAAAAAAAATAATAATAAGGATGATGATACCACGTGACCTGTCCAACACTCACATTTTTCCAACCCAATTTCATCAACCAAAGCATCACACGCATACCACAATGCAAAACGCACACGGACAACTCACCAACACATATGAGTTTCAAAACGCAGTGAGGATTAAAGTAAAACGCAGAAAAATAATAACAGCATGAGCAACGCGTTGATTGGATTTTTTTCCAGAAGGAAGGAGAAAACAAAGAGGTTACCAAAAAGGAAATTAAAATAATAATAATAACTAAGAGAAGAGGAAAAGGGAAGAAAACAATTCTGTTACATCAAAAATTCGATCACACTTTTCTTCCATCAACAGAATCGTTTTCATCATTCACTCATCAACAATAACAAAACTAATGACTCTCCTTCATCACACAGAATCACAACCAATTCATCTCTCCATCATCACAACAACAGTAGATAACCGCATAACTAATTTCCCTCTTCATGGCATCAACACAAAAAAAATCGAAATTCTGAATTTATCCTTCTTCAAATAGCCAAAATCAGGAGATAATTTCATGTTTTTCATCATCGCATCATCTTCATCACATCCATAATCTGAGACTTTAATTTGTCCATCACCACTCTTCTCGATCGCGAAGTCTTAGACCTCATCTTCATCGAATAATCGAACTCTCCGATAAAATCTGAACTCTCGTCAACTCTTCTCCATCCCAACATAATTCATTCCATCGTCATCAACAGATAGATTCAGCTCAACAGACGGATTCAACTCTTCTTCATCAGCTCGCCTTCACCAATACTCCCTCATCAACCGCGACTTTAACATCATCAACATCACACTGACAGAGGTTCATCACTCTTCTCCATCGCTCAAATAACAAAGCTGAATCGTGTCATCCTCTTCATCAGCGTTATCACACCGGCATCGTCGTCAACCGTTGGGACCAATTTTAACATCATCGTCGCTGTGTTTTCGTCAGCAAATGACCGATGCAAGTCACGACATCGTAGGTTGGCAAAATTCTTTTCTCCTTGCTTGATTCTCGCTTGGATTCAGTGATTGAGTTTGTTTGTTTTTGTCTCGATTCTGATTGTTGCCGATCTGGTAGTATGGTTGAGTTGTTGTGTTTTTTCTTTTTGCATTTTGGATTGAAGAGAGAAATTTAATGGAGGTTTGTGTTTGTGGTTTGGCCGTCGAAGGTGGTTGTGAACGGTGGCGTAGGTTGTTATGAGGGAGACGATGAATGGCGACGGTTGAGAGTGAAGAAGAAGATGAAGGTGTGGCTGTTTGAGGTTGAAAGAGAGAGTGACGACGATGTAAGGTTAGTGAATGGCGGCGGCGGTTAGGTTAGCGCGGTGGAGAAGTATGCGATGCAGGGAATGGAAGGGCGAGTTTGTTTTCTGGTTTGTGAATTAAGTTTGTTTTCCTTTTTGATATGCATAAAGAGAAATTAAAATATTCATAGGAATTATTTGAGATGTTGATAAGGATAAGAAATGACAGATTTGTGAGATTTTCCCCACACCGGCGGTGACACTTGTCACCGTCAGGTAGGATACCTCCATTGCCATCCCTTGCACGCCAGTACACCATAAATATCATACGTCAACATTTTCTAGCCATCAGATGTAACTACCAGAGAAAGGATGTTGATCCAACGCCTCAGATTTGAGTCAACCGTTGACCACGCAGCCACACCATTCACCTTCAGCTTTCTGTGCGTTTGGGCCCCTCACCTGTTGCTACTCGCACTCCCCAGTCAGGCCCATTTTAGTTTTTTTATTGCATATATTACTAGATACACCCCTTCCCCATTTCTTTGTTGTTTTTAATTTCTTTTTACTATAGTTAAGTTTTAATTCATTTAAAATATCAAAACACTTTAGAAAATTCTATAAAAAATATTTTTAGTTTCATAACTCATTTTATAATTTTGTCATATTTTTATTTTCTGTTTTTTATTATTTTCTCCTTTTATTTCGAATTTTCTTTAATTTCCTTTTCGTTTAATTTCCATAAATAACGCATTATCTTGTAGGATTTATTTCTTTCACCTCGATTAACATTTCGACTCCGTTCTTTTTGCATCATGTCATAGACTCATAAAAGCTCATAAAAATAATTTTTTCTTATTTTTAATTCCATTTTATCCATAGTTTTAGGATTCGTGTTTGTGCGTTTTCATTACTTGTTCCTAAGCGACTTTGTTTATTTATTCGGTGGAGTTTAATTGTGAATTTTTGAGAGATATTTTGAAACTTTATTTGTTACTGGTTGTCAACTTTGGAGATTTAATTTCATAATTTTCTCATGTCCTTTGGCATTTGTTTGGTGTTTTTTTTCTTAGGTAGCATTTTGTGCCTCTTTCTTCCTTCTTTCTAACATAGTTTGAGGAAGGCGTTTATGCCATCCTATTAGGTTTTATTGGTCTTTGTTTTAGGTCACTTATAGGGTTTAGGTACTGACTTTGTTGATTGTGGTTGGTTTGTGACCTTTGTTTGGTTTGTGTATTGTTTAAAGCTTGTTATTTTCATCTTATGCTTGTGCGATTCACTAATCCTTCCTTTCAGGGGCTCATGGTAAGTGAAGTGTGGATGATATCCATATTTCAAATCTTTATCTCATCCTTTATTTTTGATTTCTCATTTGTCTTCGTGATGTGCCTTATGCCATCTTGTAATTAACTTCATCCCTCCCCTTTTAGAAACAACTTAACTTCTTTAGAGAAGTAAGTTGTCTTCTAGCGTTTTCCGCTCCTTTCTTCTTCTTTATTTTCTTTCCTTCTTCTTCATTAGGATAGATTTCAAACCTCACTAACCTAGGAATCCCATGCATGATAACTTTAGGATTAGACTTTCCCCATTAGACTTTTACCTTTAAGATCCTTTTGGTTCTCTTCTCTTCTCATCTCAAAACAAAAAGCATATAAAACATTTAATAAGACTTGAAGTGGTCTCCTGTGCAATAGCCTTATTCCATGAAGCACTTGTAGTCTTCCCATCTTGGGATAGTACAAGCTTGTTCATCATGATGCACAAGTCTGATCAGGATACCATCTTCATCAAGAAAATCATAAAAAAGACTTCTTCATCAAAAGTTACAAAAAACACTTAATAAATTCAATGAGTTAGTGAGCCTAAGCCCTAATCTCTGGAACCAAGTTTTGGGGATCTTCTCCTTACTTGAGTGTGCTTGTTCTATTATTCCATCTTGGAATGTAGTAGCAAGTACACATTCCATGGAAGAGAGCTTGAGTTCACTTTCTTGTGCCACACTCATAAAAAGCTTCTAAAAAACACAAACAGACAATAAGCGTCTCTCCTTCGGGAATTCTTTTATCACCTCATTCGCTCCGTACGCGAACTTGCTCCTACTTGTCATTTTGCAAGACGGTAATGCACTCGTCGTCCGAGCCTGCAACACCTGAGCATTGACATAGGCAGTTCAAGCCTTAAGACACAAGCAATCTTTTCCAACCCTAGTTAGGGGAACTACGGCGACTCTGATACTCATTGTCCAAATGAGGTACGTAGGCAGCGGGGTAGGGGCCGTTCGAGCACAATATTTATTTTCCCTACATTTGTTCCTTTTCATTTCTTTTTCAGTTCCCTTTTATTTTATTTTATTTTCTCCAGTTCCTTTTCTTTTGCAGCAGCATTCTTTCTTCACCCTTTAAAACAGATTTCTTTGCAAGCGTGGATCCCGTCGGGTACGGCAGACGATCTGGGGTGCTAATACCTTCCTAGGTCGTAACCGACTCCCGAACTCAGTCTCTTTGGTTCGCAGGACCCATGTCCTTCCTTTTCTTTTTCTTTGGTTTGTGCAACATTACCCCGTTCTTTCGGGATAAAAATGCCTGGCTGGCGACTCTACCTCTTTCCGCGCCACTTTCGCGTTTGTACCAGGATGGAAATCCGGGGAGCGACAGGCCCCATCAAACATCATAGTCCATTCTTCTTCTGGATCAGGTCCTTTAGTGTGAACAGGCTCTTCATGATCTTTTGCTTTTAGGTACATGATGTCTTCATCAGGGAAGTCAAATCTCATGGGCTGGTAATCATCAATGGGTTGCTCAGCCAGATAGTCAGACAGTACACTGCCCTTGATGGCCTTTTGAGATGTATACTGAATGTCATACTTTGTCAGAATCATTTGCCATCTTGCAACCCTTCCGGTAAGTGCTGGCTTCTCAAATATGTACTTGAAGGGGTCCATTTTTGAGATCAGTAAAGTGGTGTGAGTCAGCATATACTGTCTTAGTCGGTGAGCAGTCCACGCTAAAACACAACAAGTTTTCTCGAGCAGTGAATAACGTTGTTCACAGTTGGTAAACTTTTTGCTTAGGTAGTATATTGCATACTCTTTTCGACCAAACTCGTCATGCTGGCCCAACACACACCCCATTGACCCTTCTAATACTGTCAGATACATTATTAGAGGTCTTCCTTCAATTGGAGGCATGAGAATTAGAGGTTCTTGTAGGTACTCCTTGATCTTGTCAAAAGCCTTTTGACAATCTTCATTCCACCTGACCGTTTGTTCCTTTCTTAACAATTTGAACAGGGGTTCACAGGTTGTAGTGAGGTGAGATATGAACCTTGAGATGTAGTTCAATCTACCTAAGAACCCCCGAACTTCCTTTTCAGTCCTAGGTGCAGGCATCTCCTGAATGGCTTTGACTTTGTCAGGATCAACTTCAATTCCCTTTTCGCTTACGATAAATCCCAGCAACTTACCAGAACGTACCCCGAATGTGCATTTGTTGGGGTTTAACTTCAGTTGATACATTCTCAGACGCTTGAACAACTTCAGCAGATTTACCAGATGGTCTTCTTCAGTAAGGGACTTGCCAATCATGTTATCCACGTAGCATTCAATTTCCTTGTGGATCATATCGTGGAATAACGTTACCATAGCCCGTTGCTAAGTGGCACTGGCGTTCTTCAGTCCAAAAGGCATTACCTTGTGACAAAATGTGCCCCAATGTGTGATGAAGGTTGTTTTCTCCATGTCTTCGGGTGACATCTTGATCTGATTATACCCAGAAAATCCATCCATGAAAGAAAATACCGAGAACTGAGCTGTGTTGTTGACCAATACATCAATATGAGGTAATGGGAAATCATCCTTTGGGCTAGCTCTATTCAGATCCTGGTAATCCACACACATCCGCACCTTGCCATCCTTCTTAGGCACAAGTACAATGTTAGCAACCCACGGTGGGTAACTAGTCACAGCAAGGAAACCGACGTATCACTGTTTTTGTACTTCTTCCTTAATTTTCATGGCCATATCTGGACGAGTACGGCGTAGCTTTTGCTTCACTTGAGGGCAATCTTCTTTCAATGGCAGCTTGTGCGTAACAATATCCGTATCTAGACCTGGCATGTGTTGAAAGGACCAAGCGAAGACGTTGACGTATTCTCGAAGCATGTTGATAAACAGTTCTTTTACTGAAGCTTGCAGACTGGCCCCAATCTTTACTTCTTTCAAAACCTCCTCGGTACCAAGATTAATAGTTTCAACATCCTCTTGATGAGGGGTAATCACTTTTTCTTCTTGCCTCAACAACCTGGCTAACTCTTCAGGTAACTCATAGTCTTCTTCAACCCCTTCATCGGCTTGATTAATCGGATTGTCGAAGTCATACAAGGTCATAGCAGTGCTGTTGTTGGTGCAATCTGGAGGATGATCTCTGCAAGGGTTAAGATTTGTTCGTTTTAGTGATCAATTTTAATCTTGTTTAGAAAAAGTGAAAATGAAATTATTATTTTGAAAACATTGCCATTTTATTGCTTTGTACAAAAGTGAAAAAATGAAAAGACAGTGAGCAAAAGAGAGAATTGTTTGCAAAAGATGTCTGATATTCATTGATATTCCATTTGCACAAAATTACAAATATGGCCCTATTACAAAATGAGTACTGACACCTTGGGCAAGATGCAGGACTTGATGCATGCTGAAAAAAGCAGGAAATAATAATTACTCTGCAGGAGTAACCCTTATAATTTCCTAGGAAGACCAATTAAGCACTTGGTGACCCGGGATCCTTGGACGTATCCAGTTCTCCAGGTTGAGGTTGCTTTCCGCCTCGTCTTCCACGTTATTGACAGCATTTGGGGTGAGCATCCCCCCATTGATGAACTTGGGCTCTTTGGCAGCCTCTGCTTTATCTTGCCGGAATGGTTTGTAACCCAAACCGAATCTGTCCTCCTTCTTCTCCACTGGTAGCATCTTGCCCCAGCCTTGGGCATTTCCATCTTCAACAACCTTTTGGGCTTGCTGATAGGAGACAATTGAAGTACCCATCCTGTCCTCCTGGGATGCAGCAAAGAATTCAGTCGTTGCCTCATTGACGTTCAGTGCTTTGAACCCTTGGCTCATGGTTTCATGGATTTCACCATCCATCTCAATGTATTTGTATGTAGCCAGATGGCTAACAAAGATATCCTCTTCACCACAGATGGTGATAATCTGTCCTTCCCACTCATATTTCAATATCTGGTGAAGGGTTGACGTAACTGCGCCAGCGGCGTGAATCCATGGTCGATCCAACAAACAGTTGTAGGCCGGCTGAATGTCCATCACATAGAAAGTAGTCTGAAAGACCTGCAGACCGATTATCACAGGAAGCTCCACCTCTCCAAGAACAGACCTCTTGGAGCCATCAAAATCTCTGACCACCAGATTTCTTGGTCGGAGAGCAATACCATCGTACTCAAGCTTGACAAGGGCTTTCTTTGGAAAGACATTGAGTGAAGACCCAGTGTCAACAAGAACATGCGAGAGCACAACCCCTTTACACTCCAGGGTGATGTGTAAAGCTTTGTTGTGGTGACATCCTTCCGTTGTCAAGTCAGCATTGGTGAAACCTAGCCCATGGCTAGTATTAACATTAGACACCACTGTCTCGAGCTGATTCACTGTGATCTCCTCTGGCACGTAGGCTGCATGCAAGACTTTAAGTAGTGAATCCCGATGAGCTTCGGAACACAACAGCAAGGATAAGATGGAGATCTTGGAAGGAGTCTGGTGGAGCTGATCCACAAATTTGTAGTCACTTCTTTTGATTATCCTCATATATTCATCCACGTCCTGATCAAAGGATGATTTATGGGCTTCTTTTGGTACAGGTTCTTCAGGTGCCACACTTTTACCTTTGGCTCTAGAAGCAGCCTCTGCCTCAGTATTAGTTATTGGAGCTTGTGACACGAAGAGGCGTTCGCTTCGGGTGAAGCCTCCGCCTCCCCCGACAATATCCACTTGCGGTGTGTGAACTAAAGAATCAGGAAGGACTCTTTCTCCGTTGCAGTAAAGGTCTGAACCATAGTTCCATGGTACAACATTGTCTTTATCATATGGAATGGGCCCCGGCACCGTGATGGTGACTGGACTAACTGTAGCAGAGGTAGGGACCGTTATTATTTGTGGATCATAAAATATGGTGATAGGACTTCTGATTGATGTTGGTGGTGATTGACTAAAGCTTGGTTGCTGCTGAAATTTTTGTTGAGATTGTTGTTGATAGTTGTTGGAAACAGGGACCGTTGCAGGGTCATAATAGATGGTGACTGTGGAGACATCGTTGTTGGTGGTTGACGTAGTTGTAGAAGTGGATGCAGTTGAACTGTTGTTTGTTGAAGTGATGGAAAAGGTGGTTGCTGATTTTGTAGACGAGTTTGTAGGAACAATTGTCTTTGCAGTTGTAGGAGGAACATTTGATGTTGAAAAAGGAGTTGCTGGTGTTGTAGAAGCAGTTGTTGTTATTTGCAGAATACCCTCTCTAATCATGCCATTGATGCCATTCCTCAAGCTTGCACACCCGTTGACGGAAACCTTGCAAGATTCACAACAGGCCTCACAACCTGGAAACACCTGGCATTTCAAAAGCTGAGCTTTAACCTCTGCCAGAGGTGTTTGAATACTTGCAGCATCTTCAATTAAAATCATGGGTGAGCCCTCCTCTATTGCATTTATCCTTGGCCCACCATGGCTGGGCAAAGGATTCTTCGTGACATTATGAGGTGGTGCAAAATTTAGGGCCTTTGAATCTACCAGATCCTGGACCTTCATGTGCAAAGCCCTACACTTTTCTGTGCTGTGACCAGGTGCATTAGAATGAAAAGCACACCTGGCATTGACGTCGTAATTTCTCGGAAGGTTATGAGGATCTGGTGGAGCCAATGTCCTTAACTCGACAAGATTAAGCTTTAGGAGTTGTGGCAATAAGGTGGCATATGGAATTGGTATAGGGTCAATCATCCTGTTAACCTGAGATGGCCTCTGCTGGAAAGGGCGTTGTTTTTGGTTGTTGTTGTTGTTGTAGGATCTTTGTTGAGGAAATTGTGGCTGTTGAGGGAAATGTTGTGGTTGTTGAGTGTATTGAGGAGGTGGAGTAGGAATAGTGATAGCGACAACTGATCTCGGCAGATACTGTGGTCTTCCCCTTCCCATATGTACATAATTTGTTTCACCGGATCTGCGGGGTCCTGCAAATGGTTTCCTTGCACTGCTTGAACTGGCGCCATTGTCGGATATCTTTCCCATTTTTAGTAAGCTCTCAATTCTTTCCCCAACTATAACCACGTCTGTGAAGCTAGTGGAAGATAATGCAGCCAATCTATCAATATAAGTCCCTTGGAGGGTGTTCATGAACATATCTGCCATTTCCCTTTCTGACATCGGGGGTTGAACGACAGCAGCTAATTGCCTCCATCTTTGGGCGTACTCTCTAAAGCTTTCCCGGGAAGACTGTGACATTCCCATTAGAAGTGTTCTGTTAGGAGCCATGTCTAGATTGTATTGATATTGGCGAATGAAAGCCTCGGCCAAGTCTTTCCAATTCCTTACTATGGCCCTGGTCAAGTGAGAGTACCATTCTCGGGATGCCCCTGTCAAGCTATCCTCAAAATAAAACATCCACAGTTTTTCATCCATGGTGTAGGCTTTTAATCTTCCCATGAAAGATTAGAGGTGGGTACGAGGGCAGGATGTACCATTGTATCTTTCAAAACAAGGATGTTTGAATTTGTGAGGAATTCTAACCCCCTGCACTAATCCCATATCCATGACATCAAAACCCAGAGAGTTTTAAGACTCCAAAGACCTTAGATTTTCTGCTATCTCGTCTAGCCGACGATTATAGACCTCGTCTCCTGCCCCAACCACAGTGAATTATTCTTCCTGAGGGTCCTCCTGCAAGGCCCTCCCTTCAGTGTTTCCTTGGGTGTTTCTTATAGCATTGATGTCTGGGTTCAGATGAGGTCCAAACTCTGGGGGATCAGTACGAGGTTGTACGTGATCGTTGTTGCTGGTACCCCCTGTACCTGTGTGGTTTTCTTCGGGAGTTTGCCGCTCGACTAACTCTCTCAGTCTCTCCTGGCTCTGGGTCAGCCCATTCATCACTGCCATAAACTGATTCATTTGGGCACTCATCTCAGTCCTTTCATTGGCCATTTGAGTTCTCACATCAGTCAAATCCCGTTGAACCTGATCCATTTGTAAGCCCGAAAGATTGTTTCTTGTCGGATACCGGTGCACTCTATTGACGAGGAACACTCTTCTACGAGCAATGTTTCCTGAAATCACAACAAAGGGAGAAACAACAATAAAAATAAAAACCTACAAAACAAAGAAAAGAGGTTAGTATGCAATGCAGGATATCTATTTGTCTTCCAAGGGTATCTGGTTTGGTTCTTTGGTTTTGACCTTCCAGACCTCGAGGAAATGATGATGTTGCAGAGAGATAAAGCCCATGAAATAATACAAACCATATATTACAAAATGTAAGGATACATAGTTTGATTACAATACAACAACAAAAATACAATCAAAATGAAGTACAAGTAAAGAAATCAAACATCCAATCCATAATCGTCCTCTCTGACTTCTTTCAGGAGAGCCTCAGTCACTAGGCCAACTGGGTGCTCTGTGATGGTCCTAATGAGAAGGTTCCTGGTGGTGATGGCACTGGTCAACTTCTTATGCTTATCCTGGTCCTTTGATCTCTTTAACCCCGCTCGAAGCTTCAACTTAGAGATCTCCTTCTATGCTGCTAACAAAGCTTCTTGACTCTTCTTCTCATTGGCTTCCAGCTGCTATATCCTAGCTTGGGTCCTTTGATCTTCCTGTGCACGAGCCTTAGTGATCCTGATCCACCTAGCCTGACTCTCCTCTAAGTAAGTCTCAGCTCTGGCCTTCTGAGTCTTGGCTTCCTTGCAAGCATTCTTCAGCACTAACTCCCCTGCTCTAGCCCTTCTGATGTAATCATCTGTCTTTTCAATCTTGGTCAAGTGCTCAATCCGGAGCTTCTCTAACCTTTCATTATCCAGACGACTATCATTCCTCTCCCAGAAGGTCTTCTTCAAAGCTTCAGAGAGCCGAGTATTCCTTTCCTTCAATTTCTCAAACTCTTCTAAACTGACAGTAGCTGGAGGCTCCACCGTTGATGGTCCAGGTACATCCTCTATGGTGAATGGCATACGGGTGATCTGTCCCCTGACACGAGACCAATCAAGATACTGAGCTGAAGCTATGTTGTTGCATTTGCCAAGAATAGCTGTCCCCTTAGTCTGAATGTTGTCCCAAGCCCAGGCAGCTTGTCTGACAATGGCAAGGTTGTGCTGGATGTCACAATAGAGGGTTTCTGTCAAGTCTTGCTCTCTTGGGGGATGTACCAAGGCATACCCTAATTGCCTTTTGAAAAGTAAAGGATTATAGTTGATGCAACCCTTCACTCCAATAAGGGGTACATTGGGATACTGCCCACAGCTGGTGATGATATCTTTGCCCTTGGTGCTCTGAGTGCACCATCTGATGTCTTCTGATGTAAGGGCAATCATTCTCTTAGCCCAGTTCCTTGGCTGATGAGGATTCAAGAAAGTGTCTGACTTCGGCAAGTGCCTTAACAACCAACAATAGAAGAGAGGTGCACATCATCTGACTAATCTTCCCCTCTGCTTCTCATTCCTTTGATGCACTGAATAATAAAAGTCTCCAAGCAAGGTAGGGACTGGATTCCTCAACAGGAAGAGGTGAATAGCACTCTTGCTTACAAACTTAGGCTCGTCTGCAAACAAGATGACTCCATATATGTTGAGGGCCAGAAGAGCACAAACAGTGTCCCACTTCCCTACTGCAGCATGAAGGGTGGCCTAAGTAACCAAGAAATCCAAATGAAGGCCTGGGATTCCAGCCTTGATGGTCATATTCTAGTCAATGAGAGTGGACTCCAAGTGCAAAGCCTTAGCTACATCTTCATTCCTAGAAGCAACCATCTCAGGGTTGAAGGGAATCCCTCTCCTGATAGGGACACCTATCAACATAGAGAACTCTTCCATCAACGGTCCCAACTGAAAATCTGGGAAAATGAAACATCTGAAAGGAGGGTCATAGAGCTGGAGACATGTGCAGATCATGCTCCTCTGGGAGGCATCCAAATCCATGATCATGTCCATAATGCCACCATAATGTTCCCTAAATAGAGGAACATGATCAGGAGTGATGAGTGCCTGCATCATCCTGATGCCTGTCAAAGTGGGCTCAAAGAAATGATAAGTGATGTTTCTCTTCCTGGATGGGTCCATGCTGACAATGGATGCTAATGAAGAAGACTGGGGATAACTGCAGATAAAGGCAACTGAAGAAGATGCTGAAGAAGAGTCTCTAATGAAGACAACTGGTGAAGAGAGTTGGAAAGAATCTCTGATGCAGCCGATGCAGATAGCTGAGGGAATCTGAGCAGCATAACATGTCAAAACCAAAACCAAAGATAAGATGTGGATACCATGTAAAACAAATAGACAAATGTTAAATGATGCAAAATGATGTATGCAGAATGATATGCAAAGGGTTTGTGATCAAGTGTTGGATATGTTATCTGCCTTGATAGGGTCCATGTGTGTTCATAAGTCCGGATGAAGACTTAGAAAACCAGTAACCAGGTGGGGGACTCAAATAAAGAGTCACATGTCCAGGGTTTCACAAGAACAGTCCAAAATGATATAACCTTAACAAAACTAGTAACAAAGGTATGATGAGGCCAAAGGTTCCTGCAAACCTGTAAACATCTCAACCCCCTCACATGTATTGTTCTAGAATAAGGATCCTCAGACTTGGATCAGTTATGAGAAGTGTAAACACTTCTAACCCGGAGGTACAGTGTTTACAATAACCATAAAAGATCCTCCTTTAATTCACCTTAGATGCTGAAGGTCATAAAAAGGTCATCCAGACTTAGCAGGCTTCCCAGATAGCCCTAGTAATACAGGAAATCCGTAGCACATAGTTCTCAAGAAGAAACTCATATCTGAACCGTGTTTCATATTCCCGCACCAGACCGAAATGGAATGGGAAAGAATATGAAGCCACTCTATCCTATGTGTCACTCAGGCTCCCGGTATGGAACCTTAATCACCCAATAACCCTCCCACCAAAGAAAACAACAGATCCAACACAGATGATATGATGATAACAGTATGAAATGCATATAAACAGTAAATAAAGCTGTATAGAAAGCAATAAATAAAGCAATAAGCAACAAGAACAAGTAGCATATAACACCCCCATAAACACAAATTAAACAAGCGCTAGGAGAAACCCACAAAAAGAACCAGAAGCCCTGGTTACCAGAGTTGCTCCCAAGCAGAGTCTCCAAGTTGTCACTCCCGAAGATTTGAATCCCGGTACAAGCGCGAATGGTCGGCGAAAAGAGAAATGAAGGTGGAGTGAATAGAGTCACCAGCTAGGCATTTTTATCCCGAAGTAAAGGTAATGCTGCATAAACCTGGAAAAAGATGGATAAGACGGTTGCGAACCAGAGAAACTGAGAAAGGGGGTTGGTTACAACCTGGGAAGGTATTAGCACCCAGATTGTCCGTCGTACTCGATGGGATCCACGCTTAAAAGATTGTGTTTAAAAGGGGTAAGTGTATGTGTTATCTGTGTGCAAAAGCTAAGAATAAATGTACAGGTGTCAGTGTAAAAGGGGTAAATGCTCAGGAATTGAGGCTTTTAAAGAATACTGAAAGAGGGGGATGACAAAGAGACTTTTGTTCGATAACAATTAAGTTATGCTCTCGTGCAATGAGGAAGTTAGAACACCTTAGTTCGACTCAAAGAGACTGAAAGATAAATTGACTGTGAACTGCTTACTTGTCTATGCTCAAGTGTATAAGTCGTCTGGCTCGAGTGCTAACTGTCTTGCATTAGACTGGAGAAGTAAGTTCTCGTTTTTGAATGAGTATGATGAGAAAAGAATCCCGAAGGAGACGAATATTGTTTGTTTTTGTGTTTTCAGTTTTGTTATTATTTTTGTTGTTTTGCATAAGTTAATGAGCTTAAGCCTAAATCAAAGGTTTGTAAACTCATTATATCCTCCTTGATTAGGGATAATGAGAATACTTAAGTATGAGATAAGTATCTCAACTTAATTACCATGATGATGTAGGATTAAGATCATTAACCTACTTGTGATTATTTAGATGTTTTTGGATTTTTTTGTTTAATGTTAAGTAATGAGTTTAATCTCTAATCACAGATTAGTGAACTCATTACACCATCCTAATAGAAGGATAATAGATGAGCACACTTAAGCTGAGGAAGACACCTCAACTTGATCCATGGTTAGGGATTAAATTCATTATATAACAAGCCTTTTTTAAGTGGATTTTAATTAAGGGATAAGATTAAGAAATGAGTTTTAAGTTAGCATGAATGCATAAAGCATAAAGAATAAATAAATGAAGTGAAATGAGATGAAATGACCAAAGTCAGAAATGCTTATGCTATGTAAATGTCATGTGAAATGATGCAAAGTCATACAATATGCACATGTATGATCATACAAAGATGAGATGCAAAAGAAGCATGCTTTGAAGTTTGAAAACACATGAAAGTTTATGAAATGAAATGAAATGTAAGACATGGCAAATGAATGAAGAAATTATCAAGCAATGTTCTAACATGTCTTACGATGTCTAAGATGACATATGAATGCATGAAATGTCATGGCAAGTTCATGTAATGATGCTTGTGCAAGGTGAATGCAAATGAACATGAGAAAATAGGGTTACATGGACATGTGCGATGCAAATGGATAAAACAGAAGCAAATGACATGATAAAAAATTTCAATTAAGCTCAAACAAACCCTAATCCCATATTAGGTTACACCCAAAGGAGAAGGTCAGAAGCCTAACCAATCAAAAGTTATGATTTTCCTAAGTTTGCTAGGGTTTTTGGGTGGTTCAAAGGGAAAAATGCAAATCAATTTTAAAATGCAAGATAAATTCATGAGGGAAATGACCTATAAACTATATGTAATATGTAACACAATGCAAAAAGAATCAACTTCAAACTCTTCTTGGTTAGGCATAAATGATTTTTTAAAGTTAGGGTTCAAAAATATGATTTTTATGACCCTTAATTCAAAGACAATTGGCAAACTATGATCAAACCTAAAAAGAAATTTGTGTGAAGAGTTTGAAAATGTTTCTAAATGCATTGGGATGATTCATAATTTTTTTGGTGATTTTTAGAAACCTAAATGTATTTTTAATTAATTAAAATACTTTAATTAATTAAAAATAACACTAAAATTTTTAAAATGCTTTTTTAATGCAAAAAATAAAATAAAAATCATATTTGGATGAAGAAAAATATTTAAAGTCAGAATGCAAAAGAAAATAATTTTGTGATGCTTTTTGATATTTTAAATAAATTATGCAAGAAAATGCAATAAAAATGAAATAAAAATGATTTAAATGAGAAGTATGCTGATCCTAAGGCCCGGATTCAAACTGGAAAAGGAGGAAGTTGACTAGCGCGTAAATGAGTGGTTGGGATTCAATCTGAGTAATTTAAATTAATTAACTTAATTAAATGAGATTAGGGTTAAGTGGATCAATCCTGGCCTTTCGTACACGCGGGTAAAACACATCCAATGGTCAGAATTCAAATTGGGCAACTAAACCCTAATTAGGGTTCTAATCACTTTCAGGTGACCGGAGCTAGCTCCAGTCATCTTCTCCGGCAGGCCAATCACCCTAACCTCTTCCCTAGGTCAAAGTAAACCCTCTAACTCTCCAGAATCACTCAACTAACAACCCTAAACACGAATCCAGCAACAAAATCCATTTATGTTTCATCAAAAGCAAGATTCGAAGCAAAACAGAAAATTACACAAAACTTTCAGAAGTTCAACACATGCTTGATTCTTAACCATTTTCAAACATAAACATATCAGGATGATCAGCTAAACATGTAGAAGCATTTAAGAACTTAAAATAAGAGTTCTGGAAAAATTGTTCATCATAGCTACCTGAGTTGAAGCTTTGTGTTCTTGAGCTTTCTGACCTCTCTCTTGGTTCAAATCCACCCCAATGAACTTCCTGATGATGATGATAAGCTTAGAGCAAACTTGTAATGGCTATTTTGAAGTGTTTGGTTCTGAGTATGCAGAAATCGTATTTCTGATTGAGGGTGTTTTAGGCTATGGTGAAGGGTGGGAAATGATCCTGAGGTGTTTTTGAGTTGATTGGTGAAGGAAGTTTGAAGTTTCAGTGGTTGGTTTTTGAGATTCGAAGAGAGGAAGTTTTTGACAAATTTTGTGAATGCTGAGTTCCTGGAGGTTTCAGGCTCTTGTGTGTTATGAAATGGCTTTCATAATGTTTGTTTAAGCCAGTGGGATTGCTCAGAAAGTTGTTGTGGCACAGGCTGATTGGTATGGGGTGTTTTGCAAAAAAGTCAATTTTTGTGTACTTGAGGTATGGGCCATGACAGGTCTAGCTTTTTGGGGTGTCTGGCCTCAGCAAGATTCATGGAGAACCATAGAATCAAGATTATGCAGCTGGCACAAGTGGATGGAAGAATCCAATGCATTTTGCAAATTTTGGGAGTTTTGGCCCTTTTGTGATTTCTTGAAGTTCAAGTCATGAAAATAATGAAAACTTGGGGAAATTCTGATGTTTAGAGGTTTTCTTGACATGTTATGAAGTATTTGTACACATTAGAAGTCATTAGAATGCTTGAACATGCCAAAATGCAAAATCCCTCTTTGACATGAAACTTGAAATTATAGGATTTTTGCCAACTTTGAAAGGCCATATCTTGAGTTCTATGATGAATCAAGACATGTTCTTGTACTCTTTGAAAAGGGAAAGACCTAATCTACAACTTTCAAGACCAAGAATTTTCCTTTGAAGCATTTTTGGGCATGAAAGTGGAGGTTGAAAAACTTTCCCAAAATGGAAAGTTTGCATTTCAAGTCATTTTCAAAAATGGCAAGTTTGCAATTGGCTCAAAATTCTTCAATTCAACCACTTCTAAGATCAAATGAAAATCATAGAACTTCAATTTGATGAAAATACCCCTTTGGTTCCATTGTTGGGGGCCTTAGATGCCCTGATTTTGACTTAACTTGCTCAAGAAGTTACCCAGTGAACAGATGACTTCCACAATGAATTTCTTCATCAAACTTGGTATACATGATCCTTATGACATATTAAGAACATTAAAACAATAATGGCCCAAAAATTTGGAGTTAAGGCCTCTGAAACCAAAACCCTAATTTTGGTCATCTGTGAAGTGAAAACCCTAGCTCTGCTTCCATGCCTTTGCCAGTTCTTGTGATCCCTTGACTTTCATGAACTTTGAGGAGCATAATATGATGATAGAACACACATGGACCCTCTTGGAAAGCTTTGAGACCTTTGGGATAGCTCATATGGATTCTTGGATTGCTCAGATCACAAACCCTAGATGTAGATGAACTTGAACTTATGCAGTGAAGAAAATATGCTAAGTGAGGTGTAATGCTTATGTTAAAACAAAAAATGAAAGATCACAAGCCATGGTGTGATATGAGTGAGGGAAAATTTGGGGTTTTTACAGTAGGCCTTAGTACATGCAAAGATCAGTAGTTGTTGTCACCATCCCCTCTTCAGCACCTCAACAACAGTATCCTCAGCAACAACACTTCCCACAGCAACAACAGTTTCCTCAACAACCGAGATCTTATAACAACAACAACAATCAACGACCACGTCCGTTCCAGGAAAGGACTTCACAAATCAACAGGGTTATCGATCCCATCCCGATGCCCTATGCAGCTCTGCTTCCACAGTTATTGAAGCTCAATCTGATCGAATTAAGGACTCTGGCTCCACCAGATCCTCAGAATCTCCCAAGAAACTATGATGTTAATTCCAGATGTGCCTTCCACTCCAATGCACCTGGCCATACAACAGAGAAATGTAGGGCTTTGCACATGAAAGTTCAGGACTTAGTTGATTCCAAAGCTTTGAATTTTGCACCTCCTCCAAATGTCACAAAGAACCCGATACCAAATCAAGGTGGGTCGAGGATTAATGCCATTGGAGAGGACCAACCAGCAATTCTAATTGATGATGTTGCAAGTATTCAAACATCACTGGCCGAAGTAAACGCTCAGCTATTGAAGTGCCAGGTGTTCCCAGGATGTGACAGCAACAGTGTCGTGCCTTGTCATTATGGCTCAGATCTATATTGCGACGAAAGAAGGTCCCTCTTGAAACTTCTACACCACAAATTGATAATGTCAGGGGAGGCGGAGGCTTCACTCGAAGCAGACGTCTCTTCGCGTCACAGTTCCCAAGAGTCAATGTTGAAGCAGAAGCCGCTGCCAAAGCAAAAGGCAAGAGTGTGGTGCTAATCCAATTAATTAAATTAATTAAGATTAATTAGCCAGTTTCAATCTGAACCTTAGGATCACGCGCGCAGTCAATCCCCCCTTGAATCTGGACCATCAGATTGGCATATTCTCATTTTTTTATTTCATTTTCTTGCATTTCTTTTCCATATTTATTTTAAAATAGCAAAAAGACTTTTAAGAATACCATTTTCTGCATTTTCACTTTAAATATTTTTCTTAACTCAAAAACATTTTTTTATTTTTATTTTTGCATTAAAAAAGTATTTTTAAATCATTTAAATGTTTTATATAATTAATTGATTTTAATTAATTAAAAATACATTTAGGCTTCTAAAAATCACCAAAAAATTCATGATGCATTCTCATATATTTAGAAACATTTACAAACTCATCACACAAATTTCTTTTTAGGTTTGATCGCATTTTCAAAATTATCTTTGAATTAGGGTTCATAAATTTCACATTTTCTAACCCTAACTTTGAAAAATCACTTATGATCGACCATGATGAGTTTGAACTTTTTTCTTTTTTCATTGTTTCACATATTGCATCTAGTATCTAGGTTATTTATATCATAATTTTGCATTTAATTTTCAATTTGATTTGCATTTTTACCTTTGAAGTATCCAAAAACCCTAGTTAAATTAGGAAATTCATAACTTTCACTAGGTTTAACTTCTGACCTTCTCCTTTGGGGTTTGTTCTTGTATGTGTTTAGGGTTTGTTTGAGTTCAATTTCAAATTTTTATCATGATGTATGCTCCTGTTTTGGTCATATGCATCTCATACTTTCATAAAACCCTAATTTTTCATGTTCATTTGCATTCATCTTTGCATATCTCAATCATATGAACTTGCTATGACATTTAAATCATTTGTATGACATCTTAGACATATTAATACATGCTTGAACATTGCTTGATCATTTCTTTATTCATTTGGTATGCTTTGCATTCATTACATTTCATGAACATCCATGTGTTTTCAAGCTTCTTTCATGCTTCCTTTGCATCTCATCCTTTGTATGATCATCCATATGCATCATGTATGACTTTGCATCATCTCATAACACATTAGCATATTCACTTCTGGTTTTGGTCATTTCACTTTCATTTGTCTTATTTCCTTTCATTCCTTCCCTTATGCCTTCACGCTAACATTTTAGGGGCTTGTGGTAAGTTGTTTGGGATGTGGATTTGCCTTCACATCCCACCTTTTCTCATATTTTCATGTGCATATTTACTTGTATTTGAAGTGAATCTAATTCACTTATGCTCTCTCCTTCTTACTTTCTTACTTTTAGGTTACTATCTTCTTCAGGAAGTAAGTAACCTATTCTCCTTCCTTCTTCTCTTTTCATCTGCTTCTCCTCCATGGTGGCCCCCGGAAGATCCTTTCTTTAAGCCTCACAAACCATAGGATATCAAGGCAAGATAATTTTTAGGGTTGTATATAGTCCCCCTAGCTTTTTACCTTTGAGTCTCCTTGAGTCTCTCTTCTCATCTTATAATCAGAGGCTAAACACTTAAAGCTTTAGGACTTTGAATTAGGGTTATGCCTGCATCCTTATCTTAGGATGGAGTGTATAACTTTAATCCTTAGTGCTAAACCTTTAATTTGTTTACACCTCTTAATTAAAACACCTAATAATGATCAAGACATAAGCTTGTAACTTGGGCCTTACATTAGGGTTATATCTCTTCCTTATGGTTAAGAGGGACTAACCCTAGTGTTTAATGGACAAGTCCCCCTCAAGTTGTCTTACAAACTTAAAACTCACTTCTTAATCTCACCCTTTAATTAAAATTCACTTAATAAAGGCTTGTTATATAATGAATTTAGTCCCTAACCATGGATTAAGTTGAGGAGTCTTCCTCAGCTTAAGTGTTCTCATCTATCATCCTTCTCTTAGGATGGTGTAATGAGTTCACTAATCCCTGATTAGAGATTAAACTCATTACTTAACACTAAACAAAAACCCAAAAACACTTAATAATCACCAGTAGGTTAATGATCTTAATCCTACATCATCATGGTAATTAAGTTGAGATGCTTATCTCACACTTAAGTAGGCTCATTATCCCTAATCAGGGAGGATATAATGAGTTTACAATCCTTGATTTTGGCTTAAGCTCATTACCCTATGCAAAACACCAAAAACAATAAAAAAATTGAAAACACAAAAACAAACAATAATCGTCTCCTCCGGGATTCTTTTCTCATCACACTCATTCTATAAACGAGAACTTGCTCCTTCAGTTTAATGCAAGACAGATAGCACTCGAGCCAGAAGAGTCACACACTTGAGCATAGACAAGTAAGCAGTTCACAGTCAAATCATCCAGTCTCTTTGAGTCGAACTACGGTGTTCTGACGTCCTCATTGCACGAGAGAATACGTAGGCATAACTTAACATTTATCGAACAAAAGTCTTTGTGTCTTCCCCCTCTTTCAGCTTTCTTTTCTAAGTCTCAGTCTTGAGCATTTCACCCTTTTCTTTTGCACTGACACACATTCTTTTCTCCCTAGTTTTTATGCACAGTCAGCACATACACTACCCCATTTTAAACAAAATCAAGTAAGCGTGGATCCTGTCGAGTACGACGGAAGATCTTGGTGCTAATACCTTCCCAGGTCGTAACCAACCCTCTTTCTCAGTCTCTTTGGTTCACAACCGTCTTATCCATACCCTTCCAGGTTTATGCAGCATTACCTTTACTTCGGGATAAAAATGCCTAGCTGGCGACTCTATTCAACCTCAACCTCCAACATCGCCGACCGTCCGCGTCTGCATCGGGACGTAAAAGTTTCGGGAGCGACAATAATGATAATAAAGAGGAGGAAATCTGCCAAAGAACAATTATGTCAAAGAACATGTCCTAACATGAAGACTTTACATCTGGACTGATATAACATGTTGTTTTAAATCTGTTGCAAGATTCAAGGAGAAATCATAGTACTAGATCAAGGAATCAGAAGACAAAAGATTTAAAGCCCATGGATCAGCAAAAGATTATAAATAGAAGACCTAGACGTAGGGCAAGAATAACTAACTCTTGTAACACTTTTGTAAAAGTAGAAAATATGGGTTTAGGGTTTTGAGAGTTATTTGTTTTTTTTATGCTACAAGTCTCTCTTTGTATCAGTTTGATATATTGTGGTAGACATAGTTGTTTAACATAATTCAGAAACCCGTAGGTAATGAGTTATGTATTGTTCTTGGATGCAGATTTTAAGCATATCCAAGTTTTTTTTAGTCAAGAGTCTTAGCTGAACTTTGTATTGAAAGGTGGGTCTTTCAAGTAGAATGATATAGCTACTATGACTATAACTATTAGAAATCACATGTGGTGATTAAAGGGAGTGAGATGGGTTTCTCTTACCGAAGATGAGGTTCTTATATAAAGATTGCATTGGGTAGCATTATGTAAAATAGAGGTTGTTTACATGTAAATCGAAGGTTGTTTACAAGAAATAATCCTAATGATAATATGATCTTCTACCTGGCTTGGTAGCCCCCAGAGTAAGTGAATTACACCGAACTGGGTTAACATATCTTGTGTTATTTATCATTATGCAAATTTACAGTTTAGTGTTTTGCTTGTTGATTAACATGTCGTAACAGATGTTGGAACATCTGTCATGACCTTGTGATGATATTCTGAATATCAGTCTGCGTTTGTTCTGACCTTGTTTACGTGATGCAGAGATCAATGTCCCGACATGTGGTTAGGACATATGAGATATTTATACCAGAATTTCAACTGTTATCAGAGCATCATCCTTGTCTGTTTCTAGATGAGATCTCGGGACGATACTTTTTAGTGGTATAAACAAGGAAGGTGATTATGTGATCAGACCATTTATTACTGATATATTCAAGAGGATTGATATATAATGTGATATCTTGTTAAATCCAGTCTGAATTCTACTGATGGTTGATTATTGTGAAGTTTCTAGCATTGTTGTTGTTGGTAATGGTGCAACTTCTGTTAGGAGTTGTGTTGCATGGTGTCCTATAAGATGTTTTGACATCTTATCTGATGCTTGTGAAGGTTGTTGTGTCTTGGTGTTTCGCTAAATATTTATCTGATGGGAGAACTCTAGAAGTTCATTATCTGCCTTTGGTGTTGATAGTTCAGAATAGTGCTATAAGAATTGGGCTATTTTATGTCCAGGATTTTGTTGAAGTCTTGTCAAGATGCTTGTTTTATGATCAAGAACTTCTAAAGAAACATCTGATTTAGATGTCTGGTTGTTCACATATTGCTCTTGAAACAAGATGGTGGAGTAAATATGTGATCTTTTATGATCTTTCTTTCTAAAAAGTTCTTGGAAGACAAGCTGGAAGTAATATAAAGGGAAGAATATTCTTATTTGTTTTCCTATGAAATATTATCCTAGGATACTGGGTTTCTTGGAAGATTGGTCATCCAATATTTATAAAGTTGTCAAAGATAATTGATAGTTCTCTCAAGTCCACTCATAAAGACATATCTGAGGAATGTGTTATTGATCTAGTGGTCATGCTGAAGATAGAATTCTAGAGTTGTCTGGTCTCCATCATGGTGAATGATGCTCAGTAGAAGGAGAGTCACCAACCTGAAGAAATTGGAGGTGATTTATTTTCACCATACTTAATTTGCGAGGAAGTGTTTCCTTTTCAATTTGAAGGTTGATAGGGTCGTGCAAGCTAAGGCAACAACGGAAAAAGCTATCGTAGCAACTGAAAGCAAGTTGAGTCAATGATGTCATTCTTGATGTCTCAACATTAGAGGGGATGAAGCAGATACTAGCACTGAATAATACTTGTTTGGTATTCCTAAAATGTTGATACCTTTTTGGTGATATATCCAACATGGTGTATTTTTTTCTGAATAAGTATTTAAAATCAATTGTTATTTGTGGAATCCACAATTATTTAATTGATTATCCTTGTATTTGGAGTTCATGGCGGCTGAAGTCTAGATAGTCTATCAGGAAGTGTTACATCTCTAGTTGCAATAGGTCAAGAGCTTGCTCCATAATTTTGAATTCCTTGAAGGATGAGTGTTGTCAAGATCTTCTTGGAAGAATTCATTAGATAAGGAATAGATGATCAATCTAATGTTGTAACATCTATTCATCAGAGGTTGTGCATAATCTTGTTGGCTTAAGGAGTGAATCTCTTGGACAGGGGTAGGGTGTTGCATATTCTCAGGGAATCAAACTCTTGGGTGTTGACCTAAGGAGTTGGTAATCTTCTTCAGACTATGGATTGTCAAATTAAAATTGGATGTGGTTACACTAAAATTTATGTTTTAAAAAAAAACGAAATCTTTGATTTAACGCCATGTGAATTTATATAAATACGCATACACACACGTAAGTCGATCACGATCCGATCACCATCTACACAATTCTCGCTTTCCTAAAAATCTTCCAAACTCTAAAAATAAATCAAGGTAATGTATTTATTTCCATACCAAAATCCAATTTCTAAAACCCTAAAACAAATACAATTTTACCAAAATAATTTCTAATATAAATATCGAAAGGATGGAATTCTGGAGTCTAACATTCCTCGAATTCCTGAATGAACTCTCTTGAGGCTCGCTCCATGAGATGCAGTTCATTCGATCTTTCGCGATTAAAATACTTAATTCAACATATCAAATAATGAAAGAATTAAGTTCTGGATTCTAGCATTCCTCGAATTCTCGCGTAAACTCTCCTGAGGCCCGCCCCACAGGACACAGTTTATTCACTCTTTCATTTTTTTAAAAAACCTAATCAACTTAAACATTATTTTTTTTGAAACAAGAACTGTTCAAATCCTTTCTATACTTGCAAAACAAGCTAGCGCTTCAGCCTCCAATCGTGAGCAGACAAGCCAACGCTTAGCAATTAGAATGCGATTCGAAAAATCGTTCGTAAGCAACAATCAAACTTAGTACCACGAACTACGAGGCTCTGACTTTCCCATTACACAAGGGAATACGTAGGCACACGAATTTCGATCCTTGCCGAGCACCCTAAGACTAAAATCACCCATTTTCCCTAACATTCTGTTTACCATTAAGAAGACATTAATATAAGTCAGTATTCGATCGCAGATTAGACTAAGAGGTTCCCGTTGAGTACAACGGACGTAAGAGGTGCTAATACCTTCCCCTTGCATAACCGACTCCCGATTTCAGAATCTGGTTTCAAAGACCAAGTTCATTCTTTTATAGGGTTTATGTATATTTCCCTTTTCCTTTATTAGGAATAGATTAAAATTAGGTGGCGACTCTGTTTGTCTGTTTTTCCGCGTCTTTCGCGAGGATCGTATTTTTCGAGGTACGACAGTAACAAGATAACCATTGGGAAGAATAAACGACGGCCCAAGGTAAGTTGTTGATGAAGTTTGTCTGCTGGAGAATTAACCTGAAAAAAAAGGTTAGTTTGGTGCAAATATAATGATATATATATATATAACAATCTGCAAGATAATATTTTATGAGAATGTGTATGATATGATATGATATGTTATGATATGATGTATGTACGAATGAATTATGTCGGGAAGCTGAATAGTAGCTTCATATAAAAATTGCTGGTTGGGGAAAATAAATCCCGATTTGTTGCTAAGGAGCATGAAGACTTTGTTCCCGTCTTATTTAAGAATATCGTACTTAGAACCTCCCATTTTCGTTCGTCATACTTCTTATTGAAGGATTAAGTTCCTGAATATCCTGACTGAGGGTAAAAGAGATGGATATAGATCCGGGAGACCTATGTAGTTAAGTATCAATTCTTCGGAGGATATGATACTTCTTAAAGACTTCATCATGCTGGAAGTGTAAGCTATTACTTGAGGTATTCTGTAAGGATATCCGTAAAGATTACTCCGTGGGGATGAATCGGCGAAGCTTCGTTGAATTCCTATCTCTTTTCGTTCTTAGTAAATGCTATTATTGTATTTTATGCATTTCTGGTAAACATCAATCATATTCAAAGGCATATATACATTCAAACATAATCAATGGACGTTTTTCTCTTTAGTAAAAAAGGGGAAAAGTAAAGCTGAATAAAAAGGGAAAAGTACAGCTGAATAAAGAGAGAAAAGTAAAGCTGAATGTAAAAATGGAGTTTTTCTTATTTTTAGAAATAGACCTATAAATAGACTTGTTTTAATATGGAGACGCAAATCCTAGTAAGAGGAATTCGTCAAAGAAATTTTTACAAGGAAAAATAGCTATGTGTAAATAACCCTATTGAGTTTCAACTTTGCTATTGCCATTATCTTCAATTATCTCATCTTCAGCTATTGGAGAAGAAACGATTGGACTGATCGGTATCTGTTGAACTTGATATAGATAACACAACTAGTAGAGGTTGCATGGGTGATCCAACGAGACATAGTCATACGCTTTAATCCCTAACTTTTGCCTGGATTGCCCTTTCAGGTTTTCAATCCACCGGGATACCCTTTTTTGCCCAAGCCGCCTTTTCCGGTTTTCGACTTGCCGGGTGTACATTTTTTATATATATATATCCCTAATTTTTGCCCGAACCCTTTTAGTTCGTCGGGATGCCCTTATTTTTTCCAAGGCCATTCAACCTAGCGGGTCTCTTTTTATGCGTAGTATTTTTTAACTATGTCTGCGTTCACATGCTGCGGGAAATCTTCACCATCCATAGTGGTAAGCATCATGGCGCCTCCAGAAAATATTCTCTTAACAACAAATGGCCCTTCATAGGTGGGGGTCCATTTTCCCCTGGGATCACCTTGTGGTAATATAATACGCTTGATTACCAAATCACCATCCTGATACACCTGTTGCCTAACTTTCTTATTGAAGGCTTTAATCATACGTTTCTGATACATCTGACCATGACAAACAGCTGCTAGTCTTTTCTCATCAATCAAGTTTATCTGGTCAAGTCGAGTCTTAATCCATTCATCTTCATCTAAGCCCGCATCCTTCATAATTCTCAAAGAGGGAATCTGAACTTCAATGGGTAAAACTGCTTCCATACCATAGACAAGGGAAAATGGGTTTGCCCCTGTTGAAGTACGTATAGTGGTACGATAACCATGAAGAGAAAATGGTAACATCTCATGCCAATACTTATATGTAATTGTCATCTTTTGCAAGATCTTCTTAATATTCTTGTTGGCGGCTTCCACTGCGTCATTCATCTTTGGATGATATGGAGAAGAATTGTGATGTTTAATCTTGAATTGCGTGCAGAGATCAGTAATCATAGTGTTGTTCAAATTAGTACCATTGTCTGTGATAATCCTTTCAGGGATTCCATATCTGCATATAAGATTATACTTGATGAATCGAGCCACAACATTCTTGGTAACAGAGGCAAATGAAGCTGCCTCTACCCATTTTGTGAAGTAATCAATAAGTACAAGGATGAAATGATGTCTATTAGAGGCAGTAGGTTTGATCTCACCAATCATATCAATGCCCCACATGGCAAAAGGCCATGGATCAGTTAGAACATTCAACGGAACTGGAGGCACATGAACCCTATCAGCATAAATCTGGCATTTGTGACAAGTTTTGGAGTGTTGATAGCAGTCAGCTTCCATGGTAGACCAATAATAACCTGCTCTCAGAATCTTCTTAGCCATTGTATGCCCACTAGAATGAGTACCAAAGATCCCATCATGCATGTCTTCCATAATCTCTACTGCTTCTTTCTTATCCACACAGCGAAGCAAAGTCGAATCGTGGTTGCGCTTGTACAGAATTCCATTACTCAGGAAGAATTTAGCTGAAAACCTCCTCAGAAACTTCTTATCATTGACAGATGCCCCTTCAGGGAACTCCTGAGCTTCAAGATACCTTTTCACTTCATGGAACCAAGGCTTTTCTTCTACTCCTTCAGTACCCACTTCATTGCAGTACGCAGGTTTATCAAATCAATCAATAGTAATTCTCGGAGCTTCACATCCCCACTAATTTCAAACATAGATGCCATGGTAGCTAATGCATCTGCCAACTGATTCTCTTCTCGTGGAATATGTCCAAAGGTAATCTCTTCAAAGTATGGGATCAAATATAACATATGCTCTCTGTAAGGGATAAAATTAGGATGCCTGGTGTCCCAATATCCTTTAACTTGACTGACTACTAGGGCTGAATCTCCATACACATCCAAAAATTAGATCTTCATCTCAATAGCATCCTTGATACCCATGATGCACGCTTCATAGTCAGCCATATTATTGGTAAATTTAAAACAAATCTTTGCAGTAACTGGTGTATAACAACCTTTAGGAGAGATAATCACAACACCAACACCATTACCAAGCGCATTAGAAGCTCCATAAAAAACCATAGTCCATCGGGATCCTTGTCCAGGTCATTCATATTGTCTAGGTTCTTTAGTAACAATAATAATATCCTCATCTGGAAACTCAAAATTCTAAGATTGATAGTCATCCACTGCTTGATGAGCCAAATGGTCAACTACTACACTTCCTTTGATTGCTTTCTGAGTAGTATATTGTATGTCATATTCTGTCAAGATCATTTGCCATCTTGCTATTCGTCCGGAGAGAGAAGGTTTCTCAAATATATACTTGATTGGATCCATATTTGAAATCAATAAAGTGGTATGAGTCAACATATACTGTCTTAGTCGGCGAGCAACCCATGCCAAAGCGCAACAAGTTTTCTCGAGCAGTGAGTATCTTGTTTCACAGTCGGTAAAATTTTTGCTAAGGTAGTATATTTCCTGCTCTTTTCGACCAGACTCGTCATGTTGCCCCAACACACACCCCATTGAGTTATCCAATACTTTCAAGTATATATCAAGGGTCTTCCTTCAACTGGTGGCATCAATATAGGAGGTTCCTGTAGGTACCTTTTGATTTCATCAAAAGCTGCCTGACATTCATCATTCCATTCCAATACTTGATTTTTCTTCAACAACTTGAAGATTGGTTCACAAGTAGCAGTTAACTGGAAAATAAATCTTGCAATGTAATTCAGTCGTCCCAGGAAACCTCTAACTTCTTTCTCAGTACGAGGAGCAGGCATCTCTTGTATAGCTTTTACCTTTGCAGGATCTACTTCAATACCTTTACCACTGACAATAAAACCCAGAAGTTTACCAGATCTAACTCCGAAATTACATTTGTTTGGATTTAACCTCAACTTGTATTTCTTTAAACTCTCAAACAACTTGTGCAGGGGATCAAGGTGCTCTTCTTCATTCTGAGATCTGGCTATCATATCATCCACATATACCTCTATCTCATGGTGAATCATATCATGGAACAAAACTACCATAACACGCTGATATGTTGCCCCAGCATTCTTCAAACCAAATGGCATTACCTTATAGCAGAAAGTGCCCCATTGTGTAGCAAATGTAGTCTTCTCCATGTCTTCAGGTGCCATCTTAATCTGATTATACCCAGAGAAACCATCCATAAAAGAGAATACCTTATGTTGAGCAGTGTTGTCTACCAGAACATCTATATGTGGAAGTGGAAAGTCATCTTTAGGACTGGCTCTATTCAAATCCCTGTAATCTACAAACAAGTGTACTTTAACGTCTTTCTTAGGCACCGGCCCCATGTTTGCAACTCATTGTGGATAAAAAGTAACAGATAAAAACCATGCATTGAATTGTTTCATCACCTCTGCCTTAATCTTTTCTGACATATCAGGACGCATACGACGAACTTTCTGTTTTATTGGACGACAATCCTCTTTCACTGGTAGATGGTGAACCACAATATCTGTATCCAGCCCCGACATATCTTCATAAGACCAAGCAAAAACTTCCACATAGTCATGTAACATTTGAATCAACCTGTTCTTGATACCATCTTCTAGTTCAGCACCTATCTTGATTTCTTTCCTGTTTTCCTCGGTTCCTAAGTTCACAACTTCAATTGACTCCTCATGTGGTTGTATAGTTTTCTCTTCTTGCTGTAGTAATCTAGCTAACTCTATAGGTACTTCACAATCTTCCTCCTTTCCATCCCCGGCTTGATAGATCGGATTTTCGAAGTCATAATTGGCAATAGCAGAATTGTTATCAATAGGATCCAGAGTGGATGGATATCTGCATTTAGTGATGTGGGTGTGTGTAAGAACACATAACTTGGTAAAAGGAAAAAATAAAAGAAAGATAAAGAGCAAATTTTTTACGAAAGCGAGAAACGTCCATTGATTTTATTGAATGAAAATATGCAAATGAAATGACAACCCTAACAAGCAATACCATTGTGCCCCTGGCAAGGCACAAGGCTTAAAAGTATTTAATTGTTGAAAGTTACAAAAATAAATTTAGAAAAATGAAATAACATTTACTCCTGACTAAAGGAGATAGGAATAACGTCTTCAGCCTTCCAATTGTTGAGTCCATCCCCCATGGTAGGGAAAATCCAGTCATCCAGGTTGTAACCTTCCTCATAATCTTCCATAGCATTGACTTGGTCCTTTATGATTCCTCCATGAGTGATACGAGCAGCACGATCACGACGAACAACCTTCTGAGATTCTGTATTAAAACCCAAACCAAACTTGTCAGACTTGTAAGGAATGTCAGGAAGCTGACCCCAAATAGTACAACCACCGTCTTCAACTACAGCTCTAGCATCTTTGAGGGAGGCCATTGTAGGAAGCAATCTGGTAATCACATGAACTCTTTTAACAATAGGGATGGCTTCAGTAGTAGGAACGACTTGAGGAACCACTTCAAATATTTGGCAAGGAGTCTCAACAAATTTACCCTCCATCTCAACATATTTAAAAGTATTCACATGACTGACCATGTATTCTTCTTCACCATAGACAGTGACAATCTTTCCTTTCACCGGATATTTCAACTTCTGATGTAAAGTGGAAGTCACAGCACCTGCCCCATGGATCCAGGGGCGTCCAAGAAAACAGGAGTACGCAGGACGAATATCCATCACATAGAAAGTGGAATCAAAAACTTGAGAGCCTACTTTGACTGGAAGATCCACCTCTCCATGCACCATTCTTCTTGAACCATCAAAGGCCCTCACCACCACATTACTTGGTCTTAACACTACATCCTTCAAATTGAGTTTTTCTAGAACCTCCTTAGGTAATACAATCAATGAAGAACCATTATCCACCAATACATGAGACAAAGTAGTGCCCCTACACTAAATGGAGACGTGCATAGCTCTATTATGGTTTCTGTCGGCAGGAGTTAGATCAGCATCAGTAAAACCCAAGCCATTATCACTAGTTAGATGAGCAACACAATTTTCAAACTGGTCCACAGAGATTTCATGTGGCACATGAGCAGTCTTCACGAATTTGATTAAAGCCTTAGCGTGGGCTTCAGAACATAATAGCAGAGATAACATGGAGATTTTGGAGGGAGTATGCCCCAACTGGTCAACAACATCATAATCACTCTTGCGGATGATCTTCAGTACTTCTTCCATCTGCTTAGAGAGATATTCACTAACTGGTGCCTCAGCTTGAATAGGTTCAACCAATGGTCCTTTGCCCCGAGCCTCAGTACTTGGA
This sequence comes from Lathyrus aphaca, assembly GCA_963966055.1. NCBI lineage: Eukaryota > Viridiplantae > Streptophyta > Magnoliopsida > Fabales > Fabaceae > Lathyrus > Lathyrus aphaca. The sequence continues at coordinate 72,543,945 of OZ014519.1, forward strand.
CCAGAGTTAGAGATATGAACTGGAGTAGCAGCAGCTTTTGAGGTGTCTTCTGGAGAGAAAATTCTTCCACTCCCGGTAACCTTACTGAATCCAGGAATATTGTCCACATCAAGATTAACATCAGTAACAAGTGTATCAGTCAAAGGTTCTTGTTTGACACCATGGATATAATCATCAAAACCATAATTGCAGGGTATAGCCTTGTCAGAGGTATATGGGATAGGACCAGGAGTAGTAATAATCATTGGAGCCACCTTTGGCTCAACAGTAATCTTCACAGGACCCTTAGAAGTGATCCTCACTGGACCATTGGAAGTAATCTTCACAGGAATCTTGTTAACCATAGCCACATCTTCAACTTTCAAATCTTGAGCCAAACCTCCACACAGACTCTCTATAGAAGGGGTCCTCTCAAATAGTATAGTATAGTTATCTATCAGGCGTTGAATACATGACCTCAACCTCCAACAACTATCAGGTTTATAGGCACAGTAAAAACAATCTTCCCTGCAACCCGAAAATAAACCGACTTGCACAAGTTTCTTCTTGACAATAGCTAGAGGAGTAGTTATTTCAGCCACAATACGAACATAAACAACCTCATCAACAGCATTAACATTCTTCTCATGTTTAGGCATAGGATCAGTAATCACATTAGGAGTTTCCGGAGGGTCAAACTCAATTTCTCCATTCTCAATCATATCCTGGATTTTGTTCTTCAATTACCAGCAACTGTTAGTATCATGGCCATGGCTATTAGAATGGTATGCACACCTTGCATTGGGATTGTAACGAGAAAAGGAGGTATTGATATTCTATGGTGGGTCCTTCAAAGTAATCAATTCTCCTTTCAACATATGCTGCAAAGCCTGAGCCAATGACATATTGAGCTTGGTAAATTGCCTCCTAGGCTTGGGATGACTATTCTGTTGTTGCTCTTGTGGTGGATGTGTAGGATTAGAAATCAAAACAGCTCCCACAGATTGGTTACGATCATTACGACCACGCTGGCTATACACATCATTGGATTCCTTCTTCCCATGAGGGGGCTTCTTGGTAATACTAGAGAAGCAACTATCTGAATATTTCCACTTCGTATCCCATTTTCCACACGTTCTCCAGTCATTATCAGCTCAGTGAAGCCAGATGATGAGCTTCCAATGAGATGACTATAGAAAGGACTAGTCAACGTACTCATGACCATATCAACTAATTCCCTGTCAGTCAAAGGGGGTTGAACTCTACTTGCCAGATCTCTCCATTTCTGAGCATACTCCTTGAAACTTTCTTTGGCATCCATGGACATGCTTTGGAGTTGCATGCGAGTTGGTGCTAAATCAGAATTGTCTTGGTACTGCTTATAGAAAGCTTCAGCAAGATCATTCCAGTTGCGAATATTGGTACTCTCCAGTTGATAATACCATTCTAGTTGGGATCCAGACAAACTCTCTTGAAAGAAATGTATCCATAACTTCTTATCAGGAGTATGGGGTTGAATTCTTCTGACATAGGACCTTAAATGCAGTTTTGGGCAAGACACACCATCATACACCACAAAAGTAGGAACCTTGAAACCCGTAGGGATGGAAACTCCAGAAATCAAACTCAAATCTTCAAAGTCAAACCCAGAATTCTTCTGTAGTTCCATAGCATTCATTCTGTCTACCAGCATCTTATACTTCTCCTCACTAGCAGGATCATGATAATAGTTCTCCTCAGAATCAGAATCTTCCACAGTATCATGGAGACTGCCTCCTTCTCTCTCAGAATTTTCAGACTCAAGATTCTCAACCTCTTCTTCTATCTTGACAGGACCTCTGAATCTTCTACCTAGGTTGATGAGGCCCACTGATTTTCTAGTCTTCTTCTTCTTCTTAGTCAAAAGTGCCTTCAACTCATCTTGTCCCCTGGACAAGTTTATAATCATTTCTTGAAATTGTGCATTCTGAGTCTGGAGATCCTTAACAGTTTGTTCGAGAGCCATTTCTGCTGAAATAAACAGCGAGAAAATAAGATACTTGTTCATAAGAAACCTTTGATGCAATGATATGGTATGTATATGCTTATGCAATGTTTTCAAGGACCGTAGGATTTAAATTTGTTTAAACGAAAACAAGAACAAAAATTTATTAGTAAATACTTAATATAAGTTTTGCCCCTTGGGCTTACAAAGAAATAACAATAAGATACAAAAGATAAATATATGGGGTTTTAAGTCTCCCATGGATGCTTCCTCTTTGCGTGGAGGTACTTGTTGAGGTTTTGCTCCTCGTGAAGTTGCCTAGTTAGCTCCAAAATTCTTTCTTGACCAGCTCTGAAATGAGTCTCAAAAGTATCCCTTTGCTCCTTCAACTGAATCCAAGACTTTTGCAATTCTTCCAAATCGGTGGGCATGTCTGGATGAAGGATGGTATAAGGAACATCTCCTTCAGCAACAGGCTCTATAGTGACTGGTAGAATAACAGGATATGGCATCATAAGAGTCTGAGCACGAGATCGCACCCATTTGAGATAAGGCTCCATAGGAATAGAATACTTTGGCTCCAAAGTGTTGTTGTCAATCCTGTTCACCTTGTTCCAAGCTCGTATAAACCTTTAATGGTAACCCTGAAGATCGTTGTCGTAGTCGAACACAATACCCTGAATAAGCATGTCATGAGGACCATTACTCTGAGCATAACCAAACTGACGTAGTGCTAAAGAAGGGTTGTAGGTAATTCCTCCTCTTATACCAAGGAGTGGCACATTAGGGAATTCCCCACAACGGTCAATGATAGTAACATTCTCCATAGATCGAGAGCACCAATGAATGTCTGAATGAGAAAGTGACATGATCCTCTTAGACCATCTGAACCCTTGTTCATTCTTCATCACTGATCGAGGAAGGTGAGGAATAAACCACCTAGACAATAAAGGTATGCAGCATATCAGAGTTCCTCTCGCCTTCGTAGTACGAGCGTGAAGAGAATGTAAGATGTCTCCAAGTAATGTAGGTACTGGGTTGTGAGTCAGAAATATGTTGATGGCGTGTACGTCTATAAACTGGTCTGGATTAGGGAACAACACCAAGCCATATATCAATAGGGCTAGGATCTCTTCAAAATCATATAAACTCATAGCCTTCAAGAACACTTGAGCTTTCTCCATCAATACCTTAGCAAGGATACCCTTAACTCCGCTTCTTGTTTCTAGGACAATGTCTGATTTCTTCAGATGTAGGGACTGTAGCAATGACTTCAGGTTTAGGCTCTTTTTCTAAGCCTGTGAAGAGTCTCTGATCAAGGATAGGTATACCCAGTAGTTTGGAGAACTCTTCCATTGTAGGAACCAACTGATAGTCGGGGAATGTGAAACAATGATGTTTAGGATCAAAAACCTGAAACAGGACACTCATCATGTCTTCATTGAACCCTGAAGTGACTAGATCCAGTAGGTGACCATGCCTCTTGATAAATTGAGAGTTTTCAGAAACTTGAGAGACCAATTCCTTAAGCTTAGGAGGTATTTCTACAAAGTTGATATGGATAGTATTCCTACAAGCAAAAGCCATGACCTGCAACAAAGAACAAAGATAAATCCTTTGGTCCTTGAAATGGTTAGTGAAAATGCTATGCTTATGATGCATGATGTCATGATGTTATGCTCAATCACAAACATCTGGCACACAGAAACAAGTCACACAATAGCCCTAGGTTTGAAGGCTTGCATGAGGTTTAAAGGTAAGTACCCTCCCCTGAAGTTTAGTTGGTTCATCCTGTCCTACGAAAGTAACTAGGTTCTAAGGGATCTCAATATCATTGATCCTTCCCAAGGGTGGTTGTTCAGTAGGCAACTTACTTGCCAACCAAAACCCTCCAAGTTTAGGATCTCAATGAGTGTAGTATCGAGTATCAACCAACTTTAGACTTCTCCAAAGTCGGCTATGTCACTCTTTTCTAAAGGCCAATATGGGATAACTAGGGTTCTAAAAGTCAGTTAGTGTATTGAAAACATATGGCAGCCCCATATTATCCTTAACTTACTTAAGGAACATAAGCACCAACCAAGAAGTCACACTAACTATGGACACCAGATCAACAATATCGGTATACGCCGTACAGTTTCCTTGGTCTATTGCCATTTACCTAGGGTACACTAGATCCGGGTTAGGATCTTTCACACATAAGCCCAACAGATAAATATAAAGCAAACAAAGCAAACAATTTAAGTGATCTAATTCCTAAGGGTACCCATCTTTTACTTAGTAACTCCCCAGCAGAGTCGCCAGTTCTGTAACACGGTGGGAGAACTGACTTTTAGTCATGTTGCAGATAGCAAGAGTCGCCACCGACTTTTATTTTATCCATAAGGAAGGGACATAAAAGAATAGGAAAGACCATTTTGAAAAGACTTGGGTTCGGGGGGTAGGTTATATAAAGGGAAGGTGTTAGCACCCTTTATATCCATGGTTATCCATGGGCTCTTAGTTACTTAGCTCACTTTAATTGTTTTTGAAAAGTGTAGTGTGTGATTAGAAATTTTCTAAGTACTTTGTAATGATCCTCGTATGGATGTATTCAAATCCTTGTTTAAAAATATTTGAAAATATTGTGAGGTGTGAAAAGTATTTTTTAAGAGTGAGCAAGTAACTATGAGGTACCTACCCTAAACTAAGTCATTCATGTTCTTATAAGTCCTTTTGAGGGTAAGACTATCCCTATTATTAAGGAATAAGTATTCATTACCTTGGATGTGTTAAGGGACAAGCGTAGGGTCATCGTATGGTCATAGAAGGCAATTTAAGGGATGTCTTTAGCAATTCGTAGGGACTATCATCATTTATTCGAAGGGAAAAGATAATTATTCCATAGGCAATCTCGAAGGGACTTGATCTTTTAAACTGTAGGGACTATGATGATTTATACTTGAAGGGACTTTGCTTAAGACATCCCTATATTAGAGGGACTTGACCATTTAAAAGGCAACCAAGAGGAATACCCTAGGAAGTGCAAGATGGTGATCAAAGATCGACTTACATGTGTGAGTGTTTATTTTCAAGTATTTGTCTTTTTAAAGTTAATTATCTAATTTAATTTTAATTACAAATAGTTTCCACGCCCTATTTACTAACCACGCAATAAATATTTACAAGCAAAATAATGACGGAAAATAAATCTACTAATTATTACATGGCTTTGGGATAGTTACAATATAATCGGATAAAATAAATAATAAGAATAATAAAGCAAATATAAATTAGCAATAATAGTAAATAAAGCAATAATAATAAATATTAGAATTTAAAAAGGAAATAATAATGAAGAAATAAGGAAAAAATTAGAATTTTAAAAGAAATTATCTGAAGTTAAATAAGTTAAATTTTTAGAGATTATTAGAAAAATAATATAAGTTTAAATGATTTAATAATAATAATAAAGGATAATGTATTGAAAATTTATACAAATTAAAAAAAGTTGTTACATAAATATTTTAATTAGGATTAAAGAAAATTAGGTTAAATTTTTAGGGTTAATGAAAAATATAGGGTTAGAAAAGAAATTAGGGTTTTAAAATAATTAATTAAATTATTTTTATTAACAAAATATAATTATAGTAAAATAAATAATAAAATAAAGTTTAGAAAAAATAATAATTAGTACTTATTTACAAATATTGAATTATAGTTACATACATAAAAACAATTAGATTTTTATTTATTTAGAAAAAGGTTTTAGTTAATTAATAAGAGCCTGGGGTCGAACCCAGGCCTCCATACTCCACAGCAAGCAAACCAACCATCTGAGCTACAGCGCGCGTGTGTCAATGGAATCACCTTGGCAAATAATATATGAAGCTTGTTGAGAAAATAGGAAAACCAAAAAAATTGGTCCCAGCCAGATTCGAACCTGCATCCTCATTCTCACAAACCAAATGCCTTGCCAATAAGCCACATGGGGCGCGTTTGCTAATAAACAACAACAAATAATTATATAAGAAACTTGTTGAATAATGAAAATAATGAGAAAAAGGAATAGCCTCACCCAGGTTCGAACCCATGACCTTCATTTATATTTGTTAAATTAGAAAACCCTAAATAAAGAGCATGAACCCTAGCAATGGCCGATTGCGTTTTAGGTCATGATACTTCAGGATTCTTGCCCAGAAACAATCTATGGATCATCACAAACAACAATATAAGGTCAAAAATACTCAACAAAGCATAAACAAACAAAATCGAAAAATTGAAAACGCAAGATTATGAGGATTCAATTTATGCATTTTATCATGATTTGGATGCCAATGGGGGTTGAGATAGCATCAAGGAGTATCCAGGATCATGTCTCTACCTTTAAAATGCCTGAAAAACAACAAAAAGTGAGAATCTGAATTTGACTTTTCTTTGAAATATTTGAAGATTGTCTTTGATTCTTGGAGGCAAAAATTTGTGTCCCTTGCTTGCATTAGGTTTGTGTATATATATGGATTCAAATTAGGTCAAAAACTTGGGGATTTATGGGCTTATGAAGATAACTTGATTATGAAGTTTTCTCACTTTCAAATATTCAAAAAATCTCATCTATCCTTTCTATTTTTGGTCCAATCTGACTTTGGTTGATTTCCAATCATTCTAAATATAATTCCAATCATCTTCAATCAAATATTTTGTGCTTTACTTGATTTTTCATATTTTATATATATTTAAATTGAATTTTAATGAATAAAATCCAAATAAATATAAAATAAATTTTAAAAATCTGAAAAAATAAGCATTGGGTCGTGTATGATGTCATTGTAAAGATTGGATTACAAAATTACAAGCCCATTTGGAAAAATTTGGTTTTAAGACCTCATTTGCTCAATATACCCCTAAAAAATTTTCCAACTTTGCCAAGGCATAAATCCCTTAATTTTAAGGCTTTGAAGGTGTTCTTGGACACTTTGGAAAGCTTAAAGAGTCATCTAACCAACCTCTTTGGTCTCATGTCCATATCCTTTACCATTTTAAAATTATGCCCTTTGGAAGATGTTGACTTTTTGTTAACTTTTGAAATGACCTATAATGTTTTAGCTCATACCTTCCAAATGAAGCATTTTTAGGCTTGGCTTGTGAGACACAAAGTTGCAGAGAATTCAATTTCCTTCAAAATGAGATTTGGATGGAAATTTTTTGATGAAGCATGTGAAAGTTATGGCTGGTCAAAGTTTAGTTGACTTTTCTTTAGAAAACCCTAATTTAGAAAATCCTGATTCTTGATGATCTGAAACCTCCTCGATGAATCATGATCAACCCTTGATCAAATGATGAATTCTACTTCATAAACTTGATGTTGGCAAAAAATCTTGAAGTTTGACTTTGATTTGACCACAGTTGACCTCAGTTTGACTTTTTAACTACTTTGACTGATTTTTGTATATCTGATCATCTGACTGGGCAAGCTTATTGGGAAAGCCTTGAAATTTGACATGGGGATTCTTGAATACATGTGAGATGTTATGAAGCTCACTTGAGGCCTTGAAAATTATTTTATCCTGAGGAAACACAAAACCCTAGTTTTAGACACTTTGCTTAGGAGGAGGCATTGTCTGAGGAAACTTCCACACTTCTTGACCAATTGGGAGTCTTGAGGATCTTATGATCATTTAGAAGTCTTGAGAGGTTGTCTTGATTGTGGGAGAGAAAATTTTGGGGTGCAACACATGGCAATGAACAACTTTGTAGTTCAAAGAAAATCCATTTGAGGCCTCTAACATGGAGAAAAATGGCTTGCATTGTGACCCACCACCTACTTGAAGAAATGTCTTGCCTGGCGCGCGCAGGAGGCAAGGCCCGCCTTGGCTTTTTGCCCTAGCTTGCCTTGATTTGCACCAACTTTGAATGATCATAACTTTCTCATTTTTTATGCTATGGAAGAGTTCCACCTATGGATTTCAAGCTCAAGATGCCCTCTTTAATTGGCTCCAAGTAGAATTTTCATAGCCCTTATATTTTGGGAGAAGGCCTCATTCAAAGTAGCTGCAAAAATAGCCAAAACTTGCCATTTTTGGAAACCCTAATTTTCCAAAAATGGTAAGTTTTGGTTTTCTTGATTTCTCCTTATTCCTCCATCATTTCTTGATCAAATTTGGAAAATAGGATCCTTATAACCCTAATTTCATGATTTTGATCTTAAAAAGTCAGGAGTTGACTTTTTCTTCAGCATGGTTGACTTTCCCCCAAATTCCTTATTTTCATTCATTTGACCAATTGAACCCCTTCCAAAATGAATTTGTTGATGAAATTTGAACCCTATACACTTGTTGTCATATAGAAAACAATGGAATCCACCTTTGCTCAAAAATTCATGAAGAAATCCTTCACACATGAAACCCTAATTTGGGCCATTTCTTTAGGAGAGGTTGCACTACTTGCCTTCTTTGATCAACCCAAAACTTTTCATGACTTGTGGCTTCAAATGAGAACTTGTGGGATGTTATGGACCCTTAGCATGATGTTGAGAAGCTTTGTGATCCTTTGATTGCCTTTGTATAGCCTTCAGTTGCTCCAATCTCTGATCGCATACCTATGCCTCAGCCGTGATTAATATGATACAATGTTTTTGATTATTTCATGCACTTATATATGCTAAATGCTATGCCAGATGTTGAGGAAATGAGAGGGAAAATTTTGAGGTATTACAGATGGTTATGAGTTGGTTTGAGTCAAATTTAATTAATTGGTTTGATATAAGTTGTGGAAAACGATATGGAGTATTCTCCCGTTTATTATCGAATATGTTGATTGGATTGTTTGGACCATTTGGTTGTTAATCGATAGTTATTTATCATACTTCGTTTATAAAATTCGATATCTCACCCCTTCTGTTTGAATGTTATCACTATTTTGGTAACGTGCAGGTAGCTTGAAGGAAGATGGTTATCTTTGTTAGTTTGAGTCAGTATCGATACTCTGATACGTAACACTCGGGGGGATGAACGTTTAATTGCTTTAATATTGTATTTGATCTAGTTGTTGTTCCAAGTTGTCTGTGTTAGAAGTATGTTGCTACTAAGTTGTTAAGTTGAAAAAGATGTTGTACTTGTTAAGTTAAATATTTGAGAATCCGTTGTGTAGTTGTAAACGTTATTTTGGTGTCATAAATGAATAAAAGTTGTTGTTTTAATTTCTTCCGAACCAAAGGTGTTATGTATCAATTTTCATGAAATTAAATTAAGTTTGTATAAGTTGAAAAATGTAGCATCCTATTTGTGTACTGGTTGGTTGAATTTTTAATACTCTGATTTTGAATATAATCGTCGGGTAGAAATGGGGTGTTACAAATGTCATTTTGGTGAATTCCATGGTGTAATAATGAATTTTCATGTTTGATCAAGTTTGTAATGATTGTTTAGATGCTTAAACCCACTTGACATTATCCTTTGTTTCAGAAAATCAGATTTCAAAAGTTGGTGAAAATCTGTTTTTTGCAAAACAATTTGAGATGGTCGCTTTGATTCATGATTTCTTCATGTACAAGCAAGATCTTTTCATGCCAATTGGTTCTTTGAATTGTTGGCAACGTTTGCAACAACATTGGTGTTTTAAGAAGGATCTCAATCATCTTGATGTTGGTGAAAAATCCCTCCATGTTTTGTTGATTTTGTACTAAGACAAATTTTGTCTAAGTGTTGAAAATCATTATTTTTCTTTATTTTGATTCATCTTAAACTTAAAATCTATAATGAATTGGAGTTTATTGTAGTTGAATAATTTGTAGTTTGTGATGAGATCTTTCATTTGAGATTTGGTTCACAAAAATCTAATGTTTGGATCACAAGTTATGATGCTTGAAAGTAGGCCACTTGAACAACTTTTTCCATAACTTAGAAAAATGTATAAGTTTCAAAGGTTACCCCTTTTACAAGTTATCTTCAAATTTCTGATTTTTTTGTGAACAAATGCATTCATGGACCATATATTCTTGTAATATAGGTCATGAGGATCATTTTGGTGAAAAAGTCACACTTTGACTTTTTGGTCCAGATGGAAATTACATTGGCTACCCCTAGCTTTCTGATTTTTTGACTGGACATCCTATGAGTTATTTTTACCTTATGAATAGATTCATATGATGTATACAAGTTATTTAAACCATTACCTATGTTACAGGCTCTTGTCCAGTTGAAAATCTTGACTTTCAGTTCCCCAATTAGTCAGAAACCCTAATTTGGGCAATATGAAACCTTAATCTTGCAGTCTTTGATCTCTGCACCTTTTGTACTTGTAAATGGCTTGTCAAAGTCATGTCAACATTATTGATGATGTATGGAGGTATTGGATCCTTTCTCTAGAAAAAATTGCATCTGGAGGGCATCATTTGACTAAAACCTAACTGGTGATTGTGATGGCTCGGGGCCCAGATCATTGAAACTTTTGTACAATCCTTGAAATATTTTTCACCATTTGTGATTCCTTAACCCTTTGATTAGTGATTGAAAGGTTGAAAATATTATGTAGTTATGATTTGTCCTTTTCCTGAATCCACTGAGGGACTCAAGAATCCTAATCCATTATGGGGAGATTCGAGGTACAAGAGGATTAAATACCTTAGAATACCCGAAATTTAGATTCTAAGATGCGAGGTCGTTCATCCTATAGACGATCTTGAGGGTACAAAGCCTTGTTTTTTGCATTGCTGTGAAGGTCCAAGTTATCCAAACTTGAAAACGGAAATTCAATCCAGGAAAGAACTAGAGAGAAGAATCTTTATCAGGTGAGATAAATGATATATGATTATGCAAATGCAAACATAATTATGAATGTATGAATGAATGTGTATGCTGAAAAAACAGACACGACACACAGAGCTGACAAGATAAGATAGAGAATACTGGGCCGATCCGGAGATGGAGTATCATTTTTTCCTGGCTTGATTGCTCATTGTAGAGGGGATCTCCTATTGCTTTTGATATCTGGAGACATGACTCTGTGGGGAGACGCAAGTACATTCTCGTGAGATATTCCAAAAGTTCGGTTACTTTTGAAGTAATTGAATGATTTCCTTTTACATTAACAGACCAAGGAAAATTGCAAAATTTACTTTGAAAAATAAAAGTGAAGTTAATTCATTTTAATTTCAAGAAAAAGATAAACCAAATTTTTGAAAACGTCATTTTGCAAAGTAGATAAAAATATGAGTTGCAAACAAATGGGAAAAGGCTCAAATTTTCACACACACACACACACATATATATATATTGATCGTACCTGGAGATCAGGATCTGATATGGCCGCGTCGAGTGTGGACGAGTGTTGTTGATGATGGAAAAGAGATGGGGGTGTACCTGCAAAGGCACTCCGATGCTAAAGTCAGAGAACGAGCAACGAGTGAGCAAGTACAATATTGTTGGGTCTAGATTTGAATACCTGACCCTCTCAAATGAGAGGGTTTATATACTGGTCCAAGTGAGTGCTCATTTGCCCAGAATGTTGGGCGCGGATCGCGGATCCCGCAATAATCGACGGTGATTAAGAACTAGTCGTTGGGACGAGAAGGAGCCTGCTCGACAGGCTCCTCGCCCGACAATGCAGTTGTCCGACCGAGGGCAGGTCGAGCAGTCGACTTCATAGCTCCAAGCGTGGTCAGGTTTTTGTGGACCGTTGGGCCGCGAGATAGATATGGCCCAATTCTGATGGTTGGGTCAGTCCGGAACAGGAGCCCCCCAAGTCGTTGCTTTCGGTCGAGGAAGTGATGACTTAAAGTCAGCCCGATGCTCGAAAGTATTGACGAACATCGGGGATCGACCTTTCGAGCGTCCCGCCCACAGGTCGGCACAGAGGAAGTGGAAACGAAAAGGTACCTTGTCATGGGATTCGTGCCAATTTAATGTTCTGACGAGTATTATAGGGCCTAGCACGTAGGTTATAATTGTCTAGGGATAGGGGTCACGCTCTAGTGCACGTGCCCCTTTTCCCTATAAATAGTAATGATGTCCCACGGTGGGAACTTTTCGCTTCGTCTTCTTCCCTCCTTTGCTGCTCGTTCAACTTCATACTATTCACCGCTGCTGACCACCGCAAACCGTCATCGACCACCGTACTTCTCAAAACATTTATTCGTAATAGCATCTCAAAGTCAAGGTTAGACTTCTATTCTGCTTTTTTAGACTTAGTTTTTAAGAAGTAGCGATGCATGCGGTTTAGGATTCGGTTTTACCGGTAGATTAGGGCAATGTATAGATTTTAGGTTTAGTAGTAGCTGTATTCCACCTATTCTGGACCCTGGTTCACGGTGAGCGGTGGTCTCGGTCGACGCTCGACCAAGGCTAGGGTTTTGCCTCCCTCTGAGCGTTGATTGTCTGTCTCGGACGTCGATTGCTTGGGGGCTTTTGCCCGGAACCCTGTTTTCGGGCTGCTGCGCGCCCTTTCACTTGATAGGTAGTGGAAGGGTGGATTTGATGCTCTTATCGAATTCACTAACGCCTTTCCTCTACTTTTCAGGTGAAAACGTGCTCGTCGATCCCTTCGACATCTCCTCAGAGGAGAGTTCATCAGACGACTCGGGCTGCTCTGAGACTATCTCGTCTGATTCTGGGAGCTCCTCGGGAGATTCGGAAGTAACCGAAGTGAGTGATGCCGGAAAAGCCTCTGGGGAGGAGGTTGGCGCTCCTGAGGTCACGCAAGAAGAAGTAAGGGTGCTGGCCCCCGAGGAATGGGTCGTCGAAGATTACTGGATAAAGTTTCTTCGTACACTCGACCGCAAGCGGATCCATTGCCACTAGCGGGGGATCCCGATCACTGGAGGGTGACCTGCCCAGGCGACGATGACCGTATCTTCTCGGAGTTCGGTGGAAGGAAGTTCTCTATGTACGAATATGCCATCACGACTTTGGGAATTAGGATGCCCTTTAGCGATCTGGTGTGCTCGGTACTTGGTTATTTGGGGGTAGCCCTGTCGCAGCTGCACCCAAATTCATACGCTATCATGAGGGTGTAAACACCCCAAATTTTCCCTCATTAATTTCACACCATGGCTTGTGATCTTTCATCTTTGCATGAGTTTAAGCATATCATCTCATATTGCATTTTTGTTTCACTGCATTAGTTCAAGTTCATCTGCATCTAGGATTTGTGATCTGAGCAATCCAAGGATCCATCTGAGCCACTCCAAAGGTCTCCAATCATTCCAAGAGGGTCCATGTGTGTTCTATCATCATATCATATCCCTCAAAGATCAAGGAAGTCAAAAAATCACAAGAACTTGGGAAGCATGGAAGCAGAGCTAGGGTTTCACTACACAGATGACCTAAAACTAGGGTTTTGATTTCAGAGGCCTTAACTCCAAATTTTTGGGCTATTCTTGTTTTTAATGTTCTTAAGATGTTATAAGGATCATGTGTACCAAGTTTTATGAAGAAATTCATTGTGGAAGTCATATGTTCATTGGGTAACTTCTTGAGCAAGTCAGAGCAAAATCAGGGCATCTGAGGCCCCCAACAATGGAACCAAAGTGGATTTTTCATCAAATTGAAGTTATATGATCTTTATTTGATCATTGAAGTGCTTGTAAGTTCACAAAATTTAATAAATTTGAGCTAAACCAAAAGTTGCCAAAAATGGAAATGACTTGTAATGGAAACTTTCCATTTTGGGAAAGTTTTTCAACCTCTTCTTTCTCAACCAAAAATGCTTCAAATGAAAAATTGTTGGTCATGAAAGTTGTAGATTGGATCATTCCCTTTTCAAAAAAGTACAAGAACAAGTTCTAATTCATTATGGAACTCAAGTTATGGCCTTGAAAAGTTGGCAAAAATCCTATAATTTTCACTTTCGCACCAAAGAGGATTTTTTGCAATTTCACCTACCAAGTCATTTTGTGACCTCTAATCACTCTCTAAGCATCATACCAACATAATACAATGCATTGTGACCAAAATTACCCAAAGGATCATTCTATTTCGTGCCTTGAACTTTAAGAAATTCAAAAGGGGCCAAAGTTCTTCAAATTTGCAAAAGGGCATGAATCTTCTCATACACTTGTTGCAGCACCCCAAATCATTTTCCATGGCTCTCCTTGATCAATGCTGAGCCAGGACATGCCAAAGAACAACTGCAACATGGGCCCATACCTCAAGTACACAAGTTGTTTACTTTTTGCAAATCACCCCATACCAATCAGCTGCAGCCACAACCACTCTCTGGCCAATAGGGTTATGTTATGTGGACCAGAAGCAAGCCAATGCATAACACACACAAGCCTAGAACCTCAGATTCACCAAGTTTCACAAAAATCACCTTCAAGAAAAAACTTTCGAAACTCTCTATCCAGCCACTCAAACTTCAAACAAACTTCACCATTCAACTCACCATCATCATTAGAACATTTCCCAACCATCAAACCAGCCTGAAACCCCACAAACACAAAATACGATTTCAGGCCAGTTGAGTAACAACCCTTCAATCCAGCCATTCTAAACTCCATCCAAGCACTGCAACATCATCAGGGGGTCAAATAAAGAGGATTTACACAAAATAAGAGGTCCAAAAGCTCCAGAAGTGAAAGCTTCAGCTCAGGTAGCCATCTTCAAACTTTTTTCCAAAACTTGTTTTTTATGTTATAGAAATGATCTATATGCTTCACTGATCACACTGCACTTGTTGATTTTGAAAATGATTGAGTATTGAGCCTATATCGTGTTTCTGAAAGTTTTGCCATTTTTATGCTCTTCTTCGAATCTTGAGATGGATGCATGAGAAATGAATTTTGAGGTTGGATTCAGGTTTAGGGAGGTGAGGGGAAGTGATTTGGAGCTTTAGAGCTCTGGAAATGGCCTAGGGAAGAAGTTGGGTTGAGGGTCCTGCCGGAAGATGACCTGAGCTAGCTCCGGTCACCTGAAAATAATTAAGGTTAGTGATTAGGGTTAATTAGCTAGGTTTAAATCTGGACCTTTGGATTTAGGTTCCCGCGCGCATGAAAGGCTCAGATCATTTCACTTAACCCTAATTTTTAATTAATTAAGTTAATTAATTCATTTTGCCAGATTCAATCTCACCCACTCATCTGCGCGCACAGTCAAACCAGGTTTAGACCTCAGCCATTAGATCAGTTGACTTTCCCTTATTTTCATTTTTATTTCATTTTAATCCTATTTTCTTTGCCATTTTATTTAAAATACCTAGAAAAATCCTAAAAATATTTTCTTCTGCATTTTAATTCCAAATATTTTTCTTCACCCAAAAACATTTTTATTTTTATTTTTGCATTAGAAAATCATTTTAAAAATATTTAAATGTTTATTTTAATTAATTAATGGAAATTAATTAATTAAAATACCATTTAGGTTTCCAAAAATCACAAAAAAATTCATATTGCATCTTAAGACATTTAGAAACATTGTCAAACCATTCATACAAATTTCTTTTTGGTTTTGATCCAATTTTGACATTTTTCTTGAATTTAGGGTTCATAAAATTCCCTTTTTAGAACCCTAACTTTGAAAATTCTTTTCTGCCTAACCATGAAGGGTTTGACAATGATTCTTTTTGCATTGTTTTCCATATAGCATGTAGTTTCTAGGATATTTTTGTCATGAATATATCTTGCATTTTCCATTTGATTTGCATTTTCCCTCTTAAGGTACCCAAATACCCTAGTTAACTTAGAAAAATGATAACTTCCTTTAGGTTTAGAGTTAGACCTTCTCCTTTGGGGTGTGATATCATATGGGGTTAGGATTCCTTTGATTTCATTTGCAAATTTTTATCATGTGATTTGCTTCTGTTTTTGTCATTTGCATCTCATCCTTTCATGTAACCCTAATTTTGCATCCATACTTGCATCTTACATCGCATTGCATGAACATGTGAACTTGCCATGACTTTCTAAGCACTTGTATGCCATCTTAGACATCTTAAGACATTGCTTGAACATTGCTTGGTAATTTCTTCATACATTTGCTATGCTTTGCATCCATTTCATTTCATAAGCATACATGTGTTTTCATACTTCAAAGCATGCCTCATTTGTATCCAATCTCTCATATGAACATTCATAACACTTGGTGTGCCTTTGCATCATCTCATAGAATCCTTTGCATCACGTGTTTGCTTCTGGTTTTGGTTTTTACCTTTGCATATGTTTCATTTTCATTTCATTTCTTTCCTTATGCTAACATTTTCAGGTGGTAAGTTAACTTGAGAAGTGAATTTGCCTTCACTTATAATTTCTCTTCATCTTCTTCATATGCATCCTTGCTGCATTTTCATTTGTCTTAGAGTGAGCTTGCTCATTCATGTTCATATCTCACTTTCTTTCTCTAAGTCACTTATCTTCTTCAGTGAAGTAACTAACTTATTCATCTGTTTCTTCCTCCTTTCATCTGCTTCTTCCATTGGTGGCTTCTTTGAAGATCTTTCTCAAGCCTTACAAACCATAGGAACATCCAAGCATGACAATAATTAGGGTTGTGATTAGTCCCCCTTTAGCTTTTACCTTTGTGTCTTCTTTGTGTCTCTTTTCTCACCTCATCATTAGAGATTAAACCTTTAAGGTTTTAAGACTTTGTAATTAGGGTTATGCCTACATCCTTCTCTTAGGATGGAGTGTATAACTTTAATCCTAAGTGTTAAACCCTTAATTTGTTTAAATATTTTAATCAATCCATCTAATAATCACTAAGACATTAACTTGTAACTTAGGCCTTGCATTAGGGTTCTAATTCTTCCTTTATTGGTTAAGAAGGACTAACCCTAGTATTTAATGGACAAGTCCCCCTCAAGTTGTCTTACAAACTTAAAACTCACTTCTTAATCTCATCTCTAATTAAAATCCATGTAATAAAGGTTTGTTTTGTCATGAGGTTAATCCCTAATCATGGATTAAGTTGAGGTATCTTCCTCATCTTAAGTGTGCTCATCTATTATCCTTCTATTAGGATGGTGTAATGGGTTCACTAATCCTTGATTATGGCTTAAACTCATTACTTAACACTAAACAAAAACTCAAAAAACATCTAAATAATCACAAGTAGGTTAATGATCTTAATCCTACATCATCATGGTAATTAAGTTGAGATGTTTATCTCATACTTAAGGTATTCTCACCATCCCTAATCAAAGGTAGGATATGATGAGTTTACTAACCCTTGGTTTAGGCTTAAGATCATTAACTTATGACAAACACCAAAAAAGGCAATAAAAGATTGAAAACACAAAAGCAAACAATAATCGTCTCCTCCGGGATTCTTTTCTCATCATCTTCACTCACAAACGAGAACTTGCTTCTTCCGTCTAATGCAAGACAGTTAGCACTTGAGCCAGACAAGTCATACACTTGAGCATAGACAAGCAAGTAGTTCACAGTCAAATCATTTTCAGTATCTTTGAGTTGAACTACGGTGTTCTGACTTCCTCATTGCACGAGAGGATACGTAGGCATAACTTAACCGTTATCGAACAAAAGTCTATGTGTCTTCCCCCTCTTTCAGCATTCTTTTCAAGCCTCATCCCTGAGCACCTCACTTCATTTTCTTGCACTGACACTTGTACATTCTTTTCCAGCTTTTGCATACAGATAGCACAGACACTACCCCTTTAAACACAATCTTTCAAGCGTGGATCCCGTCGAGTACGACGGACAATCTGGGTGCTAATACCTTCCCAGGTTGTAACCAACCCCCTTTCTCAGTTTCTCTGGTTCGCAACCGTCTTATCCATATCTTTCTAGGTTTATGCAGCATTACCTTTCTTTCGGGATAAAAATGCCTAGCTGGCGACTCTATTCAGTTCACCCTCATTTCTTCTTTCGCCGACCGTTCGCGCTTGTACCGGGATGCAAATCCTTGGGAGCGACAGCTTGGCGACTCTGCTGGGGAATCTTATATCGCAACCAGGGCTTCTGGTTCTTTTTGTGGGTTCCCCCTAGTGCTTGTTTGATTTGTGTTTATGGGGGTGTTATGTGCTACTTATGCTTATTTATTTTCTTGCTTTATTTATTGCTTTATGTACAGTTTTATTTATCGCTTTCATTTTATGCATTTCATATTGTCATTATCATGTGCTGGATCTCTTGTCTGTTTTGGTGGGTGGGGGGTCTTTGAGTGATTAAGGTCCTATACCTGGGACCTGAGTGACACATAGGCTAGAGTGGCTTCATATTATTTCCCATTCCATTTTGGTCTGGTGCGGGAATATGAAACACGGTTCAGACATGGGTTTCTTCTTGAGAACTCTGTGCTACGGATTTCCTGTAGTACTAGGGCTATCTGGGAAGCCTGCTAAGTCTGGATGACCTTTTTATGACTTTCAGCATCTAAGGTGAATTAGAGAAGGATCTTTTATGGTTATTGTAAACACTGTACCTCTGGGTTAGAAGTGTTTACACTTCTCATAACTGATCCAAGTCTGAGGATCCTTGTTCTAGAACATTACATGTGAGGGGGTTGGGATGTTTATAAGTCTGCAGGAACCCTTGGCCACATCATACCCTGTTATTGGTTTTGTTTTAAGAATGCATCACTTTGGACAGTTCTTGTGATTACCCTGGACTTGTGACTCTTTATTTGAGTCCCCCACCTGGTTACTGGATTTTTAAGCCTCCATCCGGACTTATGAACATACATGGACTTTTACCAAGGCAGATAAACAGATCCAGCACTTGATCACAAACCATTTGCATATCATTTTGCATACATCATTTTTGCATCATTTAACATTTGCCTATTTGTTTTACAGGGTATCCATCTTATCATCTTTGGTTTGGTTTTGACCCCTTCTGCTGCTCAGACTTCTTCAGTCATCTTCTCCAGCACCTTCATCAGTTTGTTAGTGATTCTTCTCCAGCTATCTTCATCAGAGACCCGTCTCATGCATCTCATTCAGTGACCTTCATCAGCCGTTGCTCTCAGCTTCTTCACCAACATCCATTATCAGCATGGACACTTCAAGAAAGAGCAACATCACATACCACTTCTTTGAGCCCACCCTAACTGGCATCAGGCAGATCCAGTCTCTTATTACTCCTGACCATGTCCCACTATTTAGAGAGCATTATGGAGGCATATTGGACATGGTCATGGATCTAGATGCATCTCAAAGGAGCATGATCCATACTGGCTTGCAGTTTTATGATCCTCCACTCAGATGCTTCACATTTCTTGATTTCCAGTTGGGACCTCTGTTAGAAGAATTTTCCATGTTGTTAGGAGTTCCTATAAGGAGAGGGATTCCTTTCAACCCTGAGATGGTTGCTCCCAGAAATGAAGATATAGCCAGGGCATTGCATTTGGAGCCTGCCCTCATTGATCAGAGCATGACAACCAAGGCTGGGGTTCCAGGCCTTCACCTAGACTTCTTGATCTCCCAGGCTACCCTGCATACTGCAATAGGGTAATGGAAGGTTGTCTATGCACTTCTAGCCCTCAGTATATATGGGGTTATCTTGTTTGCAGATGAGCCAAAGTTTGTGAGCAAGAATGCCATTCACCTGTTCTTATTGAGGAACCCAGTTCCTACCTTGCTGGGAGACTTCTACTACTCAGTACATCAGAGGAATGAGAAGCAAAGAGGAAGATTGGTCAGATGCTGTGCTCCTCTCTATTACTCTTGGCTGCTAAGACACTTGCCAAAGTCAGATACTTTCATGAACCCCCATCAACAAAAGAACTGGGCTAAGAGATTTATTGCCTTGACATCAGAAGACATCAGATGGTACACTCAGAGCACCAAAGGCAAGGACATCATTACTAGCTGTGGGCAATATCCTAATGTGCCTTTGATAGGAGTGAAAGGTTGCATTAACTACAACCCCTTACTGTTTAAGAGACAATTAGGATATGCTTTGGTTCATCCTCCCAGAGGGCAAGATTTGGCTGAGACCCTCTACTGTGAAATCCAGCCCAACTCTGCTGTTGTCAGACAAGCTGCCTGGGCTTGGGATAACATTCAGACCAAGGGAACAACCATCCTTGGCAAGTGCAACAACATTGCTTCAGCACAGTATTCTGATTGGTCTCGTACCAGAGCTCAGATCACCCGGATGCCATTTACTTTAGAAGATGTACCTGGACCTTCTATAGTGCAACCTGCAGCTACTGTCAGTTTGGAAGAGTTTGAGAAGCTGAAGGAAAGGAATACTCAGCTCTCTGAAGCCCTGAAGAAGACTCTCTGGGAGAGAAATGACAGTCGTTTAGACAATGAGAGGTTGGAGAAGCTCCGGATTGAGCACTTAACTAAGATTGAGAAGACGGATGACTACATCAGAAAAGCTAGGGCAGGGGAGTTAGTACTGAAGAATGCTTGCAAGGAAGCAAAGACTCAGAAGGCTAGGGCAGAGCATTATCTAGAGGAGAGCCAGGCTAGGTGGATCAGGATCACTGAATCCCGTGCACAAGAAGATCAAAGGACTCAAGCTAAGATAGAGCAATTAGAGGCTAGTGAGAAGAAGCATCAGAAGGCTTTGTTGGCAGCTCAGAAAGAGATATCTGAATTGAAGCTCCGGGCGGGGTTGAAGAGGACAAAGGATCAGGACAAGCATAAGAAGTTGACCAATGCCATTGCTACTAGGAACCTCCTCATCAGGACTATCACAGAGCACCCAGTAGGTCCAGTGACTGAGGCCCTCCTGAAGGAAGTCAGAGAGGATGACTTTGGATTAGATGTTTGACTCTTTTGCTTGTACTTTTTCTTTTGTTGTACTTTTCTTTTGTTGTTGTATTTTGACCCACCATGGGGATGTTATTGTAATCAAACTATGTATTTTCACTCTTTGTAATATATCAGTTTGTATTATTGGTGGGCTTTATCTATCTCTACAACATCATCAACATTTCCTCGAGGTCTGGGAAGGTCAAAACCAAAGAACCAAACCGGATACCCTTGGAAGACAAATAGGCATCCTGCATTGCATACTAACATTTTCTTTGTTTTGTAGGTTTTGTTTTATTACTGTTTCTCACTTTGTTGTGATTTCAGGAAACATTGCTCGCAGAAGAGTGTTCCCTGTCAACAGAATACACCGGTACCCGACAAGAAACAACCTTCCGGGACTCCAGATGGATCAAGTTCAGCAAGACTTGAATGAAGTGAGGACCCAAATGGCCAATGAGAGGGTTGAGATGAGGAATCAGATGACCCAATTCATGACTCTAATGACTGGTTTAGCTCAAAGCCAGGAAAGACTGAGGGAGTTGGTAGAGAGGCAAACTCCTGAAGAACACCATCCAGGTACAGGAGGTACCAGTAACAACGATCATGTGCAGCCTCGCACTGATCCACCAGAGTTTGGACCTCATATAAACCCAGAAATCAATGCCATAAGAAATACTCAGGGTAACACTGCTGGAGGAAGGGTCTTGCAAGAGGATCCTCAAGAAGAGCAGTTTACAGTTGTTGGGGCTGGAGACGAAGTTTACGAACGTAGGCTGGATGAAATTGCAGAGAAGCTGAGATCTCTTGAATCCCAAAACTCCCTAGGTTTGATGTCATGAACATGGGACTTGTGGAAGGGGTAAGAATTCCTCACAAGTTCAAGCCCCCGTGTTTTGAAAGGTATAATGGCACATCCTGCCCACGCACCCACCTTCAATCATTCTTGGGAAGGTTAAAAGCATACACCATGGACGAAAAGTTGTGGATGTTTTACTTCAAGGATAGTCTAACAAGGGCATCCCGAGAATGGTATTCCCACCTGACCAGAGCCACAGTAAGAAACTGGAAAGACTTGGCTGAAGCTTTTATCCGTCAGTATCAGTATAACTTGGACATGGCTCCAAACAGGACTCTTCTAATGGGAATGTCTCAATCTTCCCGTGAAAGCTTCAGGGAATATGCCCAAAGGTGGAGGCAACTTGCTACGGCGGTTCAACCCCCCATGTCTGAAAGGGAAATGGCAGACATGTTCATGAATACCCTCCAAGGAACCTACATTGACAGACTGGCTGCATTTTCTTCTACCAGCTTTGCAGATGTGGTGATAGCTGGGGAAAGAATAGAGAGCCTATTGAAGATGGGAAAGATCTCCGATAACGGTTCCAGTTCAAGCAGTACAAGAAAGCCATTTGCTGGGCCCCGTAGATCTAGTGAGACAAACTCTGTACACATGGGAAGAAGTAGACCCCAATACTTGCCTAGAACAGTTGCTGCTATTACTATCCCTGCTCCACCTCCTCAGTATGCTCAACAACCACAACACTTTCCGCAACAACAACAGTTTCCACAACAAAGATCATAAAACAACAATAACAATAATCAACAACAACGCCCGTTTCAACAGCGGCCATCTCAGGTCAACCGGGTAATTGACCCCATTCCAATGCCATATGCTACACTGCTGCCACAACTCCTAAAGCTCAATCTTGTTGAGTTGAGGACATTGGCTCCACCTGATCCTCAAAACCTTCCGAGAAACTATGATGTCAATGCAAGGTGTGCCTTTCACTCTAACGCACCTGATCATTCTATGAAAAAATGCAGAGCTCTGCATATGAAGGTTCAGGATCTGGTAGATTCAAAAGCCCTGAACTTTGCACCTCCTCCCAATGTAATGAAAAATCCTATTCCAAGCCACAGTGGGCCAAGGATTAATGCTGTAGAGGATGGCTCACCCATGAGTTTAATAGAGGATATTGCAGGTATTCAGACACCTCTGGCAGAGGTTAAAGACCAGCTTTTAAAGTTCCAAGTGTTCCCAGGTTGTGAGGCCTGTTGTGAATTATGCAAACTTTTTGAGAATGGGTGTGCTAGCTTAAGGAGTGGAATTAATGGCTTGATCAAAGAAGGCATTATGAAAATTACAACCACAACTCCTACAACACTAGCAACCCTTTTGTCAAGTGATTCTTCTACAAATGCAACAACCATCTTTCCTATTAATTCTTCTACAACTGCAGTAACCATTGTTCCAACTGATTCAGCTCCAACTTCAGCAATCATTCCATCTGTCACTTCAACACACAACAATTCATTTGCACCAGCTACTACAACTTCAACAATTAAAAATGATGTTTCCACTGTCACAATTTATTATGACCCGACAATGGTCCCGAATTCCAACAACTTTTAACAACCTCAACAACAGTCTCAACAAAGATTCAATTCACCTCCACCAACATCCACCAGAGGTCCTGTTACTATTTTCTATGATCCACGGACTATTACAGTCCCAACATCTGCTGCAGTAAGCCCAGTCACTATCACGGTGCCCAGGCCAATCCCATATGATAAAGACAGTGCTATACCATGGCATTATGGTGCTGACCTTTACTGCAACGGAGAGAAAGTCCTTCTTCATTCTCCAGTTCTCACTCCCCAGGTGGACAATGTTGGGGGAGGCGGAGGCTTTACCCTAAGCGGACGTCTCTTCGCATCACAAGTCCCTAGAACCAACACTGAGGCAGAGGTTGTTGCCAAAGCCAAAGGGAAGAGTGTGATACCAGAAGAATCTGCACCAAAAGAAACTCATAAATCATCCTTCGATCAAGATGTGGATGAGTTCATGAGGATTATTAAGAGACGTGACTATAAAGTTGTGGACCAGCTTCACCAGACTCCTTCAAAGATCTCAATCTTATCTTTGTTGTTGTGTTCTGAAGCCCATCGGGATGCACTACTCAAAGTTCTGCACGCTGCCTACGTGCCAGAAGAGATCACAGTAGATCAGCTGGAAACAGTAGTGTCAAATGTCAACACCAGCCATGGGCTAGGGTTCACTGATGTTGATTTAATTGCAGAAGGACGTCTCCACAACAAAGCTTTGCACATAACCTTGGAGTGCAAAGGAGCTGTATTATCTCATGTTCTTGTAGACACTGGGTCCTCACTCAATGTCTTACACAAGAAAGCCCTTGTCAAGCTCGAATATGATGGAATAGCTCTCCGGCCAAGTAACCTTGTGGTCAGGGCTTTTGATGGCTCCAAAAGATCTGTTCTTGGAAAGGTGGAGCTGCCAGTGATAATCGGTCTACAAGTCTTTAAGACCATTTTCTATGTGATGGACATACAGCCTGCTTACAGCTTTTTGCTAGGTCGACCATGGATTCACGCTGCAGACGCAGTAACATCGACCCTTCACCAGAAACTGAAGTATGAATGGGAAGGATATATTATCACCATCTGTGGTGAGGAGGATATATTTGTTAGCCATCTGGCTACATATAAGTATATTGAGATGGATGGTGAAATCCATGAGACAATGAGCCAAGGTTTCGAGGCCCTGAATGTCAACGAGGCTACTGAAGTATTTGTTGTATCCCAGGAAGACATGATGGGTACTTCAATCGTCTCCTACCAGGAAGCCCGGAAGGTTGTTGAAGACGGTAATGCCCAAGGCTGGGGCAAGCTGCTGCCGGTAGAAAAGAAGGAAGATAGATTCGGTTTGGGTTACAAACCATTCCGACAAGATCAATCAGAGGCTGCTAAGGAGCCCAAATTCATCAGTGGGGGGATGCTCACCCCAGATGTTGTTAACAATCTAGAATACAAGTCGGAAAGCGACCGCAACCTGGAAAGCTGGATACGTCCAAGGATCCCGGGGAATCAAGTCCTTAACTGGTCTTCCTAGGAAATTATAAGGGTTACTCCTGCAGAGTAATTATTATTTCCTGTCTTTTTAGCATGCATCAAGTCCTGCATCTTGCCCAAGGTGTCAGGACTCATTTTGTAATAGGGCCATATTGTAATTTTGTGCAAATGGATTAATCAATGAATATCGAACATCTTTTGCAAACGAGTCTCTTTTTCGCTCACTGTCTCTTAATTTTTCACTTTTGTACAAAACAATAAAATGGAAATGTTTTCAAAATAAATAACTTCATTTTCACTTTTTCTAAACAAGATTAAAACTGATCACTAAAACGAACAAATCTCAACCCTTGCAGAGATTATCCTCCAGATTGCACCGACAACAGCACTGCTATAACCTTGTATGACTTCGACAATCCACTTAATCAAGCTGATGAAGGGGTTGAAGAAGACTATGAGTTACCTGAAGAGTTAGCCAGGTTGTTGAGGCAAGAAGAGAAAGTGATCACTCCTCATCAGGAGGAGGTTGAGACAATTAATCTTGGTACCGAAGAAGATTTGAAAGAAGTGAAGATTGGGGTTAGTCTGCAAACTTCAGTAAAAGAACAGCTCATTGACATGCTTCGAGAATACGTCGACGTCTTTGCTTGGTCCTATCAAGACATGCCAGGTCTAGATAAAGACATTGTTATGCACAAGCTACCTTTGAAATAAGATTGTCCTCCAGTGAAACAGAAGCTACGCCGTACTCGTCCAGATATGGCCATGAAGATTAAAGAAGAAGTACAAAAACAGTGGGACGCCGGTTTCCTTGCTGTGACTAGTTACCCACCGTGGGTTACTAATATTGTACAAGTACCTAAAAAGGATGGCAAAGTAAGGATAAGTGTGGATTACCGGGATCTGAACAGAGCTAGCCCAAAGGATGACTTCCCATTACCTCATATTGATGTATTGGTCGACAACACAGCTCAGTTCTCGGTATTTTCCTTCATGGATGGTTTTTCAGGGTATAATCAGATCAGAATGTCACCCGAGGACATGGAGAAGACTACCTTCATCACACCTTGGGGCACATTTTGTTACAAAGTAATGCCTTTTAGACTGAAGAATGTCGGTGCTACTTATCAACGGACTATGGTAACATTGTTCCACGATATGATCCACAAAGAAATTGAATGCTACGTGGATGACATGATTGCCAAGTCCCTCACTGAAGACGATCACCTGGTAAATCTGCTGAAGTTATTCAAGCGTCTGAAAAAGTACCAGTTGAAGCTAAACCCCAACAAACGCACATTCGGGGTGCGTTCCGGTAAACTGCTGGGATTTATCGTAAATGAAAAAGGAATTAAAGTTGATCCTGACAAAGTCAAAGCCATTCAGGAGATGCCTGCACCTAGGACTGAAAAGGAAGTTCGGGGGTTCTTAGGTAGATTGAACTACATATCAAGGTTCATATCTCATCTTACTGCAACTTGTGAGCCCCTGTTCAAATTATTAAGAAAGGAACAAACGGTCAGGTGGAACGAAGATTGTCAGAGGGCTTTCGACAAAATCAAGGAGTACCTACAAAAACCTCCAATTCTCATGCCTCCGATTGAAGGAAGACCTCTAATAATGTACGTGACAGTATTAGAAGGATCAATGGGGTGTGTGTTGGGCTAGCATGACGAGTCTGGTCGAAAAGAGTATGCAATATACTACCTAAGCAAAACGTTTACCGACTGTGAACAACGTTATTCACAGCTCGAGAAAACATGATGTGCTTTAGCGTGGGCTGCTCGCCGACTAAGACTGTATATGTTGACTCACACTACTTTGTTGATTTCAAAGACGGATCCAGTCAAGTACATATTCGAGAAGCCAGCGCTTACCGGAAGGGTTGAAAGATGGAAAATGATTCTGACAGAATATGACATTCAATACATATCTCAAAAGGCCATCAAATGTAGTGTACTGTCTAACTATCTAGCTGAGCAACCCATTGATGATTACCAGCCCATGAGGTTTGATTTCCCTGATGAAGACATCATGTTCCTGAATGCAAAAGATCATGAAGATCATGTTCACACTGAAGGGCCTGACCCATAAGAAGAATGGACAATGATGTTTGATGGGGCTGTCAATATGAATGGTCGTGGGGTTGGTGCAGTGCTCATTACACCAAAACGAGTTCATATGCCTTTCTCGGCAAAACTCACCTTTGCATGCACTAACAACGAAGCTGAATATGAAGCCTGTATCATGGGTCTTGAGGAAGCCATTGACCTCAGGATCAAGACATTAAATGTATTCGGAGATTCAGCTTTGGTAATCAATCAGACCAACGACAAATGGTACACTCACCAAGAGCATCTAATTCCATACCGTGATTATACGAGGAGATTATTAACTTTCTTCACAATGGTCAAACTTGAGTATATCCCTCGAGATGAAAATAAGTTCGCAGATGCTTTGGCTACCATTTCCTCCATGATCAAGGTTCAAACTGCCAATTTTGTGCCTCGAATTTCGGTATCCAGACTAGACCGACCAGCATACGTATTCTCTGTGGACATTGCTAAAGATGACAAGCCTTGGTTCCATGACATCAAAAACTTCTTAGAAGATCAGATATACCCACCTGGGGCATCATCCAATGATAAGAAGACATTAAGAAGGTTGGCTGGTAGTTTCTTCCTGAATGCTGATGGTTAATTATACAAGAGAAACTTTGACATGGTACTACTCAGATGTGTTGATAAGAAAGAAGCAGACTTGCTGATGCACGAGGTGCATGAAGGATCTTTCGGTACCCATGCGAGAGGATATGAAATGGCTAATAAATTATTACGATCATGTTACTACTGGATCACAATGGATGCAGATTGTTCTGCCTATGCCAGGAAGTGTCATAAATGCCAGATTTATGCAGACAAAGTGCATGTGCCTCCAAATCCTTTGAACGTGATGTATTCACCTTGGCTCTTTGCCATGTGGGGAATTGACATGATTGGAAAGATTGAACCGACTACTTCAAATGGCCACAGATTCATCTTAGTAGCCATTGATTACTTCACCAAATGGGTGGAAGCAGCTTCGTATGCAAACGTCACCAAACAAGTGGTAGCCAGATTCCTGAAAAGAGACATTATCTGTCGATATGGAGTACCCGAGCGAATCATTATTGATAATGGTTCCAATTTGAATAATAAGATGATGGCATAACTGTGTCGGGACTTCAAAATTCAACATCATAACTCTTCTCCTTACAGGCCAAAGATGAATGACAGTGTTGAGGCAGCTAACAAAAACATCAAGAAGATTGTGCAGAAGATGGTGGTCACTTACAAAGACTGGCATGAAATGCTACCATTTGCCTTGCATGGGTATCAAACCTCAATCAGAACATCCACTGGGGCAACACCTTATCAGCTTGTGTATGGTATGGAGGCAGTCCTACCTGTTGAAGTTGAATTACCCTCCTTACGGGTATTGATGGATGTAAAGTTGAATGAAGCAGAATGGGTCCGTTCTCGGTACAATCAACTGAATCTGATCGAAGAAAAGAGATTAGATGCAATTGTCATGGGCAGCTATATCAGAAAAGGATGAAGAAAGCATTCGATCAGAAAGTCAGGCTTCGGGAATACCAAGTGGGAGATCTTGTGCTTAAAATACTTCTTCCTCCTCATACAGACCACAGGGGCAAGTGGACTCCAAATTACGATGGTCCATTCATAGTAAAGAAGGTTTTCTCTGGTGGAGCACTGATGCTCACTACTATGGATGGTGAAGATTTCTTATCCCCTGTGAATTCAGATGCAGTTAAAAAATACTTCGCATAAAATGACCCACTGAACATAAAAACAGAATGTAAGTCCAGGCAAAAATAGGGCATCCCGGCGAGTAAAAAACAGAATAAAAGACTCAGGCAAAAATAAGGGAAAAAATGAAAAAATGTACACCCGCTGAGTTGAAAAGCCGCATTGGACAGCTCAGGCAAAAATGGGTATCCCGGTGGATTGAAAACCCGAAAGGGCGATCCACGCAAAATAAGGGAATAAGCGAACAACTGCATTCTGAATTCGTCTATATCACTTACAACACGGCAAGCTTCGAAAGGATAAAGTATCAGTCAGAATCAACCTTCTTCAAAAAGCAAGATAAGAAGAGTGTCAAGGTCATACGGGTCAGAGCAAAGGAAGCTCACCGGAGCATCGTCAACATTGCCAACACTTTTACTTTTTCAATTTTTAACAATCTCCTCATTCCAGGGGATCTGTTTCTTTGATTGTATTTGCCAATTCAGGGCACCAAGATTAATAAAATCAGAATTTTCAGTCACACTTCTTTTGTACATTTCTGTTTCGTTTGCAAAATGTCAAATATCCATGATATAATATTTTCATAAAACAAATGAACCATTTTTTTATAAATGCTTGCAGGAAATGTATTTACTCTCAGGAATGTCTAACTCCTATGACGGAATCCGGTAAGGGATACCTCGGGATACTCGTACATTTCTCTTATCTTAACAGGTTGCAGGTATTCAATATTTAGCATGGGGCATGCCAAGCATCCCTTCCCCAGCATATCTCCCCCTCCAAGCAGTATCTGGAATGCTTTTCCCAGCGGAGTTATCAAGGCCTCCTCATCCCCAGCCAGGATCCCCACAAAGAACTCTAGGAAGATCGTTCAGTGATCTTTCCTCCCCCAAACAGAGTTCCAGGTCTCTAAAAGAAAAAAGAACCATCTCCCCTGCAGAGTCCCAGCCTCTCCCAGAACAGCAATGCCTGAAGTTGTTACACAACAAAGTGACGGAAGCCTCCTTCTTCTCCCCAGCTGGGTTTCTCCTTACAGGATAGGTCTATTAATGATCTCTTCCCCCAAGCAAAGTTGTATATCCTAACAAATCTAACAATGATCTTCCCCAGCTGGGATACTCCTCCAGGAAGATCAGCCAGAGATCTTCACAACAGCAGGATCCAAATCCCAGATCGGTTTCTTTTTGCATAATCATATCATTCACATCATTTTTCCCCATAAAGCGTAGCATTCCGTCTAATACGGAGCATTATGGCAAAAATAAAACATTTGCATGATCACAAGTCAGGCTCAAACCAGTCACCTGCAAATACCACCAGTATTTCATCAGCAACGCATATGAAAACTCACATCCCTTGCAAATAAAAGCCAAAACGTCCCTTTTACACTCTCCAACACAAATGCCTGTTCATATATACACTTTTTTGACACTCGTCCATGTCATACTATTCCCCTGCAGGTATAAGCCAAATACCCTCTTTGCACTCTCAAACACAGATACCTATACATATTCTTTTGACACTCGTCTGTGTCACCTTCCCCAGCACGGTTGCCCAAACACTTATTACAAACTAAATACTTCTCTATAAACACTTGTTACAAACCAAGTACTTGTTTATATTATACTCCTTTCGACACTCGTCTGTGTCATCCTATCCCCACAGGTCGCCAGAACACCTTTTACATATAAGTTCATAACTTATACAATTTCCCTTCTAACACCCGTCCGTGTCACCTTTCCCCATCAAGTTGAACACTCGTCCGTGTCTTACTCATACTTCACAATACTTGTTCATACTTATACAGATACGCGTCTGTATCTTGTATATATACTTATTCCCCACAGATTCGACACTCGTCAGTGTTCTTTGTTAACCAGTTGGTACTCGTCCGTACCATCTTCTCTGAACATGCGTCAGCGTTTGTTTCTACCGATACTCATCCGTATCATGGTCTTAAGGATGCTCGTCCGCATCTTTAGTCTATACACAGCGTCAAAACACTTATACTTTTTATTCTTGAGCATAAATACTCGTCTGTGTTTACCATTCCCCAGCAGAACAACTTTTCTCCTATCTGACATTCGTCATATGTCGTGATACTTTCGGAAGCCGTACCCTGCCAGGTGATCATCCTTCACCTTTGGATGATCGTCCCTCATCCCTTTCCCCAACGTAGTCTCCATTATTGGAACCCCTTTTCTATCCGGCATTCGTCCTATGTCGTGATATTTAGCAGCCGTCCCCTGCTAGGTGATCGTCCTTCACCTTTTGATGATCGTCCTTCATCATATTATCCGATGGTCGTCCCCATTATTGATCTTGTTATCTGACATTCGTCCTATGTCATGATAAAGCCCCGAGAGTAGCCGTACCCTGCTAGGTGATTGTCCTTCACCTCTTGAAGACCGTCCTTCATCATGCTTATCCGATGGTCGTCCCCATCATTGACCTTTTCTATCCGACATTCGTCCTATGTCGTGATAAAGAGCAGCCGTCCCCTGCTAGGTGATCGTCCTTCACCTTTGATGATCGTCCCTCATCATTATTTCATTTATTCTTTGAACCGATGGTCGTCCCCATTGTTGTTTACTTTACCTTGCAAAGCTGATGGTTGTCCCCGTCATGATCTCTCTATTTCCCCAGCATGTCGGTCATCCCAGTCATTGCTTTATCCCCATCAGTCGTCCTCTGCTCGATGGTCGTCCTCCATCGCCTGCATTTAATAATCATGCTATACTTTCTTTTACAATTTATATCCCTTTTATTCTTCTCCCCAGTGATTGCAAATTTTGGACTGTCTTTGATATTCAACCACAAGTTATCTTGTTTGTCTGTTAAGCCCGTCGCTTACATCCTGCACAGCTAACTAATATTTGAATAGGAGCAGCTGTAAACACCCCAAATTTTCCCTCATTAATTTCACACCATGGCTTGTGATCTTTCATCTTTGCATGAGTTTAAGCATATCATCTCATATTGCATTTTTGTTTCACTGCATTAGTTCAAGTTCATTTGCATCTAGGGTTTGTGATCTGAGCAATCCAAGGATCCATCCGAGCCACTCCAAAGGTCTCCAATCATTCCAATAGGTTCCATGTGTGTTCTATCATCATATCATATCCCTCAAAGATCAAGGAAGTCAAAAAATCACAA
The DNA here is from genome assembly GCA_963966055.1 of Lathyrus aphaca. Lineage (NCBI taxonomy): Eukaryota > Viridiplantae > Streptophyta > Magnoliopsida > Fabales > Fabaceae > Lathyrus > Lathyrus aphaca. Next base: position 72,575,382 of record OZ014519.1, read on the forward strand.
GAACTTGGGAATCATGGAAGTAGAGCTAGGGTTTCACTACACAGACCTGAAACTAGGGTTTTGATTTCAGAGGCCTTAACTCCAAATTTTTGGGCCATTCTTGTTTTTTATGTTCTTAAGATGTTATAAGGATCATGTGTACCAAGTTTTATGAAGACATTCATTGTGGAAGTCATCTGTTCATTGGGTAACTTCTTGAGCAAGTCAGAGCAAAATTAGGGCATCTGAGGCCCCCAACAATGGAACCAAAGTGGATTTTTCATCAAATTGAAGTTATATGATCTTTATTTGATCATTGAAGTGCTTGGAAGTTCACAAAATTGAAGAAATTTGAGCTAAACCAAAAGTTGCCAAAAATGGAAATGACTTGTAATGGAAACTTTCCATTTTGGGATAGTTTTTCAACCTCTTCTTTCTCAACCAAAAATGCTTCAAATGAAAAATTGTTGGTCATGAAAGTTGTAGATTGGATCATTCCCTTTTCAAAAAATTTCAAGAACAAGTTCTAATTCATTATGGAACTCAAGTTATGGCCTTGCAAAGTTGGCAAAAATCCTATAATTTTCACTTTCACACCAAAGAGGATTTTTTGCAATTTCACATACCAAGCCATTTTGTGACCGCTAATCACTCTCTAAGAATCATACCAACATAATACCATGCATTGTGACCAAAATTTCCCAAAGGATCATTCTATTTCATGCCTTGAACTTTAAGAAATTCAAAAGGGGCCAAAGTTCTTCAAATTTGCAAAAGGGCATGAATCTTCTCATACACTTGCTGCAGCACCCCAAATCATTTTCCATGGCTCTCCTTGATCAATGCTGAGCCAGGATATGCCAAAGAACATCTGCAACATGAGCCCATACCTCAAGTACACAAGTTGTTGACTTTTTGCAAATCACCCCATACCAATCAGCTGCAGCCACAACCACTCTCTGGCCAATAGGGTTATGTTATGTGGACTAAATGCAAGCCAATGCATAACACACACAAGCCAAGAACCTCAGATTCACCAAGTTTCACAAAAATCACCTTCAAGCAAAAACTTTCGAAACTCTCTGTCCAGCCACTCAAACTTCAAACAAACTTCACCATTCAACTCACCGTCATCATTAGAACATTTCCCAACCATCAAACCAACCTGAAACCCCACAAACACAAAACACGATTTCAGGCCAGTTGAGTTGCAACCCTTCAATCCAGCCATTCTAAACTCCATCCAAGCACTGCAACATCATCAAGGGGTCAAATAAAGAGGATTTGCACAAAAGAAGAGGTCCAAAAGCTCCAGAAGTGAAAGCTTCAGCTCAGGTAGCCATCTTCAAACTTTTTTCCAGAACTTGTTTTTTATGTTATAGAAATGATCTATATGCTTCACTGATAACACTGCACTTGTTGTTTTTGAAAATGATTGAGTATTGAGCCTGTATCGTGTTTCTGAAAGTTTTGCCATTTTTATGTTCTTCTTTGAATCTTGAGATTGATGCATGAGAAATGAATTTTGAGGTTGGATTCAGGTTTAGGGAGGTGAGGGAAAGTGATCTGGAGCTTTAGAGCTCTGGAAATGGCCTAGGGAAGAAGTTGGGTTGAGGGTCCTGCCGGAGAAGATGACCGGAGCTAGCTCCGGTCACCTGAAAATAATTAGGGTTAGTGATTAGGGTTAATTAGCTAGGTTTAAATCTGGACCTTTGGATTTAGGTTCCCGCGCGCATGAAAAGCTCATATCATTTCACTTAACCCTAATTTTTAATTAATTAAGTTAATTAATTTATTTAGCCAGATTCAATCTCACCCACTCATCTGCACGCGCAGTCAAACCAGGTTTAAACCTCAGCCATTAGATCAGTTGACTTTCCCTTATTTTCATTTTTATTTCATTTTAATCCTATTTTCTTTGCCATTTTATTTAAAATACCTAGAAAAGTCCTAAAAATATTTCCTTCTGCATTTTAATTCCAAATATTTTTCTTCACCCAAAAACATTTTTATTTTTATTTTTTGCATTAGAAAATCATTTTAAAAATATTTAAATGTTTATTTTAATTAATTAATGGAAATTAATTAATTAAAATACCATTTAGGTTTCCAAAAATCACAAAAAAAATTCATATTGCATCTTAAGACATTTAGAAACATTGTCAAACCATTCATTCAAATTTATTTTTGGTTTTGATCCAATTTTAACATTTTTCTTGAATTTAGGGTTCATAAAATTCCCTTTTTAGAACCCTAACTTTGAAAATTCTTTTCTGCCTAACTATGAAGGGTTTGACAATGATTCTTTTTGCATTGTTTTCCATATAGCATGTAGTTTCTAGGATATTTTGGTCATGAATTTATCTTGCATTTTCCATTTGATTTGAATTTTCCCTCTTAAGGTACCCAAAAACCCTCGTTAACTTAGAAAAATCATAACTTCCTTTAGGTTTAGAGTTAGACCTTCTCCTTTGGAGTGTGATATCATATGGGGTTAGGGTTCCTTTGATTTCATTTGAAAAATTTTATCATGTGATTTGCTTCTGTTTTTGTCATCTGCATCTCATCCTTTCATGTAACCCTAATTTTGCATCCATACTTGCATCTTACATTGCATTTCATGAACATGTGAACTTGCCATGACTTTATAAGAACTTGTATGCCATCTTAGACATCTTAAGACATTGCTTGAACATTGCTTGGTCATTTCTTCATACATTTGGTATGCTTTGCATCCATTTCATTTCATAAGCATACATGTGTTTTCATACTTCAAAGCATGCCTCATTTGTATCCAATCTCTCATATGAACATTCATAACACTTGGTGTGCCTTTGCATCATCTCATAGCATCCTTTGCATCATGTGTTTGCTTCTGGTTTTGGTTTTTACCTTTGCATATGTTTCATTTTCATTTCATTTCTTTCCTTATGCTAACATTTTCAGGTGGTAAGTTAACTTGAGAAGTGAATTTGCCTTCACTTCTCATTTCTCTTCATCTTCTTCATATGCATCCTTGCTGCATTTTCATTTCTCTTAGAGTGAGCTTGCTCATTCATGTTCATCTCTCACTTTCTTTCTCTAAGTCACTTATCTTCTTCAGTGAAGTAAGTAACTTATTCATCCGTTTCTTCCTCCTTTCATCTGCTTCTTCCATTGGTGGCTTCTTTGAAGATCTTTCTCAAGCCTTACAAACCATAGTAACATCCAAGCATGACAAAAATTAGGGTTGTGATTAGTCCCCCTTTAGCTTTTACCTTTGTGTCTTCTTTGTGTCTCTTTTCTCACCTCATCATTAGAGACTAAACCTTTAAGGTTTTAAGACTTTGTGATTAGGGTTATGCCTACATCCTTCTCTTAGGATGGAGTGTATAACTTTAATCCTAAGTGTTAAACCCTTAATTTGTTTAAATCTCTTAATCAATCCATCTAATAATCACTAAGACATTTACTTGTAACTTGGGCCTTGCATTAGGGTTCTAATTCTTCCTTTATTGGTTAAGAAGGACTAACCCTAGTATTTAATGGACAAGTCCCTCTCAAGTTGTCTTACAAACTTAAAAGTCACTTCTTAATCTCATCTCTAATTAAAATCCATGTAATAAAGGTTTGTTTTGTCATGAGGTTAATCCCTAATCATGGATTAAGTTGAGGTATCTTCCTCAACTTAAGTGTGCTCATCTATTATCCTTCTATTAGGATGGTGTAATGGGTCCACTAATCCTTGATTATGGCTTAAACTCATTACTTAACACTAAACAAAAAATCAAAAAACATCTAAATAATCACAAGTAGGTTAATGATCTTAATCCTACATCATCATGATAATTAAGTTGAGATGTTTATCTCATACTTAAGGTATTCTCACCATCCCTAATCAAAGGGAGGATATGATGAGTTTACTAACCCTTGGTTTAGGCTTAAGATCATTAACTTATGACAAACACCAAAAAAGGCAATAAAAGATTGAAAACACAAAAGCAAACAATAATCGTCTCCTCCGGGATTGTTTTCTCATCATCTTCACTCACAAACGAGAACTTGTTTCTTCCGTCTAATGAAAGACAATTAGCACTTGAGCCAGACAAGTCATACACTTGAGCATAGACAAGCAAGCAGTTTACAGTCAAATCATTTTCAGTCTCTTTGAGTTGAACTACGGTGTTCTGACTTCCTCATTGCACGAGAGGATATGAAGGCATAACTTAACCGTTATCGAACAAAAGTCTTTGTGTCTTCCCCCTTTTTCAACATTCTTTTCAAGCCTCATCCCTGAGCACCTCACTTCATTTTCTTGCACTGACACTTGTACATTCTTTTCCAGCTTTTGCACACAGATAGCACAGACACTACCCCTTTATACATAATCTTTCAAGCGTGGATCCCGTCGAGTACGACGGACAATCTGGGTGCTAATACCTTCCCAGGTTGTAACCAACCCCCTTTCTCAGTTTCTCATGTTCGCAACCGTCTTATCCATATCTTTCTAGGTTTATGCAGCATTACCTTTCCTTCGGGATAAAAATGCCTTGCTGGCGACTCTATTCAGTTCACCCTCATTTCTTCTTTCGCCGACCGTTCGCGCTTGTACCGGTATGCAAATCCTTGGGAGCGACAGAGGGCGTTTGAGATGACGTGCGAGCACCTGGGCTCGGGGGCTACCCTTCCTCTCTTTTTCCGGCTATTCTCTCTGCAACGCCATGTGGGGCGTGGGACCGATCGGAAAGGGTTCATCTCTTTCAAGCAGCGGGCTAAGATTTTCAAAGCACACTCGGAGTCGGTCAGGTCGTTCAAAGGTGACTACATCTTGATCGAGCCTTTGACCAAAGGGGTGACTAGGACGATCAACTTTATGGGCAAAGACACTGATGACAATGACGTGCCTCGGTTGGACGCTGAAGGTCGACCGATTCGTAGGAGGATCTGGAGGTTCCCCTTCTCTTGGGAGCATAGTCACTACGGGCGGCCGGTGTGCGACTTTGTGCAAGTAAGGGATAACCTGGACGAGGATGATGCGACCAGTTTTGAAGAATTCCGCAAGTTGGCATCATCTTTTACCCCAATCCCTTTGGTTGACGAGGAAGGGAAGGTGATGCTAGTCTCTGACGGAGGGGAGACTTCAGAACGTCCGATGATCGATGTCACAGCTCTCCTGGCCTGTAAAAATGGGCAAGAAGTGTCTGATTTATTTGGTATTTCTTGTTTTTTATTTTGTTTTTTGTATGTCGTGCTTCTGTGCTCGTGACTGGCCTGACCCTTGTTTCTTTTGTTTCGCAGGTTCGATGATGTCGCTGGACAAGATCCAGGAGAGGTTGTTGCAGGCCAACAAACGGAAGGCCAGGACTATTCAGACCAGATTGGTCAGAAATGATACGAGTGGTTCTGGTTTGGGCCCCATCGCTCAAGGATCACCGGGCGTGTCCTCGGGTTCGACCCTCAAAAAACATAAGGTCGGAGCGGTTGTTACTGATTTGATGACGAACGCCCTCGTAAAGCTAAAGCATCCCTTACCTCCATGCTTCGTGCAACAGAACTTCTTTGAATGCACATCTTTGGAGGTCGACCTGGCAGACTCGCTGTACCTCGAGCATATGGACCGTCCTTCCCGGAGGCTGTCATTGGCGCAGGATGCCAGTGCGGTGATGCAGATGTTGTCGATGGCATCCTTGTTTGCTGAAGGGAGTTCCGGGCAGGAGCTCAAAATTAACCGACTAAAGACTCTCTTGGCCTCCTATGAAGAGAAAGCAAAGAAAGCTGTCGAGGATGCTGAGGCCACGACCACGGAGCTGGCGGTGCGGGCGGACGTGATCGCTAAGCTGGAGGTGGACAAAAAGAAGGTCGTCGATCAGAATAGGAAGCTGGGAGATACCTTCTTCCCCAAGGATGACGAAGATGAGGACACCAAGGGGTTGATGAGTCGGGCGCATTTTATTGCGCGACTGGATCAGGACCTCGAGGATCTGTGGGACTCGACTAAGTTGAGTTTCCAGAATGTTGTGGACCAGATAAAGGCCCTCCATCCCGAGATGAACCTCGATACCGATCAAATCAGCTATTTGTACAAGGTCAAAGATGGTCGGATCGTGGTCCCTGATTACATGGTCGTGGACGACTCTCAACCTGGGGAGTCTGAGCAGTCGATCCAGTCAGTCGTCCAGCAACTTCCGAATGATGACCGGCATGGGGTGCAAGAGGGTGAGGGTAATTAGGTCGGCCTGCGAGCCTAAATTACTTGTAATTTTAAATTTTTGTTTGGGTACTTGGTCCCATTTTCATGTAATCTCGAACAATTCGGCCTTTATGGGTCACAACCTTTTGAATTAACATTTCTGACCTTGGTGGTCGTTTTACAATTTATGCAGCCTTTTTGATTATGTGTATGATTGCTCGTCCGTCGGAGGACTTTCATTTTTAAACGTTTATTTTTTGTTAAGTGTTTTGTGCTCGTTTGGAGCGTGACGTAATGGTCGATAAAAACGGGGGACGAATGCTCATAAGGGATGTGATCCATCAGTTTTGGGGAATGATCGGACGTGTGGAGGTTGATCCAAGGTCGGTATCCGGGCCAAGTTTATGGCTCGGACATCCGTGGCTTGAACGTCCCATCGCGAGCTGGGGTTCTGCCTGGTCGTGGTACTTAGGCGACATCGGGATCGTTTGAGTACCCGTACGTGCGACAGTTACTTTCCTCGATACGGTGAGGAGGTTCTATTAGTAGAATGTTTTGAACTGCGATGCTTGTACCTGGGCATGTAGGTTTGGTCGGATCTTTCTCCCTTCGTAGGGGGTTAAGGCGACCTTCATACTAGATGTAGTATTGCTTAAGTTTCTCGGTGTTCCACGACCGTGTGAGCTATTCCCCTGGAGATTTTCTAAGTAGTAGGCTCCGTTTTCGGTTTTTGCCCGAACGCGGTGCGGGCCTCCCCAGTTTGGTGCTAGTTTCCCTTCTCGGGAGTTTTTGTGGTTTTTCCTCAATACGAGGCTCCCGACTTCGAAGGCTCGTTAAATAACTTTCACGTTGTGCCGAGCTGCGATTTTTTGTTTGAACGTGGCTTCTCGGAGATCTGCCCCTGATCGGATTTCTTCGACTAAGTCGAGCTCCTCTCTTAGTGTTTCTGAGTTAGTGTCTTGGTCCATGGGTGATTCTGTGCGCATGGACGGTACGTGCATTTCTATGGGGATGACAGCTTCGGTTCCGTGTGCTAGTCGGAACGGGGATTCTCCGGTCGTCGAATGAGACGTGGTCCTGTATTCCCAAAGGACGCTATGCAGCTCTTCGACCCAGCGTTTCTTGTGTTCGTCCAGTCTTCGCTTGAGGCCCCTCAAGATCACTCTGTTAGCAGCTTCAGCCTACCCGTTAGTCTGAGGGTGCTCGACAGAAGCGAAGTGTTGTTTAGTTCTGACCAAGGATACGAATTCTTGGAAGTGTTTGTCGGTGAACTGTGTTCCACTGTCTGGCACGATAGCGAGCGGTACCCCGAACCGAGCGAGGATGTTTCGCTTGAAGAAGCGTAGGATGTTCAGTGCGGTGATTTTGGCTAGGGCCTCAGCTTCGATCCATTTGGTGAAATAGTGGACGCCTACGATGAGATATTTGTTTTGGCCGGTGCCGATGACGAAGGGCCCTAAGATGTCTAGTCCCCACCAGGAGAATGGCCATGGGGACGATAGTGATTTTAACTCAGTAGGGGGTGCTATGTGTATGTCACCGTGTCGTTGGCATTTTTCACATATTTTAACGTGTTCCTTTACATCGTCCTGCATCGTCGGCCAGTAATATCCTGCTCGTAGGATCTTACTAGCGAGTGACCTTCCGCCAGGGTGTTGCGTGTTGATTCCCTCGTGGACTTCTCTCAACACGTGTGGGGTGTTTTCTTCTTCGACGCATCTGAGGAGTGGTGTGGAGAATCCTTGGTGATACATCTTCCCTCCGACTATCGTGTACGAGCACGACCTTCGTCGCACGGTGCTAGCCATTTTCGGGTCAGCTGGTAACTCGTCTTTGGTCAGGTAATTAAATATTGGGGTCATCCAACAATTAGCGTCGCCTATGATGTTGATGTCTAATGTTGTTGACGTTTTTCTAATGCTAGGTTGGGGGAGTATCTCCTGTATGACAGATTTGTCGCCCCCCTTTCTCTTGGTGCTCGCCAATTTGCACAAAATATATTCTCGGATGTTGTTCTCGCGCGGGACGTGCCTGACTTCTACGGATGTGAATCATTTTAGCTTTTCCTTGACTAAGGCTAAGTATTCGGCCATGTTGTCGTTTTTAGCTTGAAAATCGTCTTGTACTTGGCTAGCGACCAATAGTGAGTCCGTGCATATTATGATTTCTTCTGCTCCCAGGTCGTCAGTAAGGTGCAACCCGACCAAGAAGGCCTCATATTCTGCCTGATTATTGGATGTGGGGAAAGATAGGGTTAAGGATGCTTCGATGAGCATTCCTTCATCGCTCTCTAACATGAGCCCGACCCCGCTGCCTGTCGAGCTAGATGATCCATCGACGAAAATGGTCCATTTAGATGGAGATGTTGTTGTTTGCTCGTTGAAGGTAAGTTCTGCTACGAAGTCGGCTAATGCTTGAGCTTTGAGGGCCTGTCGTCCTTCGTATTTGATGTTGAACTCGGCCAATTCTAACGACCATTTAAGCATTCGACCGGCCATGTCGAGTCTTCTGAGTATCTGTCTGATGGGTTGGTCCGTTCTGACGATGATAGTATGGGCCAAGAAGTAGTGTCGTAACATCCTTTCCGCGAAGAGTAGGGCTAGAGCTACCTTTTCGATTTGCAAGTACCTGAGTTCGGGGCTGTTCAATGTCTTTCTCGTGAAGTATATGGGTTTTTGCCCCTCGTGGAGCTCCCGGATAAGGGCTGCACTAACAGCCTCGTTTGACACGACGAGGTAAAGGTATAGCGTTTAACCTTCATTGGGTCTGGAAAGTACCGGTGGTTCGGATAGTGCTTTCTTTAGGTGGGCCAGGGCTTGCTCGCATTTGTCGGTCCACTCGAAAGTTGACTCTTTGCGGAGGTGTTTGTAGAATGGGAGCGTGTGCTGGGCGGATTTAGCCACAAATCGAGCGAGGGAAGCGAGCACTCCGTTCAGTGACTGTATGGATTTTTTAGAGTTTGGGGTAGGTATTTCTGTGAATGCTCGACATTTATCCGGGTTGGCTTCAATCCCTCGCTCGGTTAAGTAGAACCCGAGGAATTTACCTGCCCGAACTCCGAATGTACATTTTTCAGGGTTGAAACCCATCTTGCATTTTCGAGCTTGGTCGAACACCTTTCGTAGGTGGGAAGCATTATCTGTTTCTTCCTGGGATTTGACTATCATGTCGTCCATGTATACTTCGAGCATGTCCCCAATTTTAGCTCGGAAAACTTTGTTCATCATGCGCTGATAAGTGGAGCCTGCGTTTTTTAGACCGAAGGGCATAATGTTATAGTAGTAATTGCCCGATTCGGTCATGAAGGCCGTGTGTTTTTTGTCGGCCATGGCCATGGGAATTTTGTTATATCCTGAATAAGCATCCATGAATGAGAGTAGTTTGAAACCGGCCGAGTTGTCGACCAATTTATCGATATTTGGCAAAGGGTTAACATCTTTTGGGCAAGCCCGGTTAAGATTAGTATAATCAACGCACATTCGCCATTTTCCATTAGATTTTTTCATAAGTACAACATTGGAAATTCAGGTGGTGTACCTGGCCTCTGTTATAAAGTTTGCCTCTAGGAGGTCTTCTACAGCTTTTTCGGCCGCCTTAGCTTTTTTGGTTGACTGTTTTCTCCTCCGTTGGGCGATGGCCTTGTGATTTGGATCGATGGAAAGATGGTGACATGCTACGTCTGGATCGAGCAGGGAATTTCCGCTATGCTCCACACGAATAGGTCGGCGTTCCCCCTCAGGCATACTTCTAGCTGTCTTTTTGCTATTTCTGGGAGGTGTGCTCCGATCTTCACGCATCTGCTCGGGTCCTCTCCCAGCGGGATCAGTTCAAATTCACCGTCGGGGATAGGTCGGGCTAATGAAGAGGAGGGCTGCTGAGAATTCTCGGCCTCATCTGGAAACCTGCAATCGAGGTCGATGGAATCGACCCATGGGAGAGGTGCGGGTGCATCAGTGTTCAGGGAGCAAGCTGAGGTGGAGGCTTTTGGCTGATACAATATCGAGCTAAGGCCTTTAGAGGCCGCTTCGAAACAACGTCGGGCGGCTTCCACGTCACCATTCAGGGTGGCAACTCTTCCTGAAGTGGTGTAGTACTTCATCTTTAGATGGACGGTGGATGGGACAGCTAGGAGTTCGACCAGAGTTGGTCGACCTAGAATGCATTGGTATAGAGAACGACAATCGACGACCAAGAACTAGATGCAGATTGATCGAGGTATTTCTGCGGCTCCGAAGGTGACTATCAGATCGACGTAACCCCACGGTCGTGACACCACACTGTTGAAACCTTGTAGGTCTGATCCTACGTATGGTGTCAGGTGAGTTTCGTTCAGCTGGAGCGTAGCGAATAGCTGTGAGTACATGTTGTCGCATGAGCTACCCTGGTCGACCAGTATCCTACGGATGTCGAAGTTGGCCATTTGGGCTCGGATGAGCTGTGGAATGCTGGCATTAGGAGCTCCTCCTAACAGTTCTTCTTTATAGAAGGAGATGGGCACTGAATTGTCTCTGGGGGGGGTCCAATGTGGCATTCAGGGCCGGCCCTTTCGCAATTACCTGGTCGAACTTCCTTTTTATGGAACCGACCGTGATCTTATTGAACCCCCCGCCCGAGATCACCATGGCGGAAGGGAAGTTTTCCCATGGGCTATGGGAAGAGAGATAACCTGTACTCGTTGGAAGGTCTGGTAGAAAGAAGTCTTCTGGGCGATAGATGTTGAGGGACACTTGCATGTTGGCGTCTGCAGGGACTGCCGCTACTTCCTCAATTTTGATGGCTTCTTGTATCTCCGGCCTAGAGGTCTCCTTGGATTTAGTAAACTGTTTGAGGTGGCCATATTTGATGAGTATCTCTATTGCTTCCTTCAGGTAGATGCAATCTTCAGTGTTGTGTCCATGGCTCTTGTGAAACCGACAATACTTGGTTTTATCGGTGCCCGGTTTAGCGGGTAGCTGCTTGGGGAAGCGCACCCCCGCTTGGCAGAACTCCGAGTTAGCACATTCGGACAGTATTTTCTCGCTCGACACCAGCAAAGGCGTATATTCACGAAATCGACCCGCCAGTCCTCTCTGCTCCCGCGGTTCACGGGAGCGATCTTCCTTTCTTTTGTCGCTTCCCCGACGAGATGTCGAGGGCTCGTCTAATTTGGAAAGGTTTGCATCCTCTCGTCGTTGAGCATCGCGGACGGAACTAGCCGCCTGCTTTTCCTCGTATTGGATATATGCTTGGGCTTTCAAGAGGAACGCATCCAGAGTAGCGGGTGTTTCAATACCCACTGCGCGGTGAAAGTCGGTAGACGGGCGCAATCCACGTTCCAGCAAATATTTCTTCATGTCGTCTGTTCCTCTCGATGTATGTTCGGAGAGGTTCGTCTTTGCCTTGGATTATGGCCTCGAGAGATGCTTCCATTTTCGGATGGCGTCTGGAAGCGGTGAAGTGCCTGGAGAAGGTTCGACCATGTTATCTCCAAGAAGTGATGTATTCAGGCTCGATACTTTTATACCTAGTCATCGCCCCTTTCCTTAAGGTGGTCGGAAAGAGACAACACTTGATTGCTCCTCGGACGCCTCTGTAGCCGAGTAGAGCGTCGATGTTCTCGATATGCTCTTCGGGGTCGGTTGTTCCGACGTACGAACCCAGAGGAGGGGGCTTCTCGAGTCCTCTCGGTAATCTGGCGGCCATGATCTCAGAGGATAGGGGTCCCCTGATATCATCATCGTCGCTAAAGGTGATCGTGAGGGATCTTGACCGGTGCTTCCGGTCTCGTCACGGGGATGGAGAATTCGACCTGTTCTTCTTTGATCGTTTCGGGGATGGAGATTGAGATCGTCTTCCTTTTTGGGGAGGGGATCGATGAGCGTTCTCTTGACCCGTGATGATTCTTGGTCGGTACTGGTGATCGAGGTCTTCGTGGGGGTGACCGACCGCGGTTCCGTATAGAGGATTCGTCGTGGTGGCCCTTATCTTTCCTCCTTCGGGGGGAAAGTCTGTGTTGGCTTCGGTGCCTCTTGGGTGATCGAGATGATCGACGACCAGCGTCCTCCAAACGGGCTATCTTGGCACCGTGTGCTAGGAGCAGGAGATGTGTTTGATTGATTGTCTTAACCAATGCAGCGAAGTCTGATCCGGTGGGATGGAAGGTATGATCTCTGGTTGGCTCTCAAGCGGTTAATCGCGCTCGGGAGATGGCGAAGTAATCTTTCCGCCCTGACGATCTTGGACGGTTTCTTCGTGTGAGGGGGTGAAGAGGTTGCTCCCCCGTTGAGTAATGAGGACACCATCAACTGTGTGGGCTTCGCACGGTATGTCGTTAGCAGCCATGGATCTTTATGAATAGTAACTTTGGTTCTTGAATTTCTTTGGTGAAGAAGAACGGGGAAGTTTGTTTCCCCCAGACGGCGCCACCTGATTGTACTTGGAGATCAGGATCCGATATGGCCGCGTCGAGCGTGGACGAGTGCTGTTGATGATGGAAAAGAGATGGGGGGTGTACCTGCAAAGGAAATCTGATGCTAAAGTCAAAGAACGAGCAACGAGTGAGCAAGTACGATATTTTTGGGTCTAGATTTGAATACCTGACCCTCTCAAATAAGAGGGTTTATATATTGGTCCAAGTGAGTGCTCATTGGCCCAGAATGTTGGGCGCGGATCGCGGATCGCGCAATAATCGACGGTGATTAGGAATTAGCCGTTGGGGCGAGAAGGAGCCTTCTCAACAGGCTCCTCACCCGGCAGTGTAGTTGTCCGACCGAGGGCAGGTCGAGCAGTCGACTTCATAGCTCCGAGCGTGGTCGGGTTTTTGTGGGCCGTTGGGCCGCGAGATAGATATGGCCCAATTCTGATGGTTGGGTTAGTCCGGAACATATATATATATATATATATATATATATATATATATATATATATATATGTGTGTGTGTGTGTATATGTTTTGTCAACATACACATTCATTCATACATTCATAATCATATAGCATTTATCTCACGTGATAAAGATTCTTCTCTACAGTTCTTTCCTATATATATATATATATATATATATATATATAGATATGTATCTATATATATATATAGGGTGGGAATCAGCCGAAAGCACGATTCCACAGAGTACTTACAAAATAGAAAATTGTAATTTATTGGGAAAAAGGGCTACATTGAAACATTATGATCCTTATCCTTCTACCAATTATGAGTTTGGAGTTTTTAGCGCTTCTGCTTGTGATGACTTCGATGAGTGACTTTCTACTATTGATCCAATCTGGTTGGAGGCAGTTACTTGTCATGAATCCCTAACATTTTGCCGAGACGCTCATTTCTCCCTAAGTCGCCCTTTCGGGTTTTCAACTTAGCGAGCTTTTTTTTTTACTTTAAGGTGAAGTATTTCTTGACTGCATCAACATTTATAGGGTAAGTAAATTCCTCACTGTCCAATGTTGCGAGTATTAAGGCAGCTCCTGAGTAGGCTTTCTTGACCACATATGGGTCGTCATAATTCGGAGTCCATTTGTTCCAAGTTGATGATAAATGATTGGATTTTATTGAGCATGATATCTCCTTCTTTGAAGACACGAGGTCTAACTTTCTTGTCGAATGCTCTCTTCATCTGTTGCTGATATAACAGACTGTGATAGAGGGCAGACACTCTCTTTTGTTCTATCAGATTGAGCTCATCGATTCTGCTTTGGCACCACTAAACTTTTGTGAGTTTGGCCTTCATCAGTATCCTTAAGGATGAGATCTCAACTTTTATTGGGAGAACTGCTTCCATTCCATAAACAAGTTAGAAAGGGGTTTCCCCTATTGAAGTGCAAACAAAATTTCAATATCCATGAAGAGCGTAAGGGAGCATCTCGTGTCAATCCTTGTATGTCATGACCATCTTCTGGATAATTTTCTTGATAATTTTATTGGTGACTTCCAATGCTTTGTTCAAGTTGGACCCATTGCCAGTAATGAGTTGGCTCGGAACACCAAAGTGGAAAATTATATTGTTTTTGATAAACCGGACGACCACTTGTCGAGTTACATTGGCATATGATGTTGCTTCGACCCATTTGATAAAGTAGTCAATAACTACCAGGATGAACCGATGTCTGTTTGAAGCTTTGGGTTCGATTATTTCAATCATGTTGATTACTCGTATTGAAAATGGCCATGGAAAAGAGAGAGCATTGATAAGTGCCGAAGGAGTATGAATCTTATCAACATAAATTTTACATTTATGACATCTCCTCGCATGTTTGCGGCAATCTGCCTCCATTGTGATCCAGTAGTATCCTGCTCAGAGTATTTTTCTTGCCATTATATATCCATTGGTATGAGTATCAAAATATCCTTCATGAATTTATTTCATGAGTATTCCAGTTTCGCGCTCATCTACACACCTGAGTAGAACCATGTCGAAGTTTCTCTTGTAAAGTACATCTTGGTTGAGGAAGAAGTTTCCTGCTAATCTTCGGAGGGTCTTCCTGTATTTTCTTGACAATACAAATGGGTATTCCCTTTTCTGCAGGAATCGTTGAATGTCATGATACCAAGGTTTTCCATCAGTAGCAGTTTCGATTGCAAAAATGTATGCTGGCCTCTCCAGACGCATAATGTCGAATCTCAAAATGTCAGCCATGTGATTTTCCTCACGAGGGATGTGATGGGATTCAACTCTGTTGAAAAATGGCAACAATATCCTTGCATAATCTCGGTAAGGGATCAGTCCCTACTGTCGTGTTTCTCATTCTCCTTTGATCTGATTGATCACTGAGGCAGAATCTCCGTACACGTGTAAATTCTTGATCATGAGTTCAAATTCTTCTTCAATACCCATGATTCAAGCTTCATACTCGGCCTCGTTGTTTGTACATTTGAATGTTAATCTGGAAGTGAATGTAATGTGGGTTCCATTTGAAGTGACAATGATTAGCCCAATCCTGTTTCCATAAGAATTAAATGCTCTGTCGAAGATTAGTCCATAAAGGGATCCTGATTCTGGTCATTTTTTTGGCAGTGGAATGTCACAATCTTTCATCTTAAGATACATGACATATTCGTCTGGGAAGTCAAATGTGACTGGATCCTGATAACTGATGGGATGATGAGCATAAGGATCAACAAGGATACTTCCTTTGACAGATTTCTGTGCGTGATACTCAATGTCGTATTCAGATAACAACATTTGCCAACGAGCAATTCGTCCTATTAATGCTTGGGTTTTGAACACATATTTGTTTAGCTTCCCAAGTAGTATGATCGATCATATACTGGCGAATATGTTTAGCTTCCCAAGCTAGAGTGTAACATGTTTTCTCGAGTATTATGTACTGAGTTTCATAACTAGTGAGTTTCTTGCTTAGAAAACTTTTCTTTTCATTTTGTCTTGCTGGCCAAGTACATATCCTATGAAGTCTTCTAAAACGTTGAGGTACATGATCAATAGTCTGCCTTCAACTAGAGGAGACAAAATTGGTGGCTTTAACAAGTATTCTTTGATATTTTCAAAGGCTTCCTGGAAGTCTTCTGTCCATTCATGACTTTGATTCTTCCAGAGAAATTTGAATATTGGCGCGCATGTCGCGGTCATGAGGAATATGAATCTTGAGATGTAATTGAGACGTCCCAGGAATCCTTTTACTTGTTTGTCCATTTTCGGAGCAGGTATTTCTTAAATATCCTGACTTTGTCAAGATCGACTTCGATTCCTTTCTGACTGACGATGAATCCCAAGTGTTTTCCTGATCGGACACCAAAGGTGTACTTATTAGGATTCAGTTGTAGTTTATATTTTCTTAGACGTTGGAACAATTTTTGTAGATGTGCAATGTGTTCCTCTTCAGTATTCGACTTAGCGATCATGTCGTCAACGTTTACATCAATCTCTTTATGCATTATGTCATGAAAGGGAGTTGGCATTCCCCTTTGACAGGTAGCACCAGCGTTCCTTAATCCGAACGACATTACTTTGTAACAGAAGGTGCCCCAAGGTGTAATGAAAGATGTTTTCTCCATGTCTTCGAGTGGCATTTTTATCTGGTTGTAGCACGAAAATCTATCCATGAAAGAAAATACTTTGTACATTGGTTTATTGTCTACCAGCATGCCGATGTGTGGTAAAGGGAAGTCGTCTTTTGGACTTGATTTGTTGAGATCTCTTTAGTCTACACATATTCTTACTTTTTTGTCCTTCTTTGGTACTGGCATGATGTTTTCCAACCATTGAGGATATTCTGAAGTGGCGAGAAATCCTGCATCGATTTTCTTCTGTACCCCTTCCTTGATTTTAAATGCCATGTCTGGATGAGTTCTTCTCAATCTCTGCTTGACTGACGAACATTCTAGGTTCAATGGTAGATGATGTTGCGTGATGTTGGTATCTAACCCTGGCATGTCTTGGTAGGAACAAGCAAATACATTGAGAAATTCTTTGAGTAATGAGATCAGGTTTTACTTTTGGTCAAACTGAGTAGTGCATCGATATTGACTTCCTTTCTTTCCTATTCTGAACCTAAATTGACCGTTTCCAGTGGGTCTTTGTAAGGATGAATGGAATTCTCCTCGTGTCTGAGCAGTCTGGAGATCTCTTATGGAATTTCGTCATCATCTTCATATTCAACTTTGAATACCGATAACTTAAAGTTGGGAGAAGGAAATGGATCACATGTTTCAATGGGGTTTAAAATAGTTAATCTGCGTGATGATGATGTCGATAAAACACATTTAGAGAATGCAAAAGAAAGTTTATGCAGATTAGTTTTGAAAAACGTTTGTTTTTATTTTTTTTGGTTGTTTTTAGGGATTACCATTTTCTGAAAAAGCGAAAAGAGAAAATAGCAATAAGTGAGGAAGTACAAAATGGCATTTTATTTATGATTTATTGATTCTTGAAATACACAACCCTATAAAACAAAACTTTGTCACTTTGGGCTAACTGAAGAGGATAATTTACAACAAGTAAGCCCTAAAAAACATCCCTTGTCATCTGGGCGAGATGAAAGGTCAAAATATAACTAAGCAATTACTTTGGAATGTGAATGATGTTTGGGGCGTCAACAGAGACCCAATCGTAACGAACTCTATTGGAGATGCAGAAGTAGGGAACTTGTCTTCCTGAAGTATCTTTTGTGATGAAATTAATTTCTGGTAATGGAGGATCCGTAAAGTATTCCTTCGATGTAGCTTGATCGTGCGAGAAATTGTCATTTGTTTCTTTATCGATGATCTCAGGAGAGTCTTCCTATCTACTTGATTAGATGTCTTTGATATCGATGCGAGAACTTGCGGGAGCAGTGTACTTTACGAGATAATCGTATTTTCCACTTGGTTGTCCCAAGGTGTCCCACGTTTTTGTGGGAATTTTGGTTTCATTTTCAGTAATGACATTCACTTCTGGTAGTGCAAAGTCGAGGAAGTCTTGTCCTGCAATCCTTGTGAATTCATCGAGATAGCAGGTTGATCGTCCAATAAGTCTTCGAATGTACAATCAAAGTTATATGTCATTATAGTGTCTTCCAATGAGTTGTAAGGAGCAGTAAGTACTTCAGAGGTTTCTCTGTCCTCTGTTTCTGGTATATACTTTGAAGTGGAGATCAACAAGTCGAATGGCTTATGCGCTTCGTCCTGAGAGATATATCCTTCCATATTGAAGTATGTTTTCCACTCGTCATCAGGATCTTCAGAGCCTTCTGAATTGTTTTCCTCGATGATATGAACCTCTTGAGAGATTGGGTGAAGGATGCCTCCACTGTGGAAAATGATTTTAATAGGACCAAAGTTTTTGTCCTTTGCTGTAGGTTTTGTTGCTGCTGAAGAATAACCAAGACTTTTTCTGGATTCACTGCTGACAAGAATTATGACTTGACCCCAACCTTTGATATTGTTGCTTTCCAGGGCTTGGAGAGCATCTTTGTAGGAAGTGATTGACGTTCATATTTCCGACTAATCCTCGTTGCTTACAGAGAGGACTTGGAACTAAGTTCCAACAATGTCTTCTGGTTCTAAATACGATAATGAGGATAAGTTGATAGCAATTAGGGATCTTTCCCCGAAGATTGTTACCAATTTGTTATTCTTTACAAATTTCAGTTTTTGATGAAGTGTGGAGGTCACTGTCCCTACTTCATGAATCCATGGTCAACAAAGTAAACAATTGTATGTTGCGTGAATATCCATGACTTGAAATGTAATTTGGAAGGTGCAAGGTACAATGGTTATGGGAAGATCTACTTCGCCGATAACTACGTTTTGAGATCCGCCAAATGCTTTGACTACAACTTCACGTTTCTTATATGAGGACCTTTAATGGCCAGTCTTACTAGAGTGGACCTTGGCATTATGTTCAGAGATGGACCTGTGTCTACGAGTATGCCATATTGTGATTCATGCCTTCTTCAATAAGATCATCGTCATTAAATCCCAAATTGTTGAAATTAGTAATGTTGGAGACGATACCGTCGAATTGATTCACGGTTACGTATGGTTTTATGAAGGCTTGCTCTAGAATCATTTGTAATGCTTATCGGTGAGCTTCTGAGCTGAGCATAAGAGATAGCATCGATATTCTCAAAGGAGTTTGTAGTAATTGATCCACAATGTTATACTCGCTTATCTGGATGAGCCTAAGGATTTCATCTTTATCCTTTGTTGCAGGCTCTGGATTACTTATCTGACCCACTAACGGGTTGATAACCTAAGCTTGAGGTTCCTTTCCCTTTAAATTTTCTTCAACTCCTAAGTTGAATATTTGTCCACTTCTAGTGACTCGACTAATATCAACGATGCTGTTAAGAGATGGTAGGTATACTTCATTCCCTCATTCCATGTTTGTTAGTCCGTACTTGTACGAAATTGCTTTCTCCGAAGCATGAGGCACTGAGCCTGGAAAATAGATGACCAAATGGGTTAGACAAGCCTTTCGGCTGTCGAAAGTAACCTCTAATTGAGAATCTCTTCGTCAATTTCACAGTACATAAGTTCAACTACTATAACTTCCTATATCATGTTGATAAGTTGCGACTCTTGGAGACAAGCGACATCTTGCTTCATTTGATAATGGAGATTAATTCATACTATGATACATCATCGTTTATGCGTTGAGAAGACCTTACAATTTTCATAACTATAAGGTGGTAAAAGTCTGTATCCACTTTGTATACGATGCATCTTAACTCTGTCTGAGTTTTGTATTCTGGCGTTGAAAGTTTGTCTTCTAGCCGGAGTACCATTATGGAGACTAAGTTGACCAGTTTCTTCGTCCATGTAACTTGGAAGCCATCAATGGTCCAATAAGGCCTGAAGGTCTCTTTGCACTATTTCACATCCTTAATTATCTTCAAATAAACCTCTGTAGTTCTGATAACCGTGCACTTATAAGAATCCAAGTCTGACGTGCTTGGAGTGCAATTTGACTAAATTGGTATTCATTATGCGAATGTCGAAGATTTGAACCATGTTGATCTAAGAATCATCCATTTCACATTAATCTTGAATCCATCCCAAATCCATTTATTGTTGAAGGGCTTTATGTACAAAGGAGCACCCTTGATCATTTTTTGAGAAGACAGAGTAACTTTGATAGTCGTGCTGTGGCAAATTATGATGTAAACTTTGTCTGGAATGAATTGCAACCAAATTGACATTCATTGCTCGGATGTCAAAGTTTTGAATAATTCTCGGAGGATTAGAGAGTAAATTGACTCCTTGAATTTCCTGATCTTGAATCCAGTTGATCGATGCTTTCTCATGTCGCGGTAACAGATTTGTTTGAAGATTTGGATTAATATCTTTGAAAGATAAAACTCTGTTCCTGACGAGTGTGTGGACGTTGTACTTGAAAGCTAGGCAATTTTCAATGTTATGCATTTTCCCTCCTTGATGATAAGGACGTGATTGATCAGCTTTATGCCATGGAAGGGGATCAGCAGGTATCACAAAAGGAGTCCTGGTTTGAATGTGCCCCTTTCTTAGTAAAAGTGGAAACAAATCGGAAAATGTTGTAGGTATAAGTTAAATTTTTGGAGCCCTTGGATACCTATTGTTGTTAATTAATGGACGAGCCTGTTGAAGAGGTTGTTTCCTTTACTTATACTTTTGTTGATTAGAAGTTTTACTAGCAATCTAAGGTTGATACGTCGGAGCTACTGCTAAGGTAATAGCAGGAGATATCGTTGTTGCTTGACGAGGTGCAAATCTTTGTCGCTGTTTACCTAGAGATATGTTACTGATGTCCTGTTCCTTCTTCTTTGGAAAGGAAGTTCCATATATTTTTTTAGAACTTGAGGGTTCAATGTATTTTGCTAAACATCCTTCTCAAACCACGTCTTCTAAGTGTACTACCATGTTTACCATCTCAATGAAATCATTGGGCGCACTTGCAGATATCTGTTCATAGTAGAATGAACTTAATGTCTTGAGGAAGATTTTGGTCATTTCTTTCTCTATGAGAGGAGGAGAAATTTAAGCAGCAATTTCATGTCATCTTTGCGCGTATTATTTGAAGGTTTCATTACCCTTCTGAGACATTGCTCTGAGTGGGTCCTGATCGGGAACCATATCCATATTGAATTTATACTATTCAATGAAAGCCTTTCTGATATCTTAGAAGTTGTTGGTATTTTTACGATTGAGCTTCATGTACCAACGAAGCGCTGCCCTAGTTAAGTTATCCTGAAAGTAGTGAATCAATAGCTTTGGATTTTCCGTCTGAGTGGACATTTTCCGGGCGTACATTGTCAAATGAATTTGAGGGAAAGAATCACCATTGTATTTCTCAAAATCCGGCACTATGAATTTGTGCGGTATTTGAATATTTGGGACCGGGCAGAGATCTGATGCATTGCTTCCAAATAACTTTTGTCCTATGAGAGACTATAATCTTTGTTACATTGCTGCAAACTATTTCTGGAATTCGCCCATCCTTTGATTGATTCCTCCTCCTTCACTTGGAGAAGGAGAGTACCTTCAACTTTCTGAGATAATGTGTACTAGTGGAGTTGGTATAGCTTGTATTGCAGCAGAAACTTCAGACATCGGGAGTTTGTAACCTCTTGGTATGGCATTATTTGCTAGTGCATCTTGAAGAGTTCGAAG
The DNA here is from genome assembly GCA_963966055.1 of Lathyrus aphaca. Lineage (NCBI taxonomy): Eukaryota > Viridiplantae > Streptophyta > Magnoliopsida > Fabales > Fabaceae > Lathyrus > Lathyrus aphaca. The sequence goes on from OZ014519.1 coordinate 72,596,604, forward strand.
TTTGTAACCTTCAAACTGAGACGGTCCTGCAGTGTTCCTCAATTCTTGAACTGGCCGTAGATCATATCCTTCCGGGATAAAACTAGGTGGCATATCCCATGGACGATCCTTTGGCATCTCATACCTTGGATCCTTATACGGTACCTCTTCAATCGGTGCAGACACGACTTCAGAGATAACTTTTCTTTGGTGAAAATTTTGAGCTACAGTCAGAGCTTAGACCATTTCTTTTAGCCTTTCCATAGTTGAATTCATACTAGAGAGCTCCTCTTTTAGCTATTTGTTTTCTTCCTCGAGGTCTTCCATTCTTTTCTGGCGACCGACATGAGTATTGTACAAATGAGACAGTTTGACCTCTAAGAGAAGTGCAAGAATAAGACTCAATGAAAATAAAAATGCAAATAATGCAAATGATGAATGATAATGCAATTTTCTCCTTTATTTAAAGAAAGAACTAATTGAACAAACTGTTGCAAGGTATCATACGGAAATTTTTATTAACTTGAAACAAGTTACATCCACGATTCACTATTTGAATGTAGGAAAGAAAGTTTTAAACTCTAAAGCTCTCTTTGTTGGGACTTCAGTTTCTTGACAATCTATTTTCAGTCTCTTGAGCGGGACTTCTTCCAGATCTTCAGTTCTTTTCCAGGTGTAGAAGGTTTCGGCGTTGTCTTGAATATGTAGTTGTTCCTCCTTCTTTGTGATACGGTACTCAAGTACCTCAATAAGGTCATCCTTTTCTTTCGGGAAACTTTGAATCTTGGCATTCTCTAGACTAAGAATCTGATATTTGTTTTTCCAGGAGCCTTTCTCCCTCTGTATTTTGTTGAAAGCTATCTGAAGCTTCTCTGTATCATTCATGAAGTAGAGAACAATTTCCTTCAGTGGAAGCACCCCTTGTCGAGGGTAAGGCATCCTCAGTTTCAATGCTCTGGCTTGTACCCATTTGAGGTAAGGATCCAATGAGATACAATTTGGTTTTCCCATAGATTAAATTCCTTCTTGTGTACATGTTTCCAAACATGCATAATCTCTTCTATGATAGTCTTGTATTATTCTCCTTCTTCAAAGAAAAGTCCTTCATTCTGAGTGTTAACGGGTATATCTCTCATTGGTATCCCATCTGACGTCGAGCTAACTTTGGGTGATAATTAATCCCTCCCTTAGTACCAAATAAAGGTACATTAGGGAAATTACCATAGCTGGTGATAATCCCGATTCCGTTGTAGACTGGATTGGCCCAACTAATGTATGAATTGGTCAAAGACATAATCTTCTGAGACAAGTGTATTCCACTTTTATTCTCCCAAAATTATGATACTTGGGTAAGTGGGAAGTAAAACATTTATATATAAGTGTGTCGTACCTCGAAAAATACGATCCTAAAACAAACAACAGAGTCGCCACCTAATTTTATTTATTCTAACTAAAGAAAAGAGAGATATAGACACAACCTAAATCAGATAAGAAATGGTCAACGAAACCACTAATCTAAGTTCGAGAGTCAGTTACGCAAGGGAAGGTATTAAGCACCCTTCACGTCCGTTGTACTCAACGGGAACCTCTTAGTTTAATTTGCGCTTAAATGTTAACTCATTTTATTGTCTTCTTTTAATGATTGAAGTTACCAATGTTGCTTATTAAAGGGAAGAGAAAATTATTATTTGTTATGGGGAAAGGTTAAGTTTTTTATTATTGTGATTTACGACGAAGAAATGATTAAGTTTTTATTATTGTGATTTACGACGAAGAAATGATTAAGTTTTTATTATTGTACTCGCGAAGGATTAAAATCCCCGTGCCTACGTATTCCCTTGTGCAATGGGAAAGTCAGAGCTTCGTAGTTCGTGCAACTACAGTTTGTGATTTTTATTGAACGATTATTTGAAAATGCATTCTACTGCTAAGCGTTGGCTTATCTGCTCGCGATAGGAGGCTGAAGCGCTAGCTTGTTTGTGAGATAGAAAGATTTAAACAATGTTCGTTTTGAGAAAAGATGTTTGATTTTTGTTAAAGTGTTTTAAACGAGAGGGTGAATGAGCCACAACGCGTGGGGCTATCCCAGGAGTGATTGCATTCAAGAACGTGCGGAGTGCTAGACTCCGGAGTTCAGTTACTCGCTGATTAATTATGGAAAATAGTTTGTATTGGTTGGTAAGTTTTAAATTGTATTTAAGTATGAAAGAGCGAATGAGTCACGTCGCGTGGGGCTAGCCCAGGAGCGATTCATTCTAGAACGTGCGGAATGCTAGATTCCGGAGCTCTATTATTTCGTATTTAAACTTGAATGATTAAGATGTTTTGATATACAAGAAGGTGAATGAATCACGTCGCGTGGGGCTAGCCCAGGAGAGAGACATTCTAGAACGTGCGGAATGCTAGATTCCGGAGCTCTATTATTTTGTATTTAATTTTTATAGCGATAAATATTGTGTAGATGGCGGTCACATAAGTGAACAACTTACGTGTGTGCGAAATGTAAACGTATACTATTATTATATTTTTTTTAATGTTACTTGGTGTTGGACCAAAAAGTTTTACCTTTGAAATCGATTATACTTAAGGTGATAACGTTTATTATCTTTAGCTATCAATTTAATGGCCGGAATATGAAAATAACATTTGAGTTTAACTAGTCATACACTATCCTAAAAATCAGTTAAATAATGGGCAAGCAGTATAAGAATACCATACGAATAACATCGAACATAAAATAATTAACTAAATTAAATATAATCATTATTAAAATTAATTAATTAAGCGAAATGATTTAATATAATCAACATAAAAAATTTCTAATTTTGTTTATTAAATAAATTTTAAAGGAAGGGTTTTTTAGAAGAGTTAATCGAAATAAGATAAATAAATAAAAACTAATGTAATGTTCGATAAATTGAGGGTGCAAAAAACTAAAAGAACTAGGCCCAATACTCAGTTAAGCTGAGGCGGAAACATGGTTCATACTATGAACCCTAGTCAAAACGTTGACTACCTGTTGAGTCTTGATGAGTCAAGCAACCAAAAAACAACTTAGATCCAATGGCTGAAATGCAGGGTATACGGTGGGATGAGGGCAGATGTACACGGGGAATACATGAAGCTTCGCAAAAAAAGACAAAAAACCGAAACTCAGCTCTCTTAACGCACAAACCCTTCTCACTATGCTCTTCTCCTTCCTAAAGAATCTGTTCTGCGAAAAACCTAAAGAAAACTCTGTTCAACCTCAAAGAAACGATCGAGAAAAACCAAAAAAAACACCCAAATCTAAACCTTCTTCCCCAAATTGACATGACCTATCGAACTCTCAACCTAACTCTCTAAATACACAAACTTGGATCTAAACCCTAAGACAATAGATTCAAAGATGAAACCATTCCGAATGAAGTCACATCTCAAGCCAAAATCATGGAGCTTCAACACCAACAAGTTAAAACAAATGCAAAGACGTGGAGATTGAGGAGGAATGCGAAGAAAGATTACCGTGACGGAGAAACGCTGGTGATGAAGTTTCTTCGGTGAGTTGGTTTCCTTAGCTTTCTTTCGTCTTCTCCTCCGATTTCAGACCCACACGATGATTGGGGTTATTATCTTCGGATTTCTGCGTGATGGCTAGGGTTTTTTTTTGAAGTTCTTTCTCCTTTTCTGATGGTATTCCCCCCCCCCCCTCTTTCTAAAGAAAACCTCCCTTTTTATAACAGGACATTAGTGTTTTGTGTTTTGAAATATCTGAAGGATTTCTCCTTTTCTGCTATGTCTGTTTCCCCTTTCCTGCGTGTAAAAGCCTTTTTTACCAAATTTGTGAATGTTTCGGTTTTGCAACCCCCTGCTATTTCTGCCCTGCTTGTCCTTTTTACTGCACAAAATATTGACTTAGTTTCATTTGATTTTTGAAATGAACTGAATGAGTTGTTTTTCAGATTGGATTAGTTGCTCCTTTTTTACTGTTGTAAACTCATCCTTTTACTGCTTGTTACCCTGTTGACCATTGTAGGAATTTCAACCTTTTGCAGGACCAAAAACGTGAGAACCGTCACCGTACTCAAGGCCTGAGATTTTGGATTAGCTTCTTAATAAACAGCAAGCGCATATCTTCTTTCCAAAAGTGTTGTAGGGATGTATACTTGAGTGACATAACTCTCTCCTTCAATCTTATTAATCGTCTTTTTCTCTGCAAATTTTTCCCATAATTAATCTGTCATTCTGAGAGCATGAACCTGTGCTAGCTCCAAATTTACCATTCTTGTGACATTTTTCAGGCAATAACTTAGTAAATACTTCATGTGTTGCTTTTGCAGGTTTTTTATTGCAAGAAATAATTTTCATACAAATTATCCTCGGTTCTAAAATGTAAGCTTGCATTTAATAGCACCCACACCATCTTTAACCTCCAAAGATGAATTACTATCACCGCAAACAGAGACATCGGCATCATGCCTATTAGTGCAAGGAATTAAGCATTGCATAGCTTTGGAATTAACTTCACCCAAGTCTTCAGAGCCAGAATCATATCTCCTCAAATCACATGAAGAAACTGCATTAATGATGGGCAGAGGCTCTACTACTTTGGACCTTGTAGGTCCATGACTGTTAGTATCATCTTCCTGGAAATTATCGTGTATATTAATAAAGCTAGTAGCAAGAGGCATCTTCTCCATAATAGGCACCTTTTCCACAATAAGGTTGTCAAAAGATACAAATGATGATGACTCCAAATAGGAAACCATGCCATCAGAGCAAGGTTTTCCATTGTAACAATAGCAGAGAGCCTACTGCTGCTGACCAAGGAAATCCTTGAAATGTTGGCTTTCAATATTAGCAACTCATTCATTGTGGTGGATCCTGATGAATTATAATCTACAGAGCTCAGATCTTCAGACTGTGGTAACTTAACTAGTGGAGATCCCAAACTAGTCAGTGAATCAATATCCACCTTCTCTAAATTGAGAGAAAACATCTGCAGATGATTTTGAGACCCGGGGTCAAGTGAACTACTCAAATTTCCAACATCACCGTCCCTATTTGCAGCTTTTCCCAACAATTTAATCATCTGCACCTGGTGAAAAGCTGAGGGTAGCAGTTGTTGGAGCTGCAGGAGACGCACAGCCTGAAAGTTCTCAGGTCCTTCAACATGCTTCTTCTTAAACTTTGCAAGTCCCTCGCCCCAATTTAGCCTAGGCTTCTTCTCTGAATTTTCCTCTTCGGATGGAGCAGAAGATGTACGACAGATAGCAGCTTCCCTCGAATTTGACTCAACAGCAGTTACAATTTTTTTGGTTGTGTTATCCTGTAGAATGGATGTCTCTCTTCACTTCTTCCCGGAATACGGTACAAGCTGAAGAACTTGGGACTTGAAACTTATTGATGTCATTCGGGATCAGCTCAATGGGAGTTTGTAAGACTCAATTAGGAACCTGCAGCTATGTCATGAGGCTTACCATAGACGTATTTCATGTCGTCGACCTTGTAGCAGTGTAATTGTAACAATTTTAAATCTTGTTTGTCATTCGGCTTCCATTACTCTAGTAACATTTAGATTTATCCTTTGGGGTTGAGGGTGATGATGTAAATCTTGGACTTAGATGGATCTTTCTTGAATTGTCATCCTGAATTCAGCCATCTTTGATCTTGCAAATTACTTGCCCTTTACTTCATAAATCAATTTTCAAAAAGAAATGCGACTTGAGGACCACATGTATTACCTTTACAACGACCGATAAATCCCTTTTTTTCTTAAAACCAAAAGCACCACTTTAAAAATGCCTCTAAGAAAAAAAGAAAATAAACTCATGACTTGAATAACTTGAATGAGGGACAAGACGTAGTTCATTTCTTTAGACCTTAAAGGGAATAATTTCTTAGTCCAAAGTAAATCTAAACGTGTTTAAATCTTCTTATTCCGAACGCAAACTTGCAGGTAAAGTAACCAAAAAAATCACAATCTCGGTTGTAATGCATCTTTAAACCATATCTCATTTCACGGACCAATCTCTCCATGAACCCAATCCCCAAAACCTTATCTTGATAGTATGGAGAATTATGTCCCGATGTTGAGAAGCAAAACTAAACTGAACAAATGATGAGGCCCAGTACAAGCACCCATTATAAAACTCTGAGGTCCATCTCCAAACTTGAGTGGAAAAAGCATCGAAATTCAAGAGCCCTAACCGAAGGAAACCTTGATCTCATTCTCTGAGAAACTAAAGAAAACGTATGATTATGAACATGACTTAATGAAATGAAAATGTAATGTACAAATCGCCTATTGATCGAAACGACAAAAGGATTGAAAATTTTGGTGTGCAACAGCTGCCCCTATTCAAACGACTTAAACCTGAAAGGTGGAAGAGGTTTGAATACCAGAAGAACCAGAAAATTTGCACTCAACGGAGTAGAGAATATATGGTGGAAATGCCTGATAAAACAAAACTACTAGGATGCAAAGCAAAAATCTACTTGGGATAAGGCAAACACTGTTGGGATACAACCTATATGAGAATTTTTAGTGTAACCAGGCGACAAACCAAATATCAGATAACAACTGGGTTTCAAATTGGTTAAAGAAAGTCTGTCCAGATGAAAGTTGGCCTTAAAGTTGTCTATCAGACGAGAACTATTATCTAGATGAGTTGTTAGATGCGAAAGGATGACATCACCCACCACCAAATGTATGGTTGCCTAAATAGAGGTATTTCAATTAAACAAAACCAACCTCTCAAGCTACGAGGTTGTATGCCAAAAATGAGTTTTATATGAATCAAATGATCTGTAAAAGGGTTTCTTAAATACAGAGAAAAATCATCTGCACAGATTTGTTTTACCAAACTTCTCATCGAAATTTAACGGAGAGATGCAAATTGATAGAAAATTGGTGATAAACTTACCAGGAACAAACATCCACTCATACTTATCCTCGAGATTTCTCTAGAGAGATGCCATATACTAGGGAACAACTTCACGCTCAAACTTCTCAACTTGTCGGGAAGAGAGATGGCCATTTGACGGAACATGAAAAGCACAACAAACTTCTCAACTTGTTTGGAAGAGATAGCCGTATGTTGGAGAACAACTTCACGCTCAAACTTCTCAACTTGTCTGGAAGAGATAGCCATTTGACGGAAATTGGAAATTCACAACAAACTTCTCACCTTGTCTGAATGAGATGCCATTTGTTGGAAAAATATAGAGATTCATACCAAACTTCTCAACATGTATTGGAGAGACGCCATTTGATAGAACTCTCATCGTACTTCCCATCTTCTGAAAGAGACAACCATACGATGGAGAAAAACTTCACGCTCAAACTTCTCAATTTGTCTGGAAGAGATAGCCATTTGACGGAAATTGGAAAATTCACAACAAACTTCTCACCTTGTCTGGATGAGATAGCCATTTGTTTGAAAAAAGGAGATTCATATCAAACTTCTCAACGTGTACTGGAGAGACGCCATTTGATAGAACTCTCATCGTACTTCCCATCTTCTGAAAGAGACAACCATACGATGGAGAAAAACTTCACGCCTAAACTTCTCAACTTGTCTGGAAGAGATAGCCATTTGACGGAAATTGGAAACTTCACAACAAACTTCTCACCTTGTCTGGATGAGATAGCCATTTGTTGGAAAAAGGAGATTCATATCAAACTTCTCAACGTGTACTGGAGAGACGACATTTGATAGAACTTTCACCATACTTCCCTTCTTCTAAAAGAGACAGCCATTAGATGGAGAAAAACTTCACACTCAAACTTCTCAACTTGTCTGGAAGAGATAGCCATTTGACAGAAATTGGAAACTTCTCACCTTGTCTGGATGAGATAGCCATTTGTTGGAAAAAAGGAGATTCATATCAAACTTCTCAACATGTACTGGAGAGACGCCATTTGATAGAACTTTCACCATACTTCCCTTCTTCTGAAAGAGACAACCATATGATGGGGAACAACTTCACTTTCAAACTTCTCAACTTGTCTGGAAGAGATAGCCATTTGACGGAAATTGGAAAATTCACAACAAACTTCTCACCTTGTCTGGATGAGATAGCCATTTGTTGGAAAAAAGGAGATTCATATCAAACTTCTCAACGTGTACAGGAGAGACGCCATTTGATAGAACTTTCACCATACTTCCCTTCTTCTGAAAGAGACAGCCATATGATGGGGAACAACTTCATGCTCAAACTTCTCAACTTGTCTGGAAGAGATAGCCATTTGACGGAAATTGGAAAATTCACAACAAACTTCTCACCTTATCTGGATGAGATAACCATTTGTTGGAAAAAAGGAGATTCATATCAAACTTCTCAACGTGTACTGGAGAGACGCCATTTGATAGAACTTTCACCATACTTCCCTTCTTCTGAAAGAGACAGCCATATGATGGGGAACAACTTCACGCTCAAACTTTTCAACTTGTCTGGAAGAGATAGCCATTTGACGGAAATTGGAAAATTCACAACAAACTTCTCACCTTGTCTGGATGAGATAGCCATTTGTTGGAAAAAAGGAGATTCATATCAAACTTCTCAACGTGTACTGGAGAGACGCCATTTGATAGAACTTTCACCATACTTCCCTTCTTCTGAAAGAGGCAGCCATATGATGGGGAACAACTTCACGCTCAAACTTCTCAACTTGTCTGGAAGAGATAGCCATTTGACGGAAATTGGAAAATTCACAACAAACTTCTCACCTTGTCTGGATGAGATAGCCATTTTTTGGAAAAAAAGGAGATTCATATTAAACTTCTCCTCCGAACAGGGGAGATGCCGTTTGATAGAACATAAACCTTGTTGAGGATGAACAAACTGCTCGAAAAGAGAATGACATCTGTTGATTTGCTGGGAGATCCACGGATAGGAAACAAGCTTCTCAGATAAGGAGACGGCCACTTGTTGATTCCGCTTAGAGGTCCAGGGATAAAACAAGCTTCTCGAATAAAGAGACTGCCAATTGTTGACAGGTGTAAGTATTCCAAGATAATGTTGAAACCACACTGCTGGAGAGCAAACATTGTCTTCAATGGGGGGAACCTTCACTAAATTCCTTCTAGGAGGAGAAATATTCAAAGGTGCAAAATAAATGCACTTTCCATCTGGAAATCCAATCATCGAAATTGTCAAAGACAAAATTCAAATCCAGGAACGAGCTAGAAAGAAACTGTCAAGCAAGACACTAACCCATGAGGAATGAACTCAACTGGGGATTTATCCTATCCAAGTGTGGAAAGGAGAACTGAAACGAACATCTTCCACGAGGGTAAAAGCTCGGTGGGGAATTAGAAAGATCGTACATTTTCTGCCTAAGGCTGACAACTCTATTTTAAGGGAGACACAACACTTGGGGATAAACACGACCAAGGCGGATGAAGTATGTGTCAATGAATGCAACATGAATATGATCATGAATTATGTTATGATGTACATGTATGTATATCTGTTATGTTTATGGTAACAAACAGACAAAACAAACACAAGATGAATTGGTGAGGAAAAAAATAACAACCGGATACCCGACCAATCTCAGCAGGGTGCGAGTGACTTAACAGGGTAAAGAGCTATCCAATGAATAAAGTCTTGCTTACAAAGCTCAAATCTCTTTGGGGAGAGGAAAACTCAATTGGGAAATATACCCAAACAACCTTTTTTACCCATAGCATAGTTGGCTTCGACAAGGATGAAATAGCTAGTTCTCTGTCGGGGAAGAGAATCAACAGTCTACTGGAGTGATTTTAATCAGGCTCAACCGGGTGCATCAGGCTTAGCATCTCACCAAAGGTGCTGAGTAACAAAAACTTTATCGTAGAAAAAACAGGTCACACACGTAACACTTCAACGACCCATATTAGAGAATCCTGAGTATGCCGCACTCAACGAGACAATTGTTTCACATCTTGCAGTTTAACCATCCTTCGAACAACCATTAACGCCCATCTTTCGGCTCACCAATTCATTAAGCACACGCACACATTAAAAAACAAATATAGTAAAAGTTTTATGTTTCAAAAATCATTATCATTAATAACAGTGTCATTTTTGAGATGAAGATAGAATAAGAATTGCAAGCAAAGGCAAAGGCTCAAATTTTCATTAATGGAATGGTAATCTGCCAATAACGGGATTCCATAGATCTTACAAAAAATTGGAATAAATGGTAATTAAATGGAAGAGATTACATTAAAATTACAATGATCATTACTTTCTCTAGCAACTTTGAATCCCCAGTATTCTTGAGCTCGAGCCAGATTGAGGAATTCTTGGCACACGACGTTGTCATCATAGCCCAATACAGTTACTTGCCGTTATCCCTAACTTTTGCCTGGACTTCCCCTTCAAGTTTTCAATCCAGCGGGATGATTACTTTCTGTTCATGTCTCTAACTTTTCCCTGAGTCGCCCTTTCGGGTTTTCGACCCACCGAGACGCTCTTTTTTGCCTAAGTCGCCCTTTCGGGTTTTCAACTTACCGAGATGTTCTTTTATTTTTTATTAGGAGAAGTATTTCTTGACTGTATCTGCATTTTTAGGACGGGTGAATTCCTCGCCATCCATCATTGCGAGGATTAATGCGCCGCCTGAAAAAACTCTCTTGACAACATACGGGCCATCATAATTAGGAGCCCACTTGCCCCTAGAATCTGATATAAAAGGCTGGAGTTTCTTAATCACGAGGTAGCCTTCCCTGAACACACGAGGATGAACCTTCTTATCAAAAGCCTTCTTCATTCTTTGTTGATATAACTGCCCATGGCATAAAGCTGTCATCCTTTTCTCTTCGATCAGATTCAAGTCGTCATACCTACTTTGGCACCATTCAGCTTCTGTTAACTTAGCTTCCATAAAAACTCTCATTGACGGGATTTCAACCTCCACAGGGAGCACTGCCTCCATACCATATACAAGCGAGAAGGGAGTTGCCCTAGTCGATGTACGGACCGAAGTGCGATATCCGTGTAAAGCAAAGGGAAGCATTTCGTGCCAATCCTTATAAGTGACGACCATCTTCTGAATGATCTTCTTGATATTCTTGTTAGCGGCTTCCACTGCACCATTCATCTTGGGCCTGTAGGGAGAAGAGTTATGGTGTTCAATTTTGAACTCCGCGCACATTTCCTTCATCATTTTATTGTTTAGGTTTGATCCATTATCAGTGATGATCCTACTTGGGATACCATACCGGCAAATGAGGTTGTTCTTGATGAATCGGACTACCACCTGTCTAGTTACATTGGCGTAGAAGGCTGCCTCTACCCATTTTGTAAAGTAGTCAATGGCCACTAGGATGAAACGATGTCCGTTGGAAGCTTTCGGCTCAATCATACCAATCATATCGATGCCCCACATGGAAAAAGGCCATGGAGAAGAAAGAACATTGAGAAGAGTCGGAGGGATATGGACTTTATCAGCGTAAACCTGACATTTATGACACTTCTTCACATACTTGCAGCAATCGGATTCCATTGTCAACCAGTAATATCCTGCCCTCAACATCCTTCTAGCCATAGCATGTCCATTAGCGTGAGTGTTGAATGATCCTTCATGAATTTCCCTTCCCTCATCAGTATTTCTGCTTCATGCTTATCTACACACCTAAGTAAAATCATATCGAAATTTCTCTTGTACAGTACATCTTGACTCAGAAAGAAGTTACCGGCCAACCTCCTCAGAGTCTTTCGGTCCTTGTTGGATGCCCCGGGCGGATATTCCTGGTGTCGTAAGAAACACTCGATGTCGTAGTACCATGGTTTATCGTCAATAGCCTCTTCCAAGGTGAACACATAAGCGGGTCTATCGAGGCGCATAATTTCAATCTTCGGCACATCGTTCTGTCGATTTACAACAATCATGGAGGATATGGTAGCCAAAGCATCGGCCATTCTGTTCTCACTGCAGGGTACTTGGTGAAACTTAATTTTATCAAAGAATGTCGAGATCCTCCTTGCATAATCCTTGTATGGAATCAAGTGAGGTTGTAGGACTTCCCACTTCCCCTTGATCTGATTGATTACCAGGGCTGAGTCACCATATACATCTAGGTTCTTGATTCTTAAATCAATTACTTCTTCCAAGCCCATGATGCAAGCTTCGTACTCGGCTTCATTATTGGTACAGTTGAACATCACTCTCATAGAGAAAGGAATATGAGCACCTTGGGGAGTTACAATCATTGCCCCAATTCCTTTTCCATACAAATTTACAACTCCATTGAAAATTAATCCCCATCGGGACCCCGGTTCTGGCCCTTCGTCGAGCGGAGGCTCGTCACAATCTTTCATCTTCAAATGCATGACATCTTCGTCTGGAAAATCGAACTTTACGGGTTCGTAATCGTCAATGGGTTGATGGGCTAGATGGTCGGATAAAACACTTCCCTTGATAGCCTTCTGAGTGTGATATACAATATCATATTCTGTTTGTAACATCTGCCAACAAGCAATTCTTCCTGTCAGGGCCGGTTTTTCAAAGATATACTTAATCGGATCCATCCTTGAAATCAACCAAGTAGTGTGATTAATCATGTATTGTCGAAGATGTCGGGCTGCCCAAGCTAAAGCACAACAGGTCTTCTCGAGCATGGAGTATCGAGACTCACAATCTGTAAATTTCTTGCTTAGGTAATAGATGGCATGCTCCTTCCGTCCTGTTTTGTCTTGTTGTCCGAGCACACAACCCATGGAATCTTCTAGTATTGTCAAGTACATGATCAGAGGTCTTCCTTCAACTGGAGGGACCAAGATAGGTGGCTCCAGTAAGTAATCTTTGATGTTATTAAAAGCTCTTTGGCAATCTTCAGTCCACTTGCAACTTTGATTCTTTCGCAGGAGTTTGAAGATCGGCCCACAGGTCGCAGTCATATTAGAAATAAATCTAAAGATGTAGTTCAAACGACCTAGAAATCCCCTTACTTGTTTTTCCATCATTGGCGTAGGCATCTCTCGAATGGCCTTGACTTTGTCGGGATCTACCTCGATACCTTTCTAGCTAACAATGAAACCCAATAACTTCCCTGAACGAACACCGAATGTGCATTTACTGGGGTTCAGGCGAAGTTTGTACTTCCTCAAACGTTGGAACAACTTCAAAGATATTCCACATGCTCTTCCTCGGTTCTGGATTTAGCAATCATGTCATCAACGTATACTTCGATTTCTTTGTGCATCATGTCGTGGAACAGTGTTGTCATTGCTCTTTGGTAAGTTGCGTCTGCATTCTTCAAACCGAAAGGCATTACCTGGTAGCAAAATGTTCCCCAAGGTGTAATGAACGAGGTCTTCTCCATATCCTCTGAAGCCATTCGAATCTGGTTATATCCGGAGAAACCATCCATGAATGAGAAAACTTTGAACTTAGTTGTACTGTCGACCAACATGTCGATAAGGGGTAGCGGGAAATCGTCCATAGGACTGGCTTTGTTCAGATCTCTATAATCGACACACATTCTGACTTTCCCATCTTTCTTCGGCACGGGTACTATATTGGCTAACCATTGTGGGTACTCGGAGGTGACAAGGAAACCTGCGTCGATCTGCTTCTGAACTTCCTCCTTGATCTTGATTGCCATGTCGGGGCGTGATTTCCTCAACTTCTGTTTGACCGGCGGACATTCTGGTTTCAAAGGAAGGCGGTGTTCCACGATACGGGTATCCAATCCCAACATATCCCGGTAGGACCAAGCAAACACATCTGCATACTCTTTCAAAAGTTCTATCATTCTTTTCTTGACGTCGGGAATGAGTAGCGCGCCGATTTTGACTTCCTTTCTATCCTCTTCTATCCCCAGATTAATTACCTCCACTATTTCTTTGTATGGATGGATAGTCTCTTCCTCATTCTCCAATAGTCGCGAAATCTCATCAGGGACCTCTTCGTCATTATCTTCTTCGGCCTCAAATACCGGGAACTCAAGGTTGGGAGTAGGCAATGGGTCATGCTTTTCAATGGGGTTTTTTTATGATTAATCTGCACATGTGATTGATGTTTTATTTTAGCACTAGACAAATGGAAGTGTATGCAGATATTTAAAAATAAATCTTTTTTATTTATTTATGCAAATATGTAGATGTGTTTTTTTTAGGATTACCACTTTTCCGGAAAGCAAAAAGTAAAAAAAAAAAAAAAAGATAAAGGAAGTCGAAAAATAACACTTTCATTAACGATTGTTTAATTTTCGAAACAAAATGGCCCAACAAAATAACTCTCTTGCTTTGGGCAGAGCAAAGAGGAGACAAAAATTCTTAAACTACATAAAGAGAAAACCCTACAAAGTACTCTCTCGCCTTGGGTAGAGTGAGAGGTTAACACAAAATCATTACTTAGATAGACGAACAACAGATGGGATATCAACAGCAGTCCAATTCTGGCACAAAGCTCCATGCACAACAAAGTCTGGTAAATCCTCTTCAGAATCATCGTCAGTAATTGCGTCAACTTCTGGTGGAGTTGGACTCATGAATCCTCCACTGCGGAAACTTTCCTGTATTGGGCAGATGACCCTTTCTTCCCTTGTAAGTCTTGAAGATTCGGGCGAAAAACCGACTCCTTCACGAGCCTTATTCTCACTTAAAACCACGACCTTTCCCCACCCTTCAGACGAACCACTCTCAACAACTTGCCGAGCATCCTTGAAAGAAGAAATGGATGCCCCTTTCTTCTTTACTTCTTTATCAGCAATGGTTAGGGCCTGGAAATGAGTTCTAATAGCATCTTCCGGTTCCACATACGAGAAAGAGGAAAGATGGCTTACAATCATAGCATGTTCCCCAAACACTGTCACCAGCTTTCCTTGATTTACAAACTTGAGTTTTTGATGTAGAGTTGAAGTTACGGCCCCTGCTTCGTGGATCCAAGGGTGACCCAATAAGCAAGTGTATGCAGCCTTAATGTCCATCACTTGGAACGTGATCTGAAAGGTATGAGGTCCAATCGTTATAGGAAAATCCACTTCCCCAATAACAGTTTTTCGGGACCCATCAAAAGCTTTGACAATAACCCCACTGACTCTCATAGGAGTTCCCTGAAAGGCTAACATCGAGAGAGTTGACTTTGGCATAACATTTAGTGAGGAGCCGGTGTCTATCAGCACACTGGACAAAGCATCGGTCTTGCAATTAACAGAGATATTCAGTGCCATGTTATGGTTTCTTCCCTGCTCCGGGAGCTCTTCGTCACAGAAGCTAAGATTGTTACAAACAGTTATATTCGCAACAATATTGTCGAATTGGCCAATGGTGACATCATGGTCCACAAATGCTTGCTCTAAGACCTTCTGCAAAGCTTCCCGATGCGCCTCAGAGCTCATCAGAAGAGACAAGATTGAAATTCTTGAAGGCGTGCTTAAACGCTGATCCACTACGTTGTACTCACTTTTCCTGATCAGCTTTAGCACTTCATCATCTCCCTTGCTTTGATTTGTATTGCTTGACTGGCCTACTTGCTTAAAAGTGTTCTCCAATGGGGTTTCTTTATGCATCACAGTTTCTCTAGCTTTGTTAGGGAATACCCTCCCGCTTCTGGTAACTCGACTGACATCAGCAATGTTGACAATGGATGGTAATGGAACCTCCTTTCCATTTTCAATCATGGTTGCGCTATATCTGTATGGTACGGCCCTTTCAGACTGGTATGGCATTGGTCCTGGTACAGCGATGACCAATGGAGTTGCAGCGGTCCTTCTACTGTCGTAGGTGATCTCTATGGGTCCTGGTTCATTAAATTGTGGTATTATGACAAATTCCTCTTCATCAATTTCGACATCATTGGGGTTTATGGGATACATTATTCTAATAGACCTCTGATCCAACATCCTCTGGAGATCTTCTCGTACTACGCGACACCCCCGCGGATTAACGGAACAGATTCTGCATGCACCGTAATCATGTATATCGTTATGAAAGTAGATAAGCTCTGCCAGTTCGGCATGCTTTTGCACTAAGGAACCTCTAATCAATCTGACATCGTAAACAGCATAGTCCCCTGGACAACCGTGCACCATATTCACTAAGGCCCCCCATGCGGAGGCAAAGGATTCGCTTGAATATTTGGATTGGTATCTTTAAAAGTCAAAACACCATTTTTAATCAACCTCTGGACATCGACCTTAAAGCCATAACAGTTTTCGATATTGTGGCCTAGCCCACCTTGATGATAAACGCAAAACTGGTCAGCTTTGAACCCATAAGTGGGATTCCTGGGCGGAGGGAGGGGAGGTCTTGTTTGAATATGCCCCTTCTGTAGTAGAGCTGGAAATAATTATGCGTAAGTCATTGGTATGGGGTCGTAAATGTGGGTTCTCGGAATACGATTGTTGTTGTACTAGGGGTGAGCCTGTTGTGGAGGCTGTTGTTGATGCTGCTGGAATTGTTGGGGTTGATTTTGGTGTTGTGGAGTGGTTTGTTGATTTTTAGGGAAATGTGGTCGGTAATTGGGACCTGAAGCTGTATTGACAACCGGGGTAATTGCGGCCACCTGCTACTGATAATTTCTTCTCTGGTAAATAGCACTAACGTCCTGCTCTTTCTTTTTGTGGAAACCGTTTCCGAATTTCCTGATGCCGCTGGATGATCCTGCTTCCTTCACTAAACGCCCTTCTCTAACGGCCTCTTCAAGCCGCATTCCCATATTTACCATTTCAGTAAAGTCACTGGGTGCGCTTGCGATCATGGGGTCATAATAGAATGTACTCAACGTCTTCAAATAAATCTTGGTCATTTCTTTTTCTTCTAGAGGGGGGTATATTTGAGTCGCGACCTCACGCCACCTTTGAGCATATTCTTTGAAACTTTCCTTGTCCTTCAGCGACATGCTCCAGAGTTGATCTCTGTCTGGGGCCATGTCAAGGCTGTACTTATATTGTCGGACGAAAGCCTCTCCTAGGTCATTGAAGGTCCGGATTTTCGCGTTGTCCAAACTCATGTACCACTTTAGAGCAGCACCTGTCAAGCTATCTTGGAAATAATGAATCAGTAACGGGTCATTGTCCTGCTGGGTGGACATCTTCTGGGCGTACATGATTAAGTGGCTTTGAGGACACGAGTTTCCCTTATACTTTTCAAACTCAGGCACTTTGAACTTGTGCGGAACCCTGACATTAGGGACCAAGCAAAGATCAGAAGCCTTTCTTCCGAACAAATCCTGGCCTCGAAGTGCCCTAATCTCGTTTTGCATTTCTAGAAAACGATCTTGGAACTCATCCAATCTCTCGTCTACTCCCGTGTTTTCGCTTGGTGCTGTGTGGAAGGGGGGTCTTCATTGTAATGGGCAGTGTGTACTACAGAATGAGGAGTAGTCATTACAGCAGCGACGTGTGAGACGTGTGGTTGATGAATCTCTGGTATGAAATCACGAGGGATGCCCCAAGGGAAACCAGTGGTCACGACATGTTGGGAATCGTTGCTAGGGGCTGCGGTCGTTGGGATGGCCATGGCCTCGGTCCTCTGTCCAGTCTCCAGAGAATTTTGAGATGTCTGATTCTGCGCAGTGGCCATTGTCTCCATCATATTGGTAAGCCTCTCCAAACTATCCTTTAAAGCAGACACTTCTCCTCTAAGCTCTTGATTTTCCTGCTCGAGTCTCTCCATCCTCATTCGACGGTCGGCTCCGGTTTTGTATGGACGAAACAGTTTGACGACTGGGTAAAAAGACACGTATGAGCCTCATGTTTTAACAAATGCAGCAAATGTTGGAAATGTATGAATGCCATGCCACAAAATGTCACCATCAGGAAAAACAATCACAAATACCAAAATTTTAATGTGCAGCATTCAAAACATCATAGAAGTCAAGGACTAAAGGAAAACTCCAAGCTTCATTCATTCTCAAACAATCAAGACTTAAAACATCAAGTACAAATATTTTGGTTCTTTAACTATTACAAAAATAACGTCAATCTTCTTCTTAAATAAACAAAATAAATAAAGAAAAATTACAATAGTAGGACTAATTCTTTGATCTTTGTGCACTACATTCTTTCACCTCTTCCTTGAAAGTCTTCAACATGTTCTGGCAAATTGAGAGAAAATAACTCACAGCTGGGTAGGATCCATCGTCTTCGAATTCCCCTCTTGCCATAGAAAGCCGGAAAGGTAATTCTTCCATCTGCAAGGTGCACCATTCAATAAGCCGATTAAGCTTATCACGATACATGTCTCTTTCTTTAATCCGAACTTGTATAGCTTGCTCATATCCTTGGAAATGACCTTGCACCTCATCTCTTACTGACTCCCAAATGTTGCGATCTTTGAGTAAAGCCTCATACTGTTCCTTCCAATACCGGGCGTTTCCTTCAGCACGATTCACCTCTTGACATTTGTAATCCCAATCTTCCATGGTGAACTGTGAGACATTCATGGCCTGAATTCTAAGTTCATATTCCTGATTTGAGCTTCTTACTGCCTCATCAAGGGCTGTGGTAAGCTCTGCAATTTTCTTCTCAAATTCAGCTCTTTCAATCTTTGCTTTTTTAGTCGCCCGGATATACCAATCTTCATTATTCGCACTCTTTCTGCAAACTCTGTTTAAATCTTCTTTTAAGTGAACCACCCTACCATAAGTCTGGTCCAGACACCCTTTGACATTGTTCTTCTTTCGTTCTTCTTCATTAGCTTTTTCTTGAATTGCTTCGAACTGGGCAGTTTTACGAGTCAGGTCATACTTTAATTCATTCCTCTCGTAGGTGACCCGGTGCAATTTTGAACTGAGTTCTTCATTTTCTTTCACAAGATTAGCTATCTTAATTCGAAGTTCCTCTACTTCTTCCAAGGATATTGGTTCATGCGCAGGAGGTTTGGGGAGTGCTTCTCCGGAAAATGGTAGCTTGATGATTTGGACCCTTTCGAGAACCCACTGCCGGTAAGGTGTCCTGACCACTCCATCTCTTTTCCTTAACTCAGAGCCCTTGGTGTGAACCTTCTCCCAAGAACGACATATTCTGAAAAGTAAAGCTGGATCGTCCACACCTCTGTTGTGGATGATCATCTCTTCTAATTCGGTGTCCTCTGGCTTTCCCAACATAGGGTACTCGTGTTGCCGTATGGCCAAGATGGGGTTGTAACTAATGCACCCCTTTGATCCCATCAATGGCACATTTCTGAAATTCCCACAACTCATAATGATTCGGTCCACATCCAACTTATTGGGATACCAGGTGATGTCCCTTTCAGTGAGGGAAACCAACATTTGGGACCATTCCCCGCCTGTCATCTTGGAATCAAAGCATGGCGTTTGAAGATGTGAGATGTGAGCCATTTATATAGTAAAGGGAAACAAAAGGTCAAAACAACGCCTTTCTTCTCATGACGGAGATGGAGATTATAGAACACGTCTGCCAATAACGGATACACCGGGCTTTGACCTTCTTTCCAAACTGCCCAGAATATGTTAATTGCCGCCATGTCAATGAAATCTTCAAAGGTTGGGAATAAAACCAAACCGTAAATGAGGAGAGCTAACACATTGACTGAAGCAGCCCATTGACGTTCGTTTATTAACCTATTTCTTTCTTGTTCTAAATATAGCCTCTGGAAACCCCAAAACTCTCTCTTCTGCTTCCAGTTAGCTTTAGCTGTGGCAGTGGGAATCTGAAGAGCTTCTGCTAATACTTCTACCTTAAGATCCTGGCTAATGAGGGTGTAAGGAGCCTTTCCCTTCATGGAAAAACCCAAGAACCCTTCAGAATCTCCTAGAGACGGTGTTAGCTGAAAGTCCTGGAACAAAAAACTTTGCATCGGCGGATCATAGAACTGGGCCAAGGCTGTGAGGGCTGGAATTTGTACGTCGACTTCCAGGAGATGAAGCACTTGGCCAAACCTTACTTCAATAGCCCTTTTGTAGGAAGCGGGCATTTTCTCCAAGCAATCCATAAGAACAGTGGTATTTGGTGAGAAAGCTTTCAACTGTAGAGTCTTCCTTTTTCCTGAACTCATGACTGTTTTGAATGCGAGAAAACAAATAGATGTGTTTCCCTGAAATAACAAGATGTGTAAGTTATGATGCATATGCTACATGATCATGAATGCACAAAGCTGGATCCGGGATAACATTGGGAGCTTGGAACTCCTAAAATGTAGGCTCTAGAGGGTTGGTCTATATATTTCTACCCATAATGCCCACTCACATGATAGCTTTCTATAGCAATGGTATAAGGAAAACCCAAGGTCATGGACGTTTATCGTACTAACGCCCCGCCGCAGGCCAGCTGCATTATGACGATAATAACGATAAGGTCTACCTTGAGTGGAGTTCTCATGCTAGGCTAATAATGGGGCGAGCCCTCGAGCCTAACATTACACAACTACCAAAAATTGGAACAGGTCCTAGGGGGTCCCAGAATCATAGCCCTTTCGTGAATCAGGTCACGCGACAGGCTAGCTGCGTTGCGACAAGATCTACGAAAAGTATAACTATCTGGGGGAGCTTTCATGCTAGGCGTGCAAGGAGAGAGTCCTTGGAGACTAACACTAATAACATCCAAATCTAAACTTAGGTGTTCCCTCTTCTTTTTCAAAATTCAAGTACACATTCATACCCGTGACGTAATCCCGAGATCCAACAGGAGAATATAATAATGAACAATATAATGAAAAGGGAAAGCAATAAAAGAGCATATAAAATATTGATAGTAAATAAGGAAGACAAGACAAAACAGTAAACAAGCACAAACTATCCTAAGCTAGGCTCGACTCTCTTATGCTTAACGTATCTAATCCCCAGCAGAGTCGCCAGCTGTCGTACCTCGAAAAATACGATCCTAAAACAAACAACAGAGTCGCCACATAATTCTATTTATTCTAACTAAAGAAAATGGAGATATAGACACAACCTAAATCAGATAAGAAATGGTCAACGAAACCACTAATCTAAGTTCGGGAGTCAGTTACGCAAAGGGAAGGTATTAAGCACCCTTCACGTCCGTTGTACTCAACGGGAACCTCTTAGTTTAATTTGCGCTTAAATGTTAACTCATTTTATTGTCTTCTTTCAATGATTGAAGTTACCAAGGTTGCTTATTAAAGGGAAGAGAAAATTATTATTTGTTATGGGGAAAGGTTAAGTTTTTTATTATTGTGATTTACGACGAAGAAATGATTAAGTTTTTACTATTGTGATTTACGATGAAGAAATGATTAAGTTTTTATTATTGTGCTCGCGAAGGATTAAAATCCCCGTGCCTACGTACTCCCGTGTGCAATGGGAAAGTCAGAGCTTCGTAGTTCGTGCAACTATGGTTTGTGATTTTTATTGAACGATTGTTTGAAAATGCATTCTACTGCTAAGCGTTGGCTTATCTGCTTGCGATAAGAGGCTGAAGCGCTAGCTTGTTTGTGAGATAGAAAGATTTAAACAATGTTCGTTTTGAGAAAAGATGTTTGATTTTTGTTAAAGTGTTTTAAACGAGAGGGTGAATGAACCACAACGCGTGGGGCTAGCCCAGGAGTGATTGCATTCAAGAACGTGCAGAGTGCTAGACTCCGGAGTTCAGTTACTCGCTGATAAATTATGGAAAATAGTTTGTATTGGTTGGTAAGTTTTAAATTGTATTTAAGTATGAAAGAGCGAATGAAGCACGTCACGTGTGGCTAGCCCGGGAGCGATTCATTCTAGAACGCGCGGAATGCTAGATTCCGGAGCTCTATTCTTTCGTATTTAAACTTGAATGATTAAGACGTTTTGATATACAAGAAGGTGAATGAATCACGTCGCGTGGGGCTAGCCCAGGAGAGAGACATTCTAGAACGTGCGGAATGCTAGATTCCGGAGCTCTATTATTTCGTATTTAAACTTGAATGATTAAGATGTTTTGATATACAAGAAGGTGAATGAATCACGTCGCGTGGGGCTAGCCCAGGAGAGAGACATTCTAGAACGTGCGAAATGCTAGATTCCGGAGCTCTAATATTTTGTATTTAATTTTTATAGCGAGAAATATTGTGCAGATGGCGGTCACATAAGTGAACGGCTTACGTGTGTGCGAAATGTAAACGTATACTATTATTATATTTTTTTTAATGTTACTTGGTGTTGGACCAAAAAGTTTTACCTTTGAAATCGATTATACTTAAGGTGATAACGTTTATTATCTTTAGCTATCAATTTAATGGCCGGAATATGAAAATAACATTTGAGTTTAACTAGTCATACACTATCCTAAAAATCAGTTAAATAATGAGCAAGCAGTATAAGAATACCATACGAATAACATCCAACATAAAATAATTAACTAAATTAAATATAATCATTATTAAAATTAATTAATTAAGAGAAATGATTTAATATAATCAACATAAAAAATTTCTAATTTTGTTTATTAAATAAATTTTAAAGGAAGGGTTTTTTAGAAGAATTAATCGAAATAAGATAAATAAATAAAAACTAATGTAATGTTCAATAAATTGAGGGTGCAAAAAACTAAAAGAACTAGGCCCAATACTCAGTTAAGCTGAGGCGGAAACATGGTTCATACTATGAACCCTAGTCAAAACGTTGACTACATGTTGAGTCTTGATGAGTCAAGCAACCAAAAAACAACTTAGATCCAATGGCTGAAATGCAGGGTATACGATGGGATGAGGACAGATGTACACGGGGAATACATGAAGCTTTGCATAAAAAGACAAAAAACTGAAACTCGGCTCTCTTAACGTACAAACCCTTCTCACTATGCTCTTCTCCTTCCTAAAGAATCTCTTCTGCGAAAAAACCTAAAGAAAACTCTGTTCAACCTCAAAGAAACGATCGAGAAAAACCAAAAAAAAACACCTGAATCTAAACCTTCTTCCCCAAATTGACATGACCTATCGAACTCTCAACCAAACTCTCTAAATACACAAACTTGGATCTAAACCCTAAGATAATAGATTCAAAGATGAAACCATTACTAATGAAGTCACATCTCAAGCCAAAATCATAGAGCTTCAACACCAACAAGTTAAATCAAATGCAAAGACGTGAAGATTGAGGAGGAATGCGAAGAAAGATTACCGTGACGGAGCAACGCTGGTGATGAAGTTTCTTCGGTGAGTTGGTTTCCTTAGCTTTCTTTCGTCTTCTCCTCCTCCGATTTCAGACCCACACGATGATTGGGGTTATTATCTTCGGATTTTTGCGTGATGGCTAGGGTTTTTTTTTAAGTTCTTTCTCCTTTTCTGATCGTATCCGCCCCCCTCTTTCTAAAGAAAACCTCCCTTTTTATAACAGGACATTAGGGTTTTATGTTTTGAAATATCTGAAGGATTTTTCCTTTTCTGCTATGTATGTTTCCCCTTTCTTGCGTGTAAAAGCCTTTTTTACCAAATTTGTGAATGTTTCGGTTTTGCAACCCCCTATTGTTTCTGCCCTGCTTGTCCTTTTTACTGCACAAAATATTGACTTAGTTTCATTTGATTTTTGAAATGAACTGAATGAGTTGTTTTCGGATTGGATTAGTTGCTCCTTTTTTACTGTTGTAAACTCATCCTTTTACTGCTTGTTACCCTGTTGACCATTGTAGGAATTTCAACCTTTTCCAGGACCAAAAACGTGAGAACCGTCACCATACTCAAGGCCTGAGATTTTGGATTAGCTTCTTAATAAACAGCAAGCACATATCTTCTTTCCAAAACTGATCCAGGGTTGTATACTTGAGTGACACAACTCTCTCCTTCAATCTTATTAATCGTCTTTTTCTCTGCAAATTTTTCCCATAATTAATCTGTCATTCTGAGAGCATGAACCTGTGTTAGCTCCAAATTTACCATTCTTGTGACATTTTTCAGGCAATAACTTAGTAAATACTTCATGTATTACTTTTGCAGGTTTTTTATTGCAAGAAATAATTTTCATAAAATTGTCCTCGGTTCTAAAATGTAAGCTTGCATTTCTTAGCACCAACACCATCTTTAACATCCAAAGATGAATTACTATCACCGCAAACAGAGACATCGGCATCATGCCTATTAGTGCAAGGAATTAAGCATTGCATAGCTTTGGAATTAACTTCACCCAAGTCTTCAGAGCCAGAATCATATCTCCTCAAATCACATGAAGAAACTGCATTAATGATGGGCAGAGGCTCTACAACTTTGGACCTTGTAGGTCCATGAGTGTTAGTATCATCTTCCTGGAAATTATCGTGTATATTAACAAAGCTAGTAGCACGAGGCATCTTCTCCATAATAGGCACCTTTTCCACAATAAGTTTGTCAAAAGATACAAATGATGATGACTCCAAACAGGAAACCATGCCATCAGAGCAAGGTTTTCCATTGTAACAATAGTAGAGAGCCTACTGCTGCTGACCAAGGAAATCTTTGAAATGTTGGCTTTCAATATTAGAAACTCATTCATTGTGGTGGATCCTGATGAATTATAATCTACAGAGCTCAGATCTTCAGACTGTGGTACCTTAACTAGTGAAGAGCCCAAACTAGTCAGTGAATCAATATCCACCTTCTCTAAATTGAGAGAAAACATCTGCATATGATTTTGAGACCCGGGGTCAAGTGAACTACTCAAATTTCCAACATCACCGTCCCTATTTGCAGCTTTTCCCAACAATTTAATCATCTGCACCTGGTGAAAAGCTGAGGGTAGCAGTTGTTGGAGCTGCAGGAGACGCACAGCCTGAAAGTTCTCAGGTCCTTCAACATGCTTCTTCTTAAACTTTGCAAGTCCCTCGCCCCAATTTAGCCTAGGCTTCTTCTCTGAATTTTCCTCTTCGGATGGAGCAGAAGATGTACGACAGATAGTAGCTTCCCTTGAATTTGACTCAATAGCAGTTACAATTTTTTTGGTTGTGTTATCCTGTAGAATGGATGTGTCTCTTCACTTCTGCCCGGAATACGGTACAAGCTGAAGAACTTGGGACTTGAAACTTATTGATTTCATTCGGGATCAGCTCAATGGGAGTTTGTAAGACTCAATTAGGAACCTGCAGCTATGTCATGAGGCTTACCATAGACGCATTTGATGTCGTCGACCTTGTAGCAGTGTAATTGTAACAATTTTAAATCTTGTTTGTCATTCGGCTTCCATTGCTCTTGTAACATTTAGATATATCCTTTAGGGTTGAGGGTGATGATGTAAATCTTGGACTTAGATGGATCTTTCTTGAATTGTCATCCTGAATTCAGCCATCTTTGATCTTGCAAATTACTTGCCCTTTACTTCATAAATCAATTTTCAAAAAGAAATGCGACTTGAGGACCACATGTATTACCTTTACAACGACCGATAAATCCCCTTTTTTCTTAAAAGCAAAAGCACCACTTTAAAAATGCCTCTAAGAAAAAAAGAAAATAAACTCATGACATGAATAACTTGAATGAGGGACAAGACGTAGTTCATTTCTTTAGACCTTAAAGGGAATAATTTCTTAGTCCAAAGTAAATCTAAACGTGTTTAAATCTTCTTATTCCGAACGCAAACTTACAGGTAAAGTAACCAAAAAAGTCACAATCTCGGTTGTAATGTGTCTTTAAACCATATCTCATTTCACGGACCAAACTCTCCATGAACCCAATCCCCAAAACCTTATCTTGATAGTCTGGAGAATTCTGTCCCGATGTTGAGAAGCAAAACTAAACTGAACAAATGATGAGGCCCAGTACAAGCACCCATGATAAAACTCTGAGGTCCATCTCCAAACTTGAGTGGAAAAAGCATCGAAATTCAAGAGCCCTAACCGAAGGAAACCTTGATCTCATTCTCTAAGAAACTAAAGAAAACGTATGATTATGAACATGACTTAATGTAATGAAAATGTAATGTACAAATCACCTATTGATCGAAACGACAAAAGGAGGGAAAATTTTGGTGTGCAACAAAGTGGTACACAATAAGTAATCATTCCCCCACCGCGTAAATTCCTCAGGTGAACTGAGTGGATAGCACATGCGAGCGGTTTAGGAAATGGATTTCTGATGAGAAAGATCTTTAACGTATTGATGTCGACAAAGTTTTCTATATTGGGAAATAAGAATATCCCATAGATGAGCAATGCGAAGATGAGTTCCAATGCAACACTATTTCCGATACTAGCAAAGTATAGTGCTCTCTCAATCAGAAATTTCGAGGGAAGACCCCTAATTCCTCCTTTAGTAGTCCAATGAGCTTTAACTGCTGACTCTTCCAAAGCAAGATTACTGGCAATTGTTGATTCTCTCGGCATTCCTTCCAATCCGGAGAATGGTATTTTCTTGTTCATAGGGATTCCTATTAAGTGAGAGTACTCTTTCAATGTTGGACAGAGTTAATAATCAGGAAATGTGAAGCAGTGGTACATCGGATCATAGAACTGGACCAATGTAGCAAGAACACCTTCTATCATACTGACTTTTAGTAGGGACAAAAGTTCTCCAAACTGCCCTAAAAAATTCTCTATTTATGACAAGCTTTACTAGCTTTCTCAGATCATCCAATCACGGACTCTTGAATGTAAACTTGTGGGTTTTCCATCGCCTAATGTCCATTTTTTATAAGACTGATAATATGAAACAGACGTTCGTTTAGTTCTTTTAAAAGAGAAAATAATGATGATTTTTTTTTAAAAATGTTTTCTTTTGATGAATGCATGAATGAAACACATAAAAACATGGTGAAAACATGGGTTTAAAGGTTTGGTGTCATGAGGCCAGAGCTCTACCCGTTCCCAAAGGTTTATACTAGGGTAAAATATTTTTGTACCAGTAGATCATGTAAGTCAAGGTCAAGGGGTAAATGTTTACTAAATCCTCAGTGTTATCAGTATCCGATTGGAAATCGCCAAGTTTTCGCAGAGTACGCTATAAACATCGATTTCACACCAGATACCTAGACCGTTTTAGGGACTTTTAAGGTTTCACGTGATCGAGATTAGACTCCTAATAAGCTATCTCAATTATTCCCTACCTATCTTAAAGTTCACTCAAGCTCACCCAGATGCGAATTAATGGCATTCCCAATTTTTTATAGACCACTCAAAGGATATCATTTGAACATATATTTTGCATAAACATAAACATAAAGCCATATAAAAGCAATATAAAAGCTCTATATATACATGTTCCTAATCCTTGGATTTTTCTAACTAAAAAAGGTTTAGAAGGAAATTCTATCTTAAAACAGTAAGATAAAAGATTCCCACAGACGACACCATTTTCTTGTTGGCTCCATCTAAATCTAAATGTTTCTTCCTAAAAGATGGGAGAATAAGTGAAGTCTCCCACTGTGGTCGCCATTTTTCTATAGCTCAATTTTATGGTCTCGAATCACTATCGCTTTGGTACTACATGATAACGAGAAAAAGTATCGGTTATATTGCTATGTTTCAATGTCGTTTTATCGCATATTTGTCGTTTTGACACCCGATTCCTCGAGTTTTCTTTGCCATTTTGCAGGTATATCAATTACAGAGCTAAATCATGAGCCACAAGTGAAATGAGCAAAATCAACCATTAAAAGATGAAGAAAAGAGGAATTCTACATAACCTGCATTTTTTGTAACAGTCACGATCGTCACCTAGGAGTCACGACCGTGACACGCTAATCCCAGAATCGGAACGCTTCTTACACGTAAGAAGACGGATATTCGATTACGAACAAAATTACAACATTCCAGATCTTCAAATAGATCCACCAAAACCAGTCGTAACATCAAAGGACGCAGAGATGGCTGAAGAACAGAATCACCCACTCAAATATTACGCTAGTCCTTCGCAAACTGAACCGCATTCCAGCATTGCCGCACCGGCTATCAACTGAAACGATTTCGAACTGAAACCTTCGCTGATATCAGCCGTGCAACAAAATCAATTCGCCGGAAATCCTACTGAGGATCCGAATCTTCATCTTTCGATCTTTGTGCAATACGCAGATACCGTAAAAGCCAATGGAGTTACCCAAGAAGCTATTAGACTACGTCTGTTTCCTTTTTCACTTCGAGACAAAGCAAGAGCCTGGCTTCAATCTCTGCCTTCGAATTCAGTAACTACGTGGGAGGAACTAAAGAGAGTTTTCTTGACCAGATATTTCCCACCTAGCAAGACAGCTATGCTGAGAGCTCAGATCAACGGATTTAAGCAAAAGGAAAACGAATCACTTTTCGAAGCTTGGGAACGCTATAAGGATATGCTGAGACTTTGTCCACATTACGGATTAGTAGAATGGATGGTCATCCATACCTTCTATAATGGACTCTTGTACAATACAAGAATGACAATTGACCCTGCCGCAGGCGGTGCACTAATGGACAAGGAATATAACGATGCGTATGCACTTATTGAAAGTATGGCTCAAAACCATTACCAATGGGGAAGCGAGAGAGTCGCAACTAAGAAACCAACAAAAGGAGGTATGTACGAAGTGAGTAGTATGGACCAAGTGAATGCAAAGTTTGACCAATTAAACCAAAAGATCGACAACTTGGCCATAACACCAACAGCCACCGTGGCTGCAGTAACACCTAACTGTGAGTTATGTGGAGTTCCAGGACATGAAGTTCCTGATTGTCAACTATTAACAAGAATTCCCACAGATCAAGTGAATTATGCTCAAGGAAACCCGTACTCAAACACATACAACCCAGGTTGGAAGAATCATCCGAACTTCTCCTATAAGAACAACAATGCTTTATACGCACCAGGTCAAGCACCAGCTACACCACCAGGATATCAAAAGACTGCTCCTAATGTCCCTAGAAAATCGAACCTTGAATTGATGATGGAGAACTTCATAGCTAACCAATCTCAAACAAAAAAGGACTTCTTAAACCAAAACATACACACTAGTGAGCAGATTAAGCAATTAGTGAGCAAAGTAGATGCATTAGCTACACATAACAAAATGCTTGAAACTCAGATTTCACAAGTAGCTCAACAACAAGCACCTACCGCTGCACCAGCTGGAGTATTTCCTGGACAACCCCAACCTAATCCGAAAGGTCAGGCCAATGCTGTTATATTAAGAAGTGGCAAGGAACTTGACGGACCTACCGATCCAAGACTTGACAATCCAGCCATGTACCAAAAACCGGATAAACCGACTGAAATGGTGAATGATCCAGAAGAAAAGGAAGATGATAATCAAGAGGCAGTGGAGAAAGAAAAGCCTTATGTGCCTCCACCACCCTATAAACCACCAATTCCGTACCCTCAGAGATTAACCAATTCCAAGACTATGAGCCAGTTTAAGAAATTTGTTGAACTTCTGAAACAGTTGAATATTACTATTCCGTTTACAGAAGCTATCACTCAAATGCCCACGTATGCTAAGTTTTTAAAAGAAATCTTATCCAATAAGAAAAAGATAGAGGATAACGGAACCGTTACACTTACTGCTGAGTGTAGCGCCATAATTCAGAATAATATGCCTCCTAAGCTAAAAGATCCAGGAAGTTTCTCTATACCCTGTGTAATAGGAAAATTCGTCATTGACAAAGCTCTATGCGATTTAGGAGCCAATATCAGTGTTATGCCCTTAACGATTTGCAAAAGGCTAGACATGGGAGACCTAAGACCAACTAAAATGTCTGTTCAACTAGCCGATCGCTCTATTAAATATCCTGTAGGCATACTAGAAAACGTCCCAGTACGTATAGGACAATTCTACATCCCTACTGATTTCATAATCATGGACATCTCTGAAGACTCCATTACACCTATCATACTAGGAAGACCATTCTTAGCTACCGCCGGAGCTATAAAAGACGTAAAGAAAGGAAAGCTGACCTTTGAAGTAGGTGAAGAGAAAGTTGAATTCATTTTAACACAATTCTTACAATCACCAGCTATAGAGGATACATGCTATCTATTGGACGTAATTGACGAATGCGTAAGAGAAATGGAAATGAAAGAAACTACCTATTCTGAAATTATGAAAATTCAAATCCCTCCGATTTTCGAAGATGATAATTGGCGTAAACCATATCAGGATGATAGTCTAAGAGAAAGTTTAGCACTTACACCGGATCCCATGCCAAGTAAGGATAAACCTACATTAGGGTTAAAAACTTTACCTAAGAACCTAAGATACGAATTCTTAGACATTGAATGTACAAGACCAGTTATAATAAATTCCAGTTTAGGAACAATCGAAACAAAGAAACTTTTAGATGTCTTAAAGAAATATCCAACTGCATTAGGATATAACATATCTGATCTCAAAGGAATATGCCCTTCAATCTGTATGCATCGTATTCTGCTAGAAGAAGATTGCAAAACCTCTAGAGAATCTCAAAGAAGAATTAACCCAATCCTTAGCACTGTAGTAAAGGAAGAAGTTAAGAAACTACTAGATGCCGGAATAATATATCCAATCTCTGATAGTAAATGGGTTAGTCCAGTACATGTAGTACCAAAGAAAGAAGGTGTCACTGTTGTGAAAAACGCTAAAGGCGTTTCGATATTGCAAAGAGTAGTGACAGGACATAGAGTGTGCATCGGTTATCGTAAACTAAACAAAGCCACTTGAAAAGATCATTTCCCGCTACCTTTTATAGATCAAATGTTAGAACGATTAGCCAAGCATTCTTATTTCTGTTATCTTGATGGTTACTCAGGATTTTTCCAAATCCCTATCTACCCAGATGATCAAGAGAAGACTACATTCACATGCCCTTATGGAACGTTCGCTTATAGACGAATGCCCTTTGGATTATGCAACGCTCCTGCAACCTTTCAAAGATGTATGATGTCAATCTTCGCAGATTTTACAGACAACATCATGGAAGTATTCATGGACGACTTCTCTGTATGCGGGCAAAGTTTTGAAGGATGCCTATCAAATTTAGAAATGGTGTTAGAAAGATGTGTAAAAGTAAACCTCGTGCTTAACTGGGAGAAATGTCATTTTATGGTCAGAGAAGGAATCGTACTAGGACACGTTATATCTGACAAGGGAATTGAAGTTGATAAAGCTAAAATAGAAGTCATTAAAGATCTTCAACCCCCTAAAACCGTTCGAGAAATACGAAGCTTTTTAGGACACGCCGGTTTCTACCGACGATTCATCAAAGATTTCTCGAAAATCACTAAACCTCTTACCGGTTTATTAATGAAAGACGTTGAGTTCATATTCAATGAAGATTGTCTAAAAGCGTTCGAAACTCTAAAAACAGCCCTCATCACCGCACCAATCATGCAACCCCCTGACTGGAGATTACCTTTCGAAATCATGTGTGATGCGAGTGACTATGCTGTAGGCGCAGTTCTAGGCCAGAGGAAGGACAAGAAACTTCATGCGATTTACTATGCCAGTAGAACCTTAGATTCTGCTCAGATGAACTACGCCACTACTGAAAAAGAATTGTTAGCAGTTGTCTTTGCGCTTGACAAATTCCGTTCTTACCTAGTAGGAGCGAAAATAATCGTTTACACAGACCACGCTGCTATCAGATATCTATTGACTAAGAAAGATGCTAAACCAAGACTCTTGAGATGGATTTTACTCTTACAAGAGTTTGATCTTGAAATAAAAGATAATAAAGGTACTGAAAACGTCGTAGCGGACCATTTATCTAGAATAGAAGGTATTAAACCAGAACAAGTGCCGATTAACGATGATTTTCCGTATGAACAGCTGATAGCACAAATAGGAAGCGACCCAGTTCAGTTAGACATAGATGAACCAGAACCCGTGGAAACAATCCAAACAACTGTAGGACTGCCATGGTACGCTGACATTGTCAACTACCTAGCTGCAGGAGCTCTTCCACCTGATTTAACCTATCAGCAGAAAAAGAAATTCTTTCACAATCTCAAACATTACTATTGGGATGAACCATTATTGTTCAAAAGAGGACCCGATGGAATCTTTCGTCGATGTATTCCCGAAGAAGAAATAGAAGATGTCATTGCTCATTGTCATTCATCTCCTTATGGTGGACATGCAAGCACTTCCAAGACTTGTGCAAAAATCTTACAAGCCAGCCTATTCTGGCCTAATCTATGGAAAGATGTCCACATCGCTGTTATAAATTGCGATCGGTGTCAACGCACCGGTAACATTTCAAGAAGAGATGAAATGCCCCAAAAAGGAATATTGGAAGTAGAAGTCTTTGATGTCTGGGGAATAGATTTCATGGGACCATTCCCATCATCTTTCGGTAATAATTACATACTCGTAGTTGTCGATTATGTTTCAAAGTGGATTGAAGCTATAGCTTATCCTACAAATGACACACGAGTAGTAATAAAGCTTTTCAAAAATATAATCTTTCCCAGATTTGGTGTGCCTAGACTCGTCATAAGTGACGGTGGCTCGCACTTCATTTCAAATATCTTTGACAAATTACTATCTAAGTATGGAGTAAGACACCGTGTGGCAACACCATATCATCCACAAACAAGTGGACAAGTCGAAGTCTCGAACAGAGAAATCAAACAAATCTTAGAAAAGATTGTCGCCATATCTCGGAAAGATTGGTCATCTAAACTTAATGAAGCTTTATGGGCTTATAGGACAGCTTACAAGACACCCATAGGAACTACACATTTCAAATTAGTTTATGGAAAATCTTGTCATCTCCCGGTAGAATTAGAACACAAAGCTTATTGGGCGATCAAAACTCTCAATATAAACTATAATGCTGCAGGAGAAAAGCGAATCCTAGACATTAACGAATTAGAAGAGTTAAGGTTAGATGCTTATGAGAATGCTAAGATATATAAAGAAAGAACTAAGCGATGGCATGATAAACGCCTATCTAGGAAAGAATTTAGTGTGGGAGACATTGTACTCCTCTTTAATTCAAGACTTAGGCTCTTTCCTGGAAAACTAAAATCTAGATGGTCAGGACCCTTTGAAATAACTAGAGTGTTCCCAAGCGGAGCAATAGAAATTAAGGGTAGGAATAGTGAACCATTCAC
The DNA here is from genome assembly GCA_963966055.1 of Lathyrus aphaca. NCBI lineage: Eukaryota > Viridiplantae > Streptophyta > Magnoliopsida > Fabales > Fabaceae > Lathyrus > Lathyrus aphaca. The sequence goes on from OZ014519.1 coordinate 72,629,412, forward strand.
AGTAAACGGACAACGTTTAAAACATTACCATAAAGTTGAAAATAGAGATTATGCAAATAGTCTAAGGCTTTTAGAATTGTCCACTAATTTCCCTGATTAATCTAACCTAAGCATTACGTCAGGCTTTTGACGATAAAAACAGCGCTTAGTGGGAGGCAACCCATTTAATCATTTAAATCATTTTGATCATTTTATTATTTTGTCATTTGTCATTTTATTATTAGTTTATTTGTTTTGTCATTTTATTATAATTTTATTTCATTATTACTATTATTGCTTTTATTTATACATTTTATTTTCTTATTTTTCCTTATTTTAATTTTAAATCACTTTTACAGATTTTCTAAAGTCTTTTCCACTTTCCTTCTCCCCCTGATTTGTTTCCTCCGTATTTACACTAACTATGGCTAACCAACCGATAAACCTCATGGAAACCAAATTTAGAGGTAGGAACCAAAGAATGAAATTTGAAGAGTTATCACAGAGGCCAATGGATTTGACTCTGTACCCGGATGATCTGACTATGGAAACCTTAGATATACATGATAGCATCCTATACTTGTTTAACCGACTTGGATGGGAGAATGCACTGATTCAACAAAAGTTTGTGACTTACCGCGAGCTCACCCTTGAGTTCCTCAGCTCCTTAGTTTACCTACCCGAGCGCGGTTTTGGATTCAGGAAAGGATTTATCAGTTTCCGCCTTTTTGGAAGAGAATACGACTTTAACCATAGAGAACTAGCTGACTTATTAGGATTCCCTAGTGGACCCTTTGCTTTTACTACCACACAGGTAGAATTGATGGACATTGAGCTGGATTTTTTTTTTGGGGAACCTTAACCGGAAGCTACCATCCTGAACCAAATAACATGAACAATGATGAGATACATAACCCTGCTATCTGTTACTTCCATAAGATCCTTGCCCACACCTTCTTTGGAAAAGAAGAAAACCTTACTGGAGTATCTAAAGATGAGATATTCATTATGTCATGTGTGACTAATGGACAGCCAGTCAATGGTGTGCCTTTCATGATGCAAACCTTCACCCGAATCCAAGAAGAACCTGATCTACCCATATTAGTAGGAGGTCTTGTCACCATGATTGCTGATGCCTTAGGACTTAGATACCAATTGCACAGGTGTAACCGTTTGGGTACCATCCGTCCTATGAATCTTAACTTTTGCTTTAACCGCCATATCATAAGGAATTTAGGACAACCACCTTTTGAGTACCTAATCAGGAATGAAGTAGTAGCCCTGTTCACACTACCAAACCATGCTAGAGTCAGTGTTCACAATAAGGATAATTGGCTTTATGAGCTAACCCCTCCTGACTATCCATCTACTCCTGAAACACCTCAATCCTACAAGATAAGGGATGATATAATGACCGATGTAGAAAGTGACCCTGAGACACCTCCTAGTTACCATGACATTGACCACACTGACGAAGTGATTGAAACCCCTGAAGTGAATCAAGTAGAATATGCTGACAACTTAAAGAAAATCATGAACACTCTTGAAGCTTACCAAGCCGATATAAATACTGTTAAGGATGAGATTAAGAGCATGCGATTGGACATTATAGGTTTAACTGACATAACATGTGAGCAATTCTACCACCTGAACTCTGCAATCGAAGATTTGAAGAAGCACTTTTGAAAATGTTGTAGTGATCTAGCTTATTTTACTTATTGTTTTCGTTTCTAGTTAGTTTAACATTTCGCAAACATTTTCGTACCGTATTTTTATTAATGTAATTTCCCTTCAATTATCAAAAGCAAAGCACTTCTAGTTTTACAAATTTTTCCAATTTAATCAATTTCTATGCTTTCAATTCATTTACTGTTATGTTTAAATTGTTTGAATTGATTAATGTTTGATATAATTTCTCGTGTGATGAAATTTATAAGTATTATGTTGGTATTATATATTATATATTGTTTGTGTTTAAAATAAAGTGAGAAGTGATCATAAAAAAATTATATAAATTGTATTGGACGTGTGAGAGATAATGCATTCTGGAAAATATTCTAAGTTTTAATCCCTCACGGTCGTCATCACCTTATAACGATCGTGACAAGCTAATTAGCGCGTCACGACCGTCATCCCCCCATCACGACCGTGACGACCCCAGTTATAGGAATTCTGAGAAACAGAACTGTTCTTCTTCGAAACCTCTTCCTTTTTCAACTTCCATAACATTCAAAAAAAACCATTATCTCTTCCAACTCCCGTAACCTCCCATTACCCAAATTAAACTCCATTAACCTCTCCATTTACTCCACACTTATCACATTCTCATCTTGCATTATAATCCGAACCAATTTCCTCACATATTACACTTTTCTCACAAACCTCAAAAACCTCTCATCTCCCACTCTTGTTCTTGCATGCAATGGAAGCAATTCAGTTTAGAGATGGTGAGCATGGAGAAAATCAGAGACAGAGGTTCATCAGATTCCAGAACCGTGGTGTTCAACCAACGCGATATGTCGACACTGAATGTTTGAGAGAGTTGGGAATGCTCAACAGTGTCAAGAACCTGCTTCAGAAGGTTGGATTGTGGGATCTCTGCAGTCAGCCCCAACCCACATTCAAGCTTCTGACATTGGAATTTCTAAGCTCATTTCATTACATCACTCCTACCGGTTCACAGAGTCAACTCACCGGCGTTGCTAAGTTAAGATTGCTCGGCCGGGAGTTCGAAGTTACACAAACAAGGATCGCCGAGCTGCTAGGCTTCGATCACGGCAATGATGCTCACCTCCGCGTGCCAGACAACTTCAGTGAAACCGCTTTCACCTTATGGCATGACATCACCAACACCCGTGCCTCAGCCTTTCAGAGCCTGAATGCTACACATATCCACAACCCGACGATCAGATACTTTTATCGCATCATCTGCAACACCATCTTTGCAAAAAAGAGCAACATGATGCATTACTTTCAGTTGTTGCCGCCAACCAGAGGACTGCTGATGAGAAGCTCGGAGAGATCTTTAGCGAGCTAGAGGCTTTGCGCATTGATATCACTGCTATCACCGGCACCGGTTCTGATCCTGAAGCGACTCCGACCAGACGCTCCCGCACCAGAAGCCGAGGCCGTGGTCATCAGCAGCCTTAGTTTTACTTTTTGTTTCTGTTTTTCCATTTCCGTTGTTTGTATTGTACTTTAACCGCTATTATATCACAACATTGAGGACAATGTCTGATATAGTGTGAGAGAGGTACCTTTCATTTTTCCGCATTTTCCCTTTCCGCACTTTCCTTTCCGTTGTAATTCATTTTCGTATTTTAATGAAACAGAGCAATATTTATGCTATTTTCTTTAGTTTCGAACTTTCCCCGTTTATTTAGCCATACCGAAAAAAATCTTTAATTTATTCTTCGCATTACCCGACTTACCTACGAAATCATAATTAGGAAGCTGAGAACGATTCAACAAGATCAATACAGTCTTGACACCTTAGACTTCCCACTTAAGCAATTCTGTTCCGATAATTGTTACGACTACACCTTAAGTTTCAGTTCAAAAGTAACCCCTAGTAGTTTATACTAGCAGTCAGCACCGTCTGAACACAAACCACGTGGGGAGCCGATGAATATAAGTGTTTGATGCCTAATCTACAATGATCCTTCATATCTCGATGCCAATGAAAAGAAATTGCACCAAAGTACACGGTCGCATATAAGAAACGAGAAATATGAGAAGGAGTCCATTGCGGGTTGGTTCAGAGGTACTGGTTCTGAACTTGGTAGGGCGTGCTACGGCTCGATCCCCCACAACCTCCAAATCGGATAATGTATGTAGGGTTACCACATTCATGTACCAGACCCCGTGCTTATAAAGGATCAAAGTCGCTAACCGGCTAGTCCACTACGTGCGTGCTAAGGCAAAGGGCTTAATGTGATTGCGCTAGAATGAAACCGGGCGAAATAAGATCGAAAGACTCTAGGAGGAATCGTAACGCAATTACCGAATGTTTCGTTTAACGGGAAGTTGACGACTTAGCTTGTTGCTTGTGTCATTAGTGTATCGTTAGTGTTTTATCAAAGTACCAGTTTATCTGACAAAACGATTCTTCGTACGGTTTGTTATGTGTGTGCGTCGATGAAAACTTGTCCGACAATTTCCAACCGACTATTTGCTTGAGGACAAGCAAAGGTTTAAGTTTGGGGAAGTTTGATAACGAGAAAAAGTATCGGTTATATTGCTATGTTTCAATGTCGTTTTATCGCATATTTGTCGTTTTAACACCCGATTCCTCGAGTTTTCTTTGCCATTTTGTAGGTATATCAATTACAGAGCTAAATCATGAGCCATAAGTGAAATGAGCAAAATCAACCATTAAAAGATGATGAAAAGAGGAATTCTGCATAACCTGCATTTTTTGTAACAGTCATGATCGTCACCTAGGAGTCACGACCGTGACACGCTAAAAGGAGCAGTCACGGTCGTCACAAGTCCCTCACGGCCGTGACGCGCATCAAACACGGAAGACGAACGTGACACCCTTGTCACGACCGTGACAAGGGGAAATTAGGGTATTATGCTGAGACTTGGTCATGAACGTGTACGCTATGTGAATTCAACTTACCTATCTTCCCGCAGACCAAGTATTCCAACGTTTCCCTGGATTCTCTCAACACCTACGAGGCCCATGCACCAATTCCAACTGCCAAGCCCAAATAGCTTTCTATAAATAGATTAGCTTCAATGAACAATTAACAGAGTTTTTGATTTTAATTTTCTTGCGGAAGCTCTGCCGTTTTTATTTGCACCCTTTATTTTTCCAGCATTTATTTTTCTTGCTTTAATTTTCTGTATCCCAACCAACCATATAACAATTTCCAACATTAGGAAATTTTTATAATTTAATTTGTTTCAAAGCCTTCAGAATTCTTTTAGAAAATTTATTTCCGATTCCGGTCAGTACTCCGAGCTTTCCAGCCTGTGGAAGAAGGAGTCTACTATTTTTATTGTTATCCAGGTTTTTATTTAAATTGCATTTATATTAATGTTGAGTATTTATTTTTCTGCCATGCATATTTTATTTTATATTTCTCTGCCTCTGTCTGGTTCAACAATAATGAGTAGCTAAACACCTTAGGGCGGTATGTAATTAAAATAAACTAAATCGGTAAAATCAACTCTAGGCTTAAAATAATTAAGAGTTTAAAATTCTGGCTGAGACTTTTTATTATAAAATCAACCTTTTTGTTATGAGAGTAAGGAAAGTGTATTAGGTTAGGTCAAGACCACGAGAGTGTGAGATTTTAACCAGATAGCTAAAGTTAGGCATTTAATTTAAACACAGCGAGAGCGCTTTAAAATGAATTAGAATTACTAAGTTTCCAAAAATTATTTCTAAACACTTATGGGCTAGCGAGAGCAGGCATAGGGCTTTAGGGGTAAGATCTAAGATAAGACCACGAGAGTGTGAGTTAAAGATATTTAAACTGGTAACCTCTACAGAATAGATTAAGTGAACCATCTTTATAAGCCTAGGTTAGATTGACCCGCCTAAGTTAACATAATTACATACCGACCGCCTTAGTATTATTTTATTAAACTTAAAATTAATTCCCGCCTTTAATCTTTAAAAACAACCAAAAATCGTGACAACCCTTCACCTTAGCTAAACTAGTAAATCCTCCAACACTAAGTAATCATAAAGTCCCTGTGGATCGATAATCTTAAATATTACTTCGATAGGCTGTGCACTTGCAGTTAAGATACCGCTAGACACATATTAAAGTACGTCTTTAGCCCATCACTACAGTTCGATTCTTTTTTATCCTATGAAGCTGTTTTAGGAAGGGAAATAGATGTCTCCAATTAACCCTGCTTGCAAACTGAGTTTAAATAGTCAAAACTGTTGGTTTACAGATGCTAGAAAAAGTGTGGATCTCTTTTAGGTTATTTTATTTAGAAAAAGGTATATCTGTGGTTTATGATATCTGATGTTTTTGAATAGGTCTGAGAACCGATTGTTGTTTTTTGTTTGGCGTGCTCGCAAATATCTTACAAACTTTTGCCTATGTGACCCTAAAAAGAGAATTGAGGGATCAGAGCATCGTAGTTCCTACTAAAATGCTAGAGCAAAGAGGAAAGAGGTTGATTTGTATCCTATTTAAAGCACAAGATGTTTGATGCTCAAATATTTGTGTGTGTCTTGATCAAAGCCCAAGATTGAAGCTGAAAAGTCTAATTTTTTTCCTGATTAAAGCCCAAGATTGAAGCTTAAAAACAATTGTTTTTGATTGGTTGGTAGGTTGTTTGAATTGCATAGCTCAAGGCATAAATTAAATGGTATCTTTATTTGCATAGCTCAAGAAAGGCTGAATGGGTACCCTGAATTGCATATCTCAAGGAGGATTGAATGGTTGACTTGAATTGCATAGCTCAACACAGTTGAATGGGTTATCTTGATTTGCATAGCTCAAGAAAGGCTGGATGTTTAGCTTAGTTAGAGTCCAAGACTATGCCTGTGGGAAATTAGCTTAGTTAAAGTACAATACTATGACTGTATAGAATGTTGTTAGCTTAGTTAAAGTCCAAGACTATGACGGGTGTTAGCTTAGTTAGAGTCCAAGACTATGACTGATTTTGAGTGACTGTAAAGTGTTTGACTGTATGTGCCTTGATTGAAGTCCAAGGTTAAAGCTAAATAGGGAAGATTTTATTTATATGTGCCTTGATTGAAGTCTAAGGTTGAAGCTAAAAGGTACTCAGTAGAGAGAATTTGTCATCTCTAAAGAGGGAAGATTTTGATTTATTTGTGCCTTGATTGAAGCCCAATGTTGAAGCTAATCAAAGAAAACTGACTCTTTTGGGAAATTTTTATCTGTATCCTGATTTGGAAGCCCAGGTGTGAAGCTTTTTTGTGAGATACTGACTCTTGATTATCCGTATCTTATATGAAGCCTAAGATGGAAGACTGAAAATTGTTGGCAGACTACTCTGTATGAAGAGTGTTTTTGTCTGTTGGAAATTTATATGAGATGTGGTCATCATACTTTCCTTTTTTTGGGAGGAATTCAGTTATACAAAGCCCAAGAGGAGGCTAGCCTGGTCATACATCGGGGAGAGGGATACTATTATATGTTTTTTATTCTAAGGTATGTTCATATGCTTTTAGGAATCCTTAGAGGGTCCTTGTGTTTAAGCCCAAGAGGAGGTTAGGTTACTTGTATGAGGCCCATGGGTCATTGATTAAATCCCAAGTGGAGGCTGGGGAACTTCTAAGCCTGAGAGAAGGCACCTTTAAGAGGTCTGGGGGTCCTTGAATGAAGCCTAAGAGGAGGCTATGTTTTTTCCTAGTTTGGTTATAGTTATTCAATGGTTAGGTCTGGTGACAATAACCCGATTACTTAAATTCTAGCAGAGATGCAAGTATATACAGTAAAGATACATGCAAATAGATAAAGGGTGTTAGTGAATGTTTTTAATAGCTTTAAGTATGTCTTTTTTATGGTTTGAATATTCTTAAGTTATTTTATTAAGAATGAAGTAGGGGGTTACACTAGGAAGTAGAGGCCCAAAATGCCGAGGGAGAAAAAATTACAGATGTGTTTTATACATTGTATTCTCTTTGTCATTAAGAAGTTTATTATTATCTTTGCTTTAGTATAAGGTGAAGAAAGATAACTTTGGCAAACGGTTTTATTCTAAGCAAGCAACAACAATTTAAGAAAACATCGAGAAGTTAGAAAGAGAAAAGATGGTTCATAAGACAATAATAGGGCTTAAACATAAGGATTCCTATGGAATTTGTTTTGTTGATTAATTGTATGGTGATTTTATACATGACGTAGGACTTGGGTGCTGAAAAGCTTCCTACAGCCTAGAAAGAAATTCACCGGAGTGGAGCTCAGTCTAGTTGCTGGTGTATTAGATCTTTAGTCATAAAGATGAAAAAAGAAAAGGAGATGAGACTTGTAAACAAGTGGACCCATAATCTCTGTATAAGATATTGAAAACTGTTTAAGAAATAGTTGGTGGGTTCAGGACTTATACGAAAGTTTTAAAACAGACCGGAGAAAGTTTAAAACAGACAAAATGAGTCCTAAACACAAAGGATTCACAGTTGAAAACTTAATGCAGTGAAAAAGGCGATTGCGCCGAGTTTTTGAAAAAGGATCAGATGAACCCTAATGGCTCATTTTTCAAAAAGGGATGAGTCTTACACTCTAATAGAGACCCAAGAGTGATAAAACCCATTTTTTAGGGTGATTAAAATCAAAACCATAGTTTTTGGTATTTTTTTATATTTTAAATATAAAAATATTTAAAATCTTGTATAAATTTCAAACATATTTGAAAAACAAGTTGGAACCTTGGATCAATGTTTGAAAAATTATAGTTTGTCCATGAGACAACTTGAATATCATTTATGTTTGAAAAATCAAGTGAAAGAAATGAATTTTAAAATGTTTAGAAACAAATAAAATTAATTCTTAATGAAAATAATAAATATATTAGAAATATATATTTTTGGAGATTTTTTCATGGAATAAAATATTTAAACATTTTTTAGAATTAATGGAAAAAGAATCATTTTAAAACTCAAAATAATCAGAGAAAAATTAATTTTAGATTGAATTAAATAAAATCACAAAATTCAAATATTTGAAAATTTGAAAAGGGCGCCAAGAACACATACCATGGCTTTTTTCCCAGAATTGAAAAATCAATTGTATCTCATGGAATAGGCATCCATTTGAGCTGAAATAAACATCAAAATTGCTCGTTTTGATCCCACGATCACAATGGTACCAATTGATTTCATTTATTTTGTGTGTATAGTGAAAAATGAGTAAAGATCACTGAAGAACCCTAATTTGTCCTAAGCCTCGTGAAATTCTACATGATAATGATTTTGTGAAATTGATTGAGAGGAATTACTTAGAATATGATTATGCACATATGGCAAAACGATAGTGCAAGGAAATATGTATGGATCATGAATTGACCAAGTTTGAGACTTACCTGAACTTGAGCTTATAGCGGGAGATGTGATTTCGAACGGGAGGTGTTACAAATATGTTTTGATGATTTGGACAGATTCCCTACACCATATGGAGTGTGTTTGAACACTTGGACTTGATTGCAAATGGCTGGATCATATTCTTATCTTCAAGTTGCAGAAACAAAGCTTATTAGGTTTTGAAGAGTGATTCTGGGTTGGAAGTGTTCCAAAAGTGATCTAAGTATTTGAACACCTTATAAACATCATATATGATTTGTGTGAGCAATTGGTTTGAGTTAATAGTGGTCACAACTCAAAAACCAGTAGTGATTGCTCAAAATATCAAGTTTTGAGTCTTTGAGAGCAAAGGAGAGAAAGCTTGGATATCAGAGGCTTTGGTGTAATTTTTATGATCAAATGAGGTATCTATTTATAGGCAAAGATGTTGAGATTAATTAGCCCTTAACTCTTGAAGAGATGAGGTCACAATTGTGAGTCATGCTTTGTAAAAATATCTCTTACACATGGAATGATGAACTTCTCAAATAGCTCAGCTATTGAAGCAACAAATTTCACATTTTTTAGAATTTTTATGCTTGTATTATGTCCACCTATTTCTTGTTGAACAAGAGATCCAAGAATATGCCATTTTGGAGCTTGGTGACCCTTGGATCAAAATGCATAATGTTGAAATTCATGAAAGTCATTTTGGTGAATTCCATGGTGTAATCATGGATTTGTAGGTTTGATCAGGTTTGTAATGATTGTTTAGATGCTTCAACCCACTTGACATTGTCCTTCTTTTCAAAAAATCAGATTTCTAAAGTTTGTGAAAATATGTTTTTTGTAAAACAGTTTGAGATGACCACTTTGATCCATGATTTCTTCATGTACAAACAAGATCTTTTTCATGTCAATTGGGTCTTTGAATTTTTGGAAACATTTGCAACATCATTGGTGAAAAATCCCTCCAAGTTTTGGTGTTTTACTGATTTTGTACTTAGACAAATTTTGTCTAAGTTTTGAAAATCAGTATTTTTCTTGATTTTGATCCATTTAAACTTAAAATCCATAATGAATTGGAGTTTCTTGTAGTTGAATCATTTGTATTTTGTGATGAGATCTTTCATTTGAGCTATGGTTCACCAAAATCTGATGCTTGGATCACAAGTTATGATGCTTGGAAGTAGGTCATTTGAACATTTTTTCCATAACATAGAAAAATGTCTAAGTTTCAAAGGTTGACCCTTTTACAAGTTTTCTTCAAATTTCTGATTTTTTGTGACCAAATTAATTCATGGACTATATATTCTAGTAATATAGTTCATGAGGATCATTTTGGGTGAAAACGTCAAACTTTGACTTTTTGGTCCAGATGGAAATTACACTAGCTACCCCTGACTTTCTGATTTTTTGACTGGACATCATCTGAGGTATTTTGACCTTATGAATGGATTTACATGATGTATATGAGTTATTTAAACTAATCCCTATGGTATAGGCTCTTTTCTAGATGAAAATCTTGACTTTTGGTTCCCCAATTAGTAAGAAACCCTAATTTGGGCACTATGAAACCCTAATCTTGTAGTCTTTGATCTCTGCACCTTTGGTACCTGTTAATGGCTTATAAAATTCATGTCAACATTATTGAGGATGTATGGAGGTCTTGTCTCCTTTCTCTATGAAAAATTTCATTTGGAGGGCATCAGTTGACTAAAACCCTAATTAGTGATTGAGATGGCTCGGGGCCCAGATCACTGAAACTTTTGTACAGTCCTTGAAATATTTTTCACCATTTGAGATTACTTAACCCTTTTATTGGTGATTGAAAGGGTGAAAATTTGATGTATTAATGATTGGTCCTTTGCCTGAATTCACTAAGGGACTCAAGAATCCTGATCCATTGCGGGGATATTGTTCAATCCAGTCTGGCACAGTCCTTTGGTCAGTGGACTCCCTCTGATGAGGTGTATATATTAGGGTCAAAATTTAGGGTATGAAAAATGGGCTACAATTTAATCGTAAGGTAAGTCTACATAGATGGGCACTGGTTTGGGTTTTAGATCATCAATTATAGGGAGATGATCTACTACCACATTCTAACCGTCCTTCTTATCTTTGATTTCTAAATCGAATTCTTGTAAAATCAGAATCGATCTTAAAAGTCTTGGTTTAGCATCCTTCTTATTCAACAAATACCTAATTGTGACGTGGTCGATATAGATAATTATTTTCTCATACTAAGTAAGAACACAATTTATCCAAAGCAAACACAACACCCAGAAGTACCTTTTTTATGGTGACGTAATTCATCTGTGCATCGTCTAAGGTTCTACTTGCGTAGTAAATAACATGAAGCTTTTATCATTTCTATGTCCTAAGACTACGCCAACGACATAATCACCATCGTCACACATGATCTCAAACGATTTACTCCAATCAGGAGGTTGCATAATTTGTGCGGTAATAAGAGCATTTTTCATATTTTCAAACGCTTTTAGACAATCATCATCAAAGACGAATTCAACATCTTTCATTAGTAAGCCAATTAGTATTTTAGTTATTTTAGAGAAATCTTTAATGAATCGTCGGTAGGAACCGACATGTCCTAAGAAACTATGAAATTCTCTAACATTTTTCGGAGGTTGAAGGTTTTCTATAATTTATATTTTTGCTTTATCCACCTCAATTCCTCTTTCGGATACTACATGTCCAAACATGATTCCTTGTCGGACCATGAAATGGCATTTTTCCCAATTCAATATAAGACTAACTTTAATGCATCGTTCAAGTACTATTTCTAGGGTCAATAGTCATCCTTCGTAATTTTCCCCATAAACAAAAAAATCGTCAATAAACACTTCCATATGTTGTCAATAAAATCAGCAAAGATTGACATCATGCATCTCTAAAATGTTGCGGGAGCGTTACATAGTCCAAACGACATTCGTCAATAGGAAAATGTACCATGGGGACAGGTGAAGGTAGTTTTTTCTTGGTCATCTGGATGAATAGGAATTTGGAAGAATCTCGAATATCTGTCTAAATAACAGAAAATAGAATGTTTAGCCATTCGCTCAAGCATTTGATCGATAAAAAACAAAGGAAAATGATCCTTACGAGTGGCTTTATTTATTTTTCTATAGTCTATGCACATTCTCCATCCGGTTTGAATTCGTTTTGCTACGGATTCGCCCGTTTCTTTACTGACAATTGTAACACCACCCTTTTTGGGTACGACTTGCACTAGGCTGACTCATCTACTGTCGGATATCGGGTATATAATTATTGCTTCTAATAGATTTTGTACCTCATTTTTTACTACATCGCTCATGATAGGATTTATTCTTCTATGATGTTCTCTAGAGGTTTTACAGTCCTCCTATAACATAATTTGATGTATACATATAGAGGGACTTATTCCCATTAGGTATAAGCTTTTATAACCTAGACATGTAGTAATTTGACATGTAGTAATTTCTTCGTTTCTATTTGTCCTAAGTCAACATTGACTACAACTGGTCCTTCAAGCTCAGTATCTAGGAATTCATACCTTAGGTCTTTGGGTAGTGTTTTAGGTTCTACGGAAGTTTTCTTTGGGCATAACATAGGATTGGGTGTTATTGCTAGACATTGCCTCAGTCTTTCATCTTCATATGGCTCACACTAATTATCGTCTTTGAATATAAGAGGTGGTTGAATCTTTAGTATTTCAGTATACTTAGATGGTTCCATCTCCATTTCTCTAATGCATCCTTCGATGATGACTAGAAGACAACATGAATCTTCTATAGCCGGTTCCATTAGGAATTATGCTAAAATGATTTTGACTTTTTCTTCACTAACTTCAAAAGTTAGCGTTCCATTCTTCACATCTATGATAGCTCCAGATGTGGAAAAAAGGTTTTCCTAATATGATAGGGATGTTGGAATCCTCTTTTATGTCCATAATTATAAATTCGGTAGGAATATAGAATTGACCTATATGAATCGGAACATTCTCTAGCATACTTACGAGAATTTTGATAGAACAGTCAACTAGTTGTAGAGACATTCTTGTTGGTGTTAGTTCTCCTAAATTGAGTTTCTTGCATATGGATAAAGGCATTGAACTAACATTGGCTCCTAAGTTGCATAGAGCTTTGTCTATGACAAACTTTCCAATTACGCAAGGTATGGAAAAACAACCTGGATCTTTAAGCTTAGTAGGCATGTTGTTTTAAATAATAACGCTACACTCAGCAGTAAGCATAATAGTTTCACTATCCTCAAGCGCTTTCTTGTTATATAGGATCTCTTTAATGAACTTAGAATATGAAGGCATTTTCATAATGGCTTATGTGAATGGTATAGTTATATTTAGTTGTTTCAGAAGTTTTACAAATTTCTAAAATTGTCCTTAATTTTTAGACTTAGTGTCATACCCTAAATTTTGACCCTAAAATATATACCTCATCAGAGGAAATCCACTGACCTAAGGACTGTGTCAGACTAGTCTGGACAGTATCCTTACAATGAATCAGGATTCCTAAGTCCCTCAGAGGATTTAGGGAAATGACCAATCATTAATACCTAATATTTTCAACCTTTTAATCATTATCAAAGGATCAAGGAATCTCAAATGATGAAGAATCATTTAAATATTATACAAAAAATTTAGTGATCTGGGCCCCAAGTCATCAGTATCACCAACTAAGGTTTCAATCAACTGAGCCCTCCAGATGAAATTTTCATGGAAAAAGGAGTCAAGGCATCCATATGTCATCAAGGAAGGTTGACATGAATTTGACAAGCCATCTACAAGTTCAAAAGATGTAGTGATCAGGGAACCCAAAGTTGATCGGGGAACCCAAAGTTGAAATTTTCATCAGGACATGAGCCAATACCATAAGGAGTGTTTTAAATAGCTCATATACACCTTGTAATTACATTCATAGGTTTGAAATACCTCAGAGGATGTCCAATCAAAAAATCAGAAAACCAGGGGTATCTAGTGTATTTTCCATCTGGACCAAAAAGTTAAAGTTTCACTTTTTAACCCAAAATGATCCCCATGACCTATATTACAAGAATATATGGTCCATTGATACATTTGATCACAAAAAATCAAGAATTTTGAGATAACTTGCAAAAGGGGCAATCTTTGAAACTTAGAAATTTTTCTAAGTTATAAGAAAAAGTGTGCAAGTACCCTACTTCCAAGCATCATATCTTGTGATCCAAGTATCAAAAATTTGTGCCAGCTTGATTGAAAGCTCTTGCTACATACTAAAAATGATTAAATTACAAGAAACTCCAATTCTTCATGGATTTTAATTATGGTTGGATCAAAATCAAGAATATTAAGGATTTTCCAACACTTAGAAAATATGTCTAAGTGTAAAATCAGTCAAAACATCAAAACTTGGAGGTTTTTATCACATAGTTCCAAGTTGATTCAGATCCTTGTGAAAATATGAATGTTATCATAAATGTTACCAACAATCCAAAGAACCAATTGGCATGAAAAGATCTTTCTTGAGCATGAAGAAATACCTTTCTAAACACACCATGTCGCAATTGTTTTCAAAAACAGATTTTGGACCAAGGCTTGAAATTAAGAATTCATGAGTCAAGGATAAGATCAGCTGGTTTAGAGCATCAAAGCAATCATTATAAACCTAATCAATCTGCAAATTCATGATTGTACCAAGGAATTTCCATTTATGGAATTTATGAGAATCAACACCTATGCATTTGGTCCAAGGGTCATTTTGATCCAAAAACACACATGTTAGAATCCTATGATCTTCAGTCCACTTGGCTTCATAAACAAAGATTATAAGTACTGAAGAATGTGAATTTATCTCCTGGATAGCTGAGCGATTTGGAATTTTCATCATTCACATTGTAATAGATATTAAAGCAAGCAATGATCAACAATTTATGATCTCATTTATTCATGACTTAGAGGTTAAGAAATCTCAACATGTTTGCATATAAATAGAGACCTCAATTGATCATAAAAATCACACCAAAGCCTCTGAGCAACCATTATCGTTTTTTGAGTTTGAGCCATAACAAGCTCAAACCAATTGCTCTATCACATCACATATGATGTACCTGAGATGTTAAAACACTTGAACCAACCCAGAAACACCTCCAACCCAAAATCACCCTTCAAAACCTCAAAGAAACCTTATTTCTGCAATTTGAAAGCAACAACTTGATCCAGCTATTTGCAATCAAGTCCAAGTGTTCAAACACACTCCATATCATCCAAGGAAGATGTTTAGATCATCACAAGTCTTCTATAATACCTCCAGATCAAAATCTCCTCAGCTGGTGCAACTCCAAGTGCAGGTAAGCCTCAAACTTGGTAATTTCTCAATTTATGCATATTTTCTCGCACTATCATTTTACCATGTGTGCGTAATCATATATCAAATGTTTCCCATCAATTAATTTCATAAAATCATCATCATGTAGAATTTCATGAGGCTTAGGCCAAATTAGGGTTCTTCAGTGTTCATCATTGGTTTATCTCACCACACTTAAAATAAATGAAATTAGTTTCCATGTTTGGATTTGTGAATGAATTTGCAACAATTTTGAGGCTGGTTACATGTATTTTCATTAAGATTTGAGTGAGATATGATCAATTTTGCAAATCTGGGCAAACTGAACCATGGCGCGTGTTCTTGAGGTGTACTTGTCGCCTTTTTCAAATTTTTGAATTTTTGAATTTTATTCATTTTGTTCAATTTATTCAAAATTTAATAACTTTCTGATTCTTTTGAGTTTTTAAATGATTCTTTTTTCATTAATTCTCAAAAATGTTTAAATATTTTATTCCACCAAAAAATCACAAAAAAAAATTATATATTTTTTAAATATATTTTGTATTTTTGTAAAGAATTTAATTTTAATTGTTTTTAAACATTTTAAAAATATTATTTCTCTTGATTTTTCAAACATAAATGAATCTCAAGTCATTCTTTGGATAAAATATGAATTTGAAAACATTGATCCAAGAATTTCTCTTTTTTTCACTTATGTTTGAAATTTATCTAATGTTTTAATCATTTTATTTAAAAATAAATGTTTAAAATATCAAAATTAGGGTTTTTATTTTTATCAGCCTCAAATTAATTTTTATCACACATTTGGGCATCTATTAGAGTGTAAGTCGCATCACCTGTATATATTTGCATATGCTAAAATCTCTAAGTAGTTATGTTATCTTCATCCAAACAGATACACCATTAAAAACACTTATGATCTTTCTTTACAACTTACTAGGGGTTTACAGAGATAATAAGTTTCCAGGCAAAGTGATTCTTTGTAAATCATCCCCAGCCTCCTCTTGGGCTTTGTTCAAGGACCCATGGGCCTCTAAAAGGTAACCTAGCCTCCTCTTGGGCTTACACACAAGGACCCTCAAAGGCTTCCTAAAAGAATAGGAACAGATCTTGTAGAATCAAACACATACAATAGTCTCCCTCTCCCTGATGGATGACCAAGATAGCCTCCTCTTGGGCTTTGTACAATTGAACCTCCGTAGACAAAGGAATATCTGATGAACTCAAACTTTTATCAAACAAATAGACAAAACTTTCTTCCTTACAAAGTCAGACTCCCATCCAAAGTCAGCCTACCATCCCGGGCTTCATACATGATACAAATCAATCAAGAGTCAGTCTCTCACAAATAAGCTTCACACATGGGCTTCTAAATCAGGACACAGATAAAACTTTCCACCATAGAGTCAGTTTTATTTGTTTAGATTTAACCTTAGCCTTCAATCAAGGCACATATAAATCAATCTTTTCCTCTTTAGAGATGACAAATTCTCTCTACTGAGTCTCTTTTAGCTTCAATCTTGTGCTTCAATCAAGGCATAAAAGTCAAACACTTTACAATTAAACATTACAATCATAGTCTTGGAATTTAATTACGCTAAACAATCAAACATTACAGTCATAATCTTGGACTCTAACTAAACTAATCTCTTTCAGTCATACACTTGGACTATAACTAACATAACTTCCCACCAGTCATTTTTCCACCCAAATTCAGCTTTCCTGAGCTATACAATTCAGGTCAACCATTCAGTCTTCCTTGAGCTATGCAATTCAGGATACCCATTCAGCCTCTATTGAGCTATGCAAATCAAGATAGCAAATTCAGCTTGTGTCTGAGCTATGCAATTCAAGCACCCTTATTAGTTACAACAAACTTTTTAGCTTCAATCTTGGGATTTGATCAAGACACAAAATACAAACCATTTGAGCATCATCATCTTGTGTTTTAACCAGGATACAAATCAAACCTCCTCCTAGCCTTAGCCTTAAGAGGAACTACGATGCTCTGATCCCTCAATTCTCTTTTTGGGGGTACGTAGGCCAAAGGTTGTAAGATCTTTGAGAGCACACTGTAAACACCCCAAATTTGCCCTCACTCATTCACACCATGGCTTGTGATCTTTTCATATGCATAAGTTCAATCACATCATCACATATTGCATTTTTTGCTTCAATGCATTGTTTCTAAGTCATCTGCATCTAAGGTTTGTGATTTGAGCCATCCCAGAGCTATTTGAGCTACTTCAAAGGTCATCAATCACTTTAAAGGGGTCCATGTGTGTGCAAGCATCATATTATATCCCCACAAAGTCAAAGAAGTCAAAGAATCACAAGAACTGAGAATGGCATGGAAGTAGAGCCAGGCTTAACTGCACAGATGACCTAGAATTAGGGTTTTGGTTTCAAAGGCCATAACTCCAATTTTTCTGGTCATTCTTGTTTCTATTGGTCTCTATATGTTATAGGGATCATACATATCAATTTTCATGAAGAAATTCCATGGGGAAGGCATCTAATCAAGAGTTGACTTCTTGAGCAAGTCAGTGCAAAATCAGGGCATCTGAGGCCCCCAATGACCCAACCAAAGGGCATTCTCCATCATTTTGAATGTGTATGATCTTTATTTGATCATAGAAGATGTTAGAAGTTCACAAAATTGAGGAATTTCAAGCCATTTGCAAAGTTTCCTTTTTGGGAAAATGACTTGTAATGTAAACTTGCCATTTTGGGAAAGTTTTTCAACCCTTTCTTTTTGATTCAAAAGTGCTTCAAATGAGAAAACTTTGGTCATGAAAGTTGTAGAATGGATCCTCCCATTTTCAAAAAGTACAAGAACTCATGTTAATTCATTATGGATCAAAAGTTATGGCCTTGCAAAGTTGGATAAAATCATTAAAATTTCATTTTTGCACAAAATGGAAAACTTGCAAATTCTCATGGCAAGCCTTTATGTGACTTCAATGTGACCTCTAATCATCATACAAATACAATGCATGACCTAAAAATCAGTTTGGCCCAAAGGATTTCCCATTCCTATGCCTTGAGTTTCAAAGTAACCATAAGTCATTCTTCATGAAAGTGCAAAGAGGGATTTCTTGCAAAATGATTCTCAAAGGGATTGTATGATCCTTAGCTGGTTTCAAGACATTGCCATAACCTCATGAGGCATCTCACATCAAAAATTCAGAAAGACTTATCATATGTACATGGCCAAAAATCATGAAATGTAACAAGTTACCATATTGCAAAAACACTTCAAACATCTGATCCAATGCATCCAGCTGTCTTCTCTTGATCCTAGGGTCTTCCTTGACTCAAGCTGAGGCAGGACAAGCCATGAAATTGCCTCTGACCCGAGCCATACTTGGAGTACACAAACCTTGACTTTCTTGCATTTTGCCCATACCAATCCCACAGTGACACCACCAACTCTCTGCCCAACCAGAGTATGATATGTGGACATGAAGCAACCCAAAAAAACACCATACACAAGTTGAATCCTCCCACATTGCAGCACACACACAAAACTGTCAAAACCTTTCCCTCTTCGAATCACTCAATACAGCCATCAAACTTCAATAATTCCTTCACCAATCAACCACACATCACCCATAGAACAAATCCCACTCCTCACAATGGTCTGAAACACAACACACAAGAACCTCATTTCCTGCCATATCAGAACTGAACCTCTCAAACTAGCCACTTTCAACCCCATTCAAGCATTCCATTAGCCTTAGGAGGATCAAAGGAGACCATTTGCACAAGAGGGAGGCTCTGAAAGCTCACTTTCGAAGGTCTCCAGCTCAGGTATAACCTAAGAACTTTTTTCTCAGAACTTCATTTTCTTGTTACAAAATGAATCTACATGTTGCACTGGTCATCTAGATGTGTTTAGAATTGAAAATAAGCAAGAAATGACCATTTCATGTTGTTCTGAAAGTTTGCCCGTGTTTTATATTTTCCTTCGATTCAGGTTTGTGAACGAAAATAAATGGATTTGAGATGAGGGGTTAGGTTTAGATTGATGAGAGGTTTGTTTTGGTGGAAGAAATTTCATGTTTAGTGACCTGTAGAAGATTCTAGGGTTTATGCTCGCCGGAGAAGATGACCGGAACCACTGTTCCGGTCACCTGAAAATTATTAGCCCTAATTGTGTCATTAATGGGAGTTTGAATTTGGGGCGTAGATGAGGTAGACTGGGGTTGACTCCCGCGCGTATGTGTGGCCAGGATCTTGCCATTAAACCCTAATCCCTGTTTAATTAATTAAATCCAGTTTAATTAATTATAAAACTTAATTTAGCCAGGTTTGAATGTGGGCCTTTGGATCTGGCGTGCAGTCAACCAGTCCAAACCCAGATTCAATCCCATCCTTCCATTGCGTTTACTTTTATTAAATTCAGTTTTAATTCTTTTTTTTCTCATTTATTTTATACATTTTATTTAAAATAGCAAAATTCATTTAAAAATTATGAAAATTTTTGTCAAAGATTTCATTAATTTTTAAAACCCAAAAATATTTTTATTTTTATTTTTTGCATTAAAAATCATTTTTAAATCATTTAAATGTTTATTTATAATTAGTTAATGAAAATTAATTAATTAAAAATACATTTAGGTATTTAAAAATCACAAAAAAATTCACATTGCATTTAGAAACATTGTCCAACTCTCAAACCAAATTTCTTTTTGGTTCTTAATGCCTTTTGATCATTTTCATTGGAATTAAATTCATTTTAAGGCAATATTTTTGTGCAAACTTAAAAAAATCCCTTCTGCCAAACCATTGAGAGTTGAATGATGATTCTTCTTGCATTGCATTCTTCATGGCATGTAGTTTATAGGGTAAAATTGGTTTGATTTGATCTTGCATTTTCAATTTGTTTTGCATTTTTTCTTGGTGAGGCACCCCAAAACCCTAGTAATCTTAGGAAATTCATAACTTTCATTAGGTTAAGAGTTAGGTCCCCTCCTTTGGGAATTGAACTTGTATAGGTTTAGGGTATCTTTGATTGCATTTTCATTTTTTTTCATGTCATTTGCTTCTGGTTTTGGATTTTTGCTTTGCATGATGCATGTAACCCTAATTTGTGCCTTCCTTTGCATCCATCTTTCATTTGCTTGCATCCAATGACTTGCCATGACATTTTGTGCATCCACTTGATTCATAATACATCTTAGGACATATTAGAATCATGTTTGATCATTGCATCTTTCATTTGCAATGATTATATGTCCATTGCATTTCATAACTTTTCATGTACATTCATGGTTCAGAGCATGCTTCATTTGCATCCATGTCCTTGTATGATCATCCCCATGTCTTGCCTCATGTTTACATCATCTCTTAGCATCATTAACATCATATACATGCTTCTGACTTTGGTTTGCATCATAACATTTCATCTCATTTGCATTGCATTTCATTTCTTTTGCTAACTTTTCAGGTGGTAAGTTGTTTTGAGAAGTGAATTTGCCTTCACTTCTCACAATCTCTTCTCATATCTCTTGCATCTTTGCTGCATTTTATCTTGTGTATTGGATTGAGCTTGCTCATTCATGCTCCTTCCCACTTTCTTCCTTCAAGCAACTTGTCTTCTTCAGTGAAGCAAGTTGTCTTGCTTTTCTCTGCTTCTTTCTCCCTCCATCTGCATCCTTCCTGGTGGTTTCTCTTAAGATCTTCTTGCAAACCTCATAAACCCTAGGAATAACCAAGCATGATAAAAATTAGGGTTTTGATTAGTCCCCCCATTTAGTTTTACCTTTGTGTCATCTTTGAGTCTTCTCTTCTCACCCCAAAATCAAGGACTAAACCCTAAAGGTTTTAAGGCTTTGTGTTTAAGCTTATGCCTGCATCCTTCTATTAGGATGGAGTGTATAACTTTAATCCTAAGTGTTAAACCCTTAATGTGTTTAAGTCCTTTAATCAATTCACCTAATAATCATCAAGACACCAAGCTTGCAACTTGGGCCTTGCATTAGGGTTCTAATTCTTCCTTAATTGGTTAAGAAGGACTAACCCTAGTGTTAATGGACAAGTCCCCCTCAAGTTGTCTTACAAACCATAAAAATCACTTCTTCATCTTATCATTAACTAAAATCCACCTAATAAAGGCCTTGTTGTGTCATGAGGTTAATCCCTAATCATGGATTAAGTTGATGAGTCTTCCTCAGCTTAAATGTTCTCATCTATTATCCTTCTATTAGGATGGTGTAATGAGTCCATTAAATTCCTGATTATGGCTTAAACTCATTACTTAACACTAAACAAAATCAACAAAAACATATAAATAATCACAAGTAGGTTAATGATCTTAATCCCACACCATGGTGATTAAGTGTGAGATGCTGACTTCACACTTAAGGTATTCTCATTACCCGTAATCAGAGGGAGGATGTGATGAGTTTACTAACCCTTTGGTTTAGTCTTAAGCTCATTTTCCTATGACAAACACCCAAAAGCAATAAAAGACTGAAAACTCAAAAACAAACAATAATCGTCTCCTTCGGGATTCTTTTCTCACCTCATTCACTCATAAACGAGAACTTGCTTCTTTCGTCTAATGCAAGACAGTTTGCACCTGAGTCAGGCAGGTCATACACTTGAGCATAGACAAGTAAGCAGTTCACAAGTCAATTTATCTTTCAGTCTCTTTGAGTCGAACTACGGTGTTCTGACTTCCTCATTGCACGCGAAGATACGTAGGCATAACTTAACAGTTATCGAACAAAAGTCTCTGTATAATCCCCCTCCCTCCAGCATTATTCTTTTAGCCTCATTATCTTGGGCATTTCATTCTTGTTCTTACACTGACACTCCTCTTATGCACTTCACTTTTCTTTTACACTGACACTTGCATTCTTTCCAGCTTTGATACACAGATAGCACTGACACTACCCCTTTAAAACACAAATCTTTTAAGCGTGGATCCCGTCGAGTACGACGGACAATCTGGGTGCTAATACCTTCCCAGGTTGTAACCAAACCCCTTTCTCAGTTTCTCTGGTTCGCAACCGTCTTATCCATATCTTTCTAGGTCTATGCAGCATTACCTTTCCTTCGGGATACAAATGCCTAGCTGGCGACTCTATTCATTCCTTCTCTTTTCGCCGACCGTTCGCGTTTGTACCCCATTTGACCTGGCCTCATTTGGTGGGAGCGACAGCTTGGCGACTCTGCTGGGGACCCTTATATTGTAACCAGGGCTTCTGGTTCTTTTTGTGGGTTCCTCCTAGCGCTTGTTTGATTTGTGTTTACTGGGGTGTTATGTGCTAATTGTGTTTATATAGTTGCTTTATTTATTGCTTTATGTACAGCTTTATTTATTGCTTTCTTTACAGTTTTCCATATTTCATACTGTCATTGCTGGATCTTGTTTTCTGTCTTGGTGGGTGGGGGTTCTATTGAGAGTTTAAGGTCCTATACCTGGGACCTGAGTGACACCTAGGCTAGAGTGGTTCATGTTCTTTCCCATTCCATTTCGGTCTGGTGCGGGAATATGAAACACGGTTCAGATATGGGTTTCTTCTTGAGAACTCTGTGCTACAAATTTCCTGTAGTGCTAGGGCTATCTGGGAAGCCTGCTAAGTTTGGATGACCTTTATTATGACCTTCAGAAACTGAGGTGAATTAGAGGAGGATCTTTTATGGTTATTGTAAACATTGTACCTCCGGGTTAGAAGTGTTTACACTTCCCATAAATGATCCAAGTCTGAGGAACCTTGTTTTAGAACACCACCTGTGAGGGGGTTGGGCTGTTTGCAGGTTTGCAGGTACCATTGACCACATCATACCCAATTACTGTTTTGTTTAAGAGTACCTCATTTTGGACAGTTCTTGTGATTTAACCATGGACATGTGACTCTTTATTTGAGTCCCCCACCTTGGTTACTGGATTTCTGAACCTCCATCTGGACTTCTTGAACATACATGGGCCTTATATATCAAGACAGATAATCAGATCCGGCTTGATCACAAACCCTTGCATATCATTTGCATACATCATCATTGCATCATTTAACATTCGTTTATTTGTTTTTCAGGGTATCCACATTATATTTGGCTTGGTTTTGACCCCTTCATCTGCATAGGCCTCTGTTTCATCAGTTATCTGCTTCAGCTATCTTCATCAGTTGCCTGCTTCAGCTATCTTCATTAGTTGCCTGCTTCAGCTACCTTCATCACCAGCACCAGCCTATTAGTGGCTCGTCTCTAGTATCAGTCTTGATTCCTATCAGCACTTGTCTTCAGCTCTTCATCAGCACTCATGTCTGCACCCAGGAAGAGCAACATTTCATACCATTTCTTTGAGCCTGTGTTGACTGGTATCAGGAAGGTCCAGGCACTTATCACTCCAGACCACATCCCATTATTCAGAGAGCATTATGGAGGTATCCTTGATATGGTTATGGACCTGGACCCTTCTCAGAGGAGTATAATCCACACCTGCCTGCAGTTTTATGACCCTCCTTTGAGATGCTTCACATTCCCAGACTTTCAGCTAGGACCTCTTTTGGAGGAGTTTTCATCATTGATTGGAGTACCTGTCAGGGATGGTGTCCCCTTCAACCCAGAGATGACTTCTCCCAGCAATAGAGAGGTAGCAAAAGCATTGTACCTGGAACCTATTTTGATTGAGCAGAACATGACAACAAAGGCTGGGATCCCTGGTTTTCACTTAGATTTCTTGATCTCTCAGGCCATCCTAAAGGCCTCTTTGGGAGAATGGAGGGCAGTTTGTGCATTATTAGCCCTCAGCATATATAGGGTTATACTATTTGCAGATGAGCCCAAATTTATCAGCAAGAATGTCATTCATCTCTTCCTCCTAAGGAACCCAGTACCCACATTGCTGGGAGATTTTTACTACTCCATTCATCAGAGGAATGAGAAACAAAGAGGGAAGTTGGTGAGATGTTGTGCTCCTTTGTTTCACACCTGGCTGCTCAAACACTTACCTAAGACTGATGCCTTCCTGAATCCTCACCAACAGAAGAATTGGGCTAAGAGACTTATTGCTTTGACTTCAGATGACATCAGATGGTGCACCCAGAGCACCAAGGGCAAAGATATCATCACTAGCTGTGGGCAGTACCCCAATGTACCTCTAGTAGGAGTGAAAGGTTGCATCAACTACAATCCTTTGTTGTTCAAGAGACAATTGGGCTATGCTTTGGTTCACCCTCCAAGAGTGCAAGATTTAGCTGAGACCCTGTATTGTGAGATAAAGCCTAATCTAGCTGTTGTCAGGCAAGCATCCTGGGCTTGGGACAATATCCAGACAAAGGGGATGGTTATTCTTGGAAGGTGCAATAATGTTGCTTCAGCTCAGTATTATGAATGGTCTCATGCCAGAGCTCAGATTTCTGGGATGCCCTTCACCATTGAAGATATACATGGACCCTCCACAGTGCAGCCAGCAACCACTGTCAGCCTGGGGGAATTTGAGAAGCTGAAGGAAAGGAATGAGAATCTGTCTCAAGCTCTGAAGAAAACCCTTTAGGAAAGGAGTGATGGTCGTCTGGACATTGAAAGGTTGGAAAAGCTTAGGGGGGAGCATCTGGCCAAGATTGAGAAAACAGAAGACTACATCAAGAAATCAAGAGCTGGGGAGCAAATATTGAAGAATGCCTGTAAAGAGGCCAAGCTTCAGAAGGCAAGGACTGAACTCTATCTACAAGAAAGTCAGGCTAGGTGGGTCAGGATCACTGAGGCCCGTACTCAAGAAGATAAGAGAACTCAAGCCAGGATTGAGCAGTTGGAGGCCAATGAAAAGAAACAACAGGAAGCTTTGCTGACAGCCCAGAAGGAGATTTCAGAATTGAAGCTTAGGGCTGGATTGAAGAGATCAAAGGACCAGGACAGACACAAGAAGCTGACCTCTGCCATTGCCATCAGAAACCTCCTCATCAGGACCATTATAGAGCATCCAGCTGGTCCAGTGACTGAGGCACTTCTGAAGGAAGTTAAGGAGGATGAGTTTGGACTTGATGTCTGACTTTTTGTTTGTTGCTGCTTTCATTTGATGTACTTTTCTTTTATGTTGTATTTTGACCCCTCAGGGGCATGTGTTGTAAAAAACAAACTATGTGTTATGCACCATTTGTAATATATTTGTTTAGTTTGTTTCCACTGGTTTTCTTTCTCTCAAGCAACATCAAGGCATCTTCCTCGAGGTCTGGAAAGGTCAAAACCAAGAACCAAGTCGGATACCTTGGAAAACAAATAAGCATACTGCATTGCATACTAACTTTTGTTTTGGTTTTGTAGGTTTTGTTATTATTTTTGTTGTTTCTAACTCTGTTGTGGCTCAGGAAATATTGCTCGCAGAAGAGTGTTCCCTGTCAACCGTGCACATCGGTATCCTACTCGCAACAACCTTCCGGGTATTATAATGGAGCAAGTACAGCAAGACCTGACAGAGGTCAGAACTCAGATGGCTAATGAAAGGCTGGAGATGAGAAACCAAATGACTCAATTCATGGAAGTAATGACTGGCTTGGCCCAAAGTCAAGAAAGGTTGAGGGCCTTGGTAGAAAGACAAACTCCCGAAGAACCCCATCTGGGAACTGGGGGAACAAGTAACAATGAAAGGGGTCAGCCTCATGTTAATCCACCAGTATTTGGGCCTCACCTACATCCGGAAGTCAACATCCCGGGTAATGTGCAAGGAAATACTACTGGGGGAAGGATCTTACAAGAAGACCCCCAAGAAGAGCAATTCACTGTCATGGGAGCTGGAGATGAAGTCTATGATAGAAGGTTTGACGAAATTGCTGAAAAGTTGAGATCTCTGGAGTCTCAAAATTCCTTGGGTTTTGATGTAATGGATATGGGGTTAGTAGACGGGGTAAGAATTCCCCACAAGTTTAAACCCCCATGCTTCGAGAAATACAATGGAACCTCCTGTCCACGAACTCACCTGCAGTCTTTTCTGGGGAGACTTAAAGCATATACCATGGATGAAAAGATGTGGATGTTCTATTTTGAAGATAGTTTGACTGGGGCCTCAAGAGAGTGGTATTCACACTTGACCAGAGCTGCTATCAGGTGCTGGAAAGACCTAGCTGAAGCTTTCATCAGGCAGTACCAATACAATCTAGACATGGCTCCTAACAGGACCCTTTTGATGGGAATGTCTCAATCCTCCAGGGAAAGCTTCAGGGAATATGCCCAAAGGTGGAGACAGCTTGTTGCTGCTGTCCAGCCACCCATGTCGGAAAGAGAAATGGCCGACATGTTCATGAATACTTTGCAAGGAACATACATTGATAGATTGGCTGCCTTTTCTTCCACCAGCTTCGCAGACGTGGTCATAGCCGGTGAAAGAATTGAAAGTCTGCTTAAAATGGGCAAAATTTCTGATAATGGTGAAAATTCGTCCAGTAATCCCAGAAATCCTTTTGTGGGACCTAGAAGAACCGGTGAGACAAATTCCATTCATGCCAGCAGGGGCAGACCTCAGTATGTTCACAGATCAATAACAGCTGTCACTATTCCAGCTCCGATTCCTCAGCAACCAACATATCAGCAACCACCACAACCACATTATCAACAGCAAGTTCAGTACCCGCCACAAAGGACCTACAACAGAAATCAACAACAAAGACCCTTTCAGCAAAGACCATCACAGGAAAACAGGGTGATTGACCCTATTCCTATGCCTTATGCTGCTCTATTGCCACAACTCCCGAAGCTTAACTTGGTTGAGTTAAGGACATTGGCACCACCAGATCCCTCCAATCTCCCTAAGAATTACGATATCAACGCCAGGTGTGCTTTCCATTCCAATGCACCTGGTCACAATACAGAGAAATGCAGGGCTTTACAAATGAAAGTTCAAGATTTGGTGGATTCTAAAGCCCTCAACTTCGCACCTCCTCCAAATGACAATAGAAATCCTATGCCCAATCATGGTGGGCCAAGGATTAATGCCATTGAGGAAGACAAACCATCTACTCTGATCACCAGTGTTGCACAAATTCGAACACCTCTGGTCGAAATTAAAGCTCAACTTCTAGAGTGTCAGGTGTTTCCCGGGTGTGAGCTCGGTTGTGGGTATTGCAACATTGCAGTCAACGGGTGTGATAATTTGAGAAGCGGCATAGATGGTCTTATCAAGGGTGGTATCCTTCAAATCTCAACGACGGCGCCTACAAATCCAGTAATGCCTTTGACAACAATTCCTGTTTCTTCTACAACAACAGCGACAATCATTCCAACCGATTCATCAATATCATCAACAGTGGCTTCATCCATCACTTCAACCAATCAAATGTCAACAACCATCCCTTCTACAACATCAGCATCCTTTTTATCAGCAGAATCTTCTACAACGCCAACAGAAATTAATGAAGATGTCTCCGCAGTCACCATTTACTATGATCCATCAGATGTTCCTCCAAACAACAATTTTCAGCGACAAGCGGTGGCACCTCCTGCCAGGTCACCAGTCACAATTTACTACGATCCGCACACCATTTCAGTGCCTTCCTCTGCAGCAGTCAGTCCAGTTACCATCACGGTACCGGGACCAGTTCCCTATTAAAGCAGCAATGCCATACCTTGGCATTATGGCTCTGATCTCTACTGCAACGGGGAGAAAATCACTTTGGATTCTTCAACCTCTTCTCCACAGATTGATAATGTTGGGGGAGGCGGAGGCTTCACCAGAAGCGGACGCCTTTTTGCCTCACAAGTACAAAGACCTAATGCTGAAGCAGAAGTTGCTGCCAAAGCAAAAGGAAAGAGTGTGGTGCTTGAAGAGCCAGCTATCAAAGAAACTCAGAAGACATCTTTTGAGCAAGATGTAGACGAGTTCATGAGAATCATAAAAAAAAGTGATTACAAGGTGGTGGATCAGCTTCACCAAACTCTCCATATTATCCCTGTTGATGTGTTCTGAAGCTCATAGGAATGCATTATTAAAAGTCCTGCACGCGGCATACGTGCCAGAGGAGATCACTGTTAACCAGCTAGAAACTGTGGTGGCAAATGTCAATACCAGTCATGGACTGGGCTTCACCAATGCTGACTTAACAACTGAGGGACGTAACCACAACAAGGCTTTACACATCACTCTAGAATGCAAGGGTGTTGTGTTATCCCATGTACTGGTGGACACTGGGTCTTCGCTCAATGTTCTACCAAAGAAAGCCTTAGTGAAGCTGGAGTATGATGGTTTGGCACTGCGTCCAAGTAACTTGGTGGTGAGAGCATTTGATGGCTCTAAAAGATCAGTGCTTGGGGAGATTGATCTGTCTGTGATGATTGGCCCGCAGACCTTCAAAATTACCTTCTATGTGATGGACATTCAGCCAGCCTACAGCTGTTTGTTGGGTAGACCCTGGATTCATGCCGCTAGCGCTGTTACGTCTACCCTTCACCAGAAGCTGAAATTCGAGTGGGAAGGCCAGATCATCACCATATGTGGTGAAGAAGACACCTTTGTTAGCCATCTGGCTACGTACAAGTACATTGAGATGGATGGAGAAATCCATGAAACCATGAGCCAGGGGTTTGAGGCCCTGAACATAAATGAAGCATCTGCTGTACTGGGAACCTCCATGACATCTTATCAGCAAGCCCGAAAGGTTGTTGAAGAGGGTACTGCCCAAGGTTGGGGCAAGCTGTTACCCATGGAGAAGAAAGAGGACAGATTTGGGTTGGGTTACAGACCAACTCAACGAGATCAATCAGAGGCTGCCAAGAAGCCCAGTTTTGTCAGCGGGGGAATGCTCACCCCGGATGCCGTGAACAACTTGGAAGACGAGGAAGAAAGCGACTGCAACCTGGAGAGCTGGATACGTCCAAGGATCCCGGGGAGCCAAGTCCTTAACTGGTCTTCCCAGGAAATTATAAGGGTTACTCCTGCAGAGTAATTATTATTTCCTGTGTTTTTAAGCATGCAACAAGTCTTGCATCTTGTCCAAGATGACAAGACTCATTTTGTAATCGGGCCATCTTGTAATTTTGTGCAAATGGATTAATCAATGAATATCGGACATCTTTTGCAAATGAGTCTTTTCCTTTTCTGCTCACTGTTTTTTATTTTTCTTTTTGTACAAAAATAAAATGGCAATGTTTTCCAAAATGAAAATTTCTTTTCACTTTTTCTAAACAAGATTAAAATTGATCACTAAAATGAACAATCTAAACCCTTGCAGAGAGTGCCTTTCAGACTGCACCGACAACAACACTGTTATGACTTCGTATGACTTTGACAATCCAATCAATCAAGCTGATGAAGGGGTTGAAGAAGATTACGAGCTTCCTGAAGAGCTAGCCAGGTTGTTAAAGCAAGAGGAGAAGGTTATCACTCCTCATCAGGAGGAGATTGAAACGGTTAATCTTGGTACGGAAGAAGACGTAAAAGAAGTTAAGATCGGGGCCTGTCTGCAAGATTCTGTAAAAGAGCAACTGATTGATATGCTCCGAGAGTATGTAGATGTGTTTGTTTGGTCTTATCAGGATATGCCAGGGTTGGACACCGATATTGTCATGCACAAGCTGCCCTTGAAAGAAGACTGTCCGCCGGTAAAACAGAAACTGCGCCGTACTCGCCCAGATATGGCAATGAAGATTAAAGAAGAGGTACATAAACAGTGGGACGCCGGGTTCCTTGCTGTGACTAGCTATCCGCCGTGGGTTGCTAATATTGTACCTGTGCCTAAGAAGGATGGCAAGGTGAGGATGTGTGTGGACTACCGGGATCTGAACAGAGCTAGCCCGAAAGATGACTTCCCATTACCTCACATTGATGTATTGGTCGACAATACGGCTCAGTTCTCGGTGTTCTCCTTCATGGACGGTTTCTCAGGATACAATCAGATCAAGATGTCACCTGAAGACATGGAGAAGACAACTTTCATCACACCCTGGGGCACGTTCTGTTATAAGGTGATGCCATTCGGACTGAAGAATGCAGGTGCCACTTATCAACGGGCTATGGTAACATTATTCCATGACATGATCCACAAAGAAATTGAATGTTATGTGGATGACATGATTGCCAAGTCCCTCACGGAAGAAGACCACCTGGTAAATCTGTTGAAGCTATTCAAGCGTCTGAGAAAGTACCAGCTAAAGTTAAACCCCAACAAGTGCACATTCGGGGTGCGATCCGGTAAGCTGTTGGGTTTTATTGTAAGTGAGAAAGGGATTGAAGTTGACCCTGATAAAGTTAAAGCCATTCAAGAAATGCCTGCACCAAAGACAGAAAAAGAAGTTCGGGGGTTTCTAGGTAGATTGAACTACATTTCAAGGTTCACATCTCACCTTACTGCAACCTGTGAACCTTTGTTCAAGTTGTTAAGAAAAGAACAAACGGTCAGGTGGAACGAAGACTGCCAGAGGGCTTTTGACAAAATCAAGGAATACTTACAAGAGCCTCTGATCCTTATGCCTCCAGTTGAAGGAAGACCTCTGATAATGTACTTGACAGTATTAGAAGAGTCAATGGGGTGTGTGCTGGGCCAGCATGACGAGTCTGGTCGAAAAGAGTATGCAATTTACTACCTAAGCAAAAAGTTTATCGACTGTGAACAACGTTATTCACTGCTCGAGAAAACTTGTTGTGCTTTAGCGTGGGCTGCTCGCCGACTAAGGCAGTATATGTTGACCCACACTACCCTATTGATCTCCAAGATGGACCCAGTTAAGTACATTTTCGAGAAGCCAGCACTTACCGGACGGGTTGCAAGATGGCAAATGATCCTCACAGAATATGACATTCAGTACACATCCCAAAAAGCCATCAAGGGCAGTGTATTGTCTGATTATCTTGCCGAGCAACCCATCGATGATTACCAGCCTATGAGATTTGACTTCCCTGATGAAGACATCATGTTCATAAAAGCAAAAGATCACGAAGAGCCTGTTCACACTGAAGGGCCTGACCCGGAAGAAGAATGGACTATGATGTTTGATGGGGCCGTTAATATGAATGGTCGTGGTGTTGGTGCAGTACTCATTACACCTAAAGGAGTTCACATGCCTTTTTCGGCAAAACTCACCTTTAACTGCACTAACAACGAAGCTGAATACGAAGCTTGTATTATGGGTCTTGAGGAAGCCATTGACCTCAGGATCAAGACTTTGACTGTATTTGGAGATTCAGCTCTGGTAATCAATCAAACCAACGGCAAATGGTACACCCATCAAGATCATCTGATACCTTATAGGGACTATACAAGAAGGTTATTGACTTTCTTTACAACAGTCAAGCTTGAGTATGTCCCTCGGGACGAGAACCAGTTTGCAGATGCTCTGGCTACCATTTCATCCATGATCAAAGTTCAAGCTGCCAACTTTGTACCTCGGATTTCAGTGTCCAGACTCGACAGACCGGCATATGTATTCTCAGCGGACCTTGCTAAAGATGACAAGCCTTGGTTCCATGACATTAAGTGCTTCTTGGAGGATCAAACATACCCACCTGGGGCATCTTCCAATGATAAGAAGACGTTAAGAA
Organism: Lathyrus aphaca; assembly: GCA_963966055.1. Classification (NCBI taxonomy): domain Eukaryota; kingdom Viridiplantae; phylum Streptophyta; class Magnoliopsida; order Fabales; family Fabaceae; genus Lathyrus; species Lathyrus aphaca. The sequence continues at coordinate 72,661,207 of OZ014519.1, forward strand.
GGCTAGCTGGTAGTTTCTTCCTGAATACTGACGGTTCCCTGTATAAGAGAAACTTTGATATGGTGCTTCTCAGATGCGTTGATAGGGAGGAAGCAGACTTGTTAATGCATGAAGTGCACGAAGGATCCTTCGGTACCCATGCAGGAGGGCATGCTATGGCTAAAAAGTTGTTGAGATCAAGCTATTACTGGATCACAATGGATGCAGACTGTTGTGCTTATGCCAGAAAATGTCATAAATGCCAGATTTATGCGGATAAAGTGCATGTGCCTCCGAATCCTCTGAATGTGATGTTTTCACCCTGGCCCTTTGCCATGTGGGGCATTGATATGATTGGAAAGATTGAACCGACTGCTTCAAATGGCCACAGATTCATCCTGGTTGCCATTGACTATTTTACCAAGTGGGTTGAAGCAGCTTCTTATGCAAATGTGACCAGGCAAGTGGTAGCCCGATTTCTGAAGAGAGACATCATTTGTCGGTATGGAGTGCCCGAGCGAATCATTACTGATAATGGTTCCAACTTAAACAACAAAATGATGGCAGAACTATGTCGGGACTTCAAGATCCAACACCACAATTCTTCTCCTTACAGGCCAAAGATGAATGGCGCTGTTGAGGCAGCTAACAAGAATATCAAGAAGATTGTGCAGAAGATGGTAGTCACCTACAAAGACTGGCATGAAATGCTACCATTTGCCTTGCATGGGTACCGAACGTCAATCAGAACATCCACTAGGGCAACACTATATCAGCTTGTGTATGGTATGGAGGCGGTCCTACCTGTTGAAGTTGAATTACCCTCTTTACGAGTATTGATGGATGTTAAGCTGAATGAAGCAGAATGGGTCCGATCCCGATACAAACAACTAAGCCTGATTGAAGAGAAGAGATTGGCTGCAATCTGTCATGGGCAGCTGTATCAGAAAAGAATGAAGAAAGCCTTCGATCAGAAAGTCAAGCTCCGAGAGTACCAAGTAGGAGATCTTGTGCTGAAAAGACTCCTCCCTCCTCATACAGACCACAGGGGCAAGTGGACTCTGAACTATGAAGGGGCATTCGTAGTAAAGAAAGTTTTCTCAAGTGGAGCACTGATGTTCAGTATTATGGATGGTGAAGACTTCCTGTCCCCTGCGAATTCAGATGCAGTTAAAAAATACTTCGCATAAAAATGACTCGCTGGACATAAAAACAGAATGTAAGTCCAGGCAAAAATAGGGCATCCCGGCGAGTCAAAAACAGAATAAAAAGACTCGGGAAAAAATAATGGAAAAATAAATAATAAAAAATGTACACCCGCTGAGTCGAAAAGCCGCATTGGACGACTCAGGAAAAAATGGGTATCCCGGTGGATCGAAAACCTGAAAGGGCGATCCACGCAAAATAAGGGAATAAGCGAACAACTGCATTCTGAATTCGTCTGTATCACTTACAACTTGGTAAGATTCGAAAGGTTCGAGCGTCGGTCAGAATTAGCCTTCTTCAGAAAGCAAGACGAGAAGAACACCAATGTCATACGAGTCATAGCAAAAGGGAAGCTCTTTGAAGCGTCATCAGCATTGCCAGCATCTTTTGTTTCTCAATTTGTAACAATCTCCTCATTTTAGGGGATGTGTTTCTATGACTGTATCTTGCCAATTCAGGGCACAAATTAATAAAATCAGATTTTCAGTCATGATTCGTTTCGCACATTCTATTTTATTTGCAAAAATGTCCGATGTCATTAATTTGTTGATCACATAAATACAAATGCGTCTTTCTGAAACTATATGCTTACAGGAAATATACTTACTCCTGGGAGTGTATAAATTCCTATGATGGAATCCAGTAAGGGATACCTCGGAGTACTCGTGCGTTTCTTTGTCTTTACAGGATTGCAGGTATTCGAAGTTCAACATGGGGCATGAAAACTTCTCCCCAGCAGGCTGCTAAATCATTATTTACTCGGCACATCTAAGCACCGGCGATGCTTTATCCCCAGCTGAGTTGCCAGCCATCATTCCTCCTCAGACAAGTGCAAAGCCGGAGATGTTTTCTCCCCACCAGAGCTGCCAGGCATCATTTCTACAGCATTTCCTTTGGAGCAGTACCAGAAGGTGCTCACATCCCCAGCTGAGTTGACAAGTATCATCCTCGGCAGGATCCCTACAGAAACCTCTAGAAAGATCTTCCGGTGATCTTTCTTCTTCCCCAGCCAAGTGCCGACCAGGGAACTACCTCCCCACAGAGTTTCAACCTCTATCCAGAAGAGCAACGGTGAAGATCTCACAACAGAGTAGTGAAAGCTTCTACAAACCCCAGCTGGGTCCCTCATTACTGAGATGGGTCTATCAGTGATCTGTTTCCCCATGCAGATACATCTTATCAGATCTACCAATAATCTTACCCCAGCTGGGATGTCCACTTCAAGCAAATCGGCCGGAGATCTCCTCAGCAACGGGATCCGAGTCTCGGATCACTATCTTTGCATAATCATAGCATCCGCATCATATTTTCACCACAGAGCATATCATCCCGTCTAATACGGAGCACTACGGCAAAAATCAAACATATTGCATAATCATAAGCCATGTTCTGAATCAAACGCTTGCAAATACTGACCACCCGTCAACAATATACAGAATACTTCCCAATTTCCCCGGAAGAGAGCCATGGCATTTTCCCACGGTACAGATACTCCTTGACACCCGTCCGTGTCATATCCCTAGTAGAAAGCCAAAGCGTCCCCTTTGCACTCACAGATACTCATATACACAATTCCTTGACGCCCGTCCGTGTCACCTACCCCAACATATTTGCCTAACATTTTGTAAACCATATACTTGTTTATAATACACTCTCCCTGACACCCGTCCATGTAATCCTATCCCTACGGATTACACTCCAGTTCATAATTTATACATTTTCCTTTTTGACACTCGTCCGTGTCACCTTCCCCAGCAGATTGGACACTCGTCTATATCTCATTCATCACTTTTTTTTTCATATAGATACTCGTTCGTATCTTGTATATACTACTTAAATCCCCTCAGAGTCGACACTCGTCCGTGTTCTTTGTTAACCAGTTGATACTCGTCTGTATCATCATCTCTGAACATGCGTCAAGCGTTTGTTTCTACCGATACTCGTCCGTATCATAGTCAAGGATGCTCGTCCGCATCTTTAATCTATACACCGTGTCAGACACATATATCTTCTTGAAAGTAGACACTCGTCCGTGTTTACTTTTCCCCAGCAAAATCCCCAGCAAATTTTCACTTCTATCTGACATTCGGCAGCCGTACCCTGCCAGGTGATCGTCCTTCACCTTTTCGATGATCGTCCTTCATCACCCCCAGTGGAGTCTCCATTCATTGGAACCCCTTCCTATCCGGCATTCGTCCTATGTCGTGATTTTTTAAGCAGCCGTCCCCTGCTAGGTGATCGTCCTTCACCTCCTGATGATCGTCCTTCATCATTTTATCCGATGGCCGCCCCCATCGTTGATCTTGTTATCTGACAATTCGTCCTATGTCGTGATAAACCCTGAGAGCAGCCGTACCCTGCTAGGTGATCGTCATTCACCTCTTGATGATAGTCCTTCATCATGCTTATCTGATGGTCGTCCCCATCGTCAACCCTTTTCATCCGACATTCGTCCTATGTCGTGAATTTCGGTAGCCGTACCCTGCCAGGTGATCGTCCTTCACCTTAGATGACCGTCCCTCATCTTTATCTCCAACAGAGCAGCCGTCCCCTGCTAGGTGATCGTCCTTCACCTTTGATGACCATACCTCATCATTTATTTTCCTATAATCCCCAGAGAGTCTTATATCTTTATTTGATGACCGTCCCCATCATAATCTCTTATATCCCCAGCATGTCGGCCTTCCCCGTCATTACTCTTTTCCCAGCAGTCGTCCTCTGCTCGACGGTCGTCCTCCGTCGCCCGCACTTTATAAATATGCTTTATTTTCTTTTACAATCTATATCCCTTTTCTTCTTCATTCTATGAGTGCAAATTTTGGACTGTCTTTGGTATTCAACCACGAGTCATCTTGTTTGCCTGATAAGCCGTCGCTTACATCCTGCACAGCTAACTCATGTTTGAATAGGGGCAGCTGTAAACACCCCAAATTTTCCCTCACCCATTCACACCATGGCTTGTGATCTTTTCATATGCATAAGTTCAATCACATCATCACATATTGCATTTTTTGCTTCAATGCATTGTTTCTAAGTCATCTGCATCTAGGGTTTGTGATTTGAGCCATCCCAAAGCTATTTGAGGTACTTCAAAGGTCATCAATCAATTTAAAGGGGTCCATGTGTGTGCAAGCATCATATTATATCCCCACAAAGTCAAAGAAGTCAAAGAATCACAAGAACTGAGAATGGCATGGAAGCAGAGCCAGGCTTAACTGCACAGATGACCTAGAATTAGGGTTTTGGTTTCAAAGGCCATAACTCCAATTTTTCTGGTCATTCTTGTTTCTATTGGTCTCTATATGTTATAGGGATCATACATATCAATTTTCATGAAGAAATTCCATGGGGAAGGCATCTAATCAAGAGTTGACTTCTTGAGCAAGTCAGTACAAAATCAGGGCAGCTGAGGCCCCCAATTACCCAACCAAAGGGAATTCTCCATCATTTTGAATGTGTATGATCTTTATTTGATCATAGAAGATGTTAGAAGTTCACAAAATTGAGGAATTTCAAGCCATTTGCAAAGTTGCCTTTTTGGGAAAATGACTTGTAATGTAAACTTGCCATTTTGGGAAAGTTTTTCAACCCTTTCTTTTTTATTCAAAAGTGCTTCAAATGAGAAAACTTTGGTCATGAAAGTTGTAGAATGGATCCTCCCATTTTCAAAAAGTACAAGAACTCATGTTAATTCATTATGGATCAAAAGTTATGGCCTTGCAAAGTTGGATAAAATCATTAAAATTTCATTTTTGCACAAAATGGAAAACTTGCAAATTCTCATGGCAAGCCTTTATGTGACTTCAATGTGACCTCTAATCATCATACAAATACAATGCATGACCTAAAAATCAGTTTGGCCCAAAGGATTTCCCATTCCTATGCCTTGAGTTTCAAAGTAACCATAAGTCATTCTTCATGAAAGTGCAAAGAGGGATTTCTTGCAAAATGATTCTCAAAGGGATTGTATGATCCTTAGCTGGTTTCAAGACATTGCCATAACCTCATGAGGCATCTCACATCAAAAATTCAGCAAGACTTATCACATGTACATGGCCAAAAATCATGAAATGTAACAAGTTGCCATATTGCAAAAACACTTCAAACATGTGATCCAATGCATCCAGCTGTCTTCTCTTGATCCTAGGGTCTTCCTTGACTCAAGCTGAGGCAGGACAAGCCATGAAATTTCCTCTGACCCGAGCCATACTTGGAGTACACAAACCTTGACTTTCTTGCATTTTGCCCATACCAATCCCATAGTGACACCACCAACTCTCTGCCCAACCAGAGTATGATATGTGGACATGAAGCAACCCAAAAACACACCATACACAAGCTGAATCCTCCCACATTACAGCACACACAAAAAACTGTCAAAACCTTTCCCTCTTCGAATCACTCAACACAGCCATCAAACTTCAATAATTCCTTCACCAATCAACCACACATCACCCATAGAACAAATCCCACTCCTCACAATGGTCTGAAACACAACACACAAGAACCTCATTTCCTGCCATATCAGAACTGAACCTCTCAAACTAGCCACTTTCAACCCCATTCAAGCATTCCATTAGCCTCAGGAGGATCAAAGGAGACCATTTGCACAAGAGGGAGGCTCTGAAAGCTCACTTTCGAAGGTCTCCAGCTCAGGTATAACCTAAGAACTTTTTTCTCAGAACTTCATTTTCTTGTTACAAAATGAATCTACATGTTGCACTGGTCATCTAGATGTGTTTAGAATTGAAAATAAGCAAGAAATGACCATTTCATGTTGTTCTGAAAGTTTGCCCGTGTTTTATATTTTCCTTCGATTCAGGTTTGTGAACGAAAATAAATGGATTTGAGATGAGGGGTTAGGTTTAGATTGATGAGAGGTTTGTTTTCGTGGAATAAATTTCATGTTTAGTGACCTGTAGAAGATTCTAGGGTTTATGCTCGCCGGAGAAGATGACTGGAACCACTGTTCCGGTCACCTGAAAATCATTAGCCCTAATTGTGTCATTAATGGGAGTTTGAATTTGGGCCGTAGATAAGGTAGACTGGGGTTGACTCCCGCGCGTATGTGTGGCCAGGATCTTGCCATTAAACCCTAATCCCTGTTTAATTAATTAAATCCAGTTTAATTAATTATAAAACATAATTTAGCCAGGTTTAAATGTGGGCCTTTGGATCTGGCGCGCAGTCAACCAGTCCAAACCCAAATTCAATCCCATCCTTCCATTGCGTTTACTTTTATTAAATTCAGTTTTAATTCTTTTTTTCTCATTTATTTTATACATTTTATTTAAAATAGCAAAAATCATTTAAAAATTATGAAAATTTTTGTCAAAGATTTCATTAATTTTTAAAACCCAAAAATATTTTTATTTTTATTTTTTGCATTTAAAATCATTTTTAAATCATTTAAATGTTTATTTTTAATTAGTTAATGAAAATTAATTAATTAAAAATACATTTAGGTATTTAAAAATCACAAAAAAATTCACATTGCATTTAAAAACATTTAGAAACATTGTCCAACTCTCAAACCAAATTTCTTTTTGGTTCTTGATGCCTTTTGATCATTTTCATTGGAATTAAATTCATTTTAAGGCAATATTTTTGTGCAAACTTAAAAAAATCCCTTCTGCCAAACCATTGAGAGTTGAATGATGATTCTTCTTGCATTGCATTCTTCATGGCATGTAGTTTATAGGGTAAAATTGGTTTGATTTGATCTTGCATTTTCAATTTGTTTTGCATTTTTTCTTGGTGAGGCACCCCAAAACCCTAGTAATCTTAGGAAATTCATAACTTTCATTAGGTTAAGAGTTAGGTCCCCTCCTTTGGGCATTGAACTTGTATAGGTTTAGGGTATCTTTGATTGCATTTTCATTTTTTTTCATGTCATTTGCTTCTGGTTTTGGATTTTTGCTTTGCATGATGCATGTAACCCTAATTTGTGCCTTCCTTTGCATCCATCTTTCATTTGCTTGCATCCAATGACTTGCCATGACATTTTGTGCATCCACATGATTCATAATACATCTTAGGACATATTAGAATCATGTTTGATCATTGCATCTTTCATTTTCCATGATTATATGTCCATTGCATTTCATAACTTTTCATGTACATTCATGGTTCAGAGCATGCTTCATTTGCATCCATGTCCTTGTATGATCATCCCCATGTCTTGCCACATGTTTACATCATCTCTTAGCATCATTAACATCATGTACATTCTTCTGACTTTGGTTTGCATCATAACATTTCATCTCATTTGCATTGCATTTCATTTCTTTTGCTAACTTTTCAGGTGGTAAGTTGTTTTGAGAAGTGAATTTGCCTTCACTTCTCACAATCTCTTCTCATCTCTCTTGCATCTTTGCTGAATTTTATCTTGTGTATTGGATTGAGCTTTCTCATTCATGCTCCTTCCCACTTTCTTCCTTCAAGCAACTTGTCTTCTTCAGTGAAGCAAGTTGTCTTGCTTTTCTCTACTTCTTTCTCCCTCCATCTGCATCCTTCCTGGTGGTTTCTCTGAAGATCTTCTTGCAAACCTCATAAACCCTAGGTATAACCAAGCATGATAACAATTAGGGTTTTGATTAGTCCCCCCATTTAGTTTTACCTTTGTGTCATCTTTGAGTCTTCTCTTCTCACCCCAAAATCAAGGACTAAACCCTAAAGGTTTTAAGGCTTTGTGTTTAAGCTTATGCCTGCATCCTTCTATTAGGATGGAGTGTATAACTTTAATCCTAAGTGTTAAACCCTTAATGTGTTTAAGTCCTTTAATCAATTCACCTAATAATCATCAAGACACCAAGCTTGCAACTTGGGCCTTGCATTAGGGTTCTAATTCTTCCTTAATTGGTTAAGAAGGACTAACCCTAGTGTTAATGGACAAGTCCCCCTCAAGTTGTCTTACAAACCATAAAAATCACTTCTTCATCTTATCATTAACTAAAATCCACCTAATAAAGGCCTTGTTTTGTCATGAGGTTAATCCCTAATCATGGATTAAGTTGAGGAGTCTTCCTCAGCTTAAATGTTCTCATCTATTATCCTTCTATTAGGATGGTGTAATGAGTCCATTAAATTCCTGATTATGGCTTAAACTCATTACTTAACACTAAACAAAATCAACAAAAACATCTAAATAATCACAAGTAGGTTAATGATCTTAATCCCACACCATGGTGATTAAGTGTGAGATGATGACTTCACACTTAAGGTATTCTCATTACCCGTAATCAGAGGGAGGATGTGATGAGTTTACTAACCCTTTGGTTTAGTATTAAGCTCATTTTCCTATGACAAACACCCAAAAGCAATAAAAGACTGAAAACTCAAAAACAAACAATAATCGTCTCCTTCGGGATTCTTTTCTCACCTCATTCACTCATAAACGAGAACTTGCTTCTTTCGTCTAATGCAAGACAGTTTGCACCTGAGCCAGGAAGGTCATACACTTGAGCATAGACAAGTAAGCAGTTCACAAGTCAATTTATCTTTCAGTCGAACTACGGTGTTCTGACTTCCTCATTGCACGCGAGGATACGTAGGCATAACTTAATAGTTATCGAACAAAAGTCTCTGTATAATCCCCCTCCCTCCAGCATTATTCTTTTAGCCTCATTATCTTGGGCATTTCATTCTTGTTCTTACACTGACACTCCTCTTATGCACTTCACTTTTCTTTTACACTGACACTTGCATTCTTTCCAGCTTTGATACACAGATAGCACTGACACTACCCCTTTAAAACACAAATCTTTTAAGCGTGGATCCCGTCGAGTACGACGGACAATCTGGGTGCTAATACCTTCCCAGGTTGTAACCAACCCCCTTTCTCAGTTTCTCTGGTTCGCAACCGTCTTATCCATATCTTTCTAGGTCTATGCAGCATTACCTTTCCTTCGGGATAAAAATGCCTAGCTGGTGACTCTATTCATTCCTTCTCTTTTCGCCGACCGTTCGCGTCTGTACCCCATTTGACCTGGCCTTATTTGGTGGGAGCGACACACACCAAACAAAAAACACAATTAGGTCCCCGAATCTAAATAAAAAACATCAAAAATATCCAAATGCCAAAAACATCAACATCATCCTATCTTACCAACACTTACCTACTTCCTAGACCTAAATTGAAGAGAACTCACTTATATCAAGAAGTACAAATATGCCTTATACCTATGGGAAATAATCTATGAAAGAATCCAAAACCATGTGGGCATCTGTCAATCAATAGTATGCAAAGTGGGGTTAGTTTAAGATATTTGTTCCCTTCCATAACCAGCTTCATCGGGAAAAATACAGAAATCAGAAAGTAGCAAAAACGCGATAGTGATTAAAGACTACAAAAATTGAGCTATAGGAAAATGGAGCCGTCTATGGGAATTTTCCACCTTTTAGATAGAAAGCCCTAGGCTTAGTAACATGTATATATATATATATATATATATATATATATATATATATATATATATATATATATATATATATATATATGTATGTATGTATTTTATACCGCTTTTTATACTGCTTTATGTTTATGTTTCGGCAAAATATATGTTCAATTGATATCCTTTGGGGGGGTCTATTAAAATAGGAATGTGATTAATCCGCATTTGGGTGAGCTCGAGTGCACTCTAAGATAGATAGGCATAATTAAGATAGCTTGTAGGGAGTCCAATCCCAACCAGGTGAAATCTCGAAAGTCTCTAAATCAGTCTAGGTATCCGGTGTGAAATCAATGTTTATAGCGTGCTCCACGAAAACTCTGCGATTTCCAATCGAATACTTATAATGATGAGGATTTACAAAACATTTACCCCTTGACCTTGACTTACATGATCTACAGGTACAAAAATCATTAATGTAGTATAAACACCGGGAATGGGTAGAGGTATATCCTCATGACAACGAACCTTTGAACCCATGTTTTTATGTGTTGCATTCCTCAAAAGAAAATCATTCTTTTTTAAAAAAATCATTATAATTTTATACTTTAAAAGAACTGAATGAACATCTATTTCACAGTATCAATTTTTTCAAAATGGACTTTGGGAGACAAAAACCCCATAAGTTTACATTCAAGAATCTGAGATTGGACGATCTTAGATTGCTAGGAAAGCTTGTCACAGATCTAGAAGCATTCAGGGCAAAGTTTGGAGAACTTTTGTCTCTGCTCAAAGTCAACATGGTAGAAGGTGTTCTTTCTACACTGGTTCAGTTCTACGACCCAGTGTACCACTGCTTCACATTTCCCGACTATCAGCTCTGCCCAACATTAGAAGAGTATTATCAGTTGATAAGAATCCCTATTAATGAGAACATACCATTCTCTGGATTTGAAGGAATGCTGAGAGAATCAACAATTTCCAAGAATCTTGATTTGGAATAATAGGAAGCTAAGGCTCATTAGACTACCAAAGGAGGAATCGAGGGTCTGCCCTCCAAAATTCTGATTGAGAGGGGACTATACTTCGCCAATATCAAAAATATTTTTGCATTCGAAGTCATCTTCGTATTACTCATCTATGGAATATTCTTTTTCCCCAATGTAGAAAACTTTGTCGACATCAATACGATTATAATCTTTCTCATCATAAATCCAATTCCTACACTGCTCGCAGATGACTATCACTCAGTTCACTTGAGGAATTTACGCGGCAGAGGGATGATCACTCGTTGTGTACCACTTCTCTATAAAATTTTCACTTCCCACTTCCCCAAGTCATCATCATTTTGGGAAACTTAAAGTGGAATGCACCGGTCTCAGAAGATCATGTCTTTGACCAATTCAGACATCAGTTGGTCAAATCCAGTCTACGAAGGAATCAGGATCATCACCAACTGAGGTCATTTCCCCAATGTACCTCTCATTTGTACCAAGGGAGGGATCAATTTTAACCCAAAGTTAGCTCGACGTCAGATGGGATACCCGATGAGAGATATACCGGTCAATGCTCAGATGGAAGGTTTTTTCTTCGAAGAAGGAGGAGATCACAGAACTATCAGAGAAGATATTGCGTATGCTTGGAAACATTTACACAAGAAAGGAATATAATCTTTGGGAAAACCAAACTGTATCTCTTTGGATCCTTATCTCCAATGGGTACAAGACAAAGCAACCAAACTGAGGATTCCTTACCCTCGACAATGAGTGTATCCACTGAAAGAAACTATTCTCTACTCTATGAATGACATAGAGAAGCTTCAGATAGCTTTCAACAAAATATAGAGAGAGAGACTCTTGGAAAAAAATCAGATTCTCAACTTAGAGAATGCCAAAATTAAGAGTCTCCTGAAGGAAAAGGATGCATTCATTGAGCTACTTGAGTACCACGTCACAGAAAAGGAGGAGTGGTTGTTTGTTTAGGGCAACGCCAGAACCTTCTACACCTAGAAAAGAACTAAAGATTTGGAGGAAGCCCCGCTCAAGAGGCAGAAGACATATTGTCAAGAAACTGAAGTCCCAACAAAGAGAGCTTTAGAGTTTTAAGTTCCTTTCCCGCATTTGAATAAGGTACTGTGGATGTAACTTGTTTCAATTTAATAAAAATTTATGTATGATATTATGCAGCAGTTTGTTCAATCAATTCTTTCTTTAAATAAAGGAGAAAATTAAAAAATATTTTTAATCATTTTCATTATTGAAATTCTAGTATCAAATATGAGACATCGAATGAGATGTCACAACATTAATATATGAACATTAACAAGGTTAATGAAACATAAAACAAAAGAACAATAACACAAGAAATTGTTAACCCAGTTCGGTGCAATCACACCTATTATGGGGGCTACCAAGCCAAGAAGGAAATCCACTATAAGTAGTATCAATTCAGAGTTAAACCACTCAGTTTACACTCCTCACTTAATCGCTACCCAATGAAACTTCTATCTAATAACTCTTAGATAAGAGACACCTCTCACCCCTCAATCACACACATTGATAATCTCACAAAGTACAAAGAATAGAAGACACACTTCAAGAACACATAACCATCACTACTTCAAAGCTTATTGATGATTAATACAGTATAACTCAAAAAATAGTCCAACCATAATATCAGAATGATAAAAAAGTGGCTCACTATCAACTCAAACACAAACCCTAACTCTCAAAAGCACAATGCTTCACAATACACTATTCTTTGTACACATTACAGTTAGGTTTTGTAATCCTTAAATAGAAACATTCTAAATGTGCTTGGATCAGATCAAATATATGAAAATATATGCTTCCATGATTTTCTAAAAAAGTAACAACTCAAGGATATAAAATATCTTTAAATATTTGAAACAGAACAACTTCTGTTAGACAAACAATTCCTCCTTGATTTTCGCAACCTATTGAACAAATCACAAAAATAAACACTTCTTGGAAATATGCAAGAATCAAATAATATCTTTCTGCATAAAGATGTCCCAGAACTGACAGATAGATGTTAAGACATTTGTTTTGACATCACAAATACACCTGCACATATGTTCTTCAAACATGTCAAAGACATCCTACATGACATTAGGAGTCAGCATAATGTTTTACTACAAATGCAGCCAACCTAAGAACATTCAATTATCATTCATCATTTGCATGATTTGCATTTTATTTTATCGAGTCTTATTCTTGCACTTCTTTTATAAGTTAAACTATCTCATTCCTACAATACTCGGGCCGATCGTCAGAAAAGGATGGAGGATCTCGAGGAAGAGAACAGAGAACTTAAAGAGTAGCTCTCTGACATGAATTTAACTATGGACAGACTTAAAGAAATGATTGAAGCTCTGACTGTAGCTCAAAATCTTCATCAAAAGACTGTGATCTCTGAAGTCGTGTCTGCACCGATTGTAGAGGTGCCCTACAAGGATCCAAGGTTTCCCATGCCGAAGGACCATCCTTGGGGTATGCCACCTGGTTTTATCCTGGAAGAATATGTGTAACACCGTTCTAACCCAATGTAAATACGCGATAAATAAATCAGAGTATCTCATAAAAGGTGTCACATTTCTTTTTTAAAACATCAAGTTATTAAAACATCCTATCTCATAACACATTTTTATCAATTTATTAAAATAATAATTTCTTTAATAATATCAACAAACAACTAAAAACTTTGCAGCAAAATCATACTTCAAAACCTCTTCTTTTATTTTCATCAAAACATCAAAACATCAAGACCTTTTGGTCTTTATCAATAAATAATCATCAACTCGACTACACATATAATAACTCATAAATAACAAAACAAATAACTTAAGCGTTTATCCCCTCGATGTTACATCAACCAGAGCAAGACACCAGACACTTTAGGATTAAGCTAAACAGATTCCAGCTAAGACTTCACGCACCGTGAACTCATCTTAGATATCTGCATGTTACCCACGTAGAGGTAACATTCAAACAAGCAGGGTGAATAATCACAATTCATTATACGAGATATAAGAAATAAATATCATATGCGTAACAATTAAATCACCATAACATAACAATCATAATCTTCACATCTCTAAACAACAATCATTTCAAAATAATCATATACCACATCATACTCTAAAGGTTAATCACATAATTCACCTACACACACACGCCTTAAAATGCCACAAATAATGCAAATGCAACGTCATATAGACTCATGCATGCAGTACCGAAACATCATGGATGGACACTGGGCAATCACCCTAAAAAATGGAGCACAACATAATTACCTCAATCCACACAATGGGATTGAAGCCAACAATGCACCGAAGTCCCAACATCATCACTGTACCGAAGTCCCAACATCATCACTGGACCGAAGTCCCAACATTATCACTGGACCAAAGTCCTTAAAATGCTATGAATGCATGATGCAATACGTCATAATAATCACCGTCACGGCTCGTCAAAGTTGCATCATCATTCATAAAAATTCATCATAAGACTTCACATGGCATATATATCATCAACATGCATATCATCAATTTAATTCATCATAATATCATAGTATAGCATCATCAATAACGTCATAGAAACATCGTAGCAACAACACGCAAGTTTCTTCATTTATAGCAAAACATCATTAGTTCCACATACAACTACACACCTCCCAAATATCAATGTATATCATTTAAATTATTTCCAGTAACATGAAACTATTTTTAAATGAAAGTACATTATCTTAGCTTCACGCAGGTTCAAACGACACATAAATCGGACTATCAGAACTAAAGTTATGAATTTCCAAGGTTTTTCGTCAAACACCGACTCCGACATCTTACACTAACACCATAAATCTTCATTACACACTATTTAACTTTAATTCTAGAACTTGAAATCATTTTTTAAAGAAATTATATTCTATTAGCTTTCCACGGGTTCGAATGGCGGTCAAAACAGACTTACGGATCAAAAGTTATGAATTTTTAAAGTTTTCCAAAAATTATTTGTTGTGTTTACGGATTTTTCACTAAAAATACTCAAATTTCCATACGGATTCATCATTAAACAAATCAAAACACATATAGATTGTCTATATTATCATATTATATCATTAACACATCAAATTAGACAACATATACATCATTCTACATCAAAAACACATCTTAATTTCATCACTTTCTACCTATTTCATCAAGAACTCATAATAAAACCCAAAACCCCATAAAACCACAAACTTATCTATATTCAGAACCCTATATCAATCATAATGAAAGTTATACTCTCCATATGATTATAATTCTCAATTCCTCATCTCAAACTTTCATCCAAATCAAATTCATATACACTACCATTACCAATCGGTTAAACTTATTTTAATAATAACAATTGCACATCAATAATTCAATAAACATCAAAATTGTACAGAATACATAATTCATCAAATAGTCGTAAGATTCCCCTAAACCCTCGAACCCCCAAACCATTCACATACAATCCAAACCTTATATCAATTATAATGAAAGATAATACTCCCCATACCTTAGATTTCAAACCATGAATTCCCTTTTCTCGAGGTCTTCAAGAAACCTCCGAGTCCTCGCATTTCTGTCTTCGTTCCTCATAGCAGTTTTTGCAAAATACGACCGATCTCCCAATTCTCCCAAAAATCTGATTTCATATATTCTTTTTTTACCCTCCTTGGGTCTCTTTATACAATTCCATTTTTATCCTCACTAACTCAATCCATATTTACTACTTTATCCTTAAACATCTCTAATATTATTTATTTAATTATTTAGATTAATCCCCTATTAAATCTAAATAATTTTAATAAAATAATAACTTATGATTTATCCTCCTTATTTTTCTCCATAAACTACTTGACTAATACTTAGTCTTCCTTATATTTCACTCTTCCTCCTAATTACTAGTTAAATCATGTTTTAATTTTTAATAATAATAATAATAATAATAATAATGTTTATAATTCTTACCAACTCTTATTAATCTATTGGGCTCAATTCTACACCTCGCTTCTTCTAAAACACAACATCCAAATAAGCCCAATAATCTCTTATTTTCTAATATACCAACAACATATTATTTCCACAACTAAAATCAACTTAAATTAATTAATTCAATTAAAAATCAACTTAGCAACCCAACACAACACTCCACAATTTCGACAATCAACGCAAATCTACACAAATAATACAAATATATTTAATTAAATAACTAATTAAATAAACGGACGTTACAACTCTCTCCTTCTTAGAATATTTTCGTCCTCGAAAATTTATCCGATTCAACTACTCCAACTACTTATTCCATCCGACTAATCAACTCTCATCCCCGAAAGGCAACCCCGCATAGAGTACAATCAACAGTTCATAACCTTAATGGTGACAACTATAATACCCCGTAATTTTATTTAACTCTCCAAATAATATTATTTAATTCCAATGGAATTCCGAGTTTCTCTAAGATATTCTAATAAAAACTATTTAGAGTAAACGGGGGATTTAAATTGGTTAACTGATATTATTTGTTTCAGAGGTTTTATTAAATTGTGGATTAAGAGACATTTTTGGATACTCTCTATTTTGGACCCATTGGTAAGAAATATAAGTTTTACTCTTAAAAACATAAAGTTTATATATTATGTTTTATAGAAAGAAAAATAGAGAAAGAAGAAGTTAGTAAGGAGAAGAGAAAGAAGGAAAAGGGAAGAAGAAGAGAAGTGAACCCTAAAGCTTCAAATTCATCATTCTCCACCATCCGTCCGTCGAATTGGCTCATTCTTTCTGCCAATCTTCATCTTTCGAGGTGGGTTCGTAGTTAGAAGCTTTTATTTTAGATTTTGGTTGAGTTCTAGAGTTTATGAGTTCTTAGGTTTTTGGTAGAAATCTTGGAATCGAAAGAATAAACGGTTAAAACTCGATTAAACTTAAGTATGATGCTTAATATATGACTATATTCATGTTTAATGTTTGTTTCCTCTGTTGGATGATGTTTTTGGATGGGTTTTTTCTTGGAAGAGATTGTTTCCCATAAGCCATTTTCTCTAGAAAGGCTAAATGCAGGAGCTTGCTCGCTCAACGAGCAGACCCCTCGCTCAGCGAGACCTGGGAGTGTTGTTTTTGTGATTTAATTCATAACTTGTGATCTGGGTATCCGGTTTTTGTGTCCCGCATATCGATTTGAAGCTAAAAACATTTAATAATTGATGATGCCACAAAATATTATTTTTACCTGACTTTTCCCCGACTTTTATCAACTTTTCAAATAATTGGAATTATGTTAAATTGGAAAGTGTGAGCTAATGGAAATAAAAGGGCACAACTTATGAGGTATCTAAGATTTCCCTTAGGCTAGTGTGAAATTTGGTTATGTGTTACTCTAGGTCCTCCATAAAGTCTTGTATAAGTCTCAATGTGGTCAATTTGTGTTTCGCAAGAGCATCCGTAAGGACTTGAGGTACCGGTTGTATAGACACGGGTAGTGATTTGAGGCGTGTAGGCTACAAGTCCTCCGTAAGGTCTTGAGTAAGTCTGAGGTGGGTTGTCTTTAGTCCCACGTGAAGCGTCTGTAAAGACTTGAGGCGAGTGCTACACTAGTTAGGAGATAATCTTGAGTAAGTCTTGAGGTGGGTTACCTTTAGTCCCACGGGAAGTATCCGTAAAGATTGGGGAGAGTGTTATATCGAATCCTCCGTAAGGTCTTGAGGTGGGTTACCTTTAGTCCCACGGGAAGCAACCGTAAAAGGCTTGAGGTTGATGTTTCACTTATTATGTATTGAGAGTATGTATGGACCTCAATTCCTTTTTTGTTTCGGTCTCTTGTGTGAGAATGGTTAAAGCTATGAGGTTATTGGAATCGAACCTTCTCTTTGCAAAGTATCTACACATTAGCTTTCTTGAAAGCATCTACTTCAATATCATGAATCATGTCTTCTACAATATCATTCATAAATTCATCATAATCTTCAATTGTATTTGATAAATGTTTTTTTTCACTTCACCATGTCATACCCATTTCATGTAATTTTTTAATAACTCCATCACAACCTATATGATTAAATATAACAACACTTGGATGTTTTTGCGTATTTTGATAAAGTTTACAAGGATATCAAAAAAATCCCATTATCGTTAGGAAAGTTTTTTCCAGCAATTCAAGAAAGTGAATCACTCCATTCTCATACACTTTATTGAATCGAATGACTTTCATTAAACTACGATTCATAATCACATGCTTTTGAAAATAAAATAAAATAAAAAGACATAACCAACACAAATGAGTTGTATAAGTCTAAAAACTATAATAATAACAACAAAAATAACAAGGCAACAATAACGAGGCAACAACAACAACAATTAAATAAATGAATAAATAAATAAATTAGTTTTTTAAAATAAATAAATAAATGGCGCATTTCAAGTCATTTGACCTCGGTTTTTCAATAGCTGAGATGAAAGCTTCATCATGAATTGTATTATTTGTAGTGGTATATTAAATCACACATTCAATATTATAAACAATAAGAAGTATCTTACAATACATCACGATTATCCATATGACTATAATATTTTGTAATTTAATGTAACTCTTCCGAGATAATGATCATTTGTACAATTACTTTTTGGTCCTAATATCTATGTTGAACACAATATATGATATGTATCACTCTTGTACATTTCAATGTTATGTTTCTCGATACCCGAGTATATTTAGTAACAATAAATAAACTTAATATTTCATATTGAATTATTTTAGCAAAAAAATACATTTTATTGTTATACTTGAGGATTAAATATATTCGTGGTTCCTTTAAATATAACAAATATCTCTTTTAGTCCATAAAAATATTTTCTTCAAAGAATTGTCCTAATATTTTGAATCCACACTTTTGGTCCCTATTGATAACATTCATTAACAGAAGTTGACGTGGCAAGACACATGGGAATGTTAGCGTGACAAAAATGTTGACATGGATGTCATGTGGTATTTTGTCATAATTTTATATTATTTATATTAAATAAATTTACAGTGTTGTTAAACTCGTCGCTAACAAGAACATCATACAAAAACCCATTAACGGTATCTAATTTGTAGTTAATCCATATGTAATTCCTAGCTAACTCAAACACATCATTTTTATTATGTAGACTTCGTAATTTTCATGATATTTTTCAATTAATCACATTATTAGGATCTCTCTCACAAGAATTTTTTTTAACTTGATATGAATTTTTTAAGAGTCGATTTTCTATGATCCGGGAATAAAGGAAAATATTAGCATATCATTGAATTTTGAGATTTTTTTCAGGGACTTATCTGATAATAAATATATATATATATATATATATATATATATATATATATATATATATATATATATATATATATATATATATATATATATATATATATATATATATATATATATAGTATTTTTAAGGTTTCATTACATTTCAAATAAGTTTTGATTTATTTTGATTTTTCGATCGAAACACATATGTGTTGTGATCGATAAATCAAAATAAATTGAGACTTATTCAAAATGCCATGAATTTTGCAGATCATTTTTATGTTATTATATAATTCCTCGCAAAATATTAGCTCAAAATTCAATTATATGTGAATGTTGCGTTGTTTCTGTTTCATAGAAAATCGACACTTAAAGAAAATCGTATTGAATTCATCTCATACCAAAAAAAATCTATTTTTATGGGAGAGATCCTTAGAATTTGATACACTAACATAAAAAAATTAAAGTATCTCATCCTTTATACAACCAATAAGGTTAAATTTCTCATTTCGTCTCTTGAAAAAAATATTTATATGTGTTTCGATCGAAAAATCAAAATAAATCGGCACTTATTCGAAATGCCATGAAAATATGCAGATACTTTTTATGTATTATGGTATAATTTTCTGTAAAAGATTAGCTGAGAATTCAATCATATTCAAATGTTTGCATTATTTTAGTTTCATGGAAAATTGAAGCTTAAGAAATTCATATTTAATTCATCTCAAGTAAAAATAATTGTGAGATAGATCCTTATAATAAGATAAACTTTCTTGCAAAATATAATGAAAACAAATGAAGTCTAGGTCATAAGAATGATGTGTTTGAATTAACTAGGAATTAGTTGGGGATTAACTGTGGATTAGCTACGATTTATGGGTTTTTGTATGTTGTTCATGTTAGCGATGGAATCTCCGTTACTATAAATTTAGTTAATATAAATAATATAAAATGATGTAAAAATTTCATGTGGCATCCATGTTAGTATGTTTGCCACACTGGCATTGCCATGTGTCATGTCACGCCAGCTTCTGTTAACATATGTTAATAGGAGAGACCAAAAGTGTGGATGAAAAATATTATAAGGACCGTTCTTTGAAGAAATTTTTTTGAGGGATTAAAACTGAAAATTGAGATATTTAGAGGGACTACAAACATATTCACCTTATACTTAATTAATAGAATCGTCTATATTACTTTTGCAGACGTAGAAGGTGAAAATCTCATTTACGTCACTAGTATGTCACCCTAAACTCCAAACATATAATTTATAAAAAAATGCGGAATTATAAAAGAATACTAAGGGTTCCATATGTTCAGCATAACATTTTAAATTGTCTCATAATTAGAAAATCAACTTCAATTAATCATAAAGTAGTTAATTCAACATCTCGCAAAAAAATAAAATAAAGTATTATCCAACCCAATGTTACATTATCATAGCGACACATGGAAAACTCAACAGCCAAAAATATACGACAACAAAACAAAAATAAACATAGTGAAGAGGCCAATTATACCATTCTCTAAAATAGTTACTGCTCATTAGTCTCTACCCGAGAATCTGCATAACATGCATATAAAACAACACGAAAACAAACGGAAAAGGGGTGAGAAATACATTTTATATACCAGTGGTTTATAAACAGCAAGGGTAATGTATTATCATAGTTAAATCAATCATACAAATCCAACAACAGAATAATTAATTAACAAATGTAATTATGTATGCACTGTATTTATCTCCACTGCTTCCATGCATGTGGTACCAATATTTTGAATATTCAAATGTGTATTACTGAAACATCCAACTCGTCACTTGGACTGAAGTCCTACTATTCACTGGACCGAAGTCCTACTGTCATTGGAGAGAAATCCTACTCATCACTAGACTGGAGTCCAACATATCTCTGATATATATGATGCATGAACGCAACAAATAATATAAATCGTCATCCAGAATCCTTCAACTTCAACCCTCGTCACTGGACATCAGTCCTACATGTCAATGGTTCCTTCGATCCTAACCAATCACCATCAATTATTGTCAGTGTAAGGTCACGTCACTGGTTCTCCCGAATCTAAACATCTCAACATTGTTTCTTTCAAACGGAAACATACATAACATTAAGTATAACAATTTGAGTTAACGTAAATATTGGTTCATCTCAAACAAAATACTCAAAATTCAACAATACATATTCAAGATTTATTCTACAATTAAACAACACCCAAGATAACTCATACTAATAACTTGTTATTCATAGGTTTAAGGGCTACATGCATAACCTTTAAGACTTTAAAACAACCCTAAATTAACTTAATGACTACCGAATCAACTATAAACATATCAATAACTCAAATTAAGTTATATAAAAAATGTATTCAAATTCCTTAAATCGCTCCAAGGGTTTCCCAAAACCATTGTTCTTCTAAGTTTATCCTTCGGGTTCTTAAGCCCTTGATTTATCTATAAAACAAAATATTTAACTTCATAATAGTTCCGAATAATATCGACTAATGATAAAATTATGAAACTCTCCAATTTAAAGGTTCTTTAAATCCTCTTTCAAATGGAATTAATTAGATCTCAATCAGAGTTGCAAAACTTCAGTTACACGTGAAATAATATGACCAATGCAAGACTAAAATTTGACTAGGTTTCTTGTATAAAAACTAGAGAACTTCTATTATTGTAATGCTCCATGTCCATATTTATCTACTTCTACATAAATATTATTGTGTTAGCTTTCTAACGCAACTTACTGCACCTGAAACGGACTTACGAAACTCAAGTTATTCATGAAATAAGACGATTGATCCCCTTTTATGTCTATCTTCGATTTTTCTATCTACAACAGTTTCAGACTATTATATTTTCAATCTCATGGCGATTCAAACTTAGAAATCAACCTTTGCTCATCACCAACAAAATTTGCTCGTCACAACTCAGAACTCATCAATCACAGAATCTCAACACATATCATATCAATTAATAACATCCATATCAATCGAGAACTCCATGGCATCAATTGTAATACCCTATATTTAGTAAAATTCTCTAAGTAATATTAGTTAAGATCAACTGGGTTCAATTGTGCTCTGATGGTCATCTGATGAGATAATTAGGGCAACTGCTGAACTCATATATGATTAAATTAATATTATCTAACCCTGAGGTTATATTAATTGGTACGTTAGAGGCTTTGGATACCCTCAAATTTGGGAAAAACTAAGTTAGTCTTACTAACTTAATGATACTTTTCCTTATATCATTTTTGTTTCATTTTCATTCATTCATTTGGAACATAGAGAGAAAGATAGAAAGAGGAAGTAGAGAGAAGAAGGATAAAATAAGAGAAATAAGAGAAGAAACCCTAGAAGTACAACTTCATCATTTTCTTTACCAAAGCCTCTCATCTTCATCATCATCATCTTCTTCTTCTTCTTATATTAGAGGTGGTTTCTAGTTAGATACAATTTGTGGTTAGAAAGGAAAAATATTAGGTTTTGTTTGAGTGTTCCTAATGTCTAGAAATCCATGGATAAACATTTTTTTATGATGAATATGATATGAATATCCCTTCTAAGTGTTGAGTATGTGTTTACTTTCGATGTTCATGATTTAATGTGAATGGGGGGTGAAATCTTTTGAAACTATGTTGTTTCCCGTAAGAGGGAATTTTTGGATCGACAGAGTTCGCCTAGTGAACTACTAGCGAACACATCAGCCTACAACGTATGTCTAGTGAACTAATAGTGAAGCGTAGGTGAACTTTCGCCCAGGTTTTGCACAACGAACTATACCCCTTTTTCCTACAGCCTTGGTTCGCTCAGAGTTTTCCCAGCAAACTCAAAGAGAAGAACCTCGCCTGGCCTTCACATGACGAACATGTCAACACTTTTCTTCCTTATTATTGATTGTATGCTTGCTTCACATGCATGTTAATACTATTATACCTTGTTTAACATGATTCATAAGAGATGTTATGCATGACAAATCTTTGGTTGAAAGTAGTGTTAAATTATTGGAAAAGATGTAAGAAATGAGAAAAACATTAACACCATGAAATGGAATAGCTTGTAAGTATCTTTAGAATGATAGATGACTTAGAAAATAATACTTATACATTGGTGCCTAGGTGTGCATCTTGGATGAGAGATTGTCCAGTGGAGAGAATTGATATTATATGGAACAAGTGTTAATTTTATGGTATCTTGTGTATAAGGTAATAAGGTCACCTTTAGATTTTTGAATATGATCATGTTGTGTGTGATATCACGTACTTAGAAACAATCCCTTGAGATGTACCGTTCCGAGAGTTGAGGCACATATAGAGATCTCCTTCGGACGTCATGTATTAGTACTCTGACAAGAAATCTCTTAAATGAATGGAGCATACGAGCAAAAGACTCGAGATGGGGAACGGTCTCATGGGGAGTGACGATTCATATGGGAAGAACCTTAAATCTGAATTCATTCATTTATCCCTGTGTACGAATGAAGCCTATGAGTAAGAGACTCGAGATGGGGGTGGTCCTATGGGGAGTGACGATTCATGTGGGAAGAACATTGAATATGAATCCATTTTGTTTGTCAAAGTAAGTACAAGGATCTGTGACCCATGTTGAAACTCTATATGTAGGGTTGGCCAGGGAAATATATCTTAGTAAGGTTTCCAATTAGCGATAGTTTGAGTTGTTGGACTCAAGTGACATGTTTCCATATAATGTGAGTTTGTACACTCAAGGTCATATCCCTTACCTCTTAACTTGATTTAGGATTTAGTTAGAACCTTGTAACATCAAGAGAATCCATAAGATAGGGAACCCACTGAGATTATTATCTCACCCCATGTTGTTGATTATATTTCAGGTGCTTCAGGTTCCATGAAAGGTAAGGATAAGGCCGTTTGATATCCTTACTTATTTGCTTATTTTAGATGGCATAGTTTCCACTGTGAAGACTCTTTTGAGATCATTCAACATGATCTAGTTTTTAATGTTCTTTTTATTTTTAGACATCTTTGGCATATGTGACATTGTTGGAGATTTTCCCGTGTTAGGGCATGTAAGTATCCAATGTGTTTCTAGGAACTTATTTGTATTTCAGTACCCAGCTTGAATTCATGTATAATATGCATCTTCTAGACATATGCTTTATATATGGGTATTACATCAATCATAACATTTTAACACATATCATATAATTTCATAAATTAATAGAGCATGAAGATTAGGATTAACAACAACAACCTAAATAGATTTTGCACAAAAATCTTTCAAGGTTCAATTTATTCACCAGTAGGGGAAACATACACTACAACAAATAACACTTTTCGTGAAAAAACTTTCACCTCGAACAATAGAAAACTAAGATATAAAGCTAATGTGTGTTATTTTTTATTATTTAAAAAATAAAAAACCATAAATTTCCTTGGTTTTCATAATACCGAGGTGAAAAACAACTCAGTACAAGCTTTTATTCCCAGCTATCGCAGTTTATGATTTTATTTGTTTATAATTGTAAGCAAAATCTTTTAATCCTTTGTTTTCTATTTACCATAGACATAAAATCATAAGATTTTACTATAAAAACACTCTTTAAACAGATTTTACCCCTAATCCTTAATAATATGAACCACCCCAAACTCACAAACATCATTCTTTGGGATGGATTGTAAGACAGAAAAATCTTCAATGATTTTCTGTATTGAATAAAAGATTTTTTTTCTGTCTTTGTAATCTATCTCACATAATGGTGTTGATGTTGTCGTTGTTGTATTTTTGGAATAATCCTTAGTTAAAGAAGGGAGCTCAACCTTTGATGAGTATTTAGTTGATATATTGCAAGTGCCAAAAATCATTCTTGCTTCAAGTTACACAAATAACGGATCTTAACCAACAAAGAAAAGAGCTTAACCAACAAGGAAGTGAACTTAACATTTGAACAAATAAGGGAATGCAATTAAATCTGGATATCAGCGAAGATATTCAGTAATAAGAGAAAATATTTATCGTAAAAAAATTATTTTAATACAATGTATAAACAATTTAATTTGAAGAAAAAAATTATTCGCCTTGATTTTCGTCATGACTGAGGTGATAGTTAAAAGGAGCAGATTAAAAACCTTCATTTTATAATAAAATCGAGATTTTTAATAATCATATTTTACTATAAAAACATTCATTAAATATATTTTACCCTAAGACTAACTTATATGTAGTCGTCCCAAAGAGATGACATATTCACCATTGTCCATTTGATCATGAGTTGCTACTACATATCTCTGGGATGGATTGCAAGCGTAGAAAATAAAAATTATCATTGAGAAACAGATCGCTACCATCTTGAATGGGACCTGGACATGGAAAATAAAAATTATCATTGGGAAACAGATTTTACAATGTATTTTTAATATTCTGTCTAAACAATGTAATTTTAAAAAACAACTTATTCACCTTGGTTTTCTTCACGACTGAGGGGATAGTTTAATGTTTTTTTTACTATATTCAACGTCCTTAAACAAATTTTTCCATCCATTTAATGTTTTATCAATGCTCAAGAATTTGTCATTAGTGACATGCGTGAAACCTAAGGGCCATCAATTATAAAAGTGTGATGAATATTGAAAATCTACATATATGGAACATGAAGCACTTGAAACATAAAGACATTTGGAAAAGTTCTCTAAGATGGATTGCAAGAGCAGAAAATTACATGGGTTTAAGGTTTGTTTTCTTAAATATTTATTGAAGCACAAAATCATATATTTGAATATTGATTTTATTTATCTAACCGTTATTGTTTTTGCTTCATAATCAAATGCATGCAAGATCCATAGAGAATAATCTTGCACCCAACATTTGATCTTCTCCAACATTCAATAATTCGAAGATCTAAAATCTAGATCTTCAGGGAATTTGATTTTTATCTAGATCTCTAGGGAATTTGATTTTTATTTTATTTTATTTTTTGTAAACACTATAATATTTTGGGTGAACAATGTAACATTTAAAATAATAATAATAATAATATTACCTCTTGGTTTTCAAGATAAACTGAGATATAAAATACATTAGTTTTGAAAATAATAAAAAAGTGTTGTTGTTAGGGTTCAAACTCATGTGCATATAATTTTACCTCTCGGTTTTAATTCATTTGAGGTGATAAGTGGTGGTTTTTATATCGACATTCGTTACCTTGCTTCTTTAGCCGAGGTATTATGCATTTCGTATCCGAGATAAAAAAACGCTTTTTGTAGTAGTGATAAAAGAGAAAGAAAGAAGGAAAAAAAAAAAAGAAAGAGGGTAAGGACACCTCACTACTACTCATGCCTAACACTCATATATTAAACAATTTTTTATCTTACCTCGAATTTGCAGAAAAACGTTTAAGTTTGGCCATGGAGGTTCTCTTTTCACTTACTCTCTTAGGGTTGTCTCCTCTTTCTTCTTACTTCTTATTTTCTAAAACTTCTACATACTCTATTTTTTTCTATACTCTCTTCTACTTATATATAAAATCTTATTTACTTTTATTTCATTAATCATACTAATTCTCTTAATTACTCATAATTCTACTCACTTACTTATTTTTATTTAAAATTCTATTTCACTACCCATACACAAAATTTCTACCAATTAATTTATTAAATTAATTCTATCAATTCTCCTTAATTTTTTTATTTATATTCTAATTTAATATTAAAACCAATATCCTCTACTTCAGCTTCTACTTGATTTAATTATTAAAAACATAACTAAAGTCTACCAACAACTCATTAATCCATATAATAATAATTAATCACTCAAAAATAGTCTAAAATTAAATAAAAAATATTATTATAATTAATAAAATATTATAATAACAACGGGGTTGTTACAACTAACATCCCTCCAAATATTTCATAGACTGTTCAATCAACTAACTTTATCTTGTTATAAATGTTTAACAATACTGAAGTGAATAATTCCTCAGGTAGGGATATATTGGTTTCCGATTGAAGGGTGTCAAACACCATTATTGTCATGAGAATAAGTTATAACATTTACATAAGATATTGTGTAATATTTTTATGATGGATCAATTTAATATAAATATTACTCTAAATATTAACATCTATATGAAGATTTGTTATCATATATCCACTAGCATAAGACACGATTGTCGGTATACTCACATAATAGTCAGTGTTTTATTGTCCAGTTGACAGTAAAGCATGACTACATATATTTTAAGAATAATTGAAATTTTGGTTATGCTGATACTCCAATATGTCTTATCTTAATGTTAAGACAATGATTATTGCGTTTTAGGAAACAAGAGAAATGCACAGCTGCGGTTTTGAAGTGATGCGGCACAATCACCAACAGATGTTGAGATATCATATTGGGACATCTCAGTCAATAGCACAATACAGAAAAATGTAAATTGCAGAATAATAAAAAAAAAAGCAGAATATGTTGACCCAGGTCAGTGTTAACAAACTTACATCTAAGGGATACCAATCCAGGATGAAGACTCCACTATGTCGTAGTATTATCACAAAGCTAAACTCCATCATTTACAACTTTGTCTCCTAATCACTACCCTAATAAACATCTTTACCAAAACTAAACTCTGATGTTTATAACTATGATAAGAGAACCTGCTCACATCCTTCACAACATGTGTTGCATCTGTCTTCTGCCACCACAAAACCTGTCACAGTTTTCTTGACCAAGAAGTTATCTTGGACATGCTTAAAAACTTTGTCCAAGAACAATACAATAACCATTACCTAAAGGCTTCTAGTAGTGTATATTCACCTAGGTCTTCCTTTTTGCATCCCATGCTGCAAAGGGGATTTACAACCCTAAAAGCCAACAACTCTCAAAACTCAAACCCTTATTTTACAACAGAGAACTAGGTTATAATTGTTACATAAGGCATATCTAACCCTAGGTATAAGTCTTCATATTTATAGTCTTCTGTCTTGGGCTTTCTATCTTTGTCTTCATCCAATATTTAATTCCTCAAAAATCTTGGACAAATTTGTTATTGACTGAAATCCTGTAATACAGTTCAGTATGTCGTATCTTGTTGTTAGGACATCTTTTTTAACATATTTATTATGCACATATTCTTTATCTTCAGCCTTCTTATGTTTAGCCAAAATTTAGTCAAACCTCAGGTGCTTTCAATCTCCCTCTTTTGATAAATGTTGGCTAAAATATCTTCTTTTGTTATCTGTACTCATCAAGACTCCTCAATCTTGAGAATTGATTGGAGATTTTCTATGAATTTGAATTTATCTTGCTCCACACTTTTTTTCCTTCCAAGAGTGATCCAGAAAAAATGTAGAAGATACCTCCAGAAAAGAACCATCAGTTGTAGCCTTCATATCACAGAGTACAAGAATTATGTAACTCAGGTCACAAGACATAACATGCATCACAACTCATATCACAAGACACAACCAGATAAAAACTTGTAAATTAAGATGATAGAACATCATCTTCCCTTTGCACCATTCTTGCACTGTCACTTCTTGAATGAACCCAATAACAAGAACATTACTCTTCTCCCCCTTTTATCCAAAACTTGGCAAAAGTAACCAAGACAACTCCAAATCTAGGAACAACCCATCCAGATTTTGAAAAATGCCATCGAGTACTTCACTTGAAGGAAAGGAAATATGACACCAATAAGTGTCACAACAATCCAATTTATAGCAAGCAATTCTCTTTGAAAGTAATGAATCATTGATCAAAACGATGGTCAATTTAAAGAGCTAATAACTCCACTAATTGCGCATAGGCCAAAACTGTTGACTATTTCTTCTTTTGAGAGAGTCATCCAACGAAAACCAGTTACATGCAAACATGTTCCAAGACAATGTCCTGACATCATGTCAGACAATTTCTTTTCTTTACTAGCCTTTTCTGTTGATTTAACAAAGCCAAAGCATCTTTACAGGAATCTACAGAGAAAAATAAATTCTCCCAGACTTATCAATGAATTCTAGAGCATCCATCAGGAACCATATATTATGTATTGTCAAGTCTTCCCCAAATTGCAACAATACAATGTCAAGACATCACACTTGACACCTTCATCCCTCCTGGATGGAAAAAATCTGCTTGACACTCACCACAAGCTTGGTGTAGATTGCAACCCTACAATACATCCTTTGATTAAGCGGCATCTCCCCCTATCTGAGACAATATTTGCTCCCCCTGAGCACCTGCATAGAAATGAATGGAAAACATAAGACGCATATTCAATGTCTTCAAGATCTCACTCTCTGTCTAGTCACCGATTGAAGCTCATTCATTTTGGCACCATTATCCCATCTAACTAGAAATAGTTATCACTCACACATGAAAACCATCATGATATCCTTGAGGCACATAAGGATCACCATCCTCATAGTAACAAACAGTTGGAATAAGATCAAAATCAGTTTGTTTTCCTCCCATCAATGTCATATATTGAACACATGCTTTAGAAAAAGCATAACTTGCTAGGCAAAGTCCTTCCACGGGATTTTAAAAAATAAACAGTTATCCAACTCTTCAAAGGCAGACATTCCCTATCATTCTCCCATACGATAATCTGGAATACTCCTAATCAGTTGTTGATTATCCAAATGCAGACTTCCAAGCAATCAATATTTGATCTACTTCAGTCTTCTCTAAATTCTCCTTCCAAAGCAGTCCTTCTACTTCATCATTCTCCCGTATGACCATGTAGACACTCCTTGGGCAATAATGTAGGTAACAAACTCCAAAACCAGAGCATAATCATCCTTCACCAAGGATATCCAACCCAGATAATGTCCTAACACCAAGTTAGAACATCTTCCACACATCAAGACAAAAATAATTATATGCTCCACCAATTGGACTTACTATAGCATAGTAATCCAAAGAACTGAAGAAATACAACAACATTGCACCACCAGCTTGAATAAGAACTCCAGAAAGAGAGAAATAAACTTTCATCCACCTTCAAGAAGAAATAGTCTCCTTGATTCTTCAACTCATCACCCTCCTGCTCAAGAGTAACATGTTCCTAGACAATCCTCGAGACTAACTAGCTAC
The DNA here is from genome assembly GCA_963966055.1 of Lathyrus aphaca. Lineage (NCBI taxonomy): Eukaryota > Viridiplantae > Streptophyta > Magnoliopsida > Fabales > Fabaceae > Lathyrus > Lathyrus aphaca. Next base: position 72,691,209 of record OZ014519.1, read on the forward strand.
CACATGCTGATTATCTTGATTCTTTGAATCCACTTCTAAGATCAACCAATTGCCATAGTTTGATCACCTCCTTCATGAATCCTCATATGGAAAACCCAATTGCCACATATTGTCTTCTTCACATTTTCAGAACTCTCACAAAGATATCCTGATCTACATAGTGAAACTTGATATTCATGTTACATGTATTCACTTGCTCAATATCATTACACACTTAGACTCCCTAAGTCATAGATAATGTAACATCGTCTCCTTCCTACAACTCCGACAAACTGCCATGAAATGATTTTTTGAAACATCACTGTTAATACCTATAGTTCACCCTATCTTGAGTTGATATGTTACTGCACCAACTGAGATTCTGAGGTTTAACTAGATGTCAGAACATTAAGATTTGACATCTAGTTGTTGAATTCAGCTCCTTCTTCTGCCACTTGAAAGAACTTCCTCCCTTTAGATAACAATAGTCACATGCTCTCGTAGACTTGATTCACCAACCAAGTTTAAGTAGACAACCTCTATTCTATTGATTTTACAATTATTCCAAACAATCTCACACATTGATGAATACCTTCCAGTGCTTCTCCAAAGACTTCAAACCTACCACTGTTTGAATCTTCAGAAAGACTAGTTAGAAACTAACCCCCATAGTTGTACCAAGGATGGCACCTCTCCTTAAGTAGAATCGTCTTCACGAAGTTGCTGATATTACCACCTATCTGAACTCCATGATAAGCATTCTGGAATGCCCTAAAGTACCTGGATCAGAAATAAACCAATCCAAGTAGTCATCAAGATTATGATGTCTTCATAGTCTTTCATCTCCATCTTTAAAAATGCATCACCATTTGGACAAGTCTCAATACTTTCCAAGAAAAGATGTGAAGCCAATAATCCTATGTCAAAAGCCTAGGAGACTTCTGAGTGAATGTAGAACCCCTCCCATGATTCTTCAAACCTCTGATGAAGAAATGTTAGAAAATATGATACAACATCCTCAATCTTGAATCACGAGAATAATCAAATCTGCACAAAGCAATTGGTTTTTAATTCTTGAAGTAATAACCCTTGTCAGATTCCAGCATATTCTGAATATCACATAGATATTCATTTTCATGTTGTATTCTTCTATTGTTGTGCAAGTTGTTAAGATATCAAGGTTTCCCCTTGACTCAAGCTCTTAAGATTCTCTCTGAATGAATCCTAATTACCTCAACTGTGTGAACTCATCTTTAGGGAAGTATGATTTCTTCCTTGCACGCTGTTTGTGGACAGTGAAAATAAATCACCTCCACTGTCTTCACTTATATGCTTCCAAGAAAGCATCTCCTAGTCTGAAGAAAAACTAGATGACTCTAGAATACGACTGAATTTCCTTGATTGGACTTGATCATCATATCAAGTGTCTTCAACAACTTAGCCAACAAGAAATCATCAAACCCCTAAAGCATGAGTTTGATAATTCATCAAACCCCTTTTATCCAGTCTGACTTCAGCATACATGATGACATCACTCAACCATGTACTAAGTCACAAAAGACTCAATCATCATAATAACATCCCTCTGCTCTTGACTTTAGAATGTTATATGTCTTCAAATCGATTGACATCTACAAGAACAAAACCAGGTAAGGACAACTATAAGCTTTCTTCAATCATTACTCAGTATCCCATACTAGTAGAATCCTTCAATCAGAATATATGCAGCGGAATCACTAAAGGACAACTTCAACTTGCCCTAAACAAGATGTCAAAACATCTTTCAGGACACCATCCAAGAGAACTACCACTCATCTTGTTTGTTGTTGCAGAACCCTTTAGACAATAACTCATCCTTGTTTAATCACCAGAAAGCACTCCATGGATCTCATCCAGAAACAGTCCAGGAAACTAGGCTCTGATACCAATTGAAATTCTGGTTATGTAGATACTCCAATGTCCTATCTCAATGTTAAGACAATGATTACTGCATTTTAGGAAACAAGAGAAATACACATTTGTTGTTTTGAAGTGATGCAACACAATCACCAACAGATGTTGAGACATCATGTTGGGACATCTCAGTAAAGAACACAATACAGAAAACTGTAAATTACAGAATAATAAGAACACATAATATGTTGACCTAGTTCGGTGTTAACAAACTTACATCTGGGGGATATCAATCCAGTATGAAGGCTCCACTATGTCATAGTATTATCGCAAAGCTAAACTCCCTCATTTACAACTTTTTCTCCTAATCACTATATTAATAGATATTTTTACCAAAGCTAAAGAGAGATGTCTACATTTTCTTTTAGTAAATTTGGCATGTGAAATATCCATAAAGAGAGATGTTATATAATATTAATGGGAAATACAATAGTGTGTCTTTTATCCATATTAAACTATCGTATCTCTCTTTTTGTCTTATCTTCACAAAGATAATTTAGATTCGTAAACAATGCCCTAAGACTACCTTTCAACATTTTCCTTTCAATATTAATATCTTCAAGACTCTTCTCTATATATAGTAATAAAAAGGTACCTATTGATACAACTTTATTTAGTAATTTTTGTTTCTTTTTGACCTATTTTTTTCCTAATCTTGAAGAAATAATAGTGCATAGATTTACTCGGACTGCATAGGTAATATATTTTACTTTTAGGTAAAAGTAAGAAGACATTCAAATAAATCATCTTTTAGACAAATAAAGCAATGATTAATATATAGTATGTACTTATGAATAGCCCAGATATGGCTATAAACACTGTTATAAGAGGCTTTAAGGAGACAAGCTGCTTTGATGGACATGTTAAAATATAAAATCAACATAAAAGCATACTTTAGTTGAAGATATGTTTTTTATTAATATTACAATGTCACATAAATTGATTTTAACATTACACATTATATTTTATTGTTCACCGATACCGATACAATAAATATAATAAAGAATAAAATATTATAATAATAAAAATTCTTTTAAAAAATATTTATAAATATTTTTTTATTTTTTTTATTTTTATTTTAGATTATAGATACCAATTTAAAATTATATAATTAATCAACTTTATAATTTTTTTAACCAATATTTTATATTTCATTAACAATTTTCTTTTACTATTAAAAATTATTTTTAATATTTAAACGTTTATTAATCAATTTCACATTTTCATTAATCATTTTTGTTCATTTTATTAATCAAATTTATCTTACTATTAAAAGTCATTATTATACAATGCTCACAGACACCATCAATTAGGGTGTTCGCGATTCAGTTTGAATTGGTTTTGTGGTAAAATATCATCTGATTCAAAGTTAAATTTATTTGCGGTTTGGTTCGATTTTTGATGATTGATTAAAAAATTCAATCTGATCCAATCCAATCTAATTTCATACGGTTTAATTTGGATCGATTTTTTGGATATCCAAATTTCAAATTATAACCTTTATTAATATTCTGAAAATACTAATAAATAGTAAATTTGATATAAAATATAATATATTATATCAAAAATTAATATTATAAAATAAAAAAATAAATATAAATAGATTAAATCAAACTAATAAATAATATTTTAAAAAATAAGTATCATTTAATATTAAATTAGTAGATCATATATACTAATAAAGAATAAATAAGTAAAAATATATATACATGCAGTTTGGATTGGTTTGGATCGGTTTTGAAAAATCAATCCAAAATTCAATCCGAAATGATCGGCTTTTACAAAATGACATCTAAATATATCTAAAACATTTCGGTTTTTTTTACAGTTTTTGATTTTTTTTGGATCAGTTTACCGTTTTTATTTAGATTGGTTTAAATATCTATTGTCAATTACCATATTTTTCACGTGCATGTCACACTATTCATGATTATTATATTTATTTAATTTAATGTCAGAATAAAGTTAATATTATGTATTTTATTAACCGATGAAGTATTGGAGTTGATTAATAAATTATAAATAAAATAAGTTGTCAATAATTTTTTTTATCAATACAATAGTGAAGTTGGCTATCGACAACTTTATATTTATATAAAATAAAATTTAAAAAAGTATATTTTTTAATTAAAAATATTATTATTCACTATTTAAACAATACATATAAGTATTGATGTGAAATTTGGATATCAATCCAAATATCACAGAGTTATCATTAATATTTACTTTATAGGGTAGTAGATAAATATATATGTAACTGGCTTCTCCACTTTGAAAAAGGCTTTTGTGGTTGACTGTAGAGTCAACTTATATTATGACTGAAATAATAATGAAAAATGAACTAGTTACTTTGTTTCTGGCAAAGAGTAATGGGCAAAAGCACCAATAAAAAAACGAAAAGTGTCTGTTATAGCAGGTTGAGCTGCATGTGGGGGCCATTATTATTTTATCGTACGTTTATTACTTATTTTGTTGGATGATGTCCGGAAGATGATTCTATTTTTCTTTTCTTTTTATAGATAAAAAAGAGGGCCTTACTGCTTAAAGAAAAAACATAAAAAAACAAACTAAGAAAATTCTTACAAGCTTAGGGGAAAGAGATCTAAAGTTATCATCAATGAAGAGGATCATCAACTTATTAGGAGGAATGCAGTAAAAGAAGGGCGAGTTATTTTACATTAATACTTAAATTTTTTTAGAGTGTGTTTGAATGAGATAATTGAGAATTTTTAATTGAGAATTTTTAACGAATTTAAAATTCTAGATAATTTAAATGACTCAATTAAAAATCATTCAATCTTAAATTATTTTGTTTGGATAGACTATTAAAATGAATAATTGTAAAAAAAAATTGGGGTAATTTTCATCATTTTTAAAATTTTTGGGTCAAATTTAAAATATGAAAAGTAGGAACCAATTTTGCAATTTTTGAAATTTTGAAGGACCAATTTATAAATTTTGAAAATTATTAGGAACTTATTTGCAATTTTATAAAAAATAGGAGTGAATTTGATATTTTCATAAAATATGAGGATCATCTTACAAAATTTAAAATTTTAATAATAAACAATTTAACATTCATATTATATAGAGTAATGAATCAATTTGAAATTTTTTACTTTTTGGTGTCATTTTAAATTCCTTAAATTTAACATGAATAAAATACTCCATAAATTTACATAATTTTAACAATTCTCTATATTTTTTATCCAAATAATAAATTGTGATCAAATTATTTTAAATTCTCTCAAAAAATTATTTTTCCTCGTTAAAATGTTACATCCAAACACATCCTTAACTAAAATTGACAAAGTCTGATCTTGTATAATTTCTTAAGCAACTATCTTAATTAAGACCATAAAATCACTTTCCATCATATTAACAATGATTGAAATTATACATGTTACAAAAATATTGTTTTGTTTAGTGCTATAAAGGACGATGAACATCATATATCTACTAAGTATTTTGTTATATAGAAATGCTATGTTGACACTCAAATTCAATACACTATTATAGAGGATTTACAAAAGTTGTATGATTGGTATAAGCAAGCTTATGACCAAAAATATAATTCCACACACCCTCTTGGTAGTGGTGGAAATAATGTCTCCAATGATGAAACAACTGCAGCTACTGCCCGTTCATCTAATATGGCTAGAGCCGATGCTTTTGAGCAACATTTAGAAGAACGAGACTCAATTGATCAACAAAATGAGCTTGAGGGGTATAATTCTAGTAAGTGTGTTAAAAGGGATCCTAACTTTGATATTCTTGTGTGGTGGAAACGCAATTCAGCCGAATATCCTATTTTATCTACAATGGCTAAAGATATTTTAGCCACACCAGTTTCTACTGTTGCTTCCGAAAGTGCTTTTAGCACAGGAGGGAGGGTCATAGAAACCTATAGGAGCTCTCTAACTGCTGAAATGGCAGAGGCTTTAATTTGCACTCAGAATTGGTTAAAACCTTCTTTTACATATTTCAAAGACATGAACGTCATGGAAGATTTTGAGCTTTCAGAAGATATTGTACAAGGTAAATTTATTTATTACGTTATTTTGAATAATTAATATGTTGCATTGTTATATAATTATGTGTTTCTAAAAACCGTTTATTTCATGATTTTAGAGTTTCAACAAATGCAGATTGCAGCAAGGGGAGGATTGGGTGTCTCATCATCACAATCTCAGCCACAACCTTCTGGTTGTGCTTGAAATGAATGTATGTATATCATTATCTACTTATTTCATTATTATTTTTTGATAACTAATGTTTATGTTATCTAATTTTTCAGGTCAAATATGTTTTTTGATTTTTTGGAGTCATATATATATATATATATATATATATATATATATATATATATATATATATATATATATATATATATATATATATATATATATATATCACTAATCAATGGCCGAATGAAGAATATATATATTTATATTTTGTCCCTGAATTTTGAAGAAACTGGCCACCACTCGTCTTCGTTGTGTCCCTTGAATTTTGAAGAAACTAGCCACCACTCGTCGTCACTTGTAAGTCATACTTTTTGGATTAATTTGTTTAGTTGTGAAAGCATTGCTATGGCACATTAAGAACACATTGGACCATGAGGAGCCAAACTCATTTCCAAGGAGAAGAAAATGGGACAACAGAATCCTTGAATTTGTTCACCAAAATTCAGACAAGCCTTTGATATGGTGTGGGGATCTGAATGTCAGGTGGCTAATCTCCATTTTTCATCTGCTTGCGGTGCATAGCATTAATTAGTCCCGGCCTATTTGTTTGGCATCTTACTCTTATTTATTCTTTTTTTGTCATTTAAATAAATTCTAGATATGAAGTTCTAGATACGAGCTTGCTTAGCGGTTGGACTTGGATGCATCTATTTGTTACTAGCCACAGCATCAAGAAAATAGAAATCCAACAGTTTGAGAGGACCATTAAGATTTATGTTTTATTTAAATTTGATTCAACAAGAAGTATTATATGAAACTAATTCATTGAGTCTGCATTGGTTCTCATTAGCTTCTAAGATTATTTTTACCTGTTTCGAAAGCATTTTTGTACTTGTCATGAACTTTAAAAACTCTTATAAATGGATAATTTTAGCCTTTAACTCTCATATATCCATCTTCTGCAGCCATGAAGAGATCGATGTGAGTCATCCAGAGTTTTTCAGTACAGCAAAACAAAATGGTTATGTTCCTCCAAATAAAGAGGTATAATCAATTTACTTACTCTTGAAGTTTCATCTAAACTAGATTCATCTCTTATATTTATCACAGAGGCCAAGAATAGTTTTATATCTGTGTGACTTAACATGCCCACGGTTGTAACGGATGCAAGGGTTTGAAACGTTGAATACTTGCCTATAGACACTTTGATATCTTATCAAGTACCAATTCTCCTAAGCTTAAATTGTTGGGAAGTCCTTGTGTTGCACCCCATCCCATTTATATTGTTATGTAGAGGCTCAAGAAAGGATTTATATCTTTAACAATTTGGATAAAGTAGTGTAATATATCTTCTGAACTGTAATTAAAATACCCAGTGATATGGATTTATGCAGGATTGCGGGCAGCCTGGATTTACCTTGGCTGAAAGAGCACGATTTGGTACCATCTTAAGAGAGTGAGTCATCCATTATTCTATTTCGTTCAATGGCCAAAGAAATAATATATATTTTTTCCTGTCGATTTTGAAGATACTCAACAGAAGCTATATAGCCAGGATCATTTTGTGTATACTCATTTGGATCACATTTTGTGTAGCAGCAACAGCTTGGTAAATGAGCATCAACAACAAAAGCTATATAGCCAGGACCATTTTGCTAAATGAACAATAGTAGAAACTATGCAGCAACTTGGTAAATGGTCTTAATATATCATTTGTATATAATTATTACTGTTAAATTAATGTTTATGAAATATTGATAGACTGAGATTATTTTGAATTATTGATAGACTGAGATTATTTTGAACAACAGTAGAAACTTTACATTGATGACATTTGATTCTCATTTTGTGCAGCAGCAACAACTTGGTGAATGAGAAGCAACATAAACTATATAACCAGGACCAGCTTGGTAAATGAGCAACAACATAAGCTATGCAGCAACAACTTGGTAAATGCACTTAAATGATTTCTTTTTTGTTCTTTATTCATGTTAGGAGTTGATGTTAGGAGTTTATGTTGCTGGATATGTTAGATTTAGAACCTATTTGAGGAGTATAGAACCTGGTAAATAACTTGTCTAAGAACTTGCTTAAGAACTTGGTAAATAACATGTTAGCAGTTCATGTTCTTTATTCATGTTAGCTTGGTCAATAACTTGTTAAGAACTTGATGAATAATAATATAATGGTTCACATTTGAGGCATTATGACTTGACAATTATGAATTTGTGGAGTAAAAAAATATTTTAGTTGATATATAATTGTGCATTATGTGTTTGATTGCTAATAAATTTGTTTTGGTTGCTTTGAGTAGGTTATTCTTGCTACTAGTGTTGGTGTGAACATTCACAATGTGCATAATAGTATATCTCTTTATGTGGAAGGCAAGCTAATTGGAGTCATATATGGAAAGGCCATTGATAATAACTATAATATTATTGCTATTTAAGTTGTAATATTACTTATACTCATGTTGGTCAATTATGAGTTTAATTGTACTTCTACTGTATGTATAATTGTTTAATATGATAGCTTGATGATTATATGAGTTTAACACAATCCATTATTTTCATTGGGTGTTAACTTCATTATTTTCATTTTGTACTGTAAGAATTAGTTTCTGAAATTTATATTATGTAAAAAAATATTTTTTTTTTCTTCAGAAATTGTATTTGGACATTAAAATTTGATAACTCATTAACCCGATAAAACCATGCGTTGTTACCCGCAACCCGATATGACCCAACCCGTGCCAACCGATGTAAATATTGGGCGGAAATGGACCGATCAAATTCACCCGCGATTTGGGTTGGGTGGCACTTTTGGGCCCGAACCCGCCCAACCCGACCCAATGTCCAGCCCTAACACTATATATACACTGGAATCATTTCAAAGCATTTTTATTGGGACACGAAAATCAAAGCAAGAAAAAAAATTATTAAAAAAAGAAAAATATATATTTAATAGTAGAAAAATACGGTGTGGTTGTATGGTTGGGTGTAATCATATCATTTCTCTTTGTTATAAGATGCATAATATCTAATCAAATAGAAAAATGTTATTTTTATACCAATTCCTACATCTACACCGTATTTCACTGTTCACCAATACAGTGAACAGTGAAATATTATAATAATATTTTTTTTAAATAATATAAAAAATTATTATTTTTAATATTTTTTTATATTTTTTTAATATCTGAACGTTTATTAACCAACTTTATTAATGAATTAACCAAGTTTTTATACTTCATTAACCAACTTTGATGACTGCTAAAAATCATTTTTAACACCTGAACATTCATTAACCAATTTCATTACTGTATTAACCAAGTTTTTATACTGCATTAACAAACTTTGTTTCACTATTTTAAAAATACTGTTCACGAGACACTGTTCACGAATATTGTTCATGTTCATGGTACTATTCACATGTACTGTTCATGCGTACTGTTCATAAAAATATTATTTTATTATAAAAACACTATTCACCGTATAAATACGGTGAATAGTGTATACAGTGTAAGTATTTAGTGTAGGAAAAGGTGTAGGAATAATATTACTGAATCAAATATGTTTTCTTCTAGCAACTAGAGTGATTTGTCTTGCTAGTAACTTACTAATGTATATATTGTTATTTTATTAAAGAATTCGCGAGGCACGCCATTTGTTTTGCCTAGGGAAAATGGTAGAATTGAGGTTTTTAAACAAAATTTTAATCAATTAAAGAAAATTAAAAATGAAAATGTCTTAAAAGAAGGAAAAAAATAATTTAGATTGTCTTCCAATAACGTCTATTTAACCACATTGGTTCAATGTTCTTTACATTAATCGATTAAGCACAATTGATGTCATTCTTTTGAGTCTACAGGAAACTTATACTTTTGTGGTTTTCTAAGAGGTTGTTGTTGGTTGAAGATATATAGATAAGAAAAACTCTAGAGGGTGAGGTTGAATAGATTCATTCCCTTTAAAACAATTTAAAAATAAATTATCACAATATCAGAGATTTATGAGTGGAACCAAAACAAAATAAGATGGAAGCTTAGAAATTCATTGAGATGAATTCTAACCAAGATATTTCAAGGGGGTCACTAAACTAATAATTTTTCAAACACATATACAAAATACTATATTTCAAGTGGCTTGATCCAAGCAATTTAATATCACAACATAGATATGTTTTTCGTCATAATTGAATGTAAGGCGTAGGTTTGGTGCAACACAGACCTATGCTTACACAATAAACCACTATAAATATGGTCTAACCTAGATGACATACAAACGATGCTATGATGCAACAATTACATAACGAATGCAGAAAATTAAAGAGAGATATATGGAACAAAACGAGTAAACAAAGATATATACTTGTTTGGCGTTATCGTCCTCACAGACACCAACTCTAGTCTTTAATGGTTTAAAACCATTAGGAAATAATCAGGTCTTCCACTATTTCAAAAGTTAATGTATAAGTATTTTTGATCCAATGAATTATCATTAATTTGAATGCTAATAGTCACACTACATTACCCTACACACAGATCAAATGAAAATTCCTTCTGTGATGCAGATTGTAACACCCGTCTAAACCCCAAATGAAAATACGACTTATCTAAAACAAAATAAGTTCCTCATCAAAAATCACGGTTGTCACATCTTCATAAAAACATCTTTAACAAAAAGGTTGCTGCTCCATAACACGGGTTTAAAGATTTTCATCAATAAAATAACAACATATCCAAAAACATAAGACAAAAATCATCGCAGCGGATTAAAGTTCCAAACTTCTTTAATAATTAAAACCAATACCCTAAGGTATATCTCAGAAAATCTCATGGTTCAAAACATCTCAAGGTTTATAACTCAAAGCTTCAAATAAAGGGAAAATCATTAAAAGTCTCAAATTTTCAATTCAACAAACATAAAATAATCCAAACAGACAAATTCCCAAATTTCGATGTCACGTATCAGAGCAAGACCCACTTTAGTTCAATGAAGTAAACTGACACACCCTGAAGCAACTCCTAAGCTTCCGGCACTACTCCTGATTACTTGCAAGTTACCCACGAAAGAGACAACAATTCCAAGCATAAAGGGTGAATAATCATAATCATTATAAAAGATTTAGGAAACTGACAGGGTTAAAGTCTCACAATAATGATACAAATAACATACTCATATTATCATATAATTCGTCAAGATCATCATAATACACAAACAACACCCATCACACAATCAAATGTCAAACACAATGCTAATGTAACTCAAGGATTCTATGCATGTAGTACCAAAACATCACTGATGACTTAGTCATTGTTATCTCCAAAGATCCCCACCAGTAGGATCGGTTCCCGCTTGGAACCAGAGCACACCTCAATTTGTACTTAATCTGCACTATGGGATTAAGGTTGTCACTGGATGTAACGCCCCGAAAATCTAAATTTAATTATTTAATCATTTATTTAATTAATTTAGAAAAGTTGGAGAGTTTGAGTTATTTTGAGAATTTTGGAGAAAATGAGTATTTATATATAATAAGGATAAATAGTGTTTTATTATGCTATTTTATTATTATTATTAAAAATATTTTAAAGAAAAGGGTAAGGTGGTCCTTTTGTGAAATTATGAGGGTAAGGTAGGAAAAGGCTAAACTGGGATAATATATCCAAAGAAGAGAATACGATCAGTTTTCTCATTTTTGTTTTCTATCGTGTTTGGAGAAGTACTCTGAAGAAAGGAGAAGCTCAGAGTAAGGAGGTTGTGGAGAACCCCAGAGAAGAGTGTAAAGCGACGAAAATTCTCTAAGGTATGGGGAGTTTTTATAATCTATGATAATTGTATAGGAATTGGAATATGAATGGATTAGGATGGTATGAGTTTTTGGGGTTTTTGGGGTTTTGAGTTAGGTTGAGTTTTATGAGAAATCTTGATGAATTAGAGTGATTGGAATGAGTTATAATCATATATTTGTTTGTATAATTGTTGTCTTGATGTTGTCGAGGTTTAATTGATGTTTTTGAAAGGTTTTTGAGTGTTATGATGTGAAAACCGTAATGGGGTTTGGGGATTTTTGGAATTGGAACAGTCTGCAATTGTGTAGCAGAGGACTGCTGGAAAACAGACGTTAATCGGTTAACGCTTTGGTTAACCGGTTAACCAATGAAAACTTTGAATATTTTTCTGAAATTACGCAGGCGTTAACCGGTTAACGCTTTGGTTAACCGGTTAACACTGTTGGGATAGTAAATTTTATTTCTTTAAAAATTCATATCTTTCAAACCGTAAGTCTGATTCGCATTCCGTTTGAAGCGTCGGAAAGAGCACAAACTGAACTTTCTTTTGATGAATAGAAACGAGAAAAATGCAATAAATTTTGATAAATGAATTTGTGAAATAACCTTATAATTCCCTTATAAATTACCGGGTACGGGTTAATCTTTGATGTGTCAGAGTGGTTAGAGAACCAGTGTTCAGGGTGTAATGTCATGATGATATGTATGATTATTTGATGGTTGTTCTGCTGATTGAAATGAATGATGCGAATTGTTTTGATGAATTTTTCGATATAGCGCATCATTGCATTTCATAACATTCACGATGGGGCTTCAGCCTATTTATTTGCTTCAATCCCATTGTGTGGATTGAAGTGTCTTGATGATTTACGATGTGCTCCTTTGTGGAGGGTTGATGGTCATGTATCCATCTCACGATGAAAATGGTACCACATGCATATTGCATATTAGGATGTTAGAATTGCACATTCTGGATGAATTTCATGACTGTGTTGGTGTTGATTGATTTCATGATAGTGTTGTGGTCGTTGCTGAATTTTGAAGTTTACAATGTCATGATATGTGTACTAATTTATTTATGATTCTATATTCTTGCACATTTATGATATATTATGATTACTCACCCTTCCTGCTTGGAAATGTTGCCTCTTTCGTGGGTAACTTGCAGATGTCAAAGAATAGTCCTGCAGTGCAATAGGAGTAATTCATGAGTCTCGGAGCGTGCTTTAGTGTTCCTTAGGAGTGGTTCTGGTTTATGTGTCTTGCTCTGTGTCATGTAACACTGGGATGGGTTTCTTTGTTAAGCTGTTTTCAGTATGTTGTTATCTGGATAAATGTTTTCCATTTTATGATGTTAAATTCAGGATGGTGAAAATTATGTTTATGAAGTTTTGAATTATGAAGTTAAATTCCGCTGTGAAATGATTTATGTTATTTTGATGTTGATTAACCCGTGTTATGGGACAGGACACTGTTGTGTTGATTTTTGAAGATATGTAATACCCTTTTTGATGATTACTCTGATATTATTTTAAATATTATGTTTTGGGGTAGAGGGTGTTACATTAGTGGTATCAGAGCAGGTCGGTCTGTCCGGCCAAGTCTTGTTGTTGTCAGTCAGTTGTCAAATCGTTATTTATTTAACGATTATTCTCTTCTGATGTGGTAAGTGTTGTGCAGAATGGCTGGAAACAACTCGCGTGCTCTCGCTGATGCTATTGCAGCTCTTGCTCAGACTGCTGCTCGAAACAATGCGCATGATGAGTTTCGTGCATTGGAGAAATTCCAGAGGAATAATCCACCTGTGTTTGAAGGAACTCATGAACCGGCAAGTGCACAGATGTGGCTCAAGGCAATTGAGAAGCTTTTCAGAGTGATGGCATGTGCTGACGCGCAGAAAGTTCAATTCGGAACACATATGTTGTCAGAGGAAGCTGAAGACTAGTGAGATAATACTCGTCAGCGTCTCGAGGATGAAGTTGTTGTGGTGACTTGGACTGTATTTAAGGCGGAGTTCCTTAAGAAGTATTTTCCGGAAGATGCTCGTGGTAAGTTGGAGATAGAATTCCTTGAGCTGAAGCAAGGAAACATGACAGTGGCAGAGTATGCTGCCAAATTTGAAAGGCTGGTGAAGTTTTGTCCTCACTACAACAGGGCAGATGCTGAACTTTCCAAGTGCCTTGAGTTTGAGAATATGCTGAGACCTGAAATTAAGCAGGGAATTGGATGCCAACAAATTCGCAAGTATGCAAAGTTGGTGGATAAGAGCCGTATTTATGATGAAGACAGCCGAGCTCGGTCAGCTCACTATAAACAGCTGAGCGAGAAGAAAGGCAAGAGTCAGTATAGAGGGAAACCTTATGTAGCTACTGGTGATAGAGGGAAGCAGAAGGCATCTGATGAGAAGAAGCAAAGTAGGGGAGCTGCCAATGTACCTGTTAAGTGTTACAAGTGTGGAGAGGCAGGTCATAAGGCCGATGTGTGTACCACAAGAGTTATGAAATGTTACCGTTGTGGCAAGCTTGGGCATAAGATGAGTGATTGTCCTAATGAGGGCCCAACCTGTTACAATTGTGGTGAACAGGGGCATATCAGCGCCCAATGCTAGAAACCAAAGAAGAATGCTGCTACTGCTCAGAATGCTGGAAGAGTGTTTGCATTAGCTGGTTCAGAATCTCCAAAGAAGGACAACTTGATCAGAGGTACCTGTTTTATTAATAATATTGAGTTGATTGATATTATTGACACTGGAGCTACACATTCATTTATTTCTCTTGAGTGTGCTAATAGATTGGGTTTAAAGTTGTCTAATATGAACGGTAATATGATAATAGAGACTCCTGCTAATGGTTCTGTGACTACCATGCTTGTCTGTTTGAAATGTCCTTTGACAATTTTCGAGAAGAATTTTGTGATGGATTTGGTGTGCCTACCATTACACCAAATAGATGTTATCCTTGGTATGAACTGGTTGGAATTCAATTATGTTCATATTAACTGTTATAGTAAGACAGTGCAGTTCCCTGATTTGAGCGGGAATGGTGAGTTGATGTTTTTATCTGCTAAGCAAGTGGATGAACTTGTTTTAGATGAAGCTTTGATGTTTGCAGTGTCTACCTCATTGCAAGTTGATGATAAGACTGTCAGTGCAGAGTTGCCTGTGGTTTGTGAATTTCAAGATTTGTTTCCTGGTGATATAAGTGATTTACCACCGGAACGTGAGATTGATTTTTCTGTGGACTTAGTACCGGGTACGAGTCCTGTCTCGATGGCTCCTTATAGAATGTCGGCTTCAGAGTTGAATGAGTTGAAGAAACAATTAGAAGAATTGTTAGAGAAGAGGTTCATTAGACCCAGTGTTTCTCCTTGGGGTGCTCCGGTGTTGCTCGTTAAGAAGAAGGATGGTAGTATGAGATTGTGTGTCGATTACCGACAGTTGAATAAAGTGCTATCAAGAATAAGTACCCACTTCCGAGGATCGATGATTTGATGGATCAGCTAGTAGGTGCTTGTGTCTTTAGTAAAATTGATCTGAGGTCTGGTTATCATCAGATTCGAGTTAAAGCTGATGATATTCCGAAGACAGCTTTCAGGACGAGATATGGGCATTATGAGTATACGGTGATGCCGTTTGGGGTTTCTAATGCGCCTGGTGTGTTTATGGAATATATGAATAGAATCTTTCATGAGTATCTGGATAAGTTCGTGGTGGTTTTCATAGATGATATCTTGGTATATTCTAAATCAGAAGAGGAACATGCCGAGCATTTGAGAGTTGTGTTGCAAGTGTTGAGAGAAAAGAAATTGTTTGCTAAATTATCTAAGTGTGAATTTTGGTTAAGGGAAGTGAGTTTCCTCGGTCATGTAATTTCAAGTGGTGGAATTTTGGTGGATCCTTCAAAGATTGATGCGGTATTGCAGTGGGAGACTCTGAAGTCAGCTACAGAAATTCGTAGTTTTCTTGGGTTGGCTGGTTACTATCGTAAGTTCATTGAAGCTTTTTCTAAGATAGCTTTACCGTTGACGCAATTGACTAGGAAGGGTCAAGCGTATGTGTGGGATGTTGCTTGTGAAGAGAGTTTCATAGAACTGAAGAAAAGATTAACGATCGCGCCAGTGTTGGTCTTACCGAATCCAGATGAGTCCTTTGTAGTTTATTGTGATGCTTCCAAGATGGGTCTTGGTGGAGTTTTGATGCAGGATACTAAGGTGGTTGCTTATGCTTCTAGACAGTTAAGAGTTCATGAGAGGAACTATCCTACTCACGACTTAGAGTTAGCAGCTGTGGTGTTTGTGCTTAAGATTTGGAGGCACTACTTGTTTGGTTCGAAATTTGAAGTATACAGTGATCACAAAAGTTTAAGATACTTGTTTGATCAGAAAGAGTTAAATATGAGACAGAGGCGGTGGCTTGAATTATTGAAAGATTTTGATTTTGATTTGAATTACCATCCGAGTAAGGCAAATGTTGTGGCTGATGCTTTGAGTAGGAAGTCGTTACATATTTCAATGCTTATGGTGAAAGAATTAGAAATGATCGAACAATTCAGAGACATGAGCTTGTTGTGTGAAACTACTGCTGATAGTGTGAATTTGGGAATGTTAAAGCTGACCAGTGAGATTTTGGAAGAGATTTGTAAGGGTCAGAAATCTGACTTGAAATTAGTTGATCAATTGATGTTGGTTGATCAAGGTAATGCAGGTGACTTTCGAGTTGATGAAGATGGAGTTTTAAGATTCCGAGATAGAGTATGTGTTCCGGATATTGCAGGAATTAAAAAGAGTATTTTAGAAGAGGGGCACAAGAGTCGACTGAGTATTCATCCTGGTGCTACGAAGATGTATCAGGATTTACGCAGGTTGTTTTGGTGGTGCGGTATGAAAAGAGACATTGCTGAATTTGTATATGCTTGTTTGACATGTCAGAAGTCAAAGATAGAACATCAGAGACCTTCAGGTATGATGCAACCATTGAATGTTCCTGAGTGTAAATGGGATAGTATTTCCATGGATTTCATGACTGGGTTACCTAAGACTGCTAGAGGTAATGATTCGATTTGGGTAATTGTTGACCGGTTAACTAAGTCGGCACATTTCTTGCCGATGAGGATTAACCATTCCATGCAAAGGTTAGCTGAGATTTATATTGAGGAAATTGTGAAGTTTCATGGTGTTCCTTCAAGTATTGTATCGGATAGAGATCCGCGGTTTACGTCGAGGTTTTGGAAGAGTTTGCAGGATGCCTTGGGTACTAAGTTGAGGATGAGTTCTGCTTATCAACCTCAAACGGATGGTCAGACGGAAAGAACAATCCAATATTTAGAAGATTTGCTGAGAGCTTGTGTATTAGATCAATGAGGGTCTTGGGATAGTCATTTGTCGTTGGTCGAGTTTACGTACAATAACAGTTTTCATGCTAGTATCGGGATGGCTCCATATGAGGCGTTGTATGGTAGACGTTGTCGTACTCCATTATGTTGGTATGAGTCAGGAGAGAATGTGGTGCTTGGGCCAGAGATTGTCCAAGAAACAACTGAAAAGATAAAAATGATTCAGGAAAGGATGAAAACGTCGCAGAGTCGTCAAAAGAGTTATCACGATAAGAGAAGGAAAGCACTTGAGTTCCAAGAGGGAGATCACGTGTTCTTAAGAGTTACTCTTATGACTGGTGTGGGAAGAGCTTTGAAGTCTAGAAAGCTCACTCCATGTTTCGTCGGTCCGTATCAGATTATACAGAGGATAGGGGAAGTGGCCTATCAGGTGTCTTTACCTCCCTCTCTTGCGAATTTACATGATGTATTCCATGTAACACAGTTGAGGAAGTACATTCCGGACCCGTCGCATGTAATTCAGATAGATGATGTTTAGGTGAGAGATAATCTGACGATTGAAGTTGTACCAGTAAGGATTGATGGTAGAGAATTGAAGCGACTTCGAGGTAAGGAAATTGCTTTAGTGAAGGTATTATGGGGAGGACCAACTGGAGAAAGTTGGACTTGGGAGCGCGAAGATCAGATGAGGGAGTCGTATCCGACTCTATTTACTTCAGGTAATTTTCGAGGACGAAAATTCTTTAAGTAGGGTAGAGTTGTAACGCCCCGAAAATCTAAATTTAATTATTTAATCATTTATTTAATTAATTTAGAAAAGTTGGAGAGTTTGAGTTATTTTGAGAATTTTGGAGAAAATGAGTATTTATATATAATAAGGATAAATAGTATTTTATTATGCTATTTTATTATTATTATTAAAAATATTTTAAAGAAAAGGGTAAGGTGGTCCTTTTGTGAAATTATGAGGGTAAGGTGGGAAAAGGCTAAACTGGTATAATATATCCAAAGAAGAGAATACGATCAGTTTTCTCATTTTTGTTTTCTATCGTGTTTGGAGAAGTACTCTGAAGAAAGGAGAAGCTCAGAGTAAGGAGGCTGTGGAGAACCCCAGAGAAGAGTGTAAAGCGACGAAAATTCTCTAAGGTATGGGGAGTTTTAATAATCTATGATAATTGTATAGGAATTGGAATATGAATGGATTAGGATGGTATGAGTTTTAGGGGTTTTGAGTTAGGTTGAGTTTTATGAGAAATCTTGATGAATTAGAGTGATTGGAATGAGTTATAATCATATATTTGTTTGTATAATTGTTGTCTTGATGTTGTCGAGGTTTAATTGATGTTTTTGAATGGTTTTTGAGTGTTATGATGTGAAACCCGTAATGGGGTTTGGGGATTTTTGGAATTGGAACAGTCTGCAATTGTGTAGCAGAGGACTGCTGGAAAACAGGCGTTAACCGGTTAACGCTTTGGTTAACCGGTTAACCAATGAAAAATTTGAATATTTTTCTGAAATTACGCAGGCGTTAACCGGTTAACACTTTGGTTAACCGGTTAACACTGTTGGGATAGTAAATTTTATTTCTTTAAAAATTCATATCTTTCAAACCGTAAGTCTGATTCGCATTTCGTTTGAAGCGTCGGAAAGAGCACAAACTGAACTTTCTTTTGATGAATAGAAACGAGAAAAATGCAATAATTTTTTATAAATGAATTTGTGAAATAACCTTATAATTCCCTTATAAATTACTGGGTACGGGTTAATCTTTGATGTGTCAGAGTGGTTAGAGAACCAGTGTTCAGGGTGTAATGTCATGATGATATGTATGATTATTTGATGGTTGTTCTGCTGATTGAAATGAATGATGCGAATTGTTTTGATGAATTTTTCGATGTAGCGCATCATTGCATTTCATAACATTCACGATGGGGCTTCGACCTATTTATTTGCTTCAATCCCATTGTGTGGATTGAAGTGTCTCGATGATTTACGATGTGCTCCTTTGTGGAGGGTTGATGGTCATGTATCCATCTCACAATGAAAATGGTACCACATGCATATTGCATATCAGGATGTTAGAATTGCATATTCTGGATGAATTTCATGACTGTGTTGGTGTTGATTGATTTCATGATAGTGTTGTGGTCGTTGCTGAATTTTGAAGTTGACGATGTCATGATATGTGTACTAATTTATTTATGATTTTATATTCTTGTACGTTTATGATATATTATGATTACTCACTCTGCCTGCTTGGAAATGTTGCCTCTTTCGTGGGTAACTTGCAGATGTCGAAGAATAGTCCTACAGTGCAATAGGAGTAATTCATGAGTCTCGGAGCGTGCTTTAGTGTTCCTTAGGAGTGGTTCTGGTTTATGTGTCCTGCTCTGTGTCATGTAACAATGGGATGGGTTTCTTGTTAAGTTGTTTTCAGTATGTTGTTATTTGGATAAATGTTTTCCATTTTATGATGTTAAATTCAGGATGGTGAAAATTATGTTTATGAAGTTTTGAATTATGAAGTTAAATTCCGCTGTGAAATGATTTATGTTATTTTGATGTTGATTAACCCGTGTTACGGGACATGACACTGTTGTGTTAATTTTTGAAGATATGTAATACCCTTTTTGATGATTACTCTGATATTATTTTAAATATTATGTTTTGGGGTAGAGGGTGATACACTGGACATTACCGTCCTAAAATTCATCACTGGATCTTCATCCTGCAAAAATTCACTGGACAATTCGTCCTAACCAATGTCATGAATGCATGATGTGCACAACAATAAAAAACGACCACGACTAGTCAAAACGCATCATTATTCAATCATATTTCTCAATTTACCTTCACATACTAATATCCAATTATGCAACATAGTTATCACTAATCTCATAGCATCACATATTCACAGCAACCTATAGCATGTATTCAACTTCACACAACCAGTGGCAATTCACATCATATTCAGCATCATTAATAGCACACAATTCACAACAGTGGAACCTCATATTTATTTCTTTTGACAGAAAACATTCATCACAATACCTTCACTGTTATTACACTTAAATTTCACTATTTAGTTCACAAAAATATATTGGTTTCTATAGTTTACAGTCACCATTTTATTATCCAATTATTAAACATATATTTCGGCTTCACAAACAGTACTTTGACAGAAAAATATTTACCAAAATATTCACTGTTGTTATTAAAATCTCATTTGCTAAACTTACAGAAAATAAACATTATTCAGTTTCCTTATTATTTGTATCCGGCTTCTGTGTTTTGATTTGTAAAAATTCAGGTTTTCAGAGGTGAAATCACGATTACAGTAGCTGGACCAAAATACCAGAAACTGGACGAACCTCAAATTGCTGGGTGGCTCAGGCCACATAGGAGTGGCACTGGCCACCCCAAAAAACACTAGATGGCACAAGCCACCCTTCTCTCCTCAAAAGTGGCGCAAGCCACCTTCAAATGTGGCACCTTCCACATTTGAAGCTACCTAAGTATAAAGTGGCGCCTGCCACTTGAATATGTGGCTCCAGCCACATTTGTTTCCTCACACATTAATAAAATAAGTCTTATATAATAATTCCACTTTATTTTAATTACTTTTCCTTGGTTCTAAATTCTCAGGTGGCGCAAGCCACCTCTTTGCGCCACCTCTTTTAATTGGATTGGGTGGCGCAAGCCACTCCTTTCTGGGAATAAATATCACGAAAACAATTCAACCGATTTCACTTACTTTAATTCCGATTGCACACAAATTTTCCAAAAATAATCACAAACTTTATACGATTTCAGTATCTCTCCAATCTCCATACACACTTCATCTGCTCCAAATTTCTACGACTATCAAACTAATCAATTTATAATCAATTATAATAATCAAGATTAAACACCCCATACCTTAAGATTATCGCTTTCTGATTGAATCGTTTCCTCGTTCTTCCGATTCTCCCGATTTCTCCTTGATTCCACGTTCTTGGTTTCTCTCACGAATCTTCTTCTCCCCAAAACATAGAATGGGTCTTACTTCCCTAACTCCCTCATGTAACCCTTATATCCTAATTATCAAATTCCAAAAATACCCTTTTTTATTCTTTTAATGACCACCATGTCCTTTAACCTCACAATTTCTTATTATCTTAATTTCTTTAATTGAGTATATTATAATTAATTCTAGTTTATCAATAAAATCGATTAGCCCAATAAGACTGACATTTTCGTCAAATAAGTTCCTCCGACACGTCAACAAACTTAATAATTCACGCCAAAATTCAAATAAAGCAAATAATCGGTTTTACGCAATTAAATAAATAGTCATACTAAAATAGGGCGTTACACAAATATTCAACTACTATATTCAAGATCATTAGTAATCTTGATCCAATTATAATAATCTTTTTATCCATAATAACTTGCTTTAAGCTTTAATTCTTCAATGTCATTTCCTCGGATCTGACGAAGACCTATTTGAGTGACTACCATTAAATTTAGAATAATTTGACAACTCCCAACTTTATTCTCCAGTAACCTTCACATGGTTTTACGAAAGTATTAAATGGAGTACTAAGAAACTCTTATCTCTTGATGAACAACACACAATCAAAATCCATGTCCAAGAAATGATTTTTCCACATGATACACAATACATAACTTCAAAGAAAAACATTATATTCCCTAATGTATCTTTAGTCTACCATTCACATTCAATCTTCAGAGTTTGAGATCCACAACAATAGTTCTTGAAAAATGTTGAAGATGATGAATAGTATCTGAAGAATAATACACACACACACACAACTAATTCTCATATGATTCACATTCTAAGAGGTTACTTATAAGGTATCAACAAGGAGATGTGTGTTGGTGAATGAAGAACACACATTTAGTTCTCTCAAAGTTCTTGGCGAAAGTGGGTTTATAGGTTCTTGGTGAATGTTCAGAGATTGACCAATTTAGTCTATATGATTGATCAACCTTCCTCTCTTTATATTATTTAATATATAAATTAAATAATACCATATTTTAAAATATATAATAATAACATCTATTTACAATTATACTCTTTGATTTATTAGTTTAAAAATCACATTTATGAATAATAAAATTTTGAGTCTTTAAAATAATAGGAGAAATTAAATCTATTTATATTTTTAGAATTTAGCATTGTTTTTCAAGTATGACTTTTAAAATAATGAGAAGAGTGTTTAGATGAATTAATTCTATTATCAATTCAAAATAAAATGTTAAATATAATTAATTATAATAATTTAATACTTTTACATCCTAAAAAAATCTAAAATAAATTAATTTAAAAATAATATTTTTAATATATTAAAAATATTCAATTTTAAATTTTGCCTTAGACCTCAAGATGTGTTAGGCCAGTGGTTGTGGTATTCATAAACATACCATCATTATTATAAAGAAGGTAATAGACACCCTTATCATCCTGAAAATACCTCATCAGCTTGAATACGACCGTGTCAACAAGTTTTGGCATTTCAACCAAGTCATCTTCATTAGAAGCAATTTTATTTAGCTTCAGAATAATACTGAATAAAACAAGATACTCAGCCCTTTCCTAGTTGCGAGGCTTCTGATATATAATTTTCACAACAATCCATTAATGGATAATTCTCATTTCGATAATTTAATTGTATTTTGAAAGTTTCATTTTAAGAGGGTTGGAGACTTAAGACTTGTTTTTTAATTATTACAAGGAACGGACCACTGGCCAACCCACAACAACCCAAACCTATATCAGATTAGGGTTTACAACAAACATCACCCTATCCTCCTCATTATGATGGTTTATGGCAACCCTAGCCATCTCATGTGCCAACTGATTGTCCACCCTCCCAATGTGCTGAAACACCGTCGATTCAAACCCCTTCATCAGCGAAAACATCCTTCGACAAACTAAACCCAATCCATTCTGGGTAACCGCACCACTGTTGCCTTTCATAATCTCAATGACTTGTTTGTTATCACTTTGAAAATTCACGTTTCCTCCCCACCTCCCCCTAGCCATCTCCATCACCATGTGAAGGGCTTCCACTTCATCCTCTACCACAGACTCAGTTCCTCTAACCCTTTTGGAAAAACCTTCAGCTATAGTGTCGTCGTTCCTCATCCCCACCACCCCTAACCCCCACCACAGATTTGTAGTCACCGTCGCATCCGATTGGTACCAGGTAGAATTTCTATCATGCTTATTACTTTTTTCGTTATCTTTTATAACCTGTTTAGAGTTGTGACGCCGTTTGTTGTTATTTGTGAACTCCGTACTATGTCTGCTACAAACTCCTTTGACGTTGTTATGGTTCCCGCTACCGTCTCTGTGGTTGATACTTCCCAGCTTGATTTTCGACCCAATACATTGCTCAACTGACTCCTTCTGCTCGTTGCCCTGGCTTTTAAATCTGCTATCCTCCCTACTGGTTAGTTTCTCCTTGTCTTTGTCTTTATAATTATATCTCTCGTTGTCCTACCTCATAGCATTTTTATTCCCCATGTTTCCTTCAACACTCTCCTTTGCCCGTCTCTTGAGTATTCTGCTGATTGATTTTCTTGATTTTGTTACCACTGCTTTTAGGAACTCTTTGGTTGATCTCCATCTCACTTAGCTCGCCATGGATGATTCCCCTATCGAAGCTCTTTCTTTTCACTGCACTTAGACTCTCATCCTGTATAAGGTACTCTTTCACCCTCTTCCCTCGCCTTTTGTTGTATGTATCCTGACTTTCCTTATGTTGCTGATCTTTCCTACTAGAATATATATCCACTTTAGGATATTCGTATAAATTTTTTTTTAATTTACAATACAAACACTTATTAAAATAAATATTTATGGTTTGTATAATTTATTTTTATACACTATGACAAAAAAGGGCAAAGAGAGCGCTTTTTTACCTATAAGAGCACTTTAAAGCGCTGTCTAAGGTTGCGCTGTCGTAGGTAAAGACAACGTTTTTTAAGGAAAAAGCGCTTTTAAAGGTAGAAAGCGCTTTTAAAGGGAAAGTGCTTTCTAAAGTTGGCCTTTAAAAGCGATTTTTCCTTAAAAAGTGCTCTCTAAGGTGGACCTTTAGACAGCGCTTTTAAAGTGCTGTCTATTGTATACGTATAAAATTTTAATAATTTTTTACATTAGTTTAGAGAGCGCTTTTACCCAAAAAACAATTTCTTTAGTCTCTCTATAGACAACGCTTTTCAAAAGCACTCTCTAAAGTATACCTATAATTTTATTTTTATTTTTTCTATAACTTTAGAGAGCGCGTTTTGGAGAAAGCGCTTTCTTTTGTGGACTTTAGAGAATGTTTTTTTTTAAAAGAGTTATCTTTGCTTTACGTATAATTTTAATGTTTTTAAAAAAATCCCATTTTATCCATTTTTTTATGCAGAAACCTGTATAATTCACATTTTTATAAACCTGTATAAACCATTTCAATCCATTCCAAACCATTTTTTCAAACCAATATAAACCATTTCATCTATATACCACAAGTCATTTACATATAAACCATTTCATTTCAATCCATTCCAAACCAATATAAATCATTTCAACATTCTCGGTATTTATCACCGAAAATCACAATATAAACCATTTTATTTACATACCTCAAGTCATTTACAATAAATGATTCCATTTCATTTACATAATCCTATACCTTAAAATATTCTTTTTTCTATAATATATTCACACAATTCCTCCATAATTTCACCAACTTTTGAGACTATGTAATGAGGACACGCGAATTCTTCGAAGTACTACATAACAAAACAAAATATGCATTAGTTAGTATCCGATAATATGCATAGTATACGATAAATATGCATTATGACATATAACATAATTCCTCCATAATATGCATTATGACATATTCGATAAACACAGTTTCTCCATATTATAGATCCTATACCTTAAAACACTTTTATAAATCCTATACCTTAAAACACAATTCCTCCATAATATGCATTATGACATATCCGATAAATATTAAAATAAATCCTAAGTTATAAATCCATGCATACCTGAATAGGAACCTCTAATCGATCCAATTGAAGGATTTATCTCATGAACCTCAAAATGTAGTACCCGCGGTCTATGCCATTTTTCTGTTGAGAACACTACACATAGACAAACAAATAAGAATTAATATATAGTTGTTTGTGTTATCAAGTAGCATCATTAATAAGAAACATTGTGAAAATTAAATTAATCTACCTGCACCTGGATCCATGAAATAGTGTTTGCTTTAGCCTGTGCTACTCGAACATCTCTTTGTGCTCGGTACACAAGTATAAATCTATAAAAGAAAAACGCAAATTTAGAACAATCTCACCGAAATGATTAAATATACAAATACACACGAATATTTCGAACAATCTCACTTACGTATCAACGACATCCTTCATACTCGGTTATGTTGACCAATCATGCTCCAATGAATTCATATAATAGACCACTTCTTTTGTAGGATTAATGGCAACCAACAACCAGTATCCACTGTAAAATATAACAAAAGTTTAGATGGATAATTTCTACGTAAAAGATACAAAGATTAGAATGAAATTAGAATGAAAATCTTACTTGTGTCCAGTATTATACGGTAAAAAAAACAAAGTTTTTGTTTTGGCCGCCATATATCTCTCAAGTATGTGGTCTCTTACTGAATTTGCATTCAAACCAATTGTCGTTGCATTGACACGGGTGGAAGCAGAGAAACAGAGTCGGTTTGATAATTGTATCTCGCGCATGATTTTGTCATACAAGAACCTTAAATAAAAACATATATAATAAACATTAGACTATTTTCATTGAAATGTGTAAATAAATTATTCAACTAAATAAATAATAGATTGATCGGAGTACCATATGTAGGCATGCATAACAACGATGTCTAATGTTTGATGCCTGAAAATATGCTCCATGTCCTCTTTTCCGATTATCTCGGAATTAGGAAAACCAAAAACACCATCGTCCATGTCTATTTGATGAATACAACCTTGCATCACATCTGATACTGACACAAGTGTCTCGAGATACATCCGAAAGCGATTTGTAGGAGCTCTTTTTGTCGGCATGGTTCTTGCAGGAACCTTTTCTTGCTCTCGACCTGTTGTGAAGCTTGAGCAGGAACCTAACAATCATATAAGTTAGGTAAATTATAAAATCATAAAACTTTTGAATTCAGATCATATAATAACACTTTATATGTACCTCTCTTTGTTGTGATGCAACAGACTTGTAACACGGTGGGAGAACTAACCTTTTAGTCATGTTGCGGATAACAAGAGTCGCCACCGACTTTTATTTTATCCATAAGGAAAGGACATAAAAGAATAGGAAAGACCTATTTTAAAAGACTTGGTTTCGAGGGGTAGGTTATATAAAGGGAAGGTGTTAGCACCCTTTATATCCATGGTTATCCATGGGCTCTTAGTTACTTAGTTCACTTAAATTGTTTTTGAAAAGTGTAGTGTGTGATTAGAAATTTTCTAAGTACTTTGTAATGATCCTCGTATGGATGTATACAAAGCCTTGTTTTGAAAAATGTTTAAGAAAGTGAGGTGTAAAAAGTAATTTTAAGATGTGAGCAAGTAATTAAGAGGTACCTACCCTAGATTAAGTCTTTCATGTTCTCGTATGTTCTTTCAGTGGTAAGACTATCCCTATTATTAAGGAATAGGTAGTCATTACCTTGGATTTGTTTAAGGGACGAGCGTAGGGTCATCATATGGTCATAGAAGGCAACTTAAGGGGTGTCTTTAGCAATTCGTAGGGACTATCATCATTTATTCAAAGGGACAAGATCATTATTCTGTAGGCAACCTCGAAGGGACTTGATCTTTTAAACTGTAGGGACTATGATGATTTATACTTGAAGGGACTTTGCTTAAGACATCCCTATATTCGAGGGACTTGACCATATTAAAGGCAACCAAGAGGAATACCCTAAGAAGTGCAAGATGGCGATCAAAGATCAACTTACGTGTGTGAGTGTTTATTTTCAAATATTTATCTTTTTTAAATTAGTTATCTAAATTAAATTAATTACAATTATGTTTGCACTCCCTATTTACTAACCACGCAATAAATATAATAAAAATAATGACGGAAAAATAAATCTATGAATTATTACAAGGCTTCGGGATAGTTACAATATAATCGGAAAAATAAATAATAATAATAATAATAAAGCAAATATAAGCAATAATAATAAATAAAGCAATAATAATAAACATTCGAAAAAAGAAAATAATAATGAAGAAATAAAGAGAAATTAAAATTTTTAAAGAAAATTATTTTAAATTAAATAAGTTAGAATTTTAGAGTTTATAAGAAAAATTATAAGTTTAAATGATAATAATAAAAGGATAAGGTATTTATACAAAAATAAAAAAAAAATTATTATAAAAATAATATTTAGGGTTAAAGAAAATTAGGTTAAATTTTTTGGGTTAGAAAATAATTAGGGTTAGAAAATAATTAGGGTTTTAAAATAATTAGTTAAAATAAATTAGTTTTTATTTACAAAGTATATATAATAAAAGTTATATACAATATTATTAGGAAAATAAGATTGATTAAAATAAATATTAAGAAAAATTAAGAGTTTAATAAAAAAGTATAAGATTTATAAAAAAAAATATTTATTGGTTAGATTTAATTAATTAATTAAAACAAAAATAAGAAAATATGAAGAAAAATGATCAAAAAGATAGGACCTGAGAATTGAACTCAGGTCCTTTACCTCAATCACGCAGCATCAAAACCAATCAGGCCAGCACGCGCTGGTGTTAATACAATCACCTTGGCCAATAATATATGAAACCTGTTGAGAAAATAGGAAAAACCAAAAAATTGGTCCCAGCCAGATTCGAACCTGCATCCTTATTCCCACAAACCAAATGCCTTGCCAATAAGCCACATGGGCGTGTCTGCTAGTAAACAACAACAAATAATTATATAGTAAACTTGCTTAATAATGAAAATAATGAGAAAAATGAATAGCCTCACCCAGGTTCGAACTCAAGACCTTTCATCCACACGCGTACGTTCTGACCACTGGGCCAACCAGTGTTTATTGATATACAATACAAATAATACAATAAAATATTAAATCAAATATTTGAATTCCCAGATGGCGCCAAGAACTTCATCTTCTTCCTTTGAAATTCGCAGGTTTACCTGCGAATTTTCCTGCGAAGTTTCCTGCAAATTTTCATGCGAACAAGACCTGCGATACACATACTTCTACAAAAACGTACAGATTAAACAAATTGATCATGCCAACATGATCTACACAGTTCATTTAGTTCAATTATGGTCTCAAGCAGTATTTATATTGCATATTGCGTGAAGCCCTAAAACGAAAGCTCAAACCCTAACAATGGTCGTTTGCATTTTAGGCCATGGTTCATCATGAAAATTATCCAGAAAGCTTGTATACTTCATTCTAAACACAAAACAACAATCAAAATTAGTGTATGATGCATAAATCGTAAGAATCGAAAATTACAAAAATAAGAACAAGAGTGAATCGGTTCATGGATTTTAGCATGATTTGGATGCGAATGAGGATTGAAATATATTCAATGATCACCATAGAAGGTGTTGCAGCCTTTGTTTGGTCTTGAAAACGGCTCAATCTTTGAATCCGAATATCTCTTTTTCTTACAAATTTTGAAGATTTTTCTTGGTGTTCTTAGCTGCCAAATTCGTCTTTCTTGCTTGCATTAGGTTTGTGTATATGTAGGGATCCTAATTTGGTCAGAAACTTGTGGATTTATGGGCTTGTGAAGATTGCTTGATCATGAAGTTTCCTCACTTTCAAATATTCAAAAAATATCATCTATCCTTTCTATTTTTGGTCCAATCTGTCTTTAGTTGATTTCCAATCATTCTAAATATAATTCAAATGATTTTCAATCAAAGATTTCATGCTTTATTTGATTTTTCATATTTTATATATATTTAAATTGAATTTTAATGAATAAAATTCAAATAAATATAAAATAAACTATAAAAATCTGAAAAAAATAAGCATTGGGTCGTGCATGATGTCATTGTAAGGATTGGATTACAAAATTGCAAGCTCATTTAGAAAAATTTGGTTTTAAGACCTCATTTGCTCAATATACCCCTCAAACATTTCCCAAATTTGCCAAGTCATAAATCCCTCAATTTTAAGGATATGAAGGTGTTCTTGGACATTTTGGAAAGCTTAAATAGTCCTCTAACCAACCTCTTTGGTCTCATGTCCATATCCTTTACCATTTTCAAATTATGCCCTTTGGAAGATGTTGACTTTTTGTTGACTTTTGAAATGACCTGTAATGTTTTAGCTCATACCTTCCAAATGAAGCATTTTTAGGCTTGGCTTGTGATACACAAAGTTGTAGAGAATTCAATTTCCTTCAAAATGAGCTTCGGATGGGAATTTTTTGATGAAGCATGTGAAAGTTATGGCTGGTCAAAGTTCAGTTGACTTTCCTTCAGAAAACCCTAATTTAGAAACTCCTGATTCTTGATGATCTGAAACTTTCTTGATGAATCATGATAAACCCTTGATCAAATGATGAATTTTACTTCATAAACTTGATTTGGGCAAAAAAAGCTTGAAGTTTGACTTTAGTTTGACCATAGTTGACCTCAGTTTGACTATTTAATTGCTTTGACTGATTTTTACATATCTGATCATCTGACTGGGCAAACTTATTGGGAAAGCCTTGAAACTTGACATGGGGATTATTGAATACACGTGGGATGTTATGAAGCTCACTTGAGGCCTTGAAAATCATTTTAACCTGAAGAAACACAAAACCCTAGTCTCAGATATTTTGCTTAGGAGGAGGCATTGTCTGAGGAAACTTCCATACTTCTTGACCAATTGGGAGTCTTGAGGATCTTATGATCATCTAAAATTCTTGAGAGATATTGTATTGATTGTGGGAGGGCAAATTTTGGGGTGCAACAGCTGCCCCTTGTTCAATTTTCTGGAATCTGAGGAGTTAGATTGGCATGTACGCCATTCGTGACTTGAAGATTGAAGAGGATTGAACACAAAAACCCAAAAATTTGCACTTGTTGGTGGGTAGAATGATACTGTTGGTTGACCGTGTTGCTTGAATGGGCTTAAATATGCCATTTGAATAAAGAGTCTTCTGATATGTTTCTTAAATATGGAGATAACACTTTTGGGAAGAATAAACGACGACCCAAAATGAGATAACCTTCGGGAAGAATAATCGACGGCCCGAGGTAACAAGATAACCATTGGGAAGAATAAACGACGGCCCAAAGTAAGTTGGCTTTTGGGAAGAATAATCGACGGCCCAAAATGAGATAACCTTCGGGAAGAATAAACGACGACTCGAGGTAACAAGATAACCATTGGGAAGAATAAACGACGGCCCGAGGTAACAAGATAACCATTGGGAAGAATAAACGACGGCCCAAGGTAAGTTAACCTTCGGGAAGAATAAACGACGGCCCGAGGTAACAAGATAACCATTCGGAAGAATAAACGACGGCCCAAGGTAAGTTGGCTTTTGGGAAGAATAAACGACGGCCCAAAATGAGATAACCTTCGGGAAGAATAATCGACGTCCCAAGGTAACAAGATAACCATTGGGAAGAATAAACGACGGCCCAAGGTAAGTTTACTTTTGGGAAGAATAATCGACGGCCCAAAATAAGATAACCTTCAGGAAGAATAAACGACGGCCCGAGGTAACAAGATAACCATTGGGAAGAATAAACGACCGCCCAAGGTAAGTTGACTTTTGGGAAGAATAAACGACGTCCCAAAATGAGATAACCTTCGGGAAGAATAAACGACGGCCCGAGGTAACAAGATAACCATTGGGAAGAATAAACGCCGGCCCAAGGTAAGTTGTTGATGAAGTTTGTCTGCTGGAGAATCAACCTGAAAAACAAAGTTAGTTTGGCGCAAATATAATTATATATATAACAATTTTCCAGATAATGTTTAATGAAAATACATATGATATGATATGATATGATATGATGTAATGTACGAACGAATTATGTCGGGAAGCCGAACAGTAGCTTCATATAACAACTGCTGGCTGGGGAAAATAAATCCCGATTTGTTGTTGAGGAGCATGAAGACTTTGTTCCCGTCTTGTTTAAGAATATCGTACTTAGGAATTCCCGTTTTCGTTCATCGCACTTTTTACTGAAGGATTGAGTTCCTAAATATCCTGATTGAGGATAAAAGAGATGGACATAGATCCGGGAGACTTATTTTGTTAAGTATCAATTCTTCGGAGGATATGAAGCTGCTAGGAGACTTCGTAGAGTTGGAAGTATAAGATATTACTTGAAGTATTTCGTAAGGATATCCGTAAAGATTACTCCGTGGGGATGAATCGGCGAAGCTTCGTTGAATTCCTACCTCCGTTCATTCTCAGTAAATGCTATTATTGTAGTTTATGCATTTCTGGTAAACATCAATCATATTCAAAGGCATATATTCATTCAAACATAATCAATGGACGTTTTTCGCTTTAGTAAAAAGGGGAAAAGTAAAGCTGAAAGAGGGAAAAGTAAAGCTGAATATAGAGAGAAAAGTAAAGCTGAATATAGAGGGAAAAGTAAAGCTGAATATAGAAATGGAGTTTTTTCTTATTCTTAGAAATAAACCTATAACTAGACATGTTTTAATAAGGAGACGAAAATCCTAGTAAGAGGAATTCGTCAAAGAAATTTTTTCAAGGAAAAATAGCTATGTGTAAATAACCCTATTGAGTTTCAACTTTGCTATTGCCATTATCTTCAATTATCTCATCTTCAACTATCGGAGAGGAAACGATTGGAATGATCGGTATCTGTTGAACTTGACGTAGATAACACAACTAGTAGAGGTTGCATGGGTGATCTAACGAGACATAGTTATGTGCTTTAATCCCTAACATTTTCATGGATTTCCCTTTCAGGTTTTCAATCCACCAGGATACCCTTTTTTGCCCAAGCCGCCTTTTCAGGTTTTCGACTTGCCGGGTGTACATTTGTTTTATATATATCCCTAATTTTTTCCCGAACCCTTTTGGTTCGCCAGAATGCCCTTATTTTTTCCTAGGCCAGTCAACCTAGCGGGTCTCTTTTCATGCGTAGTATTTTTTTACTATGTCTGCGTTTACAGGCTGTGGGAAATCTTCACCATCCATAGTGGTAAGCATCATAGCACCTCCAGAAAATATTCTCTTAATAACAAATGGCCCTTCATAGGTGGGGGTCCATTTTCCCCTGGGATCACCCTGTGGTAATATAATACGCTTGATTACCAAATCACCAGCCTGATACACCTGCTGCTTAACTTTTTTATTGAAAGCTTTAATCATGCGTTTCTGATATATCTGACCATGATAAACAACT
This sequence comes from Lathyrus aphaca, assembly GCA_963966055.1. Taxonomy (NCBI): domain Eukaryota; kingdom Viridiplantae; phylum Streptophyta; class Magnoliopsida; order Fabales; family Fabaceae; genus Lathyrus; species Lathyrus aphaca. The sequence continues at coordinate 72,723,873 of OZ014519.1, forward strand.
GCTAATCTTTTCTCATCAATCAAGTTTATCTGGTCAAGTCGAGTCCGAATCCATTCATCTTCATCTAAGCCTGCATCTTTCATAATTCTCAAAGAGGGAATCTGAACTTCAATGGGTAAACCTGCTTCCATACCATAGACAAGGGAAAATGGGGTTGCCCCTGTTGAAGTACGCATGGTGGTACGATAACCATGAAGAGCAAATGGTAACATCTTATGCCAATCCTTATATGTAACTGTCATCTTTTGCAAGATCTTCTTAATATTCTTGTTGGCGGCTTCCACTGTGCCATTCATCTTTGGACAATATGGAGAAGAATTGTGATGTTTAATCTTGAACTATGTGCAGAGATCAGAGATCATAGTGTTGTTCAAATTAGTACCATTATCTGTGATAATCCTTTCAAGGATTCCATATCTGCATATAAGATTATATTTGATGAATCGAGCCACAACATTCTTAGTAAAAGAAGCAAATGAAGCTGCCTCTACCCATTTTGTGAAGTAATCAATAGCTACAAGGATGAAACGATGTCCATTGAAGGTAGTAGGTTTGATCTCACCAATCATATCAATGCCCCGCGTGGCAAAAGGCCATGGAACAGTTAGAACATTCAACGGAACTGGAGGCACGTGAACCTTTTCAGCATAAATCTGGCATTTGTGACAAGTTTTGGAGTGTTGATAGTAGTCAGCTTCCATGGTAGACCAATAATAACCTGCTCTCAGAATCTTCTTAGCCATTGTATGCCCACTAGAATGAGTACCAAAGATCCCATCATGCATGTCTTCCATAATCTCTACTGCTTCTTTCTTATCCACACAAAGAAGCAAAGTCGAATCGTGGTAGCGCTTGTACAAAATCCTATTACTCGGGAAGAATTTAGCAGAAAACCTCTTCAGAAACTTCTTATCATTGACAGATGCCCCTTCAGGGAACTCCTGAGCTTCAAGATACCTCTTCACTTCATGGAACCAAGGCTTTTCTTCTACTCCTTCAGTACCCACTTCATTGCAGTATGCAGGTTTATCAAATCGATCAATAATAATTCTCGGAGCTTCATCATCCCAACTGATTTCAAACATAGATGCCATGGTAGCTAATGCATCTGCCAACTGATTCTCTTCTCGTGGAATATGTCCAAAGGTAATATCTTCAAAGTACGGGATCAAAGACAAAACATGCTCTTTGTAAGGGATAAGATTAGAATGCCTGGTGTCCCAATCTCCTTTAACTTGACTGACTATTAAGGCTGAATCTCCATACACATCCAAAAATTGGATCTTCATTTCAATAGCAACCTTGATACCCATGATGCACGCTTCATACTCAGCCATATTATTGGTACATTTAAAATAAAGCTTTGCAGTAACTGGTGTATAACAACCTTTAGGAGAGATAATCACAACCCCAACACCATTACCAAGCGCATTAGAAGCTCAATCAAAAACCATAGTCCATCGGGATCCTTGTCCAGGTCCTTCATATTGTCTAGGTTCTTTAATAACAATCATAATATCCTCATCTGGAAACTCAAAATTCATAGATTGATAATTATTCATTGCTTGATGAGCCAAATGGTCAGCTACTACACTTCCTTTGATTGTTTTCTGAGTAGTATACTGTATATCATATTCTGTCAAGATCATTTGCCATCTTGCTATTCGTCCGGAGAGAGCAGGTTTCTCAAATATATACTTGATTGGATCCATTTTTTAAATCAATAAAGTGGTATAAGTCAACATATACTGTCTTAGTCGGCGAGCAACCCATGCCAAAGCGCGGCAAGTTTTCTCAAGCAGTGAGTATCTTGTTTCACAATTGGTAAACTTTTTGCTAAGGTAGTATATTGCCTGCTCTTTTCGACCAGACTCGTCATGTTGCCCCAGCACACACCCTATTGAGTTATCCAATACTGTCAAGTACATAATCAAGGGTCTTCCTTCAACTGGTGGCATCAATATAGGAGGTTCCTGTAAGTACCTTTTGATTTCATCAAAAGTTTCCTGACATTCATCATTCCATTCCAATACTTGATTTTTCTTCAACAACTTGAAGATTGGTTCACAAGTAGCAGTCAACTGGAAAATAAATCTTGCAATGTAATTCAGTCGTCCCATGAAACCTCTAACTTCTTTCTCAGTACGAGGAGCATGCATCTCTTGTATAGCTTTTACCTTTGCAGGATCTACTTCAATACCTTTACCACTAATAATAAAACCCAGATGTTTACCAGATCTAACTCTGAAAGTGAATTTGTTTGGATTTAACCTCAACTTGTATTTCTTCAACCTCTCAAACAACTTGTGCAGGTGATCAAGGTGCTCTTCTTCATTCTGAGATCTGGCTATCATATCATCCATATATACCTCTATCTCATGGTGAATCATATCATGGAACAAAGCTACCATAGCATGCTGATATGTTTCCCCAGCATTCTTCAAACCAAATGGCATTACCTTATAGCAGAAAGTGCCCCATTGTGTAACAAATGTAGTCTTCTCCATATCTTCAAGTGCCATCTTAATCTAATTATACCCAGAGAAACCATCCATAAAAGAGAATACCTTATGTTGAGCAGTGTTGTCTACCAGAACATCAATATGTGGAAGTGGAAAATCATCTTTAGGGTTGGCTCTATTCAAATCCCTGTAATCTACGCACATGCGTACTTTACCATCTTTCTTAGGCACCGACACCACGTTTGCAACCCATTGTGGATAAGAAGTAACAGCTAGAAATCCTGCATTGAATTGTTTCATCACCTCTGCCTTAATCTTTTCTGACATATCAGGACGCATACGACGGACTTTCTGCTTTATCGGACGACAATCCTCTTTCACTGGTAGACGGTGAACCACAATATCTGTATCCAACCCTGGCATATCTTCATAAGACCAAGCAAAAACTTCCACATAGTCATGTAACATCTGAATTAACTTGTCCTTGATACCATCCTCTAGTTCAACACCTATCTTGATTTCTTTCTTGTTTTCCTCGGTTCCCAAGTTCACGACTTTAATTGATTCCTCGTGTGGTTGTATAGTTTTCTCTTCTTGTTGTAGTAATTTAGCCAACTCTATAGGTACTTCACAATCTTCCTCCTTTCCATCCTCGGCTTGATAGATCGGATTTTCGAAGTCATAATTGGCAATAGCAGAATTGTTATCAATAGGATCCAGAGTGGATGAATATCTGCATTTAGTGATGTGGGTGTGTGTAAGAACACATAGCTTTTTTTTTGATAAAAGGGAAAATAAAAGAAAGACAAAGAGCACAATATTTACGAAAGCGAGAAACGTCCATTGATTTTATTGAATGAAAATATGCAAATGAAATGACAACCCTAACAAGCATAGCATTGTGCCCTGGGCAAGGCATAAGGCTTAAAAGTATTTAGTTACTAAAAGTTACAAAAAAATAAATTTAGAAAAAATGAAATAGCATTTACTCCTGACTAAAGGAGATAGGAATAACGTCTTCAGCCTTCCAATTGTTGAGTCCATCCCCCATGGTAGGAAATATCCAATCGTCTAGGTTGTAACCTTCATCATAATCTTCCACAACATTGACTTGGTCCCTTATGACTCCTCCATGAGTGATACGAGCAACACGAGCACGACGAATAGCCTTCTAAGATTCTACAGTAAAACCCAAACCAAACTTGTCAGACTTATAAGGAATGTCAGGAAGCTGACCCCAAATAGTACAACCACCTTCTTCAACCACAACTCTAGCATCTTTGAGGGAGGCCATTGTAGGAGGCACTCTAGTAATCACAGGAACTCTTTTGACAACAGGGGGAGCTTTAGTAGCAGGAACGACCCAAGGAACAACTTCAAATATCTGGAAAAGAGTCTCAACAAAATCACATTCCATCTCAACATATTTAAAAGTGTTCACATGACTGACCATGTATTCTTCTTCACCATAAATAGTGACAATCTTTCCTTTCATCGGATATTTCAACTTCTGATGTAAAGTGGAAGTCACAGCACCTGCCCCATGGATCCAGGGGTGCCCAAGCAAACAGGAGTACGCAGGACGAATATCCATCACATAGAAAGTGGAATCAAAAACTTGAGATCCTACTTTGACTGGAAGATCCACCTCTCCATGCACCATTCTTCTTGAACCATCAAAGGCCCTCACCACCACATTACTTGGTCTTAACACTACATCATTCAAATTGAGTTTGTCTAGAACCTCCTTAGGTAATACATTCAATGAAGAACCATTATCCACCAATACATGAGACAAAGTAGTGCCCCTACACTCAACGGAGACGTGTAGAGCTCTTTATGGTTTCTGCCGGCAGGAGTCAAATCAACATCATTAAAACCCAAGCCATTATCACTAGTTAGATGGGCAACACAATTTTCAAATTGGTCCACAGAGATTTCATGTGGCACATGAGCAGTCTTCAGGAATTTGATTAAAGCCTTGGCGTGGGCTTCTGAACATAATAACAGAGATAACATGGAGATTTTGGAGGGAGTATGCCCCAAGTGGTCAACAATATCATAATCACTCTTACGGATGATCTTCAGTACTTCTTCCATCTGCTTAGAGAGATCTTCATTAATTGGTGCCTCATTTTGAATAGGTCAATGAATGGTCCTTTTCCCCGAGCCTCAATACTTGGCCCAGAGTTAGAGATATGAACTGGAGTAGCAGCAACTTTTGAGATGTCTTCTGGAGAGAAAATTCTTCCACTCCTGGTAACCTTACTGGATCCAACAATATTGTCCACATCAAGATTAACATCAGTAGTAGGTGCATTAGTCAAAGGTTCTTGTTTGACACCATGGATATAAACATCAGAACCATAATTCCAAGGTATAGCCTTGTCAGAAGTGTATGGGATAGGACCAGGAGTAGTAATAATCATGGGAGCCACCTTTGGCTCATCAGTAATCTTCACAGGACCCTTAGAAGTGATCCTCACTGGACCATTGGAAGTAATCTTCACAGGAATCTTGTTAACCATAGCCACATCTTCAATTTTTAAATCTTGAGCCAAACCTCCACACAGACTCTCTATAGAAGGGGTCCTCTCAAATAGTATAGTATAGTTATCTATCAGGCGTTGAATACCTGACCTCAACCTCCAACAACTATCAGGTTTATAGGCACAGTAAAAACAATCTTCCCTGCAACCCGGAAATAAACCGGCTTGCACAAGTTTCTTCTTGACAATAGCTAGATGAGTAGTTATTTCAGCCACAGTACGAACATAAACAACCTCATCAACAACATTGACAATCTTCTCATGTTTAGGCATAGGAGTAGTAATCAAATTAGGAGTTTCCGGAGGGTCAAACTCAATTTCTCCATTTTCAATCATATCCTGGATTTTGTTCTTCAACGACCAACAACTGTTAGTATCATGGCCAGAGCTATTAGAATGGTATGTGTCACACCCCAAATTTTACCCCTAATCGCTCATGTCATAATCATACATTTATCGCATTTAGCAGGGATTTTTCCCGATTTATTTTCTGTTGTTTTCTTCTCATTTTCTAGCTTCCATTTTAATTCAATTTATTTATGACTTTTTAATTCATTTTCGTTTTTTTAATTTTTTTAATTTCCATTTTCGTTCCTATTTGTAAGTTCCTTTGTTAAGATTTTATTTTAATTTCTATTTCTAACCTTTAGCTCAATTTTCAATTTTTCTAAATTTATTTGTTATTTCTTTTCATTTTCTAGTTCGCATTTTTTTAAATTAATTTTTTATTTCATTTTTAAGTTTTTATTTTCTATTCTTCAATTTTTAATTTTATTCCATTTTCAAGTTGTCAATTTCAATTCATTTTCATTTTCCAAATTCCAAGCTTAGTTCTCAAATTCTAAAGTTAATTTTTAATTTCAATTATTTAAGTTATTCCAATCTTAAGTTTATTTCCTTTTTATTCACTTCTAATTCAAATTTTAATTGTTAACCATTTATTCCATTTTAATTCATATCCACATTTTTTTTATTTTCTAAATTCCAATTTCTTTTTTTTTATTATTTATTATTCATTTTAGTTCCAAGTTTAATTTATTTAAGTTTTTAAGTCACTTTCAATTTTAAGTTTATTTCTTTTTTTATTCACTTCTAATTTAAGTTTATGTTTAGATTTCTAATTTAAAGTTCTCATTTTAATATTAAGTGTTCAATTTCAAATCACAATCAAATGTAAATAATCAACATTTTATTCCAAGCATATTTTGTTTTGTTACATTTACATAGAAAATTACAAGAAAAATGCTACAAAAAATTCTGCACTACACTACAAATGCAGCCTGCTCCAAATCAGCCCCACAACAAGCATGCAGCCACCAACAGCTGCATTTTCCTGCTCCACCCACTGCTGCAAATTCAGCATGTGTCTCCCTTCCTCCAACCCTTCATTGGCAAGCAACAAGGACAACAAAATCTGCCAATACAAACACCACAAAACCAGCTCAAAACAGCTCTCATTCATACAAAGTTCAGCATTATAAACACTACACAAACTCACTACAAAATTCAGCACAACAACTACACACAAACAGCCCTGTTACAGCCTCAATACACATAAAAATCCAGCATCAAAACCCCTCACAAAACAGTCCCATAACAACCAACAAACAGCTCTCATTCATACACACAACTCAACACTCAAAACATCAAAAAAATTCAGCACTATAAACACACAAACAGTCCACAAAAACAGCATCAAAAACCACAAAAAAAAAGAGGAAGGAGGGAGAGAACAAAGAAGTCAACAACAAGAAGCAGTGCATTAGAAGAGGAATAGGAAACTCACTGTAGTGGACTCGTCACCCCGATAACATTCGGGCCGGTAATATTTTCTTCCTTCACCTCTTTTCAGTTTTGTTCATAGTTTCTTTTTCTTCAAACCTGCATTCACAAAACAAATTTATAATTAAAACTTCAAAAATCAAAAAATCAAAAAAACTTCACCATAGAAACCATTAACATAAACCTTCAATACAAAAAAGCCCAGTCCACTGTTACCAAGACCAAACGAAAAAAACAAAATCAGAAATACAAAGGAACTTGAACTGTGTCCAAACCATTCAAAATCTCACAAAAAAACAGACTCACCCATATCCACCACTGTATCAATAACCTTTCCCCACCCTTTGCATCATTCAATACCACCATAAACAGAACCTTTCTTTACAAACAACAACAACATAAGCAACCACCATTACACTCCCTCTTTCACCCTTTGTATAACACCCTTTGTATAACAGAACCACAAACTAACCACCAATTTCGTCCTTCACCATAAATGAAACTTACAGCCACTGTATATTCATCTCCACAAACACCCTGTGAACAGCCCTGTCAAACTCTCGATCTACAGACCTCAAATCCACCTCCTCGCTCATAAACAACCGCTTCCATTTTACCAACAACCGTTTCCATCTTACCGCCGACGATCCCTTCGTCAACACACCTCAACACCACCCGCATAACCAAATTCCAAAGCTCATGAACCAGGATTGATATGAAAAACGCAGCAAGCATCACCACTGAAATCATAAACCAAATCCACCATTCTCCCTCAAACCAACAACCGCCGGCCTACACCCTTTAACCAACCGCATCGGAAACGAAATAAACTCACCAATTTTTGATACCAATTCATAAACCCTTTTCATTACTCCAAACCATCTGGAACTGTCAACATTGTAAACTGCTTCACACAAAACCTGAAATCACCCCCCAAATCACTGACCAAACATCAAGTCTCCAACCAGCCAGCCAGTAACCGTGATACACCTTCAGCTCCACCCTGTCAAACCAAACACCACCATGTAAAAACCATCAGATTCAGAAACGAAAAATCCAGAGATACAAAACCCTCCCTCAAATAAAACTCACAAACCATCTTCGCCAAAATCCGTAAACCAGAATATCAACCATCATCATCCCAGCCACACAAATCAAAAAACCAAACCAAATAAACAAATTGAGGTGAGCAGAAAGATTTTTGGAGGAAAATGCAGAACAACAGCGACCTCCCTTCAATCACCTTTCAAACTCTCAGCCACAAACACTTATCACCGTCAAACATGAAACCAAACCTCGGATAAGAACCGAACTCAATCCACCTTCAGACCGGCCATTACCGCTCCACAGACCTCTCGTTCACCAACATACAACCACACAAACCATAAACCGTGACCAGCAACCCACCCGACCGCCTTGAGAGTGAAACTCAGACCCTTTCACCACCATCCCAAACCTCATCCTTAACTTTCACTAACACAAATTCATGCCGTCAAAACTCACTGTAAAAAACCCGCTACCAAACGCCAAATCCTAAAACAGAGCCGGAAATCCTTCAATAACCACAATAAACCCAAACAGACAGAACAAAAGGGAGAATTGAAATCAAACCACCATGAACGAAAGGAACCGAAGCTATTCACCTCAAAATTGAACTTCGCAAACCGCCGCCGCTACCACTAGCTCACCGTCAACGTGCCTGGAATCCGTCGCAACCCACAAAACCTTCACCTATTCTAACTCACCTCCTTCACGAAACACCACAGCGACGCAAACCCATGGACCTCCACTTTCATTTTCGACCTAAAACCACTTCACTCCCTCAAATCCATCCGAGAACGCAACCCCTTTTTCCTCTTCGAGCCGCCGCGAACAAATCCACAATCCTTGCCCAAACTATTCCCCAAAACCGCTGAAAATCACCGCGATTCAGACTGAGAGGCCGTGAGAAGTGAGCGATAGAGAGGGTGAATAAAGTCCGCCGTGATTGAGACTGAGAGTTTGAGGGGGAGGCGAAGTTACCGGAGCCATTGAGAGAGATTCTGAGATTGAGAGAGAAATACATGCGATTGAGAGACGTGAGAGAGTGAGACAGGAAACACAGTGAGAGAGGGCTTCGTGAGAGGGACGCCGTGAAAGAGAAACACGTTTTCTTGTTTTTTAAATTCTCAGAACTTTTTTTTTTTTATTTATTTATTATATTTTAATAAAATCTGATTGTTGATGGGTTTGTAAGCCCACGTGATGTTTACTATTAGCACACCCCACAGTACATGTCTTAATTTTCTGCTTTATCTTTGTTGTTTTAAATTCGGTTGGGCTCAACACAGGCCCATTAAGCCTTGTTACGTAAATACCCTAAATCAGTAAATGCACCCCAGTTTTCTTTATTTTATTTTGTGACTTTCTCTAATTTAGTTTTTCTTAATTTTATATTTTGTTAGAATAGTAATTATTTTTGGTGTCCATGTTTATTTGATAGTATTTTGTTTTTATTATTATTATCGTTTACTTTTTTATTATCATTTATTTTATTTTCTTGGGCATATGATAAGAATAGACGGTTTTATTAATATTTGACTTTGTCAATTTTATTTAAACCAATTTGAGGCCATTTTTTATTTTTTATTTATTCTATTCTATTCAATTTATTCTATTTTCAAAAAAAAGAGGGTTATAAAAAATATATATTAGAGAACTATTTAATAAATCTATCCATTTATTTTTCTCTTTTTAGGGGCCGATGATATTACAAAAAGTCACGATAAATCGTTTCCGATTAATCGCGACCCATATGAGGCCATTGCATTTTATTTCTATTTCATATATTTATTTATTTTCTTTCCATTTAATTCATTGTTTTTTTTCTACTTAATTTATTTAATTCATTTTTTTTCCTATTTCATAATTTATTTCACTATTATTTATTACTCATTATTTATTTCTCATATTTCTACACCATACTAACTTAGTTTCAAAAATAATAATTCCTTGGTCCAACGCCAAGTGAACTTCACTTCACATACACTCACACACGTAAGTCGGTCGTTTACGATCGCCGTCTGCACATTCCTTACACTGCACAGCTTTTTTTAACTTAAACAAAATTGTCGCACTGCGCTTGTTTTCCACCCCCGCATTCTCGATCCATATATCGAGTCATAGCCCGGTTACCAAACCTTTTATCTTTGCATTTTCCATTTACTTTATCCAATTTATTTTTGCAAGTTGCAACCTATGCCTTAGACTTAGGAGCTTGCACCCTCATTTATTTACTTTATTTTTTCTGCTTTTCGATCCAAAAGGGAAAGACTCCTGCAGTTGACTCAATGTCATAGGAAGTTTAGCCGTCCCTTATCCTTAGGTCCTTAGCCATTAGGTCCTTAGCTTTTTATTTTACAACTTTTTGTGACTTTCTTAAAGTCACGTGAGTGTTTGCCATAACACTTACCTTCCCTCGCGAACCTTGAGCGTAACCAAGTGTTCGTTAATCCTTAGGAGAACTACGAGTGCTCTGATTCTATACCCGATACGTAGGCATCGATGCGATGTTGTGCGAGCACCATTAGAAATAAAACCTTAGGTTCCCATAATTTTAACAAGCAATAAACAACAATAATACAAATATTAACAAGAGGTTCCCGTAGGATACTGCGGATGCTTAGGATGCTAACACCTTCCCTAAGTATAATCAACCCCCGAACCTAGTTTCTCCTCATTTAGGGTTTTTTACGATCTTTTTCCCTTTTCCCTTTGGATTAAATTAAAGTCGGTGGTGAACATTAAATGTTTTGCGATTCAAGCTCACTTAATAGCTTGGTATCCGATTCTCACCGCGACAGAAATGGCGACTTCACTGGGGACTCTATTTTTGAGGGTTAAGCCCACCTTGTTTATTTGTATATTTGTTGTTGTATTGCTTGTTATTATTTTTGGATTTTTGTTGGGTGTTCCATGTGTGGTGAGATAAGTCCTAACCCGGACTTGAGTGCAAATAAGTTAGGACGGTGGTATATTCAAGAAGGCTTGTAGGGAGTTGAGTCCCGACCAAGTTGACTTGAGACACCACCACTCAGCGGAGGCCTCCTCGGATGTAGTTTTGTTGATCGAGTTCAGTCGTGAAAACATTACTATATTCGACCTGAGAGCCATTAATGCTGAGGACCGTAGAACATTTACCCCCACTTGGCCTTTTTAGGGATGTAGTGCGATGACTATGAGAATGCAAATCCAAAATAGTTGATACGCGATACTACACTCGGATGAGACTCTCTTGAGAATATTACTGATTACCAAGTCGAGTTGGGAAGTCGGTAATATCCGAAAGATGGGACAGTGATTCTGGGAACTTTTAGAACCCGTTGTACAGGTACAAATAAACCCATAGTGCATACCTTTTGGGAGGGTTGAACCTTTTACCTCATGCAAGCTTTGAACCTAAGCCTTGTTTGTGTGTGTTCATTGCATTCACGCATCATGAAGCATCATTTTTACCATTTATTCAAGGAACTCAGAAACTCTATCTTTGCAAATATCATAGGTATCATCATGGACTTTGGAAGAAGAAAGACTGTCAAGTACACATTCAAAACTCCCAAACTCGAAGACCTAAGGAAATTAAGAGATTTGGTTCTGGATCAAGATGCCTTCATGGAGAAGCATAGGAGACTTTTAGCTTTGCTTAAGACTGATTGGGATGGAAGGTTGCTCTCTGTGATGCTCCAGTTTTATGATCCTCTCTACCATTGTTTTACGTTCCCTGATTACCAATTGGCACCTACTTTGGAGGAGTATTCAGTTTTGGTGGGATCACGTGTTAAGGATGAGTTTCCATTCCCTGTTCTAGAGAAGGACCCTGAAGAAGCGGAGATTGCAAAGGCGACATATTTGAGTGTTCCTGAGGTCAAGGCAAATATGACCTATAAAGGAAAGATTTTTGGATTCCCTACAAAGTTTCTGATAGAAAAGGCCAAGAATTTTGTTGATGTGAAGGATATGAAAGCTTTTGAGGCGACTTTTATTCTGCTGATATATGGAGTGCTGCTCTTCCCAAGCTTTGAAGACTTTGTCGACCTGAACGCCATCAAGATCTTTCTGAAGAAGAACCCGGTCCCTACTTTGCTCGGAGACACTTATCATTCCATCCATCTGAGGAATCACCATAAGGGAGGGATGATTACTTGTTGTGCATCATTGTTGTACGAGTGGTTTATTTCGCACTTACCTAAGTCAGCTTCATTTTGGAACCTTAAGGATGGTTTGTGGTGGTCACAAAGGATCATGTCTCTTACCCACTCTGACATTAGCTGGTACAACCGTGTTTATGATGGAGCATTGATTATTGATAGCTGTGGTGATTTTGCTAATGTGCCTCTTCTTGGCACTAAGGGAGGAATCAGCTATAATCCGGTTTTGGCTCGCCGTCAACTCGGGTACCCGTTGAAGGACAAACCTAAGAGTGTTGAAGTGGAAGGAATTTTCTTTAAGGATGACGAAGAACCAGAGCTCAAGAAACAGATCATGCAAGCTTGGAAGTGCATCCATAAGAAGGGGAGGAGTAGCTTGGGAAAGCCGAATTGTGTTTCTATGGAACCCTATCTCCAATGGGTACGAGATAGGGCAATCATTCTGAAGATGCCTTACCCTCGCCAGGATCCTATGACCTTCAAGAAACCCATTCTGATCTTTATGGATGATGCAGAGAAGCTGAAGATTGATTTGGAGAAAGAGATTCGAGAGAAGAATGCATGGAAGAATCGACATCAGATCATCAGCAGTGAGAATGAGGAACTTAGAAGACAACTGAAGATGAAGGAAGAAGAAGAGCTCTCCAGCAAGAAAAGGAAAGCACAGGAGGATCTATTTTCCTCCAGCACTCAAGAGGACACTTCTTGGAAGTCGATCGTGGATCAACTTATGCTTGAAAGGGCTCAGATGAAGGCGCAAATCGAGAAGCTCAACTTGAGGCTTTTAGGAGAATCTCCTTAGGACTTTGTTTTTGTCTTTATTAAGCTTTGTTTGGGATTTTTGAAAGTGTACTCAAGACTTTGTATCACTTTTTGAATTTAATGAAATCATATCCCTTGATTATTATGTGTTCCTTGGTATTTGCAAATTTTTTCTTAAGTTCCTTGAATAAAATTTCATCTTTGCATTGCACTCATACATTTGGCATTGCATTTGCATTTTTTCATGAAACTCATTCCCGTCATCTGCTCTCAATTCAGCTTTCACACTGAGGCTCTCACGCAAATACTACACTCGAGCTCAAGCCAGAAAGAGGATGGCTGAAAGAGACGTAGAAATGGACAGAGTTAACGAAGAGCTTTCTGATATTCGTGGAGATATGGGTCAGATGATGGAAATGTTGCAAGTCATTCGAGCGAAGATGGATACCCAACGGACTGTGGTGTCAGAAATTGTTACTGCAACGACTGAAGTTGTCACTGCAACGACCCAGCCTACATCATCAGTCATTACCCCTGTGACCTGGCCTCCTTTTGGACTTCCTCATGGATTCGTCCCTCCTCCTCATGGTTTTGCTTCTCAAAGTTTTATTCCTTCTTCTTCAGGGTTTGCTACTCAAAGTTTTATTCCTCCTTCGCAAGGGTTTGCTACTCAAAGTTTTATTCCTCCTTCTCAAGGACTTGCTACTCAGGGTTTCTTCCCTCCTTCTCAAGGTTTTGCTACTCAGAGTTTTATACCTCCTTCCCAGGGATTTGCTGCTCAGGGTTTCTTTCCTTCGTCCCAAGGTTTAGCTTCTCAAAGTTTCGCACCTCCCTCTCAGGGCATGGCATTTCCGTTTCAAGGTTTTGTGCCTCCTCCTCAAGGGTTTGCTGCTCAACAAACTGTTCCTGTGACTAATGAAGAGAATCATGCAGTTGCCAATTTTACACAGGACATTGTGCACACCCGTGCCCAACCGTATTTTAATGACCATCAGGGGTATGAAGCGCCAGATATGTCTGAAAACGGAGATGAGAAGCACGTGAAGATGCAGGAGAATTTTGATACCCTTGAAAAAAGATTAAGAGCGATTGAAGGTGACCAGATCTTTGGTGCTGCTGCCAGAGAAATGTGCCTGGTGTCTGGATTGGTAATACCCCCAAAGTTCAAGATACCCACGTTTGATATGTATGAGGGTGCAACTTGTCCTAAGAACCATCTCCTGATGTACTATCGAAGAATGGCTGCTCAGGTGGACAATGATAAGTTAATGATCCACTGCTTTCAAGACAGTCTGAAGGGAATCTCCTCTAAATGGTATTTGACGCTTGACCAGTCGAAGATCCGCAGTTTCCAAGACTTGGCAGATGCTTTCATTCAACAATATAAATACAACATGGACCTCGCTCCCGATAGGAGGCAATTGCTAAGCATGTCCCAGAAAGAGTCTGAATCCTTTAAAGAGTATGCTCAGAGGTGGAGAGGGACCGCTTCTCAAGTAGAGCCCCCATTGACTGAAAAAGAATTAGCTGACTGGTTTGTCGACACTGTGCGACCAGAATTCTATGAGAGAATGGTGGGGAGTATAACTGCTAGTTTCTCTGATTTAGTGGCTGTGGGAATCAAGGTAGAACTCGGTTTGAAAAGTGGAAAGATGAGTAGTGCCTCTGGCAGTTCTAGCACTGGCAGTGGAAATATTGGTAAGAAATTTACTGGCAATTTTCACAAGAAGAAGGAAGGTGAGACAAATGCGATAATGGCAGGTCAAAGAAGGAGTCCGCTTTGGCAGAGACCTTCACCTATGGCTCAACAGCAGTATGCTCGTCAACAGCAGTATGCTCATCAACAACAGTATGCCCAACATCCTTATGTAGCGGCGGTTCAACCAGCATTTAATCCACAAGTCCCCATGTATCGGCCAGCTCAAGCAGCACCGATGTACCAACAGGCGGCTCCAATGATTCAACCTTATCAACCAATGATCAACAATCCGGGCTATCAACAAGCACCCAATGCTTCAGCCTACCAGCAGAGGACTCCAGCTCCTCATTCAAATCCCAATTTTCAGAACAGAAGACCAGGTGGAAGGCCTCCTAATCCTCGAATCCCTATAACTTATACTGAGTTATATCCTTCACTGCTGAAGAAGGGTTTGGTTACCCCCAGGCCTTTGGGTCCTCCACCAAGTCCGCTCCCACCAAATTACGACCCAAATGCTCACTGTTTATTCCATGAAGGTGCTCCAGGGCACGATTTGGAGGGTTGTTATGCTTTGAAGTACATAGTGAAAGATTTGATGGAGAAGAATATTCTGTCGTTTGGGAATACTGGTCCGAATGTCAAAGATAATCCTTTACCCAAGCATGGGTCTATAAATGCTATTGTTGATGAGTCCGAAGAAGGTTTGATTTTCAATGCCACCAAGATCAAGACCCCGCTCAGAGACTTCCATGCGAAGTTAGTAGAGGCGGGTATACTAAAGAGTTGTCATCAGAATTGTGAAGGTTGTGTTGATAGTCCAAGGGGATGTGAATCGGTCTTAAAAGATGTCCAAGATTTGATTGATGAAGGTGTCTTACAAGTGAGCAGTCATATGAAGAAGAATGAAGTGGCAGTAATTGAACCCATCTTCAACTTGCCGGAATCTAATTCTACCTGGGTGCCAGTGTTCAACCTGCCTGAATCTTCAGGAGTTCAACCTGTCCTCAATACTCCAGAATCTGTGGTGCCAATTTTCAATATACCTGAGCCAAGATTTGAACAAAGGAGTAACTCTTTCCGTTATGAAGACACTAAAGCGGTTCCTTGGAGGTATGATACAGGGAAAGTTCATCAGAAGATTGATAAAGCTAATCAGAAGGAAGGTTCAAAAGTTGCAAGTACGGATATAGCGGGTGCAGGTCGTTTGACCCGTAGTGGTCGTGTATATACCCAGCAAGCCAATACGGCTCCGCCTAAAGAAGTCATTCCAGTTGTTGTCAACAAAGATAAAGAGGTAGTCTTGGGGGAAGAAGATGCCGAATTTCTCAGAATCATAAAGAAGAGCGATTATAAGGTGATTGATCAGCTGCATCAAACGCCTTCCAAAATATCTATCCTATCACTGCTTATGCATTCTCCGGCTCATCGAAGTGCGCTTCAAAAGTTGCTAGCTCAAGCACATGTTACGCATGATATAACAGTGAACCAGTTTGATGGTGTCATTGCCAATATCACTGCGTGTAACAACCTCAGTTTCAGCATGGGGGATCTTCCGAAGGAGGGCTTGGACCACAACCGTGCGCTCCACATATCAGTGAAATGCCAAGAGGATACTTTAGCAAGAGTTCTTGTAGATACAGGATCTTCACTGAATGTTTTGCCGAAAAGAACACTTGCTAAAATATCTTATCAAGGGGCAGAGATGAGGCCCAGTGCACTGATTGTAAAAGCCTTTGATGGGTCAAGAAGGACTGTCATTGGAGAAGTAGACCTACCAATCCTGATCGGGCCACAGGTCTTCAAGATCACTTTCCAGGTTATGGACATCAATCCTAACTACAGTTGCTTGCTGGGAAGACCTTGGATCCATGCGGCTGGGGCAGTCACTTCTACCCTGCATCAAAAGATGAAGTTTGTAGTTGATAACAAGCTGGTAACCGTGTCTGGGGAAGAAGACCTCATGGTCAGCAACCTTTCATCCTTTACCTATATTGAGGCTGATGAAGATGCTTTGGAAACTTCTTTCCAAGCTCTTGAGATAGCCAATGCTGTCCTTGTGGAAGTAGAGGATCCGAAAGGGAAGGGTATCCCATCTTTTGCATCGCTGAAGAGTACCATTTCCACCATTGAAGAAAGAAGCTATGAAGGTTGGGGTGATGTCATCGAAGTCAAGCAGAAGCTGGATCGTTGCGGGTTGGGTTACAAACCAACTCATGTGAAGGAAGGAGCGTCAACCTCCGTTAAAGGACGTCTGAAGACCATCCAAGAAGTGTTTTCCAGTGCTGGTTATCAGGTCAACGCAATTGATGGAGTTTCTGAAGATGAAGATGTGAATCACTTGGTGTATCAGTGTGAAGAAGCCTTGGACAATTGGGAGGCAGTCGAGATCCCAGAAATTTTTCCATTGTCAAAGTAATTTGTTGTTTTTTCAATGTTTTCAAAGTTCCCTAGCTCTGCCCAAGGCTATGGGAGTATTTTGTAGGGCCCCTTCTCATTTTTAAAGTTATTATCAATGAAGGCATTTTGTTAAACTCTTATTTTGATCATTTACTGTTTTTCTCTCTTTTCACTTTTAAAAGAAGATGGCAATCTTTCAAAACCAAAAAAAAAAGAGTTTTTTCTCTTGCATTTCTCTATTTTCCACTTTTAATAAAAGCAAATCATTATCATATGCAGAATAAACAAAAACCCTGTTGAATCCAATGACTCTACATTCTCTCCTAACTTTGATTCGCCCATCTACCAAGCGGAAGATGAAAGTGAGGAAGATTGTGACATTCCTGAAGAACTGGCAAGATTGGTTGAGAATGAGCACACAGATCTTCAGCCACACAAGGAGCAGGTTGAGACCATCAACCTTGGCACCGAGGAAGATACAAAAGAAGTCAAAATTGGTACAACACTTGGGGCAGATGTCAGAGAAAGATTGGTCAAGCTTCTCAGAGAATATGTAGATGTGTTTGCATGGTCATATCAGGATATGCCCGGCTTAGACACAGACATAGTGGTCCACAAGTTACCTCTTCGACCAGATTGTCCTCCTGTAAAGCAAAAGCTCCGAAGAACAAGACCAGACATGGCTCTGAAGATTCGAGAAGAGGTCAAAAGGCAGTTTGATGCGGGATTCCTTGCAGTTGCAAAGTACCCTGAATGGGTAGCTAATATTGTGCCAGTCCCTAAAAAGGATGGCAAAGTCAGAATGTGTGTGGACTATAGGGATTTAAACAAAGCCAGCCCGAAGGACGATTTCCCTCTCCCGCATATTGATACTTTGGTTGACAACACCGCTAAATTTGCTGTTTTCTCCTTCATGGATGGGTTTTCAGGATACAACCAGATCAAGATGGATCCTGACGATATGGAAAAGACTACATTCATCACACCATGGGGCACTTATTGTTACAAGGTTATGCCATTTGGTCTCAGGAATGCAGGAGCCACCTATCAGAGGGCAATGGTCACCCTATTCCATGATATGATGCATAAAGAGATAGAAGTCTATGTGGATGATATGATTGCCAAATCACGGAGTGAGGAGGATCATTTGAATCATCTCTTGAAGTTATTTGAGCGTCTCAGAAAGTTCCAACTGCGCCTGAATCCAGCTAAGTGTACCTTTGGTGTCCGATCAGGAAAGTTACTTGGTTTTATTGTTAGTCAGCAAGGAATTGAAGTAGATCCAGATAAGGTCAGAGCAATTCAAGAGATGCCAGCTCCAAAGACAGAAAAGCAAGTCAGAGGTTTCCTTGGAAGATTGAACTACATCTCCAGATTCATCTCCAACATGACTGCTACATGTGAGCCTTTATTCAAGTTACTCCGGAAGAATCAAGCAATTGAGTGGAGTCCTGATTGTCAACTGGCTTTTGAGAAGATTAAGGTTTATCTGCAAGAACCTCCTATCTTGATCCCACCTACTCCAGGGAAGCCTCTTTTCATGTACCTGACTGTACTCGAGGGATCTATGGGTTGCGTATTAGGCCAACAGGACGAAACTGGTCGTAAGGAGCACGCCATTTATTACTTAAGCAAGAAGTTCACAGATTGTGAGAGCAGATACTCACTTTTAGAGAAGACCTGTTGTGCTTTGGCATGGGCGGCCAGACGCCTCAGGCAGTACATGATTTGTCATACTACTTTGTTGATCTCGAAAATGGATCCAATAAAGTACATCTTTGAGAAGCCTGCTTTGACCGGAAGACTCGCTCGTTGGCACATGTTGTTATCCGAATACGACATCCAATATGTAACCCAGAAGTCTATCAAGGGCAGTGTTTTATCTGAATACCTTGCTGATCATCCTGTCGAAGATTATGAACCTTTGAAATTCGATTTCCCGGACGAGGACATTATGTTGATAAAGGACTGTGAAGTTCCAGGTCCAGATGAAGGTCCCGAGCCAGGGTCCCGTTGGAAGATGATGTTTGATGGTTCCTCTAACTACATGGGGCATGGTGTAGGAGTTGTTTTGATGAATCCTGATGGTGGATATACTCCCTTCACGGCTAGATTGTGCTTTGAATGTACAAACAACATTGCTGAGTATGAAGCATGTATTTTGGGTATCGAAGCCGCCATTGATACCAGAATCAAGATTCTGGATGTATATGGAGACTCAGCTTTGGTCATCTATCAAGTCAAAGGTGAATGGGAGACTCGTGATGAGAAGCTGATCCCATACCGTGCCCACATTGTGGAATTGATCAAATACTTCGATGAAGTCACCTTCCATCATGTTCCAAGGGCGGAAAATCAGATAGCAGACGCCTTGGCTATGTTGGCATCTATGTTTCAAGTCAGATTTCTTAATGAAGCTCCACTCATTACAATCGAGCGAAGAACTGCACCAGCCTACTGTCTACTGGTCGAAGAAGAAACTGATGAGAAACCGTGGTTCTATGACATCAAGAACTACTTGCAAAATCAGGAGTACCCAGCTAATGCAACCAACCTAGACAAGAAGACTCTGAGAAGACTGGCGTCCAAGTTTTTCCTCAGCAACAATGTGCTTTACAAGAGAAATCATGATATGGTTCTGCTCAGATGTGTGGACAAGCGCGAAGCAGACTTATTGATCAGGGAAATACATGAAGGATCATTTGGAACACATGCCAATGGACATGCCATGTCCAGGAAGATTTTGAGAGCTGGATATTTCTGGTTGACCATGGAATCAGATTGTTTCAAGTATGCCAGGAAGTGTCATAAATGCCAGATTTATGCCGACAAGGTGCACGTACCTCCGACACTTTTGAATGTTCTGTCATCGCCTTGGCCTTTCTCAATGTGGGGCATTGACATGATAGGGGCAATTGAGCCTAAAGCTTCCAATGGTCATCGGTTTATCTTGGTTGCAATTGATTATTTCACCAAATGGGTAGAAGCAGTTTCCTACGCCAATGTGACAAAGCAAGTGGTTGCCCGTTTCATCAAGAATCAAATTATCTGCCGTTATGGAATCCCAAGCCGAATCATCACAGATAATGGGACCAATTTGAACAACAAAACAATGAAAGAGCTGTGTGAGACATTCAAGATTGAACATCATAACTCTTCTCCGTATCGCCCGAAGATGAATGGAGCTGTTGAAGCTGCAAACAAGAACATCAAAAAGATTCTGCAGAAGATGGTAAAAACTTACAAAGATTGGCACGAGATGTTACCGTATGCTTTACACGGATACAGAACATCAGTTCGCACTTCAACAGGGGCAACCCCTTTCTCTCTGGTGTATGGGATGGATGTAGTTCTCCCTATTGAAGTAGAGATACCATCTTTGAGAATCTTGATGGAAACCAAACTGGAGGAAGCTGAGTGGGTCCAGAGCAGATATGACCAGCTGAACCTCATTGATGAGAAGAGAATGACTGCCATGTGCCATGGCCAGTTTGTACCAGAAGCGCATCAAGAGAGCATTTGACAAGAAAGTCCGCATCCGAGAATTCAAAGAAGGAGATCTTGTACTCAAGAAAATCTTGCCAGTCCACAAAGACATGCGTGGAAAATGGAGTCCTAACTATGAAGGCCCATATGTTGTGAAGGTGGCATTCTCCGGAGGTTCCTTAATCCTTACAACTATGGATGGTGAACAGCTGAAGCACCCGGTGAATTCTGATGCAGTCAAAAAATATTATGCCTAAATAAAACCCGATAGGTCGAAAACCAGAAATGGCGACCTAGGCAAAAATGGGTATCCCGGTGGATCAAAACCTATGAAGGAGATCCAGGCAAAAGTTAGGGATAAAAATGAAAAAAAGAGCTCGCTAAGTTGAAAACCCGAAAGGGCGGCTTAGGCAAAAAAGAGCGTCCCGGTGGATTGAAAACCCGAAAGGGCGATCCAGGCAAAAGTTAGGGACAAAGGCATTTGACTGTGTCAGATGGTGTTTACCATTACTGAAGAATCATACTGGAAGATCGATCCAATTGCTCTCGTCGGAAGCAAGGTGTCGGGCAGTCTTAGTTATTAGGGATTGTAGTGGTCGTTGGATTCAATGTAGACCTTTCCCCATTGCCATTTTCAAATTGTAATTTTCCATGGAGTTTTTGCCATTGGCAAGCTACCATTCTTGAATAAAATACAAACTTTGCCTATGAATTTTGTTGTTCAGCTTCTTATTTTCTTTTGTTATGCAAAATGCCATCACTTGATTACAATTTAACTCTGAAAATGACAAGTTTTTTAAGGAAATCTTTTTGAAAACATACTGAAAAAAAAAAACTTTTAAGTTTCTTTGACTTTGGGAAAATTGAAAGAACCTTCTGTTTCCCCAAGAAGCCCTGGTTTGCAACAACACTTTTATACTATTGTTACAGAAATCCCCATCGAAGTTCAAAACTGATAACACTTTTGGATGGATCTTTGAGCCAGCATGATTTCCAAGTTTGAAGACATCCCCCCAGTGTTTTTTTCATATGGCTCGCCTGAGTATTGGTGTTGAGAGCCTACTCCCTGTTTGAGTCTTGTCAAAACTCTTTGTCTCTTTTGAGTCAACATTTGCATATCATGATCATTCGCATCATGCTCAATCATGCGCATTTGACATTAGCATTTATCTTTCCCCAGTTGTCGTCTGTCTAACTCCAAGTCCAGATGTCATTAGTGTTCATTTTGAGAATTCATTGTTGTTGGTACCCGAGGTGGTTTACCATTTGTTTTGTCCCCAGTAACTGCTGGTGTCCCCTGTGGACTTCTATTTGTGTTTGGCTTTTGTCTTTATGACCACCATATCTCCTTGAAGTCCAATTGTCATTGGCACAAATCTTTTAAGCAGGCCCAGAAATATTTTGCTTAAATCCAAGTCCATTTGATTTTGGCACATACTTGTACCTTTCTCCTGATGGTTCCTGAAGGAATTTCCAGAGGTTGAATATCTTATCTTATATGAAAGCTCCAACATATTTTGCTGTTTTTTTCTTTGCGTTAGCCGGTCGCTTAGAGCCGTTGATTCATTCTTGGGTGATCTCCATTCTATCCCCAATGTTAGTTGGTCGCATAGAGCCGCTACTAAATCATTGTGATTTCTTTCCTTATCCTTGGTGTCGGCAGTTACATTTGAACCTGCTAGTTTACCATTTTTGAATACTTTGACTACTTTACCTTTATCATTCTTAGTGTCAACCGGTTTTTTAACTTGTTGCACATTCACTTTGAGTGTATCTTGGTTTTCTTCTGTAGTATCAATAGGTTTCGAACCTATTATGCTTCCATTTTGAATATTTTTGTTGTTATTCATGGTGTCAGTTGGTCGCATCGAGCCGCTGCGCATTCACCTTGAATAAGCTTTTTGTTATTCTTAGTGTCAGTTGGTCGCATCGAGCCGCTGCGCATTCACTTTGAATATTATGTTTATCATTCCCAATGACAGTTGGTCGCATCGAGCCGCTGTGCATTCACTATGAATGTGTTTATCTTGTCTTTATTCTTAGTGTCAGTTGGTCGCATCGAGCCGCTGCGCATTCACTTTGAATATTATCTTTATCCTTGGTGTCAGTTGGTCGCATCGAGCCGCTGTATATTCCCTTTGAATGTTTATTTTGTTGAATTCTTGATGTCAGTTGGTCGCATCGAGCCGCTGCGCATTCACTTTGAATATTATGTTTATCATTTCCAATGCTAACCGGTCGCATTGGGCCGCTGCATTTTCTCTTTGAATGCTTATCATGTTTGTATTCATGGTGTCAGTTGGTCGCATTGAGCCGCTGCGCATTCACCTTGAATAGGTTTGTTGTCATTCCCTGTGACAGTTGGTCGCATTGAGCCACTGCACTTTCTTTTTGGATGTTAGTTTGTTGTATTCTTAGTGTCAGTTGGTCGCATCGAGCCGCTGCACTTTCCCTTTGAATATTTATTTTGTTTTATTCTTAGTGTCAGTTGGTCGCATCGAGCCGCTGCGCATTCACTTTGAATATTATGTTTATCATTTCCAATGCTAACCGGTCGCATTGGGCCGCTGCATTTTCTCTTTGAATGCTTATCATGTTTGTATTCATGGTGTCAGTTGGTCGCATTGAGCCGCTGCGCATTCACCTTGAATAGGTTTGTTGTCATTCCCCGTGACAGTTGGTCGCATTGAGCCACTGCACATTTCTTTGGAATATCTTTGTTGATTATTCGTAGTGTCAGTTGGTCGCATCGAGCCGCTGCGCATTCACTTCGAATATTTTTTGTTGCTATTCATGGTGTCAGTTGGTCGCATCGAGCCGCTGCGCATTCACCTTGAATTTTATGTTTATCAGTTCCAGTGACAGTTGGTCGCATCGAGCCACTGCACATTCTTTTTGGATGTTTATTTTGTTGTATTCTTAGTGTCAGTTGGTCGCATCGAGCCGCTGCGCTTTCACTTCGAATATTTTGTTGCCTTTTATTTCTCAAAGTCAATTGGTCGCATAGAGCCATTGGTCAACCACTTCGATTTTTTTTTCCTTGTCTTGTTTGTGTTCTTGGTGTCAGTTGGTCGCATTGAGCCACTGTGCAGTCACTTTTAATGTTATTTTGTTTTGTCTGTGTTCGTTGATCCAACGCTTTGGATTTCCTTTTGTTCCCGTCTTTTGTTATTCTTAGTGTCAACAGTTACACTTGAACCTGTTGATTTATCACTTTGAATATTTCCCGTTTTCGCTTCTTTATCCCCAGTGTCTATCGTCCCCAGTGCTTGTCATCCCCAGGGAGTCTTGGCTTGTGGTCGTCGACATTCTCATTCTAATCATTTCATACCATAATCATCATTTCATTGCATAATAGTTGCAGAGTTAGATAGTTTGTAGTCCAGCATAACATTGCATTTAGGGGCAAAATTTTCGGTTATTTCTGTATTTAAATACCTTTCACCATGATTTCATGAGTGCCTATCGTCATTCACGCCATCTGGTAAAGTTATTTAAATAGGGGCAACTGTCACACCCCAAATTTTACCCCTAATCGCTCATGTCATAATCATACATTTATCGCATTTAGCAGGGATTTTTCCCGATTTATTTTCTGTTGTTTTCTTCTCATTTTCTAGCTTCCATTTTAATTCAATTTATTTATGACTTTTTAATTCATTTTCGTTTTTTTAATTTTTTTAATTTCCATTTTCGTTCCTATTTGTAAGTTCCTTTGTTAAGATTTTATTTTAATTTCTATTTCTAACCTTTAGCTCAATTTTCAATTTTTCTAAATTTATTTGTTATTTCTTTTCATTTTCTAGTTCGCATTTTTTTAAATTAATTTTTTATTTCATTTTTAAGTTTTTATTTTCTATTCTTCAATTTTTAATTTTATTCCATTTTCAAGTTGTCAATTTCAATTCATTTTCATTTTCCAAATTCCAAGCTTAGTTCTCAAATTCTAAAGTTAATTTTTAATTTCAATTATTTAAGTTATTCCAATCTTAAGTTTATTTCCTTTTTATTCACTTCTAATTCAAATTTTAATTGTTAACCATTTATTCCATTTTAATTCATATCCACATTTTTTTTATTTTCTAAATTCCAATTTCTTTTTTTTTATTATTTATTATTCATTTTAGTTCCAAGTTTAATTTATTTAAGTTTTTAAGTCACTTTCAATTTTAAGTTTATTTCTTTTTTTATTCACTTCTAATTTAAGTTTATGTTTAGATTTCTAATTTAAAGTTCTCATTTTAATATTAAGTGTTCAATTTCAAATCACAATCAAATGTAAATAATCAACATTTTATTCCAAGCATATTTTGTTTTGTTACATTTACATAGAAAATTACAAGAAAAATGCTACAAAAAATTCTGCACTACACTACAAATGCAGCCTGCTCCAAATCAGCCCCACAACAAGCATGCAGCCACCAACAGCTGCATTTTCCTGCTCCACCCACTGCTGCAAATTCAGCATGTGTCTCCCTTCCTCCAACCCTTCATTGGCAAGCAACAAGGACAACAAAATCTGCCAATACAAACACCACAAAACCAGCTCAAAACAGCTCTCATTCATACAAAGTTCAGCATTATAAACACTACACAAACTCACTACAAAATTCAGCACAACAACTACACACAAACAGCCCTGTTACAGCCTCAATACACATAAAAATCCAGCATCAAAACCCCTCACAAAACAGTCCCATAACAACCAACAAACAGCTCTCATTCATACACACAACTCAACACTCAAAACATCAAAAAAATTCAGCACTATAAACACACAAACAGTCCACAAAAACAGCATCAAAAACCACAAAAAAAAAGAGGAAGGAGGGAGAGAACAAAGAAGTCAACAACAAGAAGCAGTGCATTAGAAGAGGAATAGGAAACTCACTGTAGTGGACTCGTCACCCCGATAACATTCGGGCCGGTAATATTTTCTTCCTTCACCTCTTTTCAGTTTTGTTCATAGTTTCTTTTTCTTCAAACCTGCATTCACAAAACAAATTTATAATTAAAACTTCAAAAATCAAAAAATCAAAAAAACTTCACCATAGAAACCATTAACATAAACCTTCAATACAAAAAAGCCCAGTCCACTGTTACCAAGACCAAACGAAAAAAACAAAATCAGAAATACAAAGGAACTTGAACTGTGTCCAAACCATTCAAAATCTCACAAAAAAACAGACTCACCCATATCCACCACTGTATCAATAACCTTTCCCCACCCTTTGCATCATTCAATACCACCATAAACAGAACCTTTCTTTACAAACAACAACAACATAAGCAACCACCATTACACTCCCTCTTTCACCCTTTGTATAACACCCTTTGTATAACAGAACCACAAACTAACCACCAATTTCGTCCTTCACCATAAATGAAACTTACAGCCACTGTATATTCATCTCCACAAACACCCTGTGAACAGCCCTGTCAAACTCTCGATCTACAGACCTCAAATCCACCTCCTCGCTCATAAACAACCGCTTCCATTTTACCAACAACCGTTTCCATCTTACCGCCGACGATCCCTTCGTCAACACACCTCAACACCACCCGCATAACCAAATTCCAAAGCTCATGAACCAGGATTGATATGAAAAACGCAGCAAGCATCACCACTGAAATCATAAACCAAATCCACCATTCTCCCTCAAACCAACAACCGCCGGCCTACACCCTTTAACCAACCGCATCGGAAACGAAATAAACTCACCAATTTTTGATACCAATTCATAAACCCTTTTCATTACTCCAAACCATCTGGAACTGTCAACATTGTAAACTGCTTCACACAAAACCTGAAATCACCCCCCAAATCACTGACCAAACATCAAGTCTCCAACCAGCCAGCCAGTAACCGTGATACACCTTCAGCTCCACCCTGTCAAACCAAACACCACCATGTAAAAACCATCAGATTCAGAAACGAAAAATCCAGAGATACAAAACCCTCCCTCAAATAAAACTCACAAACCATCTTCGCCAAAATCCGTAAACCAGAATATCAACCATCATCATCCCAGCCACACAAATCAAAAAACCAAACCAAATAAACAAATTGAGGTGAGCAGAAAGATTTTTGGAGGAAAATGCAGAACAACAGCGACCTCCCTTCAATCACCTTTCAAACTCTCAGCCACAAACACTTATCACCGTCAAACATGAAACCAAACCTCGGATAAGAACCGAACTCAATCCACCTTCAGACCGGCCATTACCGCTCCACAGACCTCTCGTTCACCAACATACAACCACACAAACCATAAACCGTGACCAGCAACCCACCCGACCGCCTTGAGAGTGAAACTCAGACCCTTTCACCACCATCCCAAACCTCATCCTTAACTTTCACTAACACAAATTCATGCCGTCAAAACTCACTGTAAAAAACCCGCTACCAAACGCCAAATCCTAAAACAGAGCCGGAAATCCTTCAATAACCACAATAAACCCAAACAGACAGAACAAAAGGGAGAATTGAAATCAAACCACCATGAACGAAAGGAACCGAAGCTATTCACCTCAAAATTGAACTTCGCAAACCGCCGCCGCTACCACTAGCTCACCGTCAACGTGCCTGGAATCCGTCGCAACCCACAAAACCTTCACCTATTCTAACTCACCTCCTTCACGAAACACCACAGCGACGCAAACCCATGGACCTCCACTTTCATTTTCGACCTAAAACCACTTCACTCCCTCAAATCCATCCGAGAACGCAACCCCTTTTTCCTCTTCGAGCCGCCGCGAACAAATCCACAATCCTTGCCCAAACTATTCCCCAAAACCGCTGAAAATCACCGCGATTCAGACTGAGAGGCCGTGAGAAGTGAGCGATAGAGAGGGTGAATAAAGTCCGCCGTGATTGAGACTGAGAGTTTGAGGGGGAGGCGAAGTTACCGGAGCCATTGAGAGAGATTCTGAGATTGAGAGAGAAATACATGCGATTGAGAGACGTGAGAGAGTGAGACAGGAAACACAGTGAGAGAGGGCTTCGTGAGAGGGACGCCGTGAAAGAGAAACACGTTTTCTTGTTTTTTAAATTCTCAGAACTTTTTTTTTTTTTTTATTTATTATATTTTAATAAAATCTGATTGTTGATGGGTTTGTAAGCCCACGTGATGTTTACTATTAGCACACCCCACAGTACATGTCTTAATTTTCTGCTTTATCTTTGTTGTTTTAAATTCGGTTGGGCTCAACACAGGCCCATTAAGCCTTGTTACGTAAATACCCTAAATCAGTAAATGCACCCCAGTTTTCTTTATTTTATTTTGTGACTTTCTCTAATTTAGTTTTTCTTAATTTTATATTTTGTTAGAATAGTAATTATTTTTGGTGTCCATGTTTATTTGATAGTATTTTGTTTTTATTATTATTATCGTTTACTTTTTTATTATCATTTATTTTATTTTCTTGGGCATATGATAAGAATAGACGGTTTTATTAATATTTGACTTTGTCAATTTTATTTAAACCAATTTGAGGCCATTTTTTATTTTTTATTTATTCTATTCTATTCAATTTATTCTATTTTCAAAAAAAAGAGGGTTATAAAAAATATATATTAGAGAACTATTTAATAAATCTATCCATTTATTTTTCTCTTTTTAGGGGCCGATGATATTACAAAAAGTCACGATAAATCGTTTCCGATTAATCGCGACCCATATGAGGCCATTGCATTTTATTTCTATTTCATATATTTATTTATTTTCTTTCCATTTAATTCATTGTTTTTTTTCTACTTAATTTATTTAATTCATTTTTTTTCCTATTTCATAATTTATTTCACTATTATTTATTACTCATTATTTATTTCTCATATTTCTACACCATACTAACTTAGTTTCAAAAATAATAATTCCTTGGTCCAACGCCAAGTGAACTTCACTTCACATACACTCACACACGTAAGTCGGTCGTTTACGATCGCCGTCTGCACATTCCTTACACTGCACAGCTTTTTTTAACTTAAACAAAATTGTCGCACTGCGCTTGTTTTCCACCCCCGCATTCTCGATCCATATATCGAGTCATAGCCCGGTTACCAAACCTTTTATCTTTGCATTTTCCATTTACTTTATCCAATTTATTTTTGCAAGTTGCAACCTATGCCTTAGACTTAGGAGCTTGCACCCTCATTTATTTACTTTATTTTTTCTGCTTTTCGATCCAAAAGGGAAAGACTCCTGCAGTTGACTCAATGTCATAGGAAGTTTAGCCGTCCCTTATCCTTAGGTCCTTAGCCATTAGGTCCTTAGCTTTTTATTTTACAACTTTTTGTGACTTTCTTAAAGTCACGTGAGTGTTTGCCATAACACTTACCTTCCCTCGCGAACCTTGAGCGTAACCAAGTGTTCGTTAATCCTTAGGAGAACTACGAGTGCTCTGATTCTATACCCGATACGTAGGCATCGATGCGATGTTGTGCGAGCACCATTAGAAATAAAACCTTAGGTTCCCATAATTTTAACAAGCAATAAACAACAATAATACAAATATTAACAAGAGGTTCCCGTAGGATACTGCGGATGCTTAGGATGCTAACACCTTCCCTAAGTATAATCAACCCCCGAACCTAGTTTCTCCTCATTTAGGGTTTTTTACGATCTTTTTCCCTTTTCCCTTTGGATTAAATTAAAGTCGGTGGTGAACATTAAATGTTTTGCGATTCAAGCTCACTTAATAGCTTGGTATCCGATTCTCACCGCGACAGTATGCATACCTTGCATTGGGATTGTAACGAGAAGAGGAGGTATTGATATTTTGTGGTGGGTCCTTCAAAGTAATAAATTCTCCTTTCAACATATGCTGCAAAGCCTGAGCCAATGACATATTGAGCTTGGTAAACTACCTCCTAGGCTTAGGATGATTATTCTGTTGTTGCTCTTGTGGTGGAGGTGTAGGATTAGAAATCAAAACAGCTCCCACAGATTGGTTACGATCATTACGACCACGCTGGCTATACACAACATTGGATTCTTTCTTCCCAGGACGGGGCTTCTTGGTGATACTTGAAGAAGCAACTATTTGAATCTTTCCACTTCGTATCCCACTTTCCACACGTTCTCCAGTCATTATCAGCTCAGTGAAGCCAGATGATGAGCTTCAAATGAGATGACTATAGAAAGGACCAGTCAACGTACTCATGAACATATCAACTAATTCCCTGTCAGTCAAAGGGGGTTGAACTCTACTTGCCAGATCTCTCCATTTCTGAGCATACTCCTTGAAACTTTCTTTGGCATCCATGGACATGCTTTGGAGTTGCATGCGAGTTGATGCTAAATCAGAATTGTATTGGTACTACTTATAGAAAGCTTCAGCAAGATCATTCCAGTTGTGAATGTTGGTACTCTCCAGCTGATAATACCATTCTAGTTGGGATCCAGACAAAATCTCTTGAAAGAAATGTATCCATAACTTCTTATCAGGAGTATGGGGTTGGATTCTTCTGACATAAGACCTTAAATGTAGTTTTGGGCAAGACACACCATCATACACCACAAAAGTAGGAACTTTGAAACCTATAGGAATGGAGACTCCAAAAATCAAACTCAAATCTTCAAAGTCAAACCCAGAATTCTTCTGTAGTTCCATAGCATTCATTATGTCTACCAACATCTTATACTTCTCCTCACTAGCAGGATCATGATAATAGTTCTCCTCAGAATCAGAATCTTCCACAGTATCATGGAGACTACCTCCTTCTCTCTCAGAATTTTCAGACTCAAGATTCTCAACCTTTTCTTCTGTCTTGACAGGACCTCTGAATCTTCTACCCATGTTGATGAGGCCCACTGATTTTCTAGTCTTCTTCTTCTTCTTAGTCAAAAGTGCCTTCAGCTCATCTTGTCCCCTGGACAAGTTCAGAATCATTTCTTGAAATTGTGCATTCTGAGTCTGGAGATCCTTAACAGTTTGTTCGAGAGCCATTTCAGCTGAAATAAACAGCGAGAAGATAAGATACATGTTCATAAGAAACCTGTGATGCAATGATATGGTATGTATATGCATATGCAATGTTTTCAAGGACCGCAGAATTTAAATTTGTTTAAAGAAATCAAAAAACAAAATTTTATTAGTAAGTGTTTAATATAAATTTTCCCCTTGGGCTTACAATGAAAAGAAATAACAATAAAGTACAAAAATAAATATATGGGGTTTTAAGTCTCCCATGGATGATTCCTCTTTGCGTGGAGGTACTTGTTGAGATTTTTCTCCTCTTGAAGTTGCCTTGTTAGCTCCAAAATTCTTTCTTGACCAGCTCTGAAATGAGTCTCAAAAGTATCCCTTTGCTCCTTCAACTGAATCCAGGACTTTTGCAATTCTTCCAAATCAGTGGGCATATCTGGATGAAGGATGGTATAAGGAACATCCCCTTCAGCAACAGGCTTCATAGTGACTGGTAGAACAGCAGGATATGGCATCATAAGAGTCTGAGCACGAGATCGGACCCATCTGAGATAAGGCTCCATAGGAATAGAATACTTTGGCTCCAAAGTGTTGGTGTCAATCCTGTTCACCTTGTTCCAAGCTCGTATAAACCTTTGATGGTAACCCTGAAGATTGTTGTCGTAGTCGAACACAATACCCTGAATAAGCATATCATGAGGACCATTACTCCGAGCATAACCAAACTGACGTAGTGCTAAAGAAGGGTTGTAGGTAATTCCTCATCTTATACCAAGGAGTGGCACATTAGGGAATTCCCCACAACGGTCAATGATAGTAACATTCTCCATAGATCGAGAGCACCAATGAATGTCTGAATGAGAAAGTGACATGATCCTCTTAGACCACCTGAACCCTTGTTCATTCTTCATCACTGATCGAGGAAGGTGAGTAATAAACCACCTAGACAATAAAGGTATGCAGCACATCAGAGTCCCTCTCGCTTTCGTAGTACGAGTGTGAAGAGAATGTAGGATGTCTCCAAGTGATGTAGGCACTGGGTTGTGAGTCAAAAATATGTTGATGGCGTGTACGTCTATGAACTGGTCTGGATTAGGGAACAATACTAAGCCATAGATCAATAGGGCTATGATTTCCTCAAAAGCATCATAACTCATAACCTTTAAGAACACTTGAGCTTTCTCCATCAATACCTTAGCAAGAATACCCTTAACTCCGCTTCTTGTTTCTAGGACAATGTCTGATTTCTTCAGATGTAAGGTTGCAACAATGACTTCAGGTTTAGGCTCCTTCTCTAAGCATATGAAGGGTCTCTGATCAAGGATAGGTATACCCAGTAGTTTGTAGAACTCCTCCATTGTAGGAACCAGCTGATAGTCGGGGAATGTGAAGCAATGATGTTTAAGATCAAAGAACTGAAACAAGACACTCATCATGTCTTCATTGAACCCTGAAGTGACTAGATCCAGTAGGTGACCATGCCTCTTGATAAATTGGGAGTTTTCAGAAACTTGAGAGACCAATTCCTTAAGCTTAGGAGGTATTCCTACAAAATTGATCCGGATAGTATTCCTACGAGCAGAAGCTATGACCTGCAACAAAGAACAAAGATAAATCCTTTGGTCCTTGAAATGGTTAGTGAAAATGCTATGCTTATGATTCATGATGTCATGATGTTATGCTCAATCACAAACATGTGGCACACACAAACAAGTCACACAATAGCCTTAGGTTTGAAGGCTTGCATGAGGTTTAAAGGTAAGTACCCTCCCCTGAAGTTTAGTTGGTTTATCTTGTCCTATAAAAGTAACCAGGTTCTAAGGGATCTCAATATCATTGATCCTTCCCAAGGGTGGTTGTTCAGTAGGCAACTTACTTGCCAACCAAAACCCTCCAAGTTTAGGATCTCAATAAGTGTAGTATCGAATATCAACCAACTTTAGACTTCTCTAAAGCCGGCTACCTCCCTGCTTTCTAAAGGCCAAGATGGGATAACTAAGGTTCTAAAGGTCAGTTAGTGTACTGACAACATATGGAAGCCCCATATTATCCTTAACTTACTTAAGGAACATAAGCACCAACCAAGAAGTCACACTAACTATGGCCACCAGATCAACCATATCGATATACACCGTACAGTTTCCTTGGTCTATTGCCATTTACCTAGGGTACATTATAACCAGTTTCCTTGGTCTATTGCCATTTACTTGAGGTCTTTCATTGACACAAGTCTTCTAATATCTGAAGAGTATCCTTTTGGAACTTTAACTTCACTTAGATACTTACACAATACTTTTTTCTCCTTTCTAGAAAGAGTATATGCAGCAGGTGGTAGATATGTTCATTTTCCTTTCTTCAAGGGTCCTAATTCAGTTATTATCCCCACCGCTATCAAGTCTTTTATTGCTTTAAGGTCATCCTTAAACTTTCCTTGTATATTGAGTAACGTACTAATAACACTGTCAAACACATTTTTTTCAATATGCATAACATCGTGAAAATTTCTTACATACAACGACTTCCAAAAAAAATTTACCTCTTCTTCCACCCTTTCTTGACAAGTGTATGTGCAAAAGGCTTGCCAAACTGAGTACTCACATCTTTCACCTTTTCAAAAATTTTATCACCTGTCAATATATGTGGAGCTCTACATTGTTCTGTGTCTCCATTGAAGGCTTTTCTCCACCCACGATAGTGATGTTTCGAATTTAAGAAACTACAATGACCGAGAAAGACATTCTTTTGACCAAACTCCAATTGCGTCCAATCTATGTTATCTTCACAAATAGGACACGCACATTGACCTTTTATGTTGTACCCTGATAGATTTCCATATGCTGGAAAATAATTAATTGTGCCAAACAACATCGCCCTTAAGTTGAAACTTTATTTCCTATACCCATCATAAACCTCCACACTATTTTCCCACAAAAACTTTAAATCTTCGATTAAGGGTGTCAAGTACACGTCTATGTCATTCCCTAGTTGTTTAGGCCCGGAAATTAACATAGATAACATCATGTACTTACGCTTCATACATAGCCGTGGAGGTAGGTTATAAATCATTAAAATCACGGGCCAAGTGCTTTGTGAGATACTTTGAAGACCGTGTGGGTTCATTCCATCAGAAGATAATGTCAAGCGAAGATTTCTTGCTTCTTTTCCAAATTCAGGATAATCATCATCAATTTTCATCCACTGTGGTGAATCTGCCGGATGTCGAAACTTTCCATCAATAATTATTTCATCTGCATGCCAAGTCAAGTGTCTTGAATCGGTTTCACTACGAAACATGCATATGAATCTCAAAATTATAGGAAAATACCATAAGACTTTTGCTGGAGACAACTTCTTCTTATATCGAGAAACATTGCATTTAGGACACTCATTTAACAATGCATACTCGTTTCAAAACAAGATGCAATCATTTGGACAAGCATGTATTTTATCATAGTTCATGCCAATAGAGCACAACATCTTTTTGGCCTTATATGTTCGATTGGGAAGAACATTATCCTCTGGAAGCATATCTTTCATAAGGGCCAATAACTCTGCGAAACTTTTATCCGACCATCCATTACCCGCCTTTAAGTTGTACAACTTTAATACCACAGACAATCTTGTGAATTTAGTGCAACCATTATACAACGGTTTCTCTGCATCGCTTACCAATCTCTCAAACATTTCAGGACAATCCTTAAGATCATCTTCAAGTGCTTCTGCAATCTCTTCGACTCGATCATAATCGTATGTATTTGTACCATTGTCGTTTGAAGCATAAGTCGTATTATCCTCCGGTTCAACATTCTCATTACTTTTCTCACCATGAAAATCCCAACATGCATATGTCAACCTTACCCACAAAACAATAACCCAAACAAGTACATTTCATTCGACTGGGTCTTTGGCGTGCGCAACAACAAACTTAACAAATTCCGATACCCCATTCTCGTACTTTTCCGACAATCGATTTGAAGACATTCATTTCTTATCCATAGTTACACTAATTAAACTAAACACAAACAAAAATAAAAAATATTTACCTGTAGGGAAACGATCTGACTTTTACACTTTGATCACAAATAACCCCTATATATAGAAATTTCAATAAGTTAGAAACCCGTGCGGTCGCATGCACTAGTTTGTTCCTAGTAACACAATACACTATCATATATAGTTACATCACTCTTCATAGTTCATACATTCCATATATTTTTATATTTTACACATTATTTATATACACGTTATTACTATACAACAATCATAATAACCACAATAAGAATTATCTAATTATTTTCATACATTTCATACACGTTATTACTACACAACAACCATAATAAGAATTATCTAATTATTTTCTAAGAACAAGATTAGATAGTTTTTCTTAATTACTATACATGAACCACAATAAGAACTATCTAATTATTTTCTAATAACAAGATTAGATATCATAACAATTACATATCCAAGACAAAATTATACCAAGTTAATAAAAATACAAACAACCATTTAAAATTATAAACCCGGTAAATCATTCAAAATCCATAACTTTATTTCACTAATCCAAAAACAGCAAAGCCTCTTATTCGGTTATTATATAACTTTATTAAGAATATTAGTTAAAGATGTATCTCAAGTAATAGTAATGAATTCACCACTTATATGCATCAATTTTGTAAAATTATCCATATAATTTGTAGATATTTTTGTACAAAAAAGATGTGTCTAAAATAAAAAGGGACAAATATTTTTTGATTCAATAATGTTTCTAAACAATTTGAGGGCAACGTGCTAAGCATAAACGGATCAAAATGGTAGGAACAACATGGAACATGAGTCATACTCAGTTCATATAGACATCAGAAAACACAGTCCAATGATTTGTTTTCATTATTTTTTAACATAACTATAGAGAACATGTTCCCAAAACCATTTCAAAATGAGTTCAATTAAAAATCCAAATATATTCAACCTTGAAGTTCAAATCAAACCCTTAATAATACAAACCAAGACTAGATGTCAAAACCTAGTAATGATAATGACAAAGATTGTGTTATAAACAATCAATTTTCTGTTTAAAAAAATGATAGAACAAGAATGAAAATTAATTTTTTGTTTTCATCACTTAACCTACAATAAACAACACATAACAAGATTCCCAAACAACCTACACCAAGAACGACAACAACAGAACAACAACAACAACAACACAAAAACCAACAACAGAACAACAACTACAATGTACCCTAACTATCAACAACAACAAGAACGATTAGATATGAAGGCAAGAACAACATCAACAACAACATACAACTTCAGTCACGAAAATGAACAAACGACGTACCTCAACCACTTCAACATGTTCAGTCACGAACTAACAACAACTTCAGTCACGAAAATGAACGAACGGACGATGAATAATGAACAACTTCAGTCACAAAAGCAATGAGCAAAAATGGGAAAGAACCAGCAATGAGCGAAAGCAATGAGAAAAAGTTTTAGCAAGGGTTTCTGAAAATGATTAGAAAAATTTTATATTTTAATTTATGATTGACTTTAGAGAGTGTTTTTCATTGAGAGCGCTTTATAAGGTCTATGACAGTTTTTACCTTAGAGAGCGATTTCCTTACAAAGCGCTTTCTTAGGTTTCTGAAAATATTTAAAAATTTATTTTAATAAATTACCTTACAGAGCGCTTTCTCTAAAAAGTGTTATCTAAGGTTAAGATGAAAATGTCAAAAAATATTAAAATGAGTCTAGGGCGAAGGGAATTCAAACCTCAGACCCAATGCAGACACACAAACCTTCTTGACCAGTGGTGATACACAATCACCATTAATTATACTCTCTTCATTTGTATATAATGTCAATAAGTAATAATTTTAAATATAATTTAAAATAAATTAAAATATAATTTTAATATATTAAATATAATTTGATATATCAATATAATTTTAAATATATTTTAAATTTATATATTTTAAATTATATATTAATATAATTTTTATATATTAAATATAATTTATATAATTTAGATAAATTGAAATTTTTGTATTTAAAACATATATATTTAAATATATTATTTGAATAATTTTAAATATAGTTTAAAATAAATAAAAATATAACTTCAATATATTAAACATAATTTGATATATTAATATAATTTCAAATATATTTTAAATTAATATATTTTAACTTATATATTAATATAATTTATATATATATATATATATATATATATATATATATATATATATATATAAAATCAAAATGTTTGTATTTAAAATATATATATTTAAATATAATTTAAAATAAAATAAAATAAAATATAATTTAAATATATTAAATATAATTTGATATATTAATATAATTTAAAATATATTTTAAATTAATATATTTTAAATTATTTATTAATATAATATATATATATATATATATATATATATATATATATATATATATATATATATATATATTAAATATAATTTAAAATTAAAATGTTTGTATTTAAAACATATAAAATAATTTAATTTGATTAATTACCTTTGAGAGCGCTTTCCTAAGAAAGCGTTTTCTTAGGTTTCTGAAAATATATTATAAATTATATATAAATATAATTTATATATATATATATATATATATATATATATATATATATATATATATTAAATATAATTAAAATAAATTAAAATGTTTGTATTTAAAACATATATATTTAAATATATTATTTGAATAATTTTAAATATAATTTTAAATAAAATAAAATATAATTTAAATATATTAAATATAATTTGATATAGGGTTAAATATGTTTTTGGTCCCTATAAATATCTCAATTTTCATTTTTAGTCCCTATTAAAAAATAATATATTTTAGTCCCTATAAATTTTGTATGCATGCAATTTTAGTCCCTATTGTTTTCTAAAATTTTGACAATTGTTTAATTACCCTAAAACTTTTAAATTTTTGAATAATTTATTTCATCCATATTTAGAATACTATAAAATATTTATGTATTCAATTTTAGAGTTTTTTAAAAGGAGAAGAATTAAATATGAATTTTTTAAATTTCAAAATATAATGATAAAGGTAATGGAAATTCGACTTAGAAATCAAATTTTGAGTTCTTTTTTTTCGAGAAACTTTTTATAATATTCTAAAGATGACTGTAAATTAATCATATAAAAATACATATTGGTTTAACAGAAGGAACTATAACTACGTGCATAATAATTTTGTTGGGATTAAAATATAATATTTTTTTAATAGGGACTAAAAATGAAAATTGAGATATTTATAGGGACTAAGAACATATTTAAGCCTTTGATATATTAATATAATTTAAAACATATTTTAAATTAATATATTTTAAATTATTTATTAATCTAATTTATATATATTAAATATAATTAAAATAAATTAAAATGTTTGTATTTAAAATATGTATAATAATTTAATTTAATTAATTATATTAGAGAGTGTTTTCCTAATAAAGCGTTCTCTTAAGTTTCTGAAAATATTTAATAATTTATTTTAATAAATTACCTTAGAGAGCGCTTTCTCTAAAAAACGCTTTCTAAGGTTAAACTGAAAAATATTAAAAAGAATTTGAGGCAAGGGAAAATCGAACCTCAAACCCAATGCAACCACACGAACCTCCTTCACGAGGGGTTCTACGCCCTCGTCCATTAAATATACTCACTTCATTTGTATATAATGTCAAAAAATAATAATTTAAAATATAATTTAAAATAAAAATAAAAATAATTTAAATATATTAAATATAAATTGATATATTAATATAATTTAAAATATATTTTAAATTAATATATTTTATATTATATATTAATATAATTATATATATTAAATATAATTTATGTAATTTAGATAAATTAAAATGTTTGTATTTAAAATATATATATATTTAAATATATTATTTGAATAATTTTAAATATAGTTTAAAATAAATTAAAATATAATTAAAATATATTAAATATAATTTGATATATTAATATAATTTCAAATATGTTTTAAATTAATATATTTTAAATTAAATATTATTATAACTTATGTATATTAAATATAATTTAAATAAATTAAAATGTTTGTATTTAAAACATATATATTTAAATATATTATTTGAATAATTTTAAATATAATAAAATATAATTTAATATAATTTAAATATATTAAATATAAATTGATATATTAATATAATTTAAAATATATTTTAAATTAATATATATTAAATTATATATTAATATAATTTATATATATTAAATATAATTTAAATAAATTAAAATGTCTGTGTTTAAAACATATATTTTTAAATATGTTATTTGAATAATGTAAAATATAATTTAAAATAATTTAAAATATAATTTAATATAATTTGAATATATTAAATATAATTTGACATATTAAATAATTTAAAATTCTTTTCCCTACCTAAAGGGCGTGGGTTCGATCCCCATTTTGTCATTTTTTGCGATTCTTGATATTGTTTAGTATAATTGTGCCAAACAACAAAGACAACGCTTTTATTAAAAAGCGCTGCTATAGGTCTTTGGACAAATAAATTACAATAAAGTGTTTTCTAAAGCATCACCTTAGAAAACACTTTAAGAAAAAGCACTCTCTAAAGGGTCACCTTAGAAAGCACTTTCTAAAAGCGCTGTCTAAGGTGACTCTTTAGAGAGCGTTTTTTTTTTCCGAGTGAATTTTCCTAAGACCTATAACAGTTCTTTTTAATGAAAGCGCTGTCTTTTTTGTGCTGCGAAAAGCTATTTTTGACATAGTGTATAACAACAAATATAATAAATTTAAATTACGTCTCTCTCTCTCTCTCTCTCTCTCTCTCTCTCTCTCTATATATATATATATATATATATATATATATATATATATATATATATATATATATAATATGATATTTTCATAAATTATCTTAAGGAGTTTAAGGAATCAACTTTACTTATCACCATAGGATCAACTTTAAATCATGACTTTGCTCAAAGACCCATTTATGTATCTTAGAATCCACTTCAATGATTGTCAGTGTGCATTCCTAGGATTTGTCATATACCTGCTTACAAGACTCACTTCATACACTATGTCTGGCCTCATACAAACTATAACATACATCAAAGAACCTGCTATACTAGCATATGGAATGTTATTCATATAGGCTCTTTCGACTTTAGTACTAGGACTTTGAGTCATACTCAAATTGAACTGCGGATTAGTTGGTGTTACAACAGGCTTTGAATTCGACATACCAAACTTGTCGAGAACCTTTAGTTGGTATGTCTCTAGATATAAGAATAATCTCAGCTGTTTTCTATCTCTTTGGATGTCAATCTCAAGAATCATAGAGGCAGCTCATAAATCCTTCATGTTGAAATCCTTATCGGGTTCAGCATTTACCTTCATAATATCCTCGGCATTATTGTTTGCTATGAGGATGTCATCCACATAAAGCAACAAAATAACAAGTGAACCTCCAGGTTAAAATCTAAGGTAAACATAGTGGTTGAACTGGCTCCTAATGAAACCTATGTGTGCCATAAACTTGTCCAATATCGTATTCCATTGTCAACGAGATTGTTTCAGGCCATATACCGACATATTCAACTTGTACAAATAATATTACTTTCCCTTTTCTGCATTACCCTTAGGTTGCCTCATCGATATTATTTCATCTAGATCACCATACACGAAGGCTATATTCACATCCATTTGTTCAAGTTCTAGGTCGAACTTTGCCACCATGGCTAAAAATATTCTAATGGATATGTGCTTTATAACATGTGAGAACACATCATTGAAGACAACACCTTCTTTCTAAGTGAACCCCCTAGCTACCAACCTTTCCTTAGATCACTTCGACATCACTCATTTGATTCTTTCCTTAACCTTGAAAATTCACTTACAGCTGACTAACATGGCCCTTATAAGTTTCTTGACCAACTTCTGAGTGTTATTATCATTAAGAGATTTTATCTCATCATCAACGACTTTAAGCCATTCAGTATTGTCTCGACTCCTTATAACTTCTATATAGTCTCTAGGTTCTTCATCCAGAATCTCACTTGCAAAGATTAAGGCATAAGTTATGAGATGTGCATAACCAAGTCTCTGAGGTGGCTTAATGATTCTTCTTGACATGTATCTTGCTAGCAGGTAATCATTATCAGTTTCCTCATCTTCATCAATACCTTGTGCTTTTTCTTCGACTTCATATAGGTTATGCAACCCATCATCACTATGCTCCACCTCAACAGGAATCTCTTTTTGTTCCATCTTTTCTCCGAAGATCTTCATACTTAGACTAACATCATTAGTTTTCTTGAATGTCGTTTTTGCTTCATTAAAAACTATATCTCGACTTGTGATTCACCCTTTATGACCCTACTCTTTTCAGAATGGTTCGATTAAACCTTTTAGCAAAACTATTTTTTTTGGAGTAGTTATAATTGTTTTATGCCTTGTAATACCAGACATAGCACAATAGTTGTCGAAAGCTTCATTGCAAAATTCAATACCATTGTCTGTCCTCAACCTCTTGACCTTCCTACCAGTATGGTTTTTAATCAGGGTCTTCCAACTTTTGAAATTTTCAAGAGGTTCATCAATAGCTTTCTGAATGAATACCCATACTTTCGTGAGTAATCATCAGCTATGGATAGAAAATATCTTGCACCTGAGTGTGAATGATTTCTTGCAAACCCCTAATGATCATCATAGATATAATTAAGGGATACATGTGTTCATTGTTTACCTTTTGTTAAACTACACCTACAGGATTTACCAAATTCACAAGGTTAAAAAAACTCTAGTTTTTCGACCTTGTCACCACATAGCAGATTTTGTTTTGACAATTCGACCAGGCCTCTTTCACTAACATGACCAAGTCGTTTGTACCACATCTTAGTCTTTGACACATGTTTTATGTATACCATATTAGTTGAACCACTTACAACCTCAATCTCAAGGGTATACAAGCCTTGTCTTTTGATGTATCTCAAGACTTCCTTCGATCCCTTTATCACCTTTAGG
This sequence comes from Lathyrus aphaca, assembly GCA_963966055.1. Taxonomy (NCBI): domain Eukaryota; kingdom Viridiplantae; phylum Streptophyta; class Magnoliopsida; order Fabales; family Fabaceae; genus Lathyrus; species Lathyrus aphaca. Next base: position 72,765,181 of record OZ014519.1, read on the forward strand.
ATGTCTTGTTCTCCTTTGAAAACATATCCTTTCTTTTCAAATTCACCATGATAAATATAATTTCTCTTAAGTTCAAATACATACATGACATCAATCAATAGCCTTATTGACTCATCATGGAGTTTGAATCATACATATTCAATTCCTAAAAACTTGGGGGCTCTATTGTTCCCCGAAAAAATTGATCCATCATCTTGATCACATAATTCCTCAAACACGTCTTTGTTTGGAGTAATGTTCCAAGTACAACCTGAATCCATAATTCATTCCTTGCTAGAGTCACTGCTTGAAACCACAAGGACATCTGATGATTCATAATCATCTTTCATAATGGTTGCATTACCATTATCCTTTCCACCACGATTATTCAGTCGATCAGGGCAAGCCTTTCTTATATGTCCCTCCTTCTTACAATGATAACACCTAATTGCAGAAGTATTACCACCATAAGAATTTTGTAGAACCTTACATTTCTTCCTCCCATACTTGCCATCTTTATTTGAGGATTTTCCTTTGACGAACAATCCTTTACAACTAGGAGATGGTTTATGCTCCTTTCTTTCATTTGGGTTATTCAAATACAAGGTTGATTGAACTTCATCAAAGGTAAAAAAAGTCGCTTCCATACAATATAGTTTCATTGAAGTGAGCATGAGATCTTGGTAAAACACACAATAATAACAAAACTTGATCTTCATCATCAATCTTGACCTCAATGTTTTCAAGATCAAGAATCAACTTGTTGAACATATTCAGCTTCTCACCCAAAACTTTGTCTTCACTTTTCTTAAATTAATACAAAACTTACTTCAGGTAGAGACGATTGACCAAGGATTTGTTCATTTACAAAACATCGAGTTTGCTCCACACATCTGTTGCATTTTTCTCCTTTGAGACCTGTCGGAGAACCTTATCACCAAGGCTCAATATGATGGCACTATGAGTTTTCTCGACCATAGTCATACTCTCCTTCTTCGTTAGGGAAACATCCATCTTCTCTAATCCTCTCAACACTTATAACTAACCTTGATGAATCAGTAGGGTTTGCATCTTCAAGTGCCATAGACCGAAATCATTCACACCGGTGAATTTTTCAATGTCATACTTTGTTGACGAGATTTTCCACACTCACCGCACCAATTTATTGTGAAAACGATGCTTGGAAAATAGAGTATGATCGATTTCTTGATCAATAAGAAAACCACAAAGAAAAAGAAAATAAAACGAAAAGAGAACGGCAAATCAAAGTGATTAAAAAAACTTGATTCTTGATTCAATTACACATTGAGAAACAACGTTTACAATTGAATCTCAACCACATCATTTTTTCCTTTTGATTAGGATTATCAGGAATTGTTGGAGAAGTGATGAGTAATATACTATTTATAGAAATATTAAACCTTAGTTTTCAACAACCATACTAAACACTTGACTCAACATATTAATACAATTCAACATGTAAACCTAAACAACCTAATATATTTTGACAACTACACCAACTATTCGACTTAAACATAACCCTTCACTTCGATAGTTTATAATCCATAAGCTATATATACTTGTATAATTTATAAAAGATGATAATGTAATTTTCAAATCTTTTTCTTTTTGGATTTACAAAACAAAATCTTTGTATGCTTGGTTCAAAGCAATCTCATTACTATTGATTAAGCATGTAATTTCTTCCCCTAGATTTTTCTTTGGACTAAATATTAATAAATGGGAGAATATATCAGCCGTATGAAATGATGGGTCCAAGCTATTTTTATTGCAGTTCCACATTATCTGTACACCACAAAAGGGTGGAAGGCCCACATGTTTGTACTCTTCAATTCTCCACCTATGTTGGCTATCTTCATATAGTTAGTTTAATTATTATTTTTGAAAATATAATGAATTTTTTTCACAAAAATAATAATAATAAATAATATGTATTCTAAAATAATTAAATTGGTATATCTTTGTGTGTACTCAAATCAATTTTATAGGATTGGGACATGCAGTGTTGTTCTTAGAGAGAGCATGTCACATCTAGCTGGAAAGTTGGTGCGATCCATACTTGCATTTCTTTACTTTGTTTGGCTTATAATTTCCTAACATAAATCAAATCATGCTTTTTCCATAAGCATATTTAGCTTTTTTAGTCAAGTGGAGTAGCACTTTTAGGTCTTCTCTTGAGATCTTTCAGGTTCCTAGATAAGATTGTGTGTGATGATTAGATATTGTTCCAAGACATTAGTAACCTTTGTTTGTTCCAATTAAATTACTAATCTATGTCTAGTGCGATGAAAGAAAACGTTGAGGATTTTATTCCTAAATTTGGACATCCAATAGCAAGTGAGATTATTGTTAGATTTTAATAATGACTTCCACTTAGAGGAGCATTTATGTTTGTTTGTTGGTTCTTCTCATCTGGACTTTTGAGTAGCACTAGTTCATCTTTGGGCCCAATTGCTTTCTTAAAGGGATTACTCTATTCATTTTTAGTAGGGTTCACCTAGTGAAAAAAAAAATGTCCATACAATTTGGAACTTAATTTCCGGACTTATAAAAATTGTAATCAAATTCAAGTCTTGGAACAAGTCATAAATGAATATATTCGAAGGTTAAGCTCCGTAGTTTTTTTTTACAAAAGTTAACTTTCGAAATCCTCTATACTATCCCACACCGTAAACAATTGCAGGAATGTGAAGAACAACAAAAATTAAAATAAATCTTTTGTTATAACATACATAAAATATGTAATATTATATAGGTTTTTGTTGATGTAAATCTAATATTGCATTTCAACATCTTTAGAATATTAGCGGTCGATCTCGCAATCGTCGATCCACCTCGATCAGACCCTTTGTTTCATAACGGCGAAATGTACGTCACATAACCGTTAAATTTTTATCCGTCTTTAGCTCAAATTTGTTGAAATGTATCTTCCCCTCATTGTCAGTTGAGGGTGAACGATAATGGAGCTTCACAACTCTTTCATTATCTGTGTATCACAAGAGATTCTCTTGTGTGGATTTCAGGATAAGAGGGGTGATCTATGTGAACCTAAATTCAAGAGGAGACCTCTCGCCGTTGAAGTATAGAAATCTGAGATATGAATATTGAGACATTTTGTGGTTTTAGTGAACAACATGAGTGATACTCATATTTATAGAAGTTTTAGATTAGTAATGATCTTAGAAACTCAATCTTGTTTCAAAGGATATTCCAGAAATAATTAACTTCCGAAATAACTCATTTACATTAAAAAAATACATAAGAAAAAGGATTTGTTTGAAACTTAAATTCCATATTTACCCCATGTTAGTAGTTGTTTTGCGAAAATTATTTCGGCATAATGTTTTATTCACAAATATAAACTTTTTTTATTAACAAACAAAATTTTACAACTAATATTTATATAATTAATGTTGGATCAATATACATTAAAAAGTATCAAAATATATTCAAATTACATCATTGACAATAACAATTCAATATTACATATAAAAAAATGATGTTTGAACCTAAATACATTATTAGATAAAAACTAAAATGCATAAAAACATGTGTCACCACCTATATGGATGGTTTCGACTTTGACTTTCGCTTATTTGATTCTCTTTCAATCTTGCTCAATTTGATAAATTCTCTCATCCTATCCAAAAATTTATTTGGTTAAGTTTCAACTTCCTTTGTTGAATGAGTTGTCTACTCTTGTGATGTATGTGGTATAGGACACCCCAATTTCAAATAAACTTGAACAAAATGTAGTGATTTTGAAAGTTACCGAATGCGCCGTTTTTTGTGGTTGCGAATCACGACCGTTTGCGGCTACAGTTCAATTCATTTTTTTATCCTATGAAGTTAATTAAGAAGTTTAATAGAAGTCTCCAACTAACCCTGCTTGCAAACCGAGTTTAAACAGATGACTGTTAATTTACAGATGCTACCAAGAGACCGGGGTCACCTTTTAGCTTATTAACACTAAGTTTAGAAAATATTTATTGTTCTTGATATCTGGTGGTGGGGTATGGAATTTGGGATTAGGAGTGTGTTGAGACATGGTAAGATAAGTGAGATTTGTGTTTTTGGTATTTTGGAGGATTCTAATGTTTTTAGATAGGTATGAGGACCTAATTGTTGTTTTTTTGTTTGGTGTGCTCGCAAAGATCTTACGACCTTTTTCCTACGTACCCCCAAAAAGATAATTGAGGGATCAGAGTATCGTAGTTCCTCCTAAGGTTAAGGCTAGGAGGAAGGTTGATTTGTATCTTGATCAAAGCACAAGATGATGATGCTCAAAGGTTTTGCTTGAATTGCATAGCTCAAGGCATAACCTGAATATGGTATCTTGATTTGCATAGCTCAAGAAAGGCTGAATGGGTACCCTAAATTGCATAGCTCAAGGAGGATTTAATGTTTATCTTGAATTGCATAGATCAAGAAAGGATGCATGTTGACCTGAATTGCATAGCTCAAGAAATATGGATTTAGGTGGATGTCTTAGTTATAATCTAAATGTATGATTGTATTGAGTGATCTTAGTTATAGTCCAAGTGTATGACTGAATTGGTTTAACTTAGTTAGATTCCAAGACTATGACTGTAATTGTTTGACTGTAAAATGTTTAACTTTTTGTTCCTTGATTGAAGCCCAAGGTTGAAGCAGAAAGACTCAGTAGAGAGAATTTGTCATCTCTAAAGACAGAAGAATTCATTTATATGTGCCTTGATCGAAGCCCAAGGTTGAAGCTGAATAAAGAAAAGTGACAATATGGGGAAAGTTTTATCTGTATCCTGATTTGGAAGCCTTGGTGTGAAGCTTATTTGTGAGAGACTGACTCTTGATTTATCTGTATCCCGAATGAAGCCTAGGATGAGAGGCTGAAAATTTGTGGGAGACTGACTCTTGATGAAGAGTGTTGGTATATTTTTTTATAGAGTTGAGGTCATCAGACTTTCCTTTATCTGGGGACGTTCAATTGCTTAGAATCCAATAAGAGGCTATCTTGGTCATCCATCAGGGAGAGGGAGCCTATTGTATGTGTTTGAATCTAAGGATTTATTCATATGCTTTTAGGAAGCATTTAAGGATCCTTGAATTTAAGCCCAAGAGGAGGCTATGTTACCTTTAAGAGGCCCATGGGTCCTTGAACAAAGCCCAAGAGGAGGCTATGTTTTTCCCTAAGAGGATTCTAAGTTATTCAAAGGTTTGGTATGGTGATTTTGACAATAACCCAGTTGCTTAGAGATTCTAGCAGATATGCAAATATATAGATAAAATATGCATGAAGATAAATACATGTGTTAGTGAATGTGTTGAACATTTTTTAGTATGTCATTTCTATGGTTTGAGTATTCTTAAGTGATTTTTAAGAATGATGTTAGGAGTTACACTGAGAAACAGAGGCCCAAAATCCCAGGGGAGAGAGATTATAGATAAGTTTTATTGTATCCTCTTTGATGATTAAGAAATATTTTATTATCTTTGTTTTAGTATGAGATAAAGAAACATAGTTTTAATTCAGAAATCTATTATAACAAGCAAACAACAGTTTAAGAAAACAGCGAGAAGTTAGAAACAGAAGAGATGGCTCAAAAGCCAATAATACGGCTTATACATAAGGATGCGTATGGAAGTTTGTTTGTATTTTATTATATGATGATTTCATATACAGGGTAGGACTTGGGTGATGAGAACTGCCTACCGCCTAGAAAGTAATTTTACTTGGTTGTGGGCTCGGTCTAGTAGCGGGTCTATTAGATCTTTAGTCATAAAGATGAAAAAAGAAAAAGGGATAGGACTTGTAAAAAAGTGGCCCATGAATCTCTGTTTAAGAGATTGAGAAACTGTTTAAGAAAACAATATGGGGGATCAAGACTTATACGGAAGCCTGACAGAGTTTTAAAACAGACCGGAGAAAGTTTAAAACAAAAAATGGGTCCTAAACATAAATGATTCCCCATGACACATTTTGACAGTTCATTTTATAAAACAAAAAATATGTGTAAAAATTCAAAGAAAGAAATTCACATAGGAAGTTTATAGTTTATTGAAAAAGGCGATCGAGCCGAGTTTTTGAAAATAGCCGGTATAAACCCTAATGGTCTATATTTCAAAAATGGGTTGGTCTCACACTATAATAGAGTCTAATGAGTGTAAAAACAATTGAATTTTTAAGGTGTAAGATTAAAAACCTTAAATTTCTATTTTATCATTTAATTTTTGAATAAAAAATGATAAAAAATAATTGAAATTTTCAAACAATAAAGAAAAACAAGTTATAAACTTGGATCAAGGTTTGCAAAATTTTGTTTTATCCATGAAATAAGTTGTAATTCAATTGTGTTTGAAAAATCAAGAAGAAGAATAATTTATAAATGTTGAAAGACAAATAAAAATTAATTCTTTGTGAAAATTTAAAATATATTTTCTTGTGATTTTTTCATGGAATAAAATAATAAAACAATTTTTGAATTAATGAAAAAAGAATCATTCAATAACTCCAAAAATTCTGAAAGTTATTAATTTTTGAAATCAATTGAAATAACTTAAAAATTCAAATATTTGAAAATTTGAAAAAGGCGCCAAAAACAGCCGAAGAACACGCGTGTGTTCTTCATCTTGCCCAGATTTGTAAAAATGATCTTATCTCATGGAATAGGCATTCATTTGAGATGAAATAAATATCAAAGTTGTGTGTTTTGATCCCACGAACACAGTGGAACACATTAATTATATTTATTTTAAGTGTGGATTTAAAAATCAGTGATGAACACTGAAGAACCCTAATTTGCAAAAACTAACATTAAATCTCATACAAAGTATTTTTTTATGCAATTTTTTGAGGGGAATTAATAGAAACATGATAACAAACATTTGGCAAAATTATTGTGCGAGAAAATATGCATGCATTATGAGATGACCAAGTTTAGGCTTACTTGAATGTCGTAGCAGCAAGAGAAATTTGATTTTTGAGTTGGAGGTGTTACAGAGATGGTGTGATGATCTGAACATCTTCCTTGGAGGATGTTGAGTGGATTGCAAGTTTTGAATCACTTTGAAACTCCTTGGATCAAGTTGTGGAATCCCAGTTGTAGAATGAAGGCATAATGGCTTGGTTGAAGGGTAATTTTTGGTTAAAGGTGTTCCATAGGTGATCTAAGTGTTTGAACACCTTATATACATCATATGTGACATGTTTAAGTGTTTTGTTTGAGTTTATAGTGGCCACAACTCAAAACTCGACGGTGTTTACTCAAAATATCAAGTTTTGAGTCTTTTGAAGGAATGAAGAGAAAGCTATGAATTGTGAAGCTTTGGAGTGATTTTTATGATCATTGAAAGTCTCTATTTATAGGGGAAAGAGACTTGTTGAAGTGGTTTTCCTCATGATTAATGGCTAAGGCTTGGAAGCTTAGTCATGGCTATGCATCATTCCTTGTTACTTAAGACACCCAATTGCTATCTCAAATAGATCAGTCTAGCCTTGGCCAAATTACACATTCTGCAGACATTTTAATCTTTGTTTATGAATGGAAATTGGTTGAAGTTCATAAGATTCTAGGATATCCCTTTTTGAAGTTTTTTGGCCCTTGGATCAAGTGATAGGTGTTGAAACTCATGAATGCAAAATAGAAGCTTATTGGTTCTAATCATGAATTTGCAGGTTGGCTCAAGTTTGTAATGATGGTTAAGATGCTCTTAACCAGTTGATCTTATCCTTGACTCATAAAATCTCAATTTCAAGTTTTATCAAAAAAATCTGTTTTTGCAAAACAATTGTGACATGGTGTGTTTGGCAAGGAATTTCTTCATGCTCAAGTGAGATCTTTTCATGCCAATTAGTTCTTTAAATTGTTGGTATGATTTTTTAACAACATTGGTGTTTTCGCGAAGATCTATATCAACTTGGAACTATGTCAAAAAAAGTCTTAGAGTTTTAATATTTTGATTGTTTTTTAACTTAAACAGATTTTGTCTAAATGTTGAAACATTCAACTTTATTTTTTATTTTTTATTTTGACCATCCTTCAACTTAAAATCCATGAAGAATTGGAGTTTTATGTTGTTGAATCTTTAGTAGTTTGTAATAAAATATTTCATTTGAGCTTTGGTTCACAAAAATTTGATGCGTGGATCACAAGTTATGATGCTTGGAAGTAGGGTACATGCACACTTTTTCTCATAACTTAGAAAATTTTCCAAATTTTCTAAGTTAACACCTTTTACAAGTTACCTCAAAATTCTTGATTTTTTATGATCAAATTCATTCATGGACCAAATATTCTTGTACTATAGGTCATGGGAATCATTCTAGGTCAAAAGTTTAAATTTTGACTTTTTGGTCCAAATGAAAATTACACTGGATACCCCTGACTTTTGATTTTTTGACTGAGCATCCCCTGAGGCATTTCAAACTTGTGAATGGACTTCCAAGGTATATGTGAGCTATTTAAATAATTCCCTATGATATTGGCTCATGTTCAGATGTAAATTTCCATTTTGGGTTCCCCGGTCAGTTAAAACCCTAATTTGGGCACGGTGAAACCCTAATTTTGGGATTCTTGAGCTCTGCATCCTTTGATATTGATTCATACTTGTAGATGGTCTATTGGGGTTATGTTGAGCTCCTTTAATGACATGTGGACGTCTTGGCCTATTTTCCCATGAAAATACTCCTTTGGAGGGCACAGTCGACTAAAAACCCTAATTTGTGACATTAAGGCCTCAAGGCTCTAATCATTGATAATTTGTGCAATCTTTGCATGAATCCTCACCATTTAAGATTCCTTGATCCTTTAAGGATGTTTGAAAGGTTTAAAATCTTAGGAATTTATGATTGATCATTTTCTTGAATTCTCTGAGGGACTCAGGAATCCTGATTCACTATAGGGATGTGACCCGGTAAACTTCAACATTGTCCATTGAGCTAATGGGTGTTTGGGTATGTTAGGGTCAAAATTTAGGGTATGACAGATTCCCCTATTTAATCTTCTTGGAACCAAAGATAATAATTGTGAAATCATTGGAAGATTAGGGGTACAAGAGGATTAAATATCTAGAATACCCGAAATTTTGATCTGAAGATGCTAGGATGTAACGTTGTTGTAGAGGTTCAAGTTATCAAAAGCTTGAGGACTGGTATCCTGTCCAGGACAGAACTAGAGATAAGACGCTTTAAAATTCGACTATGATTATGCAAAATATGAATGCAAATACAATTATGTATGAATGAATGAATGTGTATGTTGACAAAACAGACATAACACACAGGAAGATGAGGGAGACAAAGAATACTAGGACGATCTAAAGATGTAGTATTACTGTAGATTTTGATGGGTTGCTCATTGTAAAGGGGAGCTCATGTCCTTTCCTGGAATTCTAGGAATATGATTCCGCAGGGAGATACAAGTTCGTACTCTCGAGACATTCTAGAAGTTTGGTTGATTTTGGAGCAACTGAATGATTTCCTTTCACGTTCACAGACCAAAGGAAATTGTCATCTTTATTTTGAAATTAAAAGCAAAGTAAATTCATTTTTATTTAAAAGTAAATTAATTCAAAAATATCATTTTTTAAAGCGGAATAATAAAAGAGTTGCAAACAAATGGGACAAGGCTCAAATTTTCATATAAATAATGGTAATCAGCCGAAAACATGATCCCACAGAGTATTACAAAGTAGAAAATGGTAATTTATATGAAACATAATGATCTTTATCCTTCTACCAATCCTGAGTTCGGAGTCTTCAGAACTTTCGTTGATGATGACTTTGATAAATGACTTTCTTCTAATTATCCAATCTGGTTGGATGCAATTACTTGCCATGAATCTCTAAAATTTTGCATAGATTTTTCTAGAGGTTTTTTTTTTTGAATTGTTTCTTATTTTTTCCTGGACCACCCTTTCGGGTTTTCATTCTACCGAGACTGTTTTATTTTAATTTTTAGGAGAAGTATTTCTTGACTACATCAACGTCTGAGAAGGCTTTTTTTCAATTTTTAGGATAAGTGAATTCCTCACCGTCAATTGTTGCGAGTATCAGGGCACCGCCTGAGAAGGCTTTCTTGACCACATAGGGACCGTCATAATTCGGAGTCCATTTGCATCGAGAGTCAGTGAGAAAAAAATTGGATTTTCTTGAGCGCAATATCTCATTCTTTGAAGACATGAGGTTAAACCTTTTTGTTAAATGCTTTCTTCATTCGTTGCTGGTATAACTAACCATGACATAGGGCAGTTATTCTCTTTTCTTCTATCAGATTGAGCTCGTCGAATCTGCTTTGGCACCACTCAAATTTTGTGAGTTTGGCCTCCATCAATATCTTTAATGATGGGATTTCAACTTCTATGGGGAGCACTGCTTCCATGCCATATACTAGTGAGAAAGGGGTTGCCCCTGTTGAAGTGCGAACAGAAGTTAGATATCCATGAAGTGCGTAAGGGAGCATCTCGTGCCAGTCCTTATATGTCACAACCATCTTCTGGACAATTTTCTTGATATTTTTATTGGCGGCTTCCACTGCATCATTCATCTTTGGCCAATAAGGAGAAGAGTTATGGTGTTCGATTTTAGACTCTACGCACAATTCCTTCATCATTTTGCTGTTCACGTTAGACCCATTATCAGTAATGAGTTGACTCTGAACACCATAACGACAAATGATATTATTTTTGGTAAATCAGACGACCACTTGTCAGGTTACATTGGCATATGATGATGTTTCGACCTACCTGGTGAAGTAGTCAATGGCTACTAGAATGAACCGATGTCCATTTGAAGCTTTGGGTTTGATCATTCCAATCATGTCGATTCCCCAAACTGAAAATGGACATGGCAAAAATAGAGCCTTGAGAAGTGTTGAAGGCGTATGAATCTTTCCAGCATAAATTTGACATTTATGACATTTCTTCGCATGCTTGCGACAATCTTCCTCCATTGTGAGCAAGTAGTATCCTTCTCGGAGTATTTTCCTTGCCATCAAATGTCTGTTGGTATGAGTACCAAAGGATCTTTCATGAATTTCTTTCATGACCATTTCTGCTTTGCGCTCGTCTACGCATCTGAGTAGAACCATGTCGAAGTTTCTCTTGTAAATTATATCTTGGTTAAGGAAGAAATTGGCTACCAGTTTTCAGAGGGTCTTCCTGTGTTTACTTGATAATCCATATGAGTATTCCTTTTTCTGTAGGAATTGTTGAATGTCGTAGTACCAAGGTCTGCCATCAGTAGCAGTTTCAATTACAAAGATGTAAGATGGCTTGTCCAGGTGCATAACTTTAATTCTTGGTATGTCATTCCATGGATTAACTGTAATCATGGAAGAGAGTAGAAAGTGCGTCAGCCATATTATTTTCCTCACGAGGGATATGATAGAATTTGACTTTGTTGAAAAATCGCAGCAATCTCCTTGGGTAATCTTTGTAAGGGATCAATCCATGTTGGTGTGTTTCCCGTTCTCCTTTGATCTGATTGATTACTGAGGCAGAATCTCCGTACACGTGTAAATTCTTAATCCTGAGATCAATTTCTTCTTCGAGACCCATGATGAAAGCTTCATACTTGGCCTCATTATTTGTACATTTGAATGTAAATATGAAAGTGAATGGAATGTGGGTTCCATTTGGAGTAACAATGATTGCTCCAATCCCGTTTCCATAAGTGTTGACTGCTCCGTCGAAGATGAATCCCCAATGGGATCCTAGCTCTGGCCCTTCATCTGGTAGTGATTCTGCGTAATCTTTCATCTTAAGATACATGATGTCTTCGTCTGGGAAGTCAAATGTGATTGGTTCCTGATTACTGATGGGATGATGAGCCAAATGATCAGCTAGGATACTTCCTTTGACGGCTTTCTGAGCGTGGTACTCGATGTCGTATTCTGATAACAACATTTTCCAACGAGTGATTCTTCTTATCAATGTAGGTTTCTCGAACACATATTTGATCATATCCATTTCCAAAATAAGCCAGGTAGTATGATAAATCATGTACTGGTGAAGACGCTTAGCTTCCCAAGATAAAGCACAACACGTTTTCTCGGGCATTGTATTCCGAGTTTTACAATCAGTGAACTTCTTGCTCAAATAATAAATGGCATACTATTTTCTTTTTATTTCATCTTGCTGGCCAAGTACATATCCCATGGAGTCTTCCAAAACGGTGAGGTACATGATTAAAGGTCTACCTTCGACTGGAGGAGATAAAATTGGTGGCTTCAACAATTATTCCTTAATTTTCTCAAAAGCTTCATGGAAATCTTATGTCCAGTCATGACTTTGATTCTTCCTTAGAAGTTTGAATATTGGTGTGCATGTCGTGGTCACGAGGAATATGAACCTTGAGATGTAATTTAGACGTCCCAGGAATCCTCGTATTTGTTTCTCCATTTTCAGAGCAGGCATTTCATGAATAGCCTTGACTTTGTCGGGATCGAATTCGATTCATTTTTTACTGACGGTGAATCCTATGAGCTTTCTTAATCACACCAAATGTACACTTATTAGGATTCAGTCGTATTTTGTATTTTCTCAGATGTTAGAACAATTTCTACAGATGTTCAACGTGTTCCTCTTCAGTCTTTGACTTGGCGATCATGTCATCGACATATACTTCAATATTCTTATGCATCATATGAAAGAGAGTCGTCATTTCCCTTTGATAGGTTGCACCAGTGTTCTTCAATCTGAACGACATTACTTTGTTACAGAAGGTGCCCCATGGCGTGATGATGAAAGTTTTCTCCATGTCTTCGGGTGCCATTTTGATCTGGTTGTAGCCCGAAAATCCATCCATGAAAGAAAATACCTTGTATTTTGCAGTGTTGTCCACCAGCATGTTGATGTGCGATGAGGGAAAGTCGTCCTTTGGACTTGCTTTGTTGACATCCTTATAGTATACACATCAATCTGAAGTAGAGAGAGAACCAACATCAATCTGCTTTTGGACTTCTTCCTTGATTTTGATAGCCATATCCGGATGAGTTCTTCTCAACCTTTTCTTGACCGGAGAGCATTTTGGATTTAAGGGTAAGTGATGTTCCACGATATCGGTATCCAACCCTGGCATGTCCTGGTAGGACCAAGCGAACGCATCTGGAAATTCATTGAGTAATGAGATCAGACTTTTCCTTTCATCCGAACTGATTAGTTCACTAATCTTGACTTCTTTTCTTTCCTCTTCTGATCCTAAATTAAATATTTCCAACGGTTCTTTGTAAGGTTTAATGGAATTCTCCTTGTGGCTGAGTAGTCTGGAGATCTCTTATGGAATTTCTTCGTCATCTTCCACCTCAGCTCCGATTACCAGGAACTCAAAGTTGGGAGAAGGCATTGGATAACGTGTTTCAACGGGGTTTAAAGTAGTTAATATGTGTGATGATGATATTTTGAAAACACATTTAGAGAATGCAAAAGAAGTTTATGCAGATTAATTTTGAAAAACTTTTTTTTTTGAAAACACATTGTTTTTATGGAATTCCTTTTTAGGGATTACCATTGCTTATGAGAATTACAACTTGCCTCCAACCTTTGATATCTTTGCTTTCCAAGGCTTGGAGAGCATCTTTGTTGGAAGTGATTGATGTTCCTCTTTCAGGCCGATTCTCATAGCTTACAAAGAGAACTTAAAACTGAGTCCCAATGGCTTCTTCTGGTTCAAAATATGAGAATAATGATAAATTGTTGACGATTCAAGATATTTCTCCATATATAGTCACCAATTTGTTGGTCTTCACAAATCTCAATTTTTGATGAAGTGTGGAAGTTATTGCTCCTGCTTCATGGATCCAAGGTGTCGCTCCCCGGATTTCCATCCTGGTACAAACGCGAAAGTGGCGCGGAAAAAGAGTAGAGTCGCCAGCCAGGCATTTTTATCCCGAAGAAAGGGAATGGTAATGCTGCACAAACCAGAAGAAAGAAAGAGGAAGGACACAGGTCCTACGAACCAAAGAGACTGAGTTCGGGAGTCGGTTACGACCTAGGAAGGTATTAGCACCCAGATCGTCCGCCGTACCCGACGGGATCCACGCTTGCAAAGAAAATGTTTCAAAGGGTGAGGGTATGAAAACTGCAGCAAAGAAATGAAAATGAAAAGAAATTGGAACTGGAAAAGAAACTGAGAAAAGCAATGAATATGAAACAAAGAGGAAAAATGTAGGGAAAATAAAGATTGTGCTCGAACGGGCCCTACCCCGCTGCCTACGTACCTCATCAGGATAATGAGGATCAGAGACGCCGTAGTTCCCCTAACTAGGGGTACTAAAGGGAAATTGCTTGTGAATTAAAGGCTTGAACTGCCTATGTCAATGCTCAGGTGTTGCAGGCTCGGACGACGAGTGCGTTACCGTCTTGCAAAGTGACATGTAGGAGCAAGTTCGCGGACGGAGCGAATGAGGTGAGAAAAGAATTCCCGAAGGAAAGACGCTTATTGTTTGTTTGTGTTTTTTAAAAGCTTTTTATGAGTGTGTCACAAGGGAGTGAACTCAAGCTCTTTTCCATGGAATGTGCACTTGTCACTACATTCCAAGATGGAATAATAGAACAAGCACACTCAAGTAAGGAGAAGATCCCCAAAACTTGAACCCAAAGATTAGGGCTTAGGCTCACTAACCTGCTTAATTATTAAGTGCTTTTTGGTTATTTACAGATGAAGAAGGTGTTTTTTATGCTTTTCTTTTATGAAGAAGATACCTTGATCAGACTTGTGCATCACAAGGTAAACTTGTACTATCCCAAGATGGGAAGACTACAAGCATACCTCATGGGATAAGGCTATGGATCAATGCATCACTTCACATTTATTAAAGTGTTTTTTATGATTATGAGATGAGAAGAGAAAGAGAACCAAAGGAGCAAAAAGGAAAAACTGGGGGGAAGTTTCTATCCTAAGTTAGCATGCATGGAGTTCCTAGGGTTTGTGAGGTCTTTCTAACCTAAAAAAGATCTCAAGAGAAGAAGAAGAATATAAGAGGAGAGATGAGAAAGGCCTAAGCCCAACAAGAAGATGTTAGTCCATATAAACAAAATGAGAAGAGATAAGAAATGGAGATGTGGAACTCAATTCCCACATCTCAAACTTACCATAGCCCCTGCAAGGTTAGTGTAACAACATAAAATCAAGGCATGAACCAACAAGTCAGAAGCTACAAAAGCATATAGGCATGGCAAAGAATTCACAAGATGATAAGCAAAGCAACACAAGATCATATTGAGATGATTGGAAGTGAAACAAATGCAATGAAGGCATGCTTAACAATTAAAGAAATAAAGCACATGAAAGAGACCCAACACCAAGACTCAAAGATATTCAAACCCTATCCTAAGACCAGGAGCAACCATAAACCTCTAAAGGACCCCAAAAGATGAAGAGAAGTTGGCACAAGTGCCCTCCTAAACTTAAAAGTGACTATAAGACTCCAAGGATGCAAAACAAGGCAAGGTGAGGAAGAAAATACCCAAGAAAAAGATCCAAGCACTTAAAAATTCTACCCAACCAGCCAAGCACTCTCCAAACACAAGGAAATGAGAATCCAAAAGGGTTTGCAAAAATACAGCACCAAACTAGGTCAATGAAGCTCAAGGATGCAAGGTATCACCATTTAGGGTTTTGAAAATTAAGGCACAAGTAACTCAAGCAATGTCCAGCAAGTAAATTTGTGAAAAATCCAAGATAAATCATGAAGATAGTAGAGTGTCTTAGGATTTTAATGCAAAAAGAATGGGGTTCATAGCTTAAAGGATGAGAAAAATAGAAATTGTACAAGGAAGATTGGTCTATGAGAGCTCACAAGAAAGCAATGCTCAATGTTGAATTTATTTGGCCACGTGGGATGAAAATAAAAATCTGGAAAAATCATGATAAAAAACTAGATGAATCAAGGAGTGTATATGAATTGTTTTGGATTTTTTTAGAGTTATAGAAATATTTTAAATGAATTAAAAGCAAATGGAATAAATTGGTAAAGAAAAAAAATGAAAATAAAGCAAATGGGCCAAAGGGGGTGTAAAGAGTAACACGCTAGTTCAAAAAAACAGCATGGGCCTTGCGTGGGGGTGCAGATAGCGCTGAGGGCTGCACCTTCTTCTTCATGAAAGAAACCCTAAAACTCTTACCACCATTAATGAACAAAACCCTAACCCTAACTTCATGAAATCTCAAACCAAGCCACGGCCGGCCATGAAACTCTCCAGAATACATAATCTAACATCATTAAACAAGAATACATGCTTGGATTGAATTAAAACTCAAAGAAACTCAAGATATGAATGAAAATAAAATTGTCCATGAAACTTTAAATCACCATAACTTTGTGAATACTCAACCATTTCACAAACTACAAAGAGCATTGTAACCAGTACAACATGAGGATTCTAAAACACACAACCAAACACATTTCTATGAGATTCGAAATTTGAGCATACCTAAGGTGTTGTTCAAAATTTGAAGTCAAGAATGGTATAAAATGATGGCAAATGATCTCCTTATCCCCTTAGATGCAAAATAAATGCATCTAAGGCTTTGCAAGCTTGTAAATCCAGCAATGTGCTTCCTTGTGCTTCAAAGCTTCTCAAATGGCCACTTGAACAAACTTCACTATAAATCTAGATCCATGGGTGCTTAATGATCCTTGAGATGAGAGGAGTATGAATGTGGTCTTGGATTGGAGAAAGCTTGCCTAGATCAAAAGTTATGGCACAAAATGCAAATGTGCACAAGAAATGAGAAATGGATGATTCTTGAAGAATAATCCAAACAAATGGTATGGAAATGATCTATGAGTGATGAGGATTAAGAATCCAACAAGAGTTTTGTGAATGGATTCTTGTAGCAAGAGTTTGTGGAGAATGAGCAATTTTGCATAAAAGATGAGAATGAGAGAATGAGTGTGTATTCTGGCTGCTTCTAACCCTAATTCTGATTGTTATGGAATATATATGGCAATGCAAAAGGGTTAGAACAAATGCACGTGAGAGAGGGCTGATTTTTGTGAAAATGCAAATTTGGCCCAAGTGTGCCATAAGCATGCCAAGCTCATGATTTTCTGGCCTCTCTTGCATGTGCATTCACCATCCCACCCATGATTCACAGCAAGCAATTTCAGCCCTTGGATGTAAGCTATCACACAATGGTCATGCCTTATGCAAATTCAAGTGTAAAATGCAAGTTTTATGGAACTTTCTCATGTGCACGAATTTTGTCACTTTTCTTTGAGCCAAATGACCTAAATGTGATGCATTTTGATTGTGTAAACTTACTTTGGACATAGCATAGCAAACTATCCACTTTTGAGCCTTTGTGCAAATGGCTTGGCCTTGAAATTTTGAAATTTGCCCTAGAATGCTCAAATTTTCGAGGGACCTATAGGAAAATCTAGGAATCTCCAGAAAATGCTCTTGTACTTTTTAAAAATGGCAGCCCTTACTCTCCAACTTTCATGTTTACCTTTGGTCCATTTGAAGATTTTTTGATCAAGTTAAGGCCTTGTGAAGTTTTAGGTCAAAATGGCCAAAAATAGTAACTTTCCATAACCAACTTTGTGCACTTTTGCCAAAACCCCTCAAACCACCAAAATTCTTGCATTTTAAGCTCACCAAACATCTTATAACATTGAATAGACCTCATTTGGCCAAAAAATTTGGGTTGGACCCCTTGGAATGGCACAGTTGACTTTTTCTGGGCCCAGTTGACTTTCTGCTTCATCTGCAAGTAACTGAGGCAAAGACTGACTTCCACTTGGAATTTTTCCATGAAAATTGACATGTAGGAACCTCTTATCATATAGAAGACATTGCCCAAAATATTTGTCCAAAATTATGAGGTTAAGGCCCTTGAAACCAAAACCCTAATTTGGTTGCACTGCCTAGGAGCCTTGCATTGTCTTGAAACTTGTGATGACTAAGCAATCTTCTGAGCTTTTGCAAGTGAACTTGGCCTTGCCAAAGGAGTCTAGACTCATCATAGGCCTCTCACAAATCCATTGGAACCCTTGTCTTGGCTTAAATGGCCTTCAACACCTCCCCAGATGGCCATATGTCTCATGCTAGGGCTTGATGCTTGTCATGCTTTATTTTTCTATGCTATAATGCTATATATATGATATGCTTATGATGAAAATGGTGTATTATGATGCTTAAAATGAAGAGGGCAAATTTGGGGTTCTACAGCTGCCCCTATTCAAGCAACTGTTGATCTGAAAAGGACGATTGCTTCCGCTTTCGACCGTTCAAGATAAACTGTGGTTGAATACCCAAGAAAAAAGGAAATTTGCGCTCTGATGCAGAAAACAAGAAATGGGAAATAAACCCAATCCAATGACGTTGCAACTGAGCTGAGAGATGAGCAGTTGAGCTCCTTCCAACGAAACCAAAGGTTCTAATGAAACATGAGACGGACAAGTCTTCGAATGACCTGTGACGCCAGGTGTATAGAGCGGACGTGCCCCTAAGAATATTCAAAGTAACCTGAGATAGACGAATCTCCTTCACTAATCCTTACGCAGATAAGTGGAATAAGACGGACGAGTCTTCTTCGGATAACCCTTACGCAGGTTCCGGGAATGCATATAAGTTTGTGGGATAGACATGCAACTAGGATGGACGAATCCTCTTCACGAATCCTTACGCAGATAAGTGGAATAAGACGGACGAGTCTTCTTCGGATAACCCTTACGCAGGTTCCGGTAATGCATATAAGTCTGTGGGATAGACATGCAACTAGGATGGACGAATCCTCTTCACGAATCCTTACGCAGATAAGTGGAATAAGACGGACGAGTCTTCTTCGGATAACCCTTACGCAGGTTCCGGAAATGGTTTTGACGTATTAATCCCACCGTCAGGGTTTTCAACCTCTTCACGAATCCTTACGCAGATAAGTGGAATAAGACGGACGAGTCTTCTTCGGATAACCCTTACGCAGGTTCCGGGAATTGTTTTGACGTCTTGATCCCACCATCAGGATTTTCAACCTCTTCAATGCGGACGAGCATTGGAATGATCATCAAAGAAACACGGACGAGTGTCATAAGTCGACGATACGGACGAGCACCGGACGATGATCCCAGAAACACGGACGAGTGCTTCTGATAGCGATACGGGCGAGTGTCGAAGGATGCGGACGAGCAATCTTCAAAGGAGTAACAAGCACGTATGAGTGCTAAGAGATGCGGTCGAGCATCAAATAAAGATGCGAGTACGGACGAGTACTGGCGACTTTCTTGGGGATATGCCTCAAATAAAGAGGAATCGGACAATGCATGGACGAGTGCTGCAGGGATGCGGACGAGCATCAAATGAAGATGCGCACACAGATGAGTACAAGCAACTTCACTGGGGAAAAACTTCAAAGAACTAATAAACACGGACGAGTGCCGAGAGCTGCGGACGATCATCAAGTAAAGATGCTAGCACGGACGAGTACTGATGAATACCTCAAATAAAGAGGGATCTGCTGAGGAAAAGGCACGAACGAGTGCTGAAAGAGGATGAACATCAAATAAAGATGCTAGCACGCACGAGTGCTAGTAGACGTAGACTCTACTGGGGAAAGTGCACAGGCGAGTGCCACAAAGTGCTAATTCTTCTGGAGACTGCGGATGAGCAAACTGAATCATCAGATAAGTGTCTAAGAGTGCGAACGAACACTGAATAAGTACCAACACAGACAAAGGCTGATTATGTTGGGGAAGTAGACAATTCCATTCTGGCTGGGGAATGAAGTCCTGGCGACCTGTGGGAGAAGATTCCGGCAACCTGCTGGGGACTCAAAACTTTTTAACTCTGACGGAAACGAAGTATTGGCTACCTGATGCTTGCTGGAGAGGCTTTCACTGGAAGAAAGACGACTCTGCGTGAGGTATACTTCGTTTAACTGCTTTGAAACTCTGCTAAGGATCTGATCACCCTGCTCTGACTCCACTGGGGAGACTTTCTTCTTGCTCTGCTGGGGAAATCCCTTGGGAATGAGAATCCCGATGAATCTTTGGGGAAATGAAGTTACCTGCAATTCTGCTGAGCAAGGAGAACTTCTAGTGATTCCGTTGCGGATAATAAACTTCTGACAACTCCACTGAGGATGGGAGACTTCTACTGACTACTGCTGGGGATTGACCCGACCTCTGGGAAGTGCAGGTGTTCAGATACCTGTTGAGAATAAGTCACTTGTAAACAGGCGCTCTGCCGGGGAAATATCTCTACTTGGAGACTAACCCTCTGCTGCTTGAGGATACGGTGATAACCTGTAAATCCTGCAATAAAAGAATACACCCATATGCACCAAGATTGGTACGGCCTGATCTATTCATCTGCCGTCACCTGACACTCAAAGCGATGTTAAGTGTCTTTGCAATGTCATTTTTATCAGTTTGAAAAGCAACATGTTTCGCATGCAATGTTATTTGTCAAAAATTCAGGACATTTTTGTAAACAAAATAAGCATAACACGGTGTTTGACTGAATATTCTTTTTATTGATTGGCCTCTGAATCGGCTAAATTTTACATCAGGAAATAACCACCTGGAAAGAGGTAGCTACTGTAAAATTGAGAAAAGAAACTATCCTAATGGCAATGGCACGGCATTCCAAAGAGTTTCCTTCCTGCTATGACTGGCATATCCTCAAGACTTTCCGTTCCGTCTTCGGCCTTCTGAAGAGAATGAGGAGGCTGATCTCTACCCTTCTGATATGGTCAAGCTGTTTGAAGCGGTGATGTGGTTCAGATAAACCGGAGCGCAGTTGTTCGCTTATTCCCTGATTTTGCGTGGATCGCCCTTTCGGGTTTTCAATCCACCGGGTTACCCTTTTTTGCCTGAGTTGTCCGATGTGGCTTTTCAACTCAGCGGGTGTACATTTTTTTTAAATATTTTTCCCTAATTTTTGCCCGAGCTTTTATTCTGTTTTTAGCTCGCCGGGATGCCCTTTTTTGCCTGGACCATAATTCTGTTTTTGTGTCCAGCGGGTCTTTTATGCGAAGTATTTTTTAACTGCGTCCGAGTTAACAGGGTATTGGAAGTCTTCGCCATCCATAGTGGTGAGCATCAGTGCTCCGCCTGAGAATACTTTCTTCACTATGAATGGTCCTTCATAATTTGGGGTCCACTTGCCCCTGTAATTTGAACTGGGAGGAATGATCCTCTTGAGTACAAGCTCGCCTACTTGGTACTCCCGAGTACGTACTCGCTGATCGAAGGCTCGCTTCATCCTCCTTTGATAAAGCTAGCTATGACAGATAGATGCTAACCTTTTTTCCTCAATTAGGCATAGTTGATCGTATCGAGCACGTACCCATTCAGCCTCATCAAGCTTGACATCCATCAACACCCGCAGTGAAGGGATTTCTACTTCAACAGGCAAGACTGCCTCCATGCCGTAGACTAAAGAGAAGGGGGTTGCCCCAGTCGACGTCCTGACCGATGTTCGGTACCCATGTAACGCAAACGGTAGCATCTCATTCCAATCTTTGTAGGTGATAACCATTTTCTGTACAATCCTCTTGATATTCTTGTTAGCTGCCTCTACCGAACCATTCATCTTTGGTCGGTAAGGAGAGGAGTTGTGATGTTGGATTTTGAAGTCCCGGCACAGTTCTGCCATCATCTTATTGTTTAGATTAGAAGCATTATCAGTAATGATTCGCTCGGGCACTCCATATCTGCATATGATATCACTTTTCAGGAATTTTGCTACCACCTGGCGAGTAACATTGGCATAAGATGCAGCTTCTACCCATTTGGTGAAGTAATCAATCGCGACCAAGATGAAGCGATGTCCGTTTGACGCCGTTGGTTCAATCTTGCCAATCATATCAATACCCCACATGGCAAAGGGTCAGGGTGAAGACATCACATTCAAAGGATTTGGAGGCACATGCACTTTATCCGCAAAAATCTGGCATTTATGACATTTTCTGGCATAGGCACAACAGTCTCCATCCATTGTGATCCAGTAATAGCCTGATCTTAGCAACTTTTTAGCCATTGCATGCCCTCCAGCATGGGTACCAAAGGATCCTTCGTGCACCTCGTGCATCAGCAAGTCTGCTTCTGCCCTATCAACGCATCTGAGAAGTATCATATCAAAGTTTCTCTTATACAGGGAACCATCAGTGTTCAGGAAGAAACTACCAGCTAGCCTCCTTAACGTCTTCTTATCATTGGAAGATGCCCCAGGTGGGTATGTTTGATCCTCCAAGAAGCATTTGATGTCATGGTACCAGGGCTTATCATCTTTGACAATGTCTGCTGAGAACACATATGATGGCCTGTCAAGTCGGGATACTGTGATTTGGGGCATAAAGTTGGCAGCTTGCACTTTGATCATGGATGAAATGGTAGCCAGAGCATCTGCAAACTGATTTTCGTCTCGAGGGACATACTCAAGCTTGACTGTTATGAAGAAAGTCAACAACCTCCTCGTGTAGTCCCGATAAGGTATCAGATGATCTTGGTGCATGTACCATTTGCCGTTGGTTTGATTAATTACCAGAGCTGAATCTCCGAACACAGTCAAAGTCTTGATCCTGAGGTCAATGGCTTCCTCAAGACCCATAATACAAGCTTCGTATTCAGCTTCGTTGTTAGTGCAGTTAAAGGTGAGTTTTGCCGAGAAAGGCATGTGAACTCCCTTAGGTGTAATGAGTACTACACCAACACCACGACCATTCATATTAACAGCCCCATCAAACATCATAGTCCATTCTTCTTCTGGGTCAGGCCCTTCAGTGTGAATAGGCTCTTCATGATCTTTTGCTTTTATGAACATGATGTCTTCATCGGGGAAGTCAAATCTCATAGGCTGGTAATCGTCAATGGGTTGCTCAGCTAGATAATCAGACAATACATTGCCTTTGATAGCTTTTTGGGACGTGTACTGAATGTCATATTCTGTGAGAATCATTTGCCATCTTGCAACCCGTCCGGTAAGTGCTGGCTTCTCAAAAATGTATTTAACCGGGTCCATCTTTGAGATCAATAAGGTGGTGTGGGTCAACATATACTGCCTCAGTCGGTGAGCAGCCCACGCTAAAGCACAACAAGTTTTCTCGAGCAGTGAATAACGTTGTTCACAGTCGGTAAACTTTTTGCTTAGGTAGTATATTGCGTACTCTTTTCGACTAGACTCGTCATGTTGGCCCAACACACACCCCATTGACTTTTCTAATACTGTCAAGTACATGATCAGAGGTCTTCCTTCCACTGGAGGCATAAGGATCGGAGGCTCCTGTAAGTATTCCTTGATTTTGTCAAAAGCCCTCTGGCAGTCTTCGTTCCACCTGACCGTTTGTTCCTTTCTTAATAGCTTGAACAAGGGCTCGCAGGTTGCTGTAAGATGAGATATGAACCTTGAAATGTAGTTCAATCTACCTAGGAACCCTCGAACGTCTTTCTCAGTTTTTGGTGCAGGCATTTCTTGAATGGCTTTAACTTTGTCAGGGTCAACTTCAATCCCTTTCTCACTTACAATAAATCCCAACAACTTACCAGATCGTACCCCGAATGTGCATTTGTTGGGTTTTAGCTTCAATTGGTACTTCCTCAGACGCTTGAATAACTTCAACAGATTTACCAGGTGGTCTTCTTCTGTGAGGGACTTGGCAATCATGTCATCCACATAACATTCAATTTCTTTATGGATCATGTCATGGAATAATGTTACCATAGCCCGTTGATAAGTAGCACCAGCATTCTTCAGGCCAAATGGCATCACCTTATAACAGAATGTGCCCCAGGGTGTGATGAAAGTTGTCTTCTCCATGTCTTCAGGTGACATTTTGATCTGATTGTATCCTGAAAATCCATCCATGAAGGAGAACACCGAGAACTGAGCCGTATTGTCGACCAATACATCAATGTGAGGTAAAGGGAAATCATCTTTCGGGCTGGCTCTATTCAGGTCCCGGTAATCTACACACATCCTCACCTTGCCATCTTTCTTTGGCACTGGAACAATATTAGCTACCCAAGGTGGGTAACTAGTCACGGTAAGGAACCCGGCGTCCCACTGTTTTTGTACCTCCTCTTTGATCTTCATCGCCATGTCAGGGCGAGTTCTTCTCAGTTTTTGCTTAACAGGAGGACAATCTTCTTTCAACGGTAGTCGATGCACAACTATGTCTGTATCCAACCCTGGCATGTCCTGATATGACCAGGCAAAGATGTCAACATATTCACGCAACATTTCAATCAACCCCTTCTTAACTTCAGTCTGCAGGCTGGCACCTATCTTGATTTCCTTCTTAACCTCTTCTGTGCCGATGTTGATAACCTCGATTTCCTCCTGATGAGGCTGAATAGCTCTTTCCTCTTGCTTCAACAACCTGACCAGTTCCTCAGGGAGTTCATAATCTTCCTCAACCTCTTCATCAGCTTGGTAGATTGGATTGTCGAAGTTATGCTCAGTCATAGCAGGAGAGTTGACAATGGAATCCGGTTGATCGACACTGCACAAGTGATGTGCTCATTCAGAATCTGTTTAGAGAAAATACACACCAAAAGCAAGAAAGAAAAACACATTGCCATTTTCTTTATTTGTGCAAAAAATTAAAATTGAAAGAAAGGAACGATCTGATTGAAAAATGTCCTTTATTTATGACAAATAAATGCTTTCAAAACATGGAGGCCCATACAATGGATCCTTGTACCTTGGGCAGAGTACAGGATTTGACATGCAGTATGTAAAAAAATGACAAATAAACAATTACTTTGTGATCCAGGTGACTTCGACGATGTCTTCCGTAGACCAATTGGGCAGCTCCTCTCCCGGTGCACACGGGCGAATCCAATTATCCAGATCGCACTCGCTATCTCCGTCTTCACTGGTAGCACATATATGGTTGCGGTCCAACAACCCAGCACTAGTAAAGGTAATAGTCTTGTTGTCTGATGAACGGACGAGCCCATCAGGCTGATACCCAAGCCCGAACTTGTCCTCCTTCTTTTCCAGCTCCAGTAGTCTGCCCCAGCCCTGGGCACTGCCTGATTGCACAACCTCCTTGGCATGCTTGTAGGAGGTAATAGACGTACTTTCTTTATCTTCAGCCCTACTCAGAGGAGACAAGGAACTAACATTCACTGCTTCGAATGCCTGACACAGGGTTTCATGAATTTCACCATCCATCTCCACATATTTGAATGTAGATAAATGGCTCACAAATATGTCCTCCTCACCGCACACAGTCACAACTTGACCATCAGCTACGTACTTGAGCTTCTAGTGCAAGGTTGACGTCACAGCCCCCGCAGCATGAATCCAGGGTTGACCAAGCAGACAGCTATAAGCAGGTTGGATGTCCATCACGTAGAACGTGCTCTTAAACACTTGCGACCCAACCTTGATTGGCAATTCAACCTCTCCAAAGACAGACCTCCGAGAACCGTCGAAAGCCTTCACCACTAAATCACTTGGCCTCAAAACAACCCCTTCCACATTGATTTTCATTAATGCCTTATTCGGCAAGACATTAAGAGATGACCCAGTATCAACCAGGACGTGGGACATCAGAGCCCCTTTGCATTCAATTGTGATATGAAGAGCCTTGTTATGATTCCTCCCTTCAGTAGTAAGGTCCCTATCAGTAAAGCCCAGACCATGGCTCGCATTTACACTTCCCACCACAACTTCTAACTGATTCACGGTAATCTCCTGAGGAACATACGCCATCTGCAACACCTTCAGAAGGGCTTCTCTATGAGCTGGTGAGCACATCAGCAGCGACAAGATAGAGATTTTGGAGGGAGTTTGATTTAGCTGCTCGACTACCTTGTAGTCGCTCCTCTTAATAATCCTCATGAACTCCTCCATTTCCTTCTCGAAAGTACTTTGACCAGTAGCGGGAGTGGCATTATCGTCAGTTTCTATTTGTTTCTCTTTGGCTTTAGCAGAAGCTTCAGCATCGGTGTCTCCTCTCAAAGTCTGGGGAGCGAATAAGCGACCACTCCTCGTGAAACCTCCACTTCCCCCAACATTCACCACAGCTGGGTCCATGGTTACTGTCCTATCCTCCACTTTCTGTCCTCCGACATACACTTCTGATCCGTAATGCGACGGAGTAGCCTTCTCATCTGAATACGGAATAGGCCCAGGAACCGTGATGGTGACAGGACTTACTTCCGGGACATAAATAGTAACCGGCTCTCTTTGCACTGGCATTTCAGCAGGATCATAGTATATGGTCACCGTTGACACTTCATCAGTCCTCTTAACAACCCTGTCGAACTGTAACAGCCCATCATCCATCAGTTTCTGTAAACCAATCTTCAAACTGTCACAACCATTCTTTGACTCAACACAGCCTTCGCAATCGAGCCCACAACCTGGAAAAACCTGACCCTTCAACAATCTCTCCTTGACCAGCAACAAGGAGGTCTTCACTTCTTCAACCTTCTCCACCAAGTTCAACCTCTCCTCCATCTCAATAACATTAACCCTGGCTCCCCCATGATTAGGGATAGGGTTATTCGTGACATTCGGAGGCGGCGCAAAATTGATTGCTTTGGAGTCGATCAATTCCTGAACTTTATAGTGCAAAGCCCTGCACTTCTCCGTTGAGTGCCCGGGTGCCCCAGAATGGAAAGCACATCGAACATTAGCGTCGTAACCTGGAGGAAGAGTTCTAGTAGGTGGAGCCAAGGTTCTCAATTGAATTAAGTTCAGTTCCAACAATCTCTGGAGTAAAGCTGTGTAAGTCATTGGGATCACATCAAAAACCCTATCAGCTTGGCGTGGCTGCCTCTGTTGATACGGTCTCTGTTGATAGTTGCGCTGCTGTTGTTGTTGAGGCTGTTGTAGAGCCTGTTGAGCTGGTTGAATTGGTGTAGTGGGAATTGTGACTGCAGCTATCTGATTGTATTCTCGTATATAACCTCTGCCTCTGTCTCGGCCATATACTGCGTTAGCTTCCCCTTCTCTTCTTCTAGGAGGTCCGCCAAAGGCTTTCCTCGCTCCTCCAGAGCTACCAGCAGTATTAGGGTCCTAAATCTTCCCCGTCTTTAACAGAGTCTCAACTCTCTCTCCAGCAATCACTATATCATTGAACTTGGTGGCTGAGCTAGACGCCAACCTCTCCAGAAAAACACCTTGGAGAGTGCCCATAAACATGTCGGCCATTTCGTCCTCCAAGAGGGGTGGTTGCACCCTGGCAGCTAGCTGGCGCCACCTCTGGGCATATTCTTTGAAACTTTCTTTTGCCGCCTGAGCCATATGCTGCAACTACGTGCGTTTCGGAGCCATGTCCATGTTATATTGATACTGCCTCACAAAGGCTTCAGCTAAATCCTTCCAACTTTTGATATTGACCCTATTGAGCTTCATGTACCATTCAAGAGAAGCTCCCACCAAGCTATCCTGAAAATAATACATCCAAAGCTCCTCATCATCTGTATGAGCGGCAATTCTCCCGACAAATGATTGCAGATGGGTCTCTGGGCAAGTAGTGCCATCATACTTCTCAAAAATTGGAACCTTGAACTTATACGGGATCCTGACCCCAGGAACCAAGCCCAAGTCGGTTATGTCAAATCCCAAAGAGCTTTGGGACTGAATAGCTTTGATTTGCTCAGCCATCTCTTCAAACCTCTTGTTCATCTCTGCTCCTTGACCTTCAGCTTCATCAAGTAGAGTGAACTGGTCGTCATGATTGTCCATCTGAATGTTGTGCAACCCATCGTTGATTATTGTCACTCATGGCTGTGTAACAGGAGGTTCAACCTGACGTGCGCCCGCACCGGTATGATTGTCAGCAGTAGCAGCAGCCGCAGTGTTCCTGTTCTGATTCTCAACCATCTCCCGCAGACACTCTTGGGTCTGCCCCATGCCGGCCATTAGTGTCCTAAAATTATCCATCCTTTGTCTCAGATCTGTCAAGTCCGCTTGCAACTGGTCCATGACTCGTTCTCTGTTAATCTTGGTTGGATATCTGTGTACTGCTGGTTGTCCCCGAACTTTACGATAAGCTATAGTGCCTGAAACACAAAACACGTTAGTGACTGAGACAACACCTGCAAAACAAACAAACAGGTTATATGCAATGCAATGTAACTGTTCATGTTCCCAATCTTAAGCATTTGGCATGCCCTAGTTCTGGCATCTATCTCAGACGATCACTTTCAGTGCTTAGCTTTCAAACTTTCTCTTTGATAAGTGTTCAGATATTAGCAGTATCCAGACAAACGAGTCTTGCGCATTCAAATTGGTAATTTTTCACATTAATACTGAAAGTGAACAAACCACTGTAGGCTAAAAGTCAGAATACAACCAGAAATATTCCCCGAAGGGTTACATGTCAGTACATAAAGACAAAAGAAATAAAAGCAAGACTCCTACAACAAGCCTGTAGGTAGCCTGAACAATAAACAACTAATCTAAGGACCCAGGATCTGCCACCTCTGCCCTGCTTTTCTTGACACCCGCTCTCAGCTTAAGCTCTTCGATCTCTTTCCTTGCTTCCTCCATGGCTAATTGGCTTTGGGCTAGCTGTTGGGTCTTCTCCCTCCGGATGGCATGGACTTGCTCCACTTCCTCCTTCTTGAAAGCCATCTGAACTTCAAAGAACTCTTCCTTCTCTTTGAATTTATTTTGCTCTTCATCTCTTTGGCTTTGCAGCCAAACAATGGACTGACGAGCATCCCTGAGAGTCTTTAGAGCCTTCTTGCGCTTAGCCTCTCTTTGAGCTTCCATCATACCCAATCTGTGGAAATGGGCTTCTCTACCGGCAAAATCCTTCTCTTTGTCTTCTAGAGAGGCTTGGAGCTTCTGCAGCTTATCTTCAGCTTCCTTCTTGGCTCTATTGGCCCGGTGGTATAGGCTTACCATCTCAATATTCTCTACTCTGACCTCATCCAGCTGAGCTTCTAGCTTCTTGTACTCCTCCATGGAAATCGTACTGCTCTGACTTGGTACCTCTCGGGGATAAAGTGGAGCCTCGACTGAAAAAGGCATGAGAACTGACTCGATATGTCTTTGCAACCATTCAGCATATGGTGGATATGTCTTGGGATCAACTCGGCCGAAGTCTTTCTTCCCCTTTTTTATCCTGTGAGCCCAGGATTGGATTGCTTGTTGAACTAACTCTTTGTTTCCATCAGCAGGAAAGTACAAAGATTCAGCAAACATTTCCATCTGAGGAGGATCTTTCAAAGGGTAGCCAAACTGCTTTCTGGCTAATGTTGGGTAGTAACTGATGACACCTTTCCTTCCCAGCAAAGGTACTCCAGCAAACCCTCCGCAACTAACCATCAACTCCTTTCCTAGCAAATCCCTGTCATAACCCCAAGCAATGTCTTCTTCAGTCAATCCCATCAGTCTTCTGGACCATCTCCATTCGTCTCGTATATCCTTGAAGGCACCAGACTTGGGCAACTGTCTAGCAAACCATTCAGCAAACAAAGGAGCACAGTAGACCACTGGACCACCTCTACCTTTCTCGTTTCTGTAATGGACACTAAAATAAAAGTCACCCAATAAAGTAGGCACTGGATTGCCTTTTGCAAAGATTGAGATCACCTCTAAGCTGACAAACTCTTTCTCTCCAGGAAACAGGCTAGACCCATATACCATCAATGCAAGCAAAGCCCCAAAGTCATTCCACTTAGCCTCTGTAGCATACTTCTCAGCCTCTGGGATAAGCCCACTCCAGGGTAGACCTCTGCCTTCACTCTCCTGCAGAGCCTTTTTGACTGAAACAACTGGCAACCTACAAACCTTGGCTATGTCTTCATCTCTGAGCACAACCTCTGACCCGTAGAACGGCAATGTCTCTCTGATCGGAACACTCAGCATGCTGGAGATCTCTTCCAATGTCGGAGCTAAGATGTAACCTGGAAAAATAAAGCAACGCAGCAGGGGATCATAAAATTGCAACAAGGTATGCAAGCTATCTTTTTGGTCTGCAGTGGGCTTGTCCACAAACTTCAGTATCTGGCCATATCTTTTCTTGAAATTACCTAAGACTTGATCATTCATCAAACCTGCTAACCTCTAAACACTTTTAACTTCCGGTTGAAGAAAGGTATAATGCACATTCTTTTTTCTCGGATCTCTTCTGATTTCTGCCATGGAGATAAGAATACCAGAACTGGGAACAGATGTGAGCAATGACCTGAAAAATGGGAAACATAAACAGTTAATGCAAAGAATGATGCAAATGTAATGCAATGCAAGCATATGACCAACTGGGACCATCTGAACTGGAACACTGACAAGGGCCCCTCTGAATAACTGTCAAACCCAAAAGTTTACTGAGTCACACCCTCTGATAATCACAACTCTCCGATAGAAGATCACAGTATCACAGTATCAAGAAATCCAGAAATCCAGAACCATAACTCCGGAACCAAAGAATCATAGAACCATGGATCATAATCACAGGACCAAAGATCATACCAAAAACCACTGAACAGATGAGTGTATGTTGAGGTCATGGGTTCCTGCACACCTGTAAACAACCCCCCAATCTCACGGGTAAAAGGCTCTGGGTCAGACACCACGGACTCTCAAAGCCACATAGCAATAATACTGTCACCATCTCCGAGAAATGGCTCATGACCAAATCAGGGAATCGGTTTGGCATTATGTACTACGTATGGAGGCCTTAGCCGAGTCCAGGACACAAGGTCATCCTATGCGATCCCCAGGTGGGCCCTCGGATGCGAATGGGTTTGCCACAAAATGTGGGCTGCCACTGTCATCACTAAAGAGGGATGTTTCCACAAGGTTCTCAATGATCGGTCCCCAGCTGCACATAACTGTCAGGGTTATGTAATGAGAGAGGAAGATCCCCAAATCAAGACATTTCCAAGACAATCGCAACCTGGGTGTGGAACTCACTACTACCCCCATGACAAGATCTCATGAGGCCAAAGTGGAACCACTCTAAGTCCTATGGTGCACTCGAGCCGGGTACTTGGCTCATATCTCCTAAGAACCAGTAACACCCATCCCACCAAAGAAAACCAGTCCAGACAGTCCAGTATATATACATGATGCAGTAAAGACTGAAAACTGTAAATAAAGCTATAAATAAAGCTGTAAATAATCAACAATAAAATAAACCAAGCCACAGCAAACAAACATCCCCCAATGAAACAGAAACAAACAAGCGCTAGGAGAGACTCACAGGGGAACCAGAGATTCAGGGCTCGGTCCCCAGCAGAGTCGCCAGCTGTCGCTCCCCGGATTTCCATCCTGGTACAAACGCGAAAGTGGCGCGAAAAAAGAGTAGAGTCGCCAGCCAGGCATTTTTATCCCGAAGAAAGGGAATGGTAATGCTGCACAAACCAGAAGAAAGAAAGAGGAAGGACACAGGTCCTACGAACCAAAGAGACTGAGTTCGGGAGTCATTTACGACCTGGGAAGGTATTAGCACCCAGATCGTCCGCCGTACCCGACGGGATCCACGCTTGCAAAGAAAATGTTTCAAAGGGTGAGGGTATGAAAACTGCAGCAAAGAAATGAAAATGAAAAGAAATTGGAACTGGAAAAGAAACTGAGAAAAGCAATGAATATGAAACAAAGAGGAAAAATGTAGGGAAAATAAAGATTGTGCTCGAACGGGCCCTACCCCGCTGCCTACGTACCTCATCAGGATAATGAGGATCAGAGACGCCGTAGTTCCCCTAACTAGGGGTACTAAAGGGAAATTGCTTGTGAATTAAAGGCTTGAACTGCCTATGTCAATGCTCAGGTGTTGCAGGCTCGGACGACGAGTGCGTTACCGTCTTGCAAAGTGACATGTAGGAGCAAGTTCGCGGACGGAGCGAATGAGGTGAGAAAAGAATTCCCGAAGGAAAGACGCTTATTGTTTGTTTGTGTTTTTTAAAAGCTTTTTATGAGTGTGTCACAAGGGAGTGAACTCAAGCTCTTTTCCATGGAATGTGCACTTGTCACTACATTCCAAGATGGAATAATAGAACAAGCACACTCAAGTAAGGAGAAGATCCCCAAAACTTGAACCCAAAGATTAGGGCTTAGGCTCACTAACCTGCTTAATTATTAAGTTCTTTTTGGTTATTTACAGATGAAGAAGGTGTTTTTTATGCTTTTCTTTTATGAAGAAGATACCTTGATCAGACTTGTGCATCACAAGGTAAACTTGTACTATCCCAAGATGGGAAGACTACAAGCATACCTCATGGGATAAGGCTATGGATCAATGCATCACTTCACATTTATTAAAGTGTTTTTTATGATTATGAGATGAGAAGAGAAAGAGAACCAAAGGAGCAAAAAGGAAAAACTGGGGGGAAGTTTCTATCCTAAGTTAGCATGCATGGAGTTCCTAGGGTTTGTGAGGTCTTTCTAACCTAAAAAAGATCTCAAGAGAAGAAGAAGAATATAAGAGGAGAGATGAGAAAGGCCTAAGCCCAACAAGAAGATGTTAGTCCATATAAACAAAATGAGAAGAGATAAGAAATGGAGATGTGGAACTCAATTCCCACATCTCAAACTTACCATAGCCCCTGCAAGGTTAGTGTAACAACATAAAATCAAGGCATGAACCAACAAGTCAGAAGCTACACAAGCATATAGGCATGGCAAAGAATTCACAAGATGATAAGCAAAGCAACACAAGATCATATTGAGATGATTGGAAGTGAAACAAATGCAATGAAGGCATGCTTAACAATTAAAGAAATAAAGCACATGAAAGAGACCCAACACCAAGACTCAAAGAGATTCAAACCCTATCCTAAGACCAGGAGCAACCATAAACCTCTAAAGGACCCCAAAAGATGAAGAGAAGTTGGCACAAGTGCCCTCCTAAACTTAAAAGTGACTATAAGACTCCAAGGATGCAAAACAAGGCAAGGTGAGGAAGAAAATACCCAAGAAAAAGATCCAAGCACTTAAAAATTCGACCCAACCAGCCAAGCACTCTCCAAACACAAGGAAATGAGAATCCAAAAGGGTTTGCAAAAATACAGCACCAAACTAGGTCAATGAAGCTCAAGGATGCAAGGTATCACCATTTAGGGTTTTGAAAATTAAGGCACAAGTAACTCAAGCAAAGTCCAGCAAGGAAATTTGTGAAAAATCCAAGATAAATCATGAAGATATTAGAGTGTCTTAGGATTTGAATGCAAAAAGAATGGGGTTCATGGCTTAAAGGATGAGAAAAATAGAAATTGGACAAGGCAGATTGGTCTATGAGAGCTCACAAGAAAGCAATGCTCAATGTTGAATTTATTTGGCCACGTGGGATGAAAATAAAAATCTGGAAAAATCATGATAAAAAACTAGATGAATCAAGGAGTGTATATGAATTTTTTTGGATTTTTTAGAGTTAAAGAAATATTTTAAATGAATTAAAAGCAAATGGAATAAATTGGTAAAGAAAAAAAATGAAAATAAAGCAAATGGGCCAAAGGGGGTGTAAAGAGTAACACGCTAGTTCAAAAAAACAGCATGGGCCTTGCGTGGGGGTGCAGATAGCGCTGAGGGCTGCACCTTCTTCTTCATGAAAGAAACCCTAAAACTCTTACCACCATTAATGAACAAAACCCTAACCCTAACTTCATGAAATCTCAAACCAAGCCACGGCCGGCCATGAAACTCTCCAGAATACATAATCTAACATCATTAAACAAGAATACATGCTTGGATTGAATTAAAACTCAAAGAAACTCAAGATATGAATGAAAATAAAATTGTCCATGAAACTTTAAATCACCATAACTTTGTGAATACTCAACCATTTCACAAACTACAAAGAGCATTGTAACCAGTACAACATGAGGATTCTAAAACACACAACCAAACACATTTCTATGAGATTCGAAATTTGAGCATACCTAAGGTGTTGTTCAAAATTTGAAGTCAAGAATGGTATAAAATGATGGCAAATGATCTCCTTATCCCCTTAGATGCAAAATAAATGCATCTAAGGCTTTGCAAGCTTGTAAATCCAGCAATGTGCTTCCTTGTGCTTCAAAGCTTCTCAAATGGCCACTTGAACAAACTTCACTATAAATCTAGATCCATGGGTGCTTAATGATCCTTGAGATGAGAGGAGTATGAATGTGGTCTTGGATTGGAGAAAGCTTGCCTAGATCAAAAGTTATGGCACAAAATGCAAATGTGCACAAGAAATGAGAAATGGATGATTCTTGAAGAATAATCCAAACAAATGGTATGGAAATGATCTATGAGTGATGAGGATTAAGAATCCAACAAGAGTTTTGTGAATGGATTCTTGTAGCAAGAGTTTGTGGAGAATGAGCAATTTTGCATAAAAGATGAGAATGAGAGAATGAGTGTGTATTCTGGCTGCTTCTAACCCTAATTCTGATTGTTATGGAATATATATGGCAATGCAAAAGGGTTAGAACAAATGCACGTGAGAGAGGGCTGATTTTTGTGAAAATGCAAATTTGGCCCAAGTGTGCCATAAGCATGCCAAGCTCATGATTTTCTGGCCTCTCTTGCATGTGCATTCACCATCCCACCCATGATTCACAGCAAGCAATTTCAGCCCTTGGATGTAAGCTATCACACAATGGTCATGCCTTATGCAAATTCAAGTGTAAAATGCAAGTTTTATGGAACTTTCTCATGTGCACGAATTTTGTCACTTTTCTTTGAGCCAAATGACCTAAATGTGATGCATTTTGATTGTGTAAACTTACTTTGGACATAGCATAGCAAACTATCCACTTTTGAGCCTTTGTGCAAATGGCTTGGCCTTGAAATTTTGAAATTTGCCCTAGAATGCTCAAATTTTCGAGGGACCTATAGGAAAATCTAGGAATCTCCAGAA
The DNA here is from genome assembly GCA_963966055.1 of Lathyrus aphaca. Lineage (NCBI taxonomy): Eukaryota > Viridiplantae > Streptophyta > Magnoliopsida > Fabales > Fabaceae > Lathyrus > Lathyrus aphaca. Next base: position 72,799,916 of record OZ014519.1, read on the forward strand.
AATGCTCTTGTACTTTTTAAAAATGGCAGCCCTTACTCTCCAACTTTCATGTTTACCTTTGGTCCATTTGAAGATTTTTTGATCAAGTTAAGGCCTTGTGAAGTTTTAGGTCAAAATGGCCAAAAATAGTAACTTTCCATAACCAACTTTGTGCACTTTTGCCAAAACCCCTCAAACCACCAAAATTATTGCATTTTAAGCTCACCAAACATCTTATAACATTGAATAGACCTCATTTGGCCAAAAAATTTGGGTTGGACCCCTTGGAATGGCACAGTTGACTTTTTCTGGGCCCAGTTGACTTTCTGCTTCATCTGCAAGTAACTGAGGCAAAGACTGACTTCCACTTGGAATTTTTCCATGAAAATTGACATGTAGGAACCTCTTATCATATAGAAGACATTGCCCAAAATAGTTGTCCAAAATTATGAGGTTAAGGCCCTTGAAACCAAAACCCTAATTTGGTTGCACTGCCTAGGAGCCTTGCATTGTCTTGAAACTTGTGATGACTAAGCAATCTTCTGAGCTTTTGCAAGTGAACTTGGCCTTGCCAAAGGAGTCTAGACTCATCATAGGCCTCTCACAAATCCATTGGAACCCTTGTCTTGGCTTAAATGGCCTTCAACACCTCCCCAGATGGCCATATGTCTCATGCTAGGGCTTGATGCTTGTCATGCTTTATTTTTCTATGCTATAATGCTATATATATGATATGCTTATGATGAAAATGGTGTATTATGATGCTTAAAACGAAGAGGGAAAATTTGGGGTTCTACACAAGGTTAACCAAGCAAACAACTGTATCTTGTGCGAATATCTATGACTTGGAAGGTAATTTGAATTGTATGAGGTCCAATAGTTATGGGAAGATCTACTTCGTCGATAACTACTTTTCTAGATCTGTCAAAAGCTTTGACTACGATCTCACTGTTCCTCATGAGAGGACCTTGAAAAGTAAATCGTGTGAGAGTTGACTTTGGAATTACATTTAATGATGAACCAGTATCTACGAGTACGTTGGCTAAAGCATCGTCATCGTAGTTGACTGTAATGTTTAATACCATGAAATGATTCCTACCTTCTTCAGGAAGATATTCATCGTTGAATCCCAGATTGTTGAAATTTGTAATAATTGAGACAAAATCGTCGAATTTATTACGGTTGCGTCTGGTTCTATGAAAGCTTGTTCCAAAACTTTCTGCAATGCTTCTCGGTGAGCTTCTGAACTAAACAGGAGGGATAATACCGAGACTCTAGAAGGAGTTTGTAGTTATTGATCTAAGATGTTGTACTCGCTTCTTTGAATGAGCCTAAGGATTTCATTGTTATCCTTTGTTGCAGGTTGTGGATTACTTGATTGACCAATTTGCGGGTCAATAACTTCAGCTTGAGGTTCCCTTTCTTGTGCCATTTCTCCAACTCCTGGGTTGAAGATTCGTCCACTTTGAGTGACTCGACTGATATTAGCAACGCTAATAATAGATGGTAATGGAACTTTCTTCCCATATTTTATGATTATTGATCTGTATTTGTACAAAATTAATTTCTCTGAAGCGTAAGGCACTAATCATGGCAAGTAGATGACCAAAGGGGTTAGGCGGGCCTTTCGGTTGTCGAAAGTAACCTCTATCACTGCTGGCTTGGAGATTTTTCCACTGTCAAAGGGAACTTCCAAGCATTTCTTTTATTTGATCAAAGGGATTATATCAAAAATGTCTTTGTCAGTTCCATAGTCCATAGGTTCGACTACTGGAACATCTTGTATCATGTTGATGAACTGAGACTCTTGGATATGAGTAGCACTTTGCTTCATTTGATATTGGAGATCCATGTGTAACATGATACCACCTTGTTTATATGTTGAGAAAACCTCCCAATGTTCATAACTATGAGGTGGAAAAAGATTGTATCCACTTTGCATACGATGTATGTTGACTCTGTCTGAATCTTGTAATTTGGCTTCGAAAGTTTGTCGTCTAGCCGGAGTTCCATTGTTAAGACTATTTTGACCATTTTCTTTATCCATGTAGATTGGAAGCCACAAATGGTCCAATAAAGCTTACAGATCTCTTTGTACAGTTGTGCACCCTTGATTACCTTCAGAGAAACCTCTGTAATTCTGATAATCGTGCGTTGATAAGAATCCAAGTATGACATGCTTGGAGTGCAATTTTACTAAACTGGTACTCATTAGGCGAATGTCGAAGATTTGAATCATGTTGATTAGAGGATCATTCATCTCACGGTAATCTTGAATCCATCCTAAATCCATTTGTCGTTGAAGGGCTTCAAGTACAAAGGATCATCCTTGATCATTTTCTGAGCAGACGAAAAAACCTTTGTAGTCGTGCTGTGGTAAGTCATGATGTTGACTTTGTCTGGAGTGCAATGCAACCAGATTGACGTTCATTGCTCGGATGTCGAAATTTTGAACAATTCACGGAGGAATAGAAACTAAATTAATTCCCTGGATTCTATGATCTTGGATACAGTTGACAAATGCTTTCTCATGTTGCGGTAATGGACTTGTTTGAATGTTTAGGTTAATATCTTTGAAAGATAAAACTCTGTTCTTGACGAGTCTTTGGACATCGTATTTAAAATCTAAACAATTTTCAATGTTATGACCATTCCCTCCTTTATGATAAGGACAAAATTGATCAGTTTTGTACCATAGAGGGGGATCAGCAGGAATCGCGATAGGAGTCCTGTTCTGAATGTGCCCCTTGTTTAGTAAGAGTGGAAACAAATCAACATACGTTGTAAGTATAGGGTTAATTGGTGGAGCCCTAGGATACCCATTGTTGTTGAATTGCAAACGAGCCTACTGAAGAGGTTGCTGCCTTTTCTGATACTATTGTTGATTAGAAGAGCTTCGAGCGATCTAAGGTTGATACGTCGGAGCTAATAATGAGGTAATAACAAGAGATACCCTCACCACTTTATGAGGTACAAATCTTTGACGCTGTTTACCTAGAGATATGTTGATGATGTCTTATTCCTTCCTTTTCATAAAGGAATTCCCATATCTTTTACTTAAACTTGAAGGTTCAACGTCCTTTTTTAAACATCCTTCTCTCAATGCATCTTCTAAATGTACTCCCATGTTTACCATTTCAGTAAAATTATTGGGTGGGCTTGCAACCATTCGTTCATAGTAGAATGAACTTAATGTCTTCAGGAAGATTTTAGTCATTTCTTTCTCTACGAGAGGAGGAGAAATTTGAGCTGCAATTTCATGCCATTTTTACGCGTATTCTTTGAAAGTATCTTTATCCTTCTGAGACATTGCTCTGAGTTGATATCGGTCAGGATCCATATCCAAGTTGAATTTGTATTGCTCAATGAAAGCTTTTCTGAGCTCTCGGAAATTATTGATATTTGTACGATTCAGCTTTATGTACCAATGGAGTGTTGCCCCAGTTAAATTGTCCTGAAAGTAGTGAATCAGTAACTTTTGACTATTCGTTTGAGGGGATATATTTCAGGCTTACATGGTCAGATGACTTTGAGGGCAAGAATCCCCTTTGTACTTTTGAAATTCGAGAACCTTAAATTTTTGCGGTATCTGAACATTAGGAACTAAGCAGAGATCTGATGTGTTGCTTCCAAACAACTCTTGTCCTTTGATGGACTGCAATTCCCTTTGCATTGCTGCGAACTGTTCTTAAAATTTGTCCATTCTTTCATTGATTCCTCCCCATTCACTTGGAGTATGAGGGTGTTTGCGAACTTCGGGGGTAATGTGTACCAGCGGAGGTGGAACAGTCATTACTATTGTTGGAACTTCAGTGACTGGGAGTTTGTAACCTCCAGGTACGGGATTTTCCATTCTTGCTAGTGCATCTTCAAGAGTTCGAAGTTTGTAACCTTCAAAATGAGATGGTCCTACGGAGTTTCTCAATTCTTCTAAGAGTCGTTGATCATATCCTTCCGGGATGAAACCAGGTGGCATGCCCCCAAGGACGGTCCTTCGGCATGGCAAACCTTGGATCTATGTAGGGTATTTCTTTAATCAATGTAGAAACTACTTTAGAGATCACAATCCTTTGATGAAGATTTTGAGCTACAGTTAGAGCCTTGATCATTTCTTTAAGTCCATCCATAGTTGACTTCATGCCAGAGTGCTCCTCTTTGAGTTCTCTGTTCTCTTCCTCGAGATCCTCCATCCTTTTCTCACAACTGACCCGAGTATTGTACGAATGAGACCATTTGACTCTAGAAGGACACGTGAGAATAAGACTCGATAAAAAGAAAATGAAAATGATGCAAATGATAATGCAAATGTTATTAATTAAAAAAATTTAATTTTCTTCTTTGTTTTATGAAAGAAATTGATTGAACAAACTGTTGCAAAATATCACACTGATTTTATTAAACCAAAATTGTTTACATTCAGAGTACATTGTCAAAATGTGGGAAAGAAAACTTAAAACTCTAGAGCTTTATTTGATGGGACTTCAGTTCTATGTTAATCCTTCTTCTGCCTCTTCAGCGAGGCTTCTTCCAATTTTGGCGGATCTTCAGCTCTTTTCTAGGTGTAGAAGGTTCCATAGCTGCCATTAGCAGACAATAGTCCCTCCTTTTCTATGACATGGTACTCAAGTACCTCAATGAGTGCATCCTTTCCTTCAAGAGACTCTGAATTTTTGCATTCTCTAGGCTGAGAATCTAATACTTGTTCTTCCACAAGTTTCTCTCTCTCTCTCTCTCTCTCTCTCTCTCTCTCTCTCTGCATTTTGTTGAAAGTTATTTGGAGCTTTTCTGTATCGTTCATGAAGTGAAGAACAGGTTATTTCAATGGAAACACTCCTTGTGGAGGATAAGGCATCCTCAGTTTAATTACTCTGGCTTGCATCCATATTGGAGATAAGGATCCAAAGAGACACAATTTGGTTTTCCCATAGATTCTTTTCCTTTCTTGTGCACATGTTTCCAAACATGCACAATGTCTTTCCTATCTGACGACGAGCTAACTTTGGATGATAATTAATCCCTACTTTGGTACCAATGAGAGGCACGTTAGGGAAGTTACCATAATTGTTGATGATCATAACTCTGTTGTAGACTTGGTTAGACCAAATGATGTCTGTGTTGGTCAAAGACATGATTCTCTGAGACCAATGCATTCCACTTTTACTGTCCCAAAATGTTGATGACTTAGGCAAATGGGAAGTGAACCATTTCTAAGGAAGCGGTGCACAAGAAGTAATCATTCCTCCACTGCATAGATTCCTCAGGTGAACTGAATATAAGCATTTGCGAGCAGTGTAGGAATTGGGTTTCTGATTAGAAAAATATTTATCGCGTTGATGTCGAAATTTTTTTCTACTTTGGGAAATAAGAATATCCCATAGATAAGAAACACATAGATGACTTCAAATGCCGCAGTATTTCCAATACTGGCAAAGTATAACGCTCGTTCGGTTAGAAACTAGGAGGGTAATCCCTTAACTCCTCCCTTGGTAGTCTAATGAGCTTTGACGCCTAACTCTTCCAAAGCGAGGTTCTTTGTAATAGTTGAGTCACTCGGAGTCCCTTCCAATCCGGATAATGGAATTTTCTAGTTAATAAGGATATTTATTAGCTGAGAGTACTCTTCCAGTGTTGGACTAAGATGATAGTCAAGAAATGTGAAGTAATGGTATATCGGGTCATAAAACCGAACCAGTGTAGCAAGAACTCCTTCTACCATGCAGACTTTCAATAAGGACAAAATTCCTCCAAACTTTTCCCTAAATGTTTCTGGCTCTGTTACTAGATTTCCTCGTTTTCTCATATCATCCAGCTTCAGACTTTTGAATTTAAACTTATGGGTTTTCCGTCGCCCAAAGTCCATTTTGAAAAATGATAAATGCAACATACGTTCTTTCAGTTCTTTTAAAGAAAAAAATTAAATGATGATTTTTTTATAAAAATGATGTCTTTTAGATGAATGCATGAACGTAGCATACAAAAAAACAGTGAAAACATGGGTTCAAAGGTTCGGTGTCATGAGGTCAGAGCTCTACCCATTCCTAAGGTTTTTATACTACGGTAAAGATTTTTGTACCTGTAGATCATTTAAGTCATGGTCAAGGGGTAAATGTTTACTAAATCCCCAGTGTGATGAGTATCCAATTAGAAATCGTAGAGTGTTCGCGGAGTACGTTATAAACATTAATTTCCACTAGAAACCTAGACGACTCAAGGAATTTTAAGAGTGAAATTGGTCGTGACTCAACTCCCTACAAGCCATCTTAATAATGCCCAACTTATATTAGAGAGAGCTTGAACTCACACACTTGCGGATTAATCGCATTCCCATTTTGAAGAGACCATCCTAAGGATATCAAATGAACATATATTTTGTGAAACATAAACATAAAGCAATATAAAAGCAACTTATAAAAGCGATATAAAAGTAGTATATATACATGTTCCTAAACTTAGGGTTTTCGAACTAAAGGGTTACAAAACAGTAAGAAAGAAAATAGAATTTCCCAGTAGAGTCACCATTTTTCTATTGTCGTTTTTTGTGGTTGCGAATTCTCCCACCAAAATGACGCCCGGGTCAGAAGGGGTACAGATGCGAACGGTCGGCGAAAGGAGAGAGAACACACAAGGGTGAACTCAGAAGACAAGAGTCGCCATCTAGGCATTTTTATCCCGGAGGAAAGGTAATGCTGCATAGACCTAGAAAGATATGGATAAGACGGTTGCGAACCAGAGAAACTGAGAAAGGGGGTTGGTTACAACCTGGGAAGGTATTAGCACCCAGATTGTCCGTCGTACTCGACGGGATCCACGCTTAAAAGATTTGTGTTTTAAAGGGGTAGTGTCAGTGCAATTTGTGTGTCAAAGCTGGAAAGAATGCAAGTGTCAGTGTAAAAGAAAAGTGAAGTGTATAAAGGAAGTGTCAGTGTGAGAACAAGAATAAAATGCTCAAGACTATGAGGCTAAAGAATAATGCTGGAAGAGGAGGGAATATACAGAGACTTTTGTTCGATAACTGTTAAGTTATGCCTACGTATCCTCTCGTGCAATGAGGAAGTCAGAACACCGTAGTTCGACTCAAAGAGACTGAAAGATAAATTGACCTGTTAACTGCTTACTTGTCCATGCTCAAATGTATGACCTGTCTGGCTCAGGTGCAAACTGTCTTGCATTAGACGGAAGAAGCAAGTTCTCGTTTGTGAGTGAATGAGATGAGAAAAGAATCCCGGAGGAGACGATTATTGTTTGTTTTTGAGCTTTCAATCTTTTATTGCTTTTTGGAATTTGTCACAAGAAAATGAGCTTAAGCCTAAACCAAGGGTTAGTAAACTCATCACATCTTCCCTCTGATTAGGGGTAATGAGAATACTCTAAGTATGAAGTAAGCACCTCAAACTTAATTACCATTGTGTAGGATTAGGATCATTAACCTACTTGTGATTATTTAGATGTTTTTGTTGTTTTTGTTTAGTGTTAAGTAATGAGTTTAAGCCATAATCAGGGATTTAATGGACTCATTACACCATCCTAATAGAAGGATAATAGATGAGAACATTTAAGCTGAGGAAGGCTCCTCAACTTAATCCATGATTAGGGATTAACCTCATGACAAAACAAAGCCTTTATAAGAGTGGATTTTAGTTAATGGTGAGATTAAGAAGTGGATTTTAGGGTTTGTAAGACAACTTGAGGGGGACTTGTCCATTAACACTAGGGTTAGTCCTTCTTAACCAATTAAGGAAGAATTAGAACCCTAATGCAAGGCCCAAGTTACAAGCTTGATGTCTTAGTGATTATTAAGTGGATTGATTAAAAGATTTAAACACATTAAGGGTTTAACACTTAGGATTAAAGTTATACATTCCATCCTAATAGAAGGATGCATGCATAAGCTTAATCACAAAGCCTTAAAACCTTTAGGGTTTAGTCCTTGATTATGGGATGAGAAGAGAAGACTCAAAGATGACACAAAGTTAAAACTAATGGGGGACTAATCAAACCCTAATTGTGATCATGCTTGGTTGTTCCTAGGGTTAATGAGGTTTGCAAGAAGATCTTCAGAGAAACCACCAGGAAGGAAGCAGATGAAAGGAGGAAGAAGCAGAGAGAAGCAAGACAACTTGCTTCACTTAAGAAGACAAGTTGCTTGAAGGAAGAAAGTGAGGAGAGAACATGAATGAGCAAGCTCACTCTAATACAAAAGATAAAATGCAGCAATGATGCATAGGAGAGATGAAGAGAGATTGTGAGAAGTGAAGGCAAATTCACTTCCCAAAACAACTTACCACCTGAAAAGTTAGCAAAAGGAATGAAATGCAAATGAGATGAAATGTCATGGTGAAAACCAAAGTCAGAAGCATAAACATGATGTTAATGATGCTAAGAGGGGATACAAACACAAGGCAAAACATGAGAATGATCATACAAGGATATGGGTGCAGATGAAGCATGCTTGAACCATGGAAGTTCATGAAAGTTTATGAAATGCAATGGACATATAACATGGCAAATGAAAGATGCAATGATCAAACATGATTCTAATATGTCCTAAGATGTATTATGAACCATGTGGATGCATAAAATGTCATGGAAAGTTATTGGATGCAAGCAAATGAAAGATGGATGCAAAGGAAGGCATAAATTAGGGTTTATGATCAACACACAAAGAAAAATTCAAAATCAGAAGCAAATGACATGACAAAAAATTGAAAATGGGATCAAGGGAACCCTAACCCTACACAAGTTCACTGCCCAAAGGAGGGGACCTAACTCTTAACCTAGTGAAAGTTATGAATTTCTTAAGTCAACTAGGGTTTCAAGGTACCTCATCATGAAAAATGCAAAACAAATTGAAAATGGAAGATCAATTCAAACCAAATTTATCCTATAAACTACATGCCATGAAGGATGCAATGCAAGAAGAACCATCATCAAACCCTCAAAGGTTAGGCAGAATGGATTTTTCAAAGTTTGCACAAAAATATTGCCTTAAAATGAATTTAATTCCATGGAAAATTGTCAAAATTCATCAAGAACTAAAACGAAATTTTCTTTGAGAGTTGGATAATGTTTCTAAATGTTTTAAAATGCAATGTGAATTTTTTTGTGATTTTTAAATACCTAAATGTATTTTTAATTAATTAATTTCCATTTACTAATTAAAAATAAACATTTAAATGATTTAAAATTGATTTTTAATGCAAAAAATAAAAATAAAAATATTTTTGGGTTCTGAAAATTAATGAAATGCTTGACAAAAATTTTCAGAATTTTTAAATGTGTTTTGCTATTTTAAATAATTCGTACAAATTAAATACAAAATAAATGAATAAAAAATGAAAATATGAGAAGTATGCAAGATCCATGGCTGAGATTCAAACTTGGGGGTCAATGGTTGACTGCGCGCGCTAGTTGAGGGTCAGGATCTCTTCTGGCTTAATTAACTTAAATGTGATTTATTAAATTAATAAAAGCAGATTAGGGTTTAATGAAATGATCTAGGCCATTCAAACGCGCGGGAGTCAACAAAAGTCAAACAGATCCATGGCTAAGATTCAAACTGAGCCCTAAACGCAATTAACACACTAATGACTTTCAGGTGGCCGGAAATGACCTCCGGTCATCTTCTCCGGCCACAACCCTCCCTGAAAATTGCTATCTTCTTCCCTAGGTCACTAAAATCCAATCTCTCTGCCCAGAAATGATCCCCATACATCATACATCAAGAATCAACAAACAAACAACATTTAAAACACATCAACAATGAGAATCGAATCAAAACAGTTTTAGGTCAAAAAGTTTCAGAACACGAATACATACTCATTTCTCAACCATTTTCAAAACAAAACACATCAACATGATCAGTGAAGCATAGAGAATCATTTAGGAACTTAAAAACATGTTTCTGGAAAAAATGTTCTTGAGCTCACCTGAATTGGAGCTTTGATCTTTGGAACTTTCTGGCTGCCTCTTTGATCCAAAACGCCTCTAATGAACCTCCTGAGAAGCTTGCAATGCTTGGTTGGAGTTTAGTGTAGCTGATTTAAGAGTTTGATGAAGTTCTGTTCAAGGGAAGTGAGAAATCGTATTTCTGCTTGGGGTGGTTTCAGGGACAAATGAGGATTGGGAAATGATCAGAGGAACATGGTGAGTGGTTTTGTGAAGTTTGTTTTGATGTTTGATGCTTGTGTGCTGAGTTTCGAAACAAAATTCATAAGAGGTGAGTTTTAGGAAATATGGCTTATGAGAGAGATCAGGCTGTGTTGTGCTATGTGTTAAGTTTCATTTTGTCCATGTATCAAGCTTGGATAGGTCAGAGAGTTGTTGCTGGCCTAGCTTGATTGGTATGGGCCATTTTGCATAAAGTCAACTTTTTGTGTAAGAGAGGTATGGGCTATGGCAGTCAAGGTACAAAGGCATGGCTTGGCTCAGCATGCTTCAAGGAGAACCATGGAAATGAATTAGAGGCAATGCAGCAAGTGGATTAGGGTTTATGTGAGTTTTTGCAATTTCACAAAGTTTTGGCCTTTTGTGATCACTTGAAGCATAAGTCATGAAAATGGGAGGTTCTTTGGTGCATTCTGATTTTTAGGTCATGGTTCATGTTTGTGTAATGCATAGAAGTCAATTTGAAGTCACATAAAGGCTTGGCATGAGGTTTTGCAACTTTGCCTCTTTGGTACAAAAGTGAAAATTAAGTGATTTTTGCCAACTTTGACAAGCCATAACTTTTGATCCAAAATGAATTAGAATGAGTTCTTGTACTTTTTGAAAATGGGAGGATCCATTCTACAACTTTCATGACCAAAGTTTTCTCATTTGGAGCATTTTTGAATCAAAAAGAGAAGGTTGAAAAACTTTCCCAAAATGGAAAGTTTTCATTACAAGTCACTTTCCCAAAAAGGCAACATTGCAAATGGCTTGAAATTCTTCAACTTTGTGGACTTCTAACATCTTCTATGATCAAATAAAGATCATACACATTCAAAATGATGGAGAACACCCTTTGGTTGGGTCATTGGGGGCCTCAGATGCCCTGATTTTACACTGACTTGCTCAAAAAAATCAACTCTTGATCAGATGCCTTCCTCATGGAATTTCTTCATGAAAATTGATATGCATGATCCTTATAACATATAGAGACCAATAGAAACAAGAATGACCAAAAAATTTGGAGTTATGGCCTCTGAAACCAAAACCCTAATTCTAGGTCACCTGTGCAGTTAAACCTGGCTCTGCTTCCATGCCTTTCTCAGTTCTTGTGATTCTTTGACTTCCTTGACTTTGTGGGGATATAATATGATGCTTGAACATACATGGACTCATTTGAAGTGATTGAAGATCTTTGGAGTAGCTCAAATTGCTCTTGGATTGCTCAGACCACAAACCCTAGATGCAGATGACTTAGAAACCAATGCAGTGAAGCAAAAAATGCAATATGAGATGCCATGATTGAACTTATGCACATGGAAAGATCACAAGCCATGGTGTGAATGTGTGAGGGAAAATTTGGGGTGTTTACAGCTGCCCCTATTCAAGCATGAGTTAGCTGTGCAGGATGTAAGCGACGGGCTTAACAGGCAAACAAGATAACTTGTGGTTGAATACCAAAGACAGTCCAAAATTTGCACTCACAGAATGAAGAAGAAAAGGGATATAGATTGTAAAAGAAAATAAAGTATAATTATAAAGTGCGGGCGACGGAGGACGACCGCCGAGCAGAGGGCGACTGCTGGGGATGAAGCAATGACGGGGACGGTCGACATGCTGGGGATATAAGAGATTATGATGGGGACGACCATCAAGTAAAGCTATAAGACTCTCTGGGGATTATAGGTAAATGGAATAAATGATGAGGTACGGTCATCAAAGGTGAGGGACGATCACCTAGCAAGGGACGGCTGCTCTGTTGGGGATAAGATGAGGGACGGTCATCTAATGGTGAAGGACGATCACCTGGCAGGGTACGGCTGCCAAAAGTATCACGATATAGGGCGAATGTCGGATAAAAAGGTCGACGATGGGGACGGCCATCGGATAAGCATGATGAAGGACGATCATCAAGAGGTGAAGGACGATCACCTAGCAGGGTACGACTGCTCTCAGGGTTTATCATGACATAGGACGAATGTCAGATAACAAGATCAACGATGGGGACGGCCATCGAATAAAATGATGAAGGACGATCATCAAGAGGTGAAGGACGATCACCTAGCAGGGGACGGCTGCTGAAAATATCACGACATAGGACGAATGTCGGATAAGAAGGGGTTCTAATGAAAAGAGACTCCACTAGGGGTGATGAAGGACGATCATCAAAAAAGGTGAAGGACGATCACCTGGCAGGGTACGGCTGCCGAAAGAGGTATCATGACATATGACGAATGTCAGATAGAAAGAAAATAGTTCAACAAGATTTGTCGGGGATTCTTCTGGGGAAGGGTAGATACAGACGAGTATCTAAATTCAAGACCATAAGTGTTTGACACGGTGTATAGATTAAAGATGCGGACGAGCATCCTTAAGACTATGATACGGACGGGTATCAGGTAGAAACAAACGCTTGACGCATGTTCAGAGATGATGATACGGACGAGTACCAACTGGTTAACAAAGAACACGGACGAGTGTCGGATCTGAGGGGATTTAAGTGGTATATACAAGATACGGACGAGTATTTGTATGAGTAAAAAGATGATGAGTAACAAGTATGAGTGAAACACAGGCGAGTGTTTAACTTGCTAGGGAGAGCATGACACGGACGAGTGCCGGAAAAAGCGTATTATAAACAAGTGTACGGTTCCCAAAGTGTTTGGGCAACTATGCTGGGGAAGGTGACATGGACGGGCGTCAAGGAATTGTGTATATATGTATCTGTGAGTGCAAAGGGGACGCTTTGGCTTTCTACTGGGGGATATGACACGGACGGGTGTAAAAAAGTATCTGTACTGTATATGAATCTGTTCGCTTTGGGCAATTTACTGGGGAATGACGACACGGACGAGCGCCGAAGGGAGAATGTATCTGTATCTTTAAGGGAAATGCTTTGGCTCTCTGGTGATGAATTTGAGAGGTATTTTTGTATATTGTTGATGAATGGTCGGTATCTACAAGTGTTCAGTTCGACACATGGCTTGTGATTATGCAATATGTTTGACTTTTGCCGTAATGCTCCGTATTAGACGGAATGCTACGCTCTGTGGGGAAAATATGATGCGAATGCTATGATTATGCAAAGATAACGATCCGGGACTCGGATCCCGTTGCTGTGAAGATCTCTGACTGATTTGATTGAAGTGGACATCCCAGCTGGGGATAAGATCATTGGTAGATCTGATAAGATGTATCTGCATGGGGAAACAGATCACTGATAGACCCATCTCAGCAATGGGGGACCCAGCTGGGGTTTGTAGAAGCTTTCTTCACCCTGTTGTGAGTTCCTCATGCGTTGCTCTTCTGGATAGAGGTTGAAACTCTGTGGGGAGGCAGTTCCCTGGTTGGCACTTGGCTGGGGGAGAAGAAAGATCACTGGAAGATCTTCCTAGAGATTTCTGTAGGGACCCTGCTGAGGATGATACTTGACAACTCAGCTGGGGACATGAACATCTTCAGGTGTTGCTTTTTGAAGGAAATGTTGGAGAAGTGATGCCCGACAACTCTGATGGGGGAAAGCATCTCTGGTGCTGTTCGGAAGGTGTGCTGAGGAAACACTGATTTGGCAGCCTACTGGGGAGAAGCTTTCATGCCCCATGTTGCGCTTTGAACTCCCGCAATCCTGTAAAGACAAAGAAACGTACAAGTATCCCGAGGTATCCCTTACTGGATTCCGTCATAGGAGTTTAGACACTCCTGGGAGTAAATATATTTCCTGCAAGCACGTATTTTTAGAAGGGAAGCATCTGTATTTATGCAATCAATATCTTAAAGACATCGGACATTTTTGCAAATGAAAATAAAATGTACGAGACGAAACATGACTAAAAATATGATTTTATTAATTCGAGTGCCCTGAATTGGCAAGATACAGTCAAGGAAACAGATCCCCTAAAATGAGGGGATTGTTACAAATTGAGAAATCAAAAGATGTTGGTAGTGTTGATGACGCTTCAAGGAGCTTCCCTTTTGCTATGACTCGTATGACATTTGACGTTCTTCTCGTCTTGCTTTCTGAAGAAGGCTGATTCTGATCGACGCTCGAACCTTTCGAAGCTTACCAAGTTGTAAGTGATACAGACGAATTCAGAATGCAGTTGTTCGCTTATTCCCTTATTTTGCGTGGATCGCCCTTTCAGGTTTTCAATCCACCGGGATACCCATTTTTGCCTGAGTTGTCCAATGCGGCTTTTCAACTCAGCGGGTGTACATTTTTTTTTATTTCCCTTATTTTTGCCCGAGTCTTTTATTCTGTTTTTGACTCGCCGGGATGCCCTATTTTTTCCTGGACCTACATTCTGTTTTTGCGTCCAGCGGGTCATTTTATGCGAAGTATTTTTTAACTGCATCTGAATTCACAGGGGACAAGAAGCCTTCACCATCCATAGTACTGAGCATCAGTGCTCCACCAGAGAAAACTTTCTTTACTACGAATGGCCCTTCATAGTTCGGAGTCCACTTGCCCCGATGGTCTGTATGAGGAGGGAGGAGTCTTTTCAGCACAAGATCTCCTACTTGGTATTCTCGGAGCCTGACTTTCTGATCGAAGGATTTCTTCATTCTTTTCTGATACAGCTGCCCATGACAGATTGCAGCCAATCTCCTCTCTTCAATCAGATTCAGTTGTTCGTATCGGGACCGAACCCATTCTGCTTCGTTCAGCTTAACATCCATCAATACCTGCAGGGAGGGTAATTCAACTTCAACAGGTAGGACTGCCTCCATGCCATATACAAGCTGATATGGTGTTGCCCCAGTGGATGTTCTGATTGACGTACGGTACCCATGCAAGGCAAATGGTAGCATTTCATGCCAGTCTTTGTAGGTAACCACCATCTTTTGCACAATCTTCTTGATATTCTTGTTAGCTGCCTCAACATCGCCATTCATCTTTGGCCTGTAAGGAGAAGAATTGTGGTGTTGGATCTTGAAGTCCCGGCATAGTTCTGCCATCATTTTATTGTTTAAGTTGGAACCATTATCAGTAATGATTCGCTCGGGAACTCCATACCGACAGATGATGTCTCTCTTCATAAATCGGGCTACCACCTGCCTTGTGACATTTGCATAAGAAGCTGCTTCAACCCATTTGGTAAAATAGTCAATGGCAACCAGGATGAATCTGTGGCCATTTGAAGCAGTCGGTTCAATCTTGCCAATCATATGAATGCCCCACATGGCAAAGGGCCATGGTGAAGACATCACATTCAGGGGATTGGGAGGCACATGCAGTTTATCCACATAAATCTGGCATTTATGGCATTTTCTGGCATAGGTACAACAGTCGGCATCCATTGTGATCCAGTAATAGCCTGATCTTAACAACTTTTTAGCCATTGCATTCCCTCCTGCATGGGTACCAAAGGATCCTTCGTGCACTTCGTGCATCAACAAGTCTGCTTCTGTCTTATCAACGCATCTGAGAAGTACCATATCAAAGTTTCTCTTGTACAGGGAACCGTCAGTATTCAGGAAGAAACTACCAGCTAGCCTTCTTAATGTCTTCTTATCATTGGAAGATGCCCCAGGTGGGTATGTTTGATCCTCCAAGAAGCATTTGATATCATGGAACCAAGGCTTATCATCTTTGACAACATCTGCTGCAAATACATATGCTGGTCTGTTAAGTCTGGACACTGAAATCCGAGGCACAAAGTTGGCAGCTTGAACTTTGATCATGGATGAAATGGTAGCCAGAGCATCTGCAAACTGATTCTCGTCTCGAGGGATATACTCAAGCTTGACCGTTGTGAAGAAAGTCAATAACCTCCTTGTATAATCCCGGTAAGGTATCAGATGATCCTGGTGTGTGTACCATTTGCCGTTGGTTTGATTGATTACCAGAGCTGAATCTCCGAACACAGTCAAAGTCTTGATCCTGAGGTCAATGGCTTCCTCAAGACCCATAATACAAGCTTCGTATTCAGCTTCATTGTTAGTACAGTTAAAGGTGAGTTTTGCCGAGAAAGGCATGTGAACTCCTTTAGGTGTAATGAGTACTGCACCAACACCGCGACCATTCATATTAACAGCCCCATCAAACATCATAGTCCATTCTTCTTCTGGGTCAGGCCCTTCAGTGTGAACAGGCTCTTCATGATCTTTTGCTTTTATGAACATGATGTCTTCATCAGGGAAGTCAAATCTCATAGGCTGGTAATCATCAATGGGCTGCTCAGCAAGATAATCAGACAATACACTGCCCTTGATGGCTTTTTGAGATGTGTACTGAATGTCATATTCTGTGAGGATCATTTGCCATATTGCAACCCGTCCGGTAAGAGCGGGCTTCTCAAAAATGTACTTAACTGGGTCCATCTTGGAGATCAACAAAGTAGTGTGAGTCAACATATACTGCCTTAGTCAGCGAGCAGCCCACGCTAAAGCACAACAAGTTTTCTCGAGCAGTGAATAACGTTGTTCACAGTCGGTAAACTTTTTGCTTAGGTAGTATATTGCATACTCTTTTCGACCAGACTCGTCATGCTGGCCCATCACACACCCCGTTGACTCTTCTAATACTGTCAAATACATTATCAGAGGTCTTCCTTCAACTGGAGGCATAAGGATCGGGGGCTCTTGTAAGTATTCCTTTATTTTGTCAAAAGCTCTCTGGCAGTCTTTGTTCCACCTGACCGTTTGTTCTTTTCTTAACAGCTTGAACAAAGGCTCGCAGGTTGCTGTAAGGTGAGATATGAACCTTGAAATGTAGTTCAATCTACCTAGAAACCCCCGAACTTCTTTTTCTGTCCTCGGTGCAGGCATTTCTTGAATGGCTTTAACTTTATCAGGGTCAACTTCAATTCCTTTTTCACTTACGATAAATCCCAAAAGCTTACCGGATCGCACCCCGAATGTGCATTTGTTGGGATTTAACTTCAGTTGGTACTTCCTCAGACGTTTGAATAGCTTCAACAGATTTACCAGGTGGTCTTCTTCTGTGAGGGACTTGGCAATCATGTCATCCACATAACATTCAATTTCTTTATGGATCATGTCGTGGAATAATGTTACCATAGCCCGTTGGTAAGTTGCACCAACATTCTTCAATCCGAATGGCATCACCTTATAACAGAACGTGCCCCAGGGTGTGATGAAAGTTTTCTTCTCCATGTCTTCAGGTGACATCTTGATCTGATTGTATCCTGAAAATCCATCCATGAAGGAGAATACCGAGAACTGAGCCGTATTATCAACCAATACATCAATGTGAGGTAAAGGGAAGTCATCTTTCGGGCTGGCTCTATTCAGATCCCGGTAGTCCACACACATCCTCACCTTGCCGTCTTTCTTAGGCACAGGTACAATATTAGCAACCCACGGCGGATAGCTAGTCACAGCAAGGAAACCGGCGTCCCACTGCTTTTGTACCTCTTCCTTTATCTTCATTGCCATATCTGGGCGAGTACGGCGCAGCTTCTGTTTTACTGGCGGGCAGTCTTCTTTCAGAGGCAGCTTGTGCATGACAATATCGGTGTCCAACCCTGGCATATCCTGATAAGACCAAGCAAAAACATCCACGTACTCACGAAGCATATCAATCAGTTGTTCTTTTACTGAATCTTGTAGGCAGGCCCCGATCTTAACTTCTTTTATGTCTTCTTCCGTACCAAGATTAACCGTTTCAATCTCCTCCTGATGAGGAGTGATAACCTTCTCCTCTTGCCTTAACAACCTGGCTAGCTCTTCAGGAAGCTCATAATCTTCTTCAACCCCTTCATCAGCTTGATTGATTGGATTGTCAAAGTCATACGAAGCCATAGCAGTGTTGTTGTCGGTGCAATCTGAAAGGCACTCTCTGCAAGGGTTTAGATTGTTCATTTTAGTGATCAATTTTAATCTCGTTTAGAAAAAGTGAAATGAAGTTATCATTTTGGAAAACATTGCCATTTTATTTTTGTACAAAAAGAAAAAAATGAAAAACAGTGAGCGGAAAAGAAAAAGACTCATTTGCAAAAGATGTCCGATATTCATTGATTAATCCATTTGCACAAAATTACAAGATGGCCCGATTACAAAATGAGTCTTGTCATCTTGGGCAAGATGCAAGACTTGATGCATGCTTAAAAATACAGGAAATAATAATTACTCTGCAGGAGTAACCCTTATAATTTCCTGGGAAGACCAGTTAAGGACTTGGCTCCCGGGGATCCTTGGACGTATCCAGCTCTCCAGGTTGCAGTCGCTTTCTTCCTCGTCTTCCAAGTTGTTCACTGTATCCGGGGTGAGCATTCCCCCGCTGACAAAATTGGGCTTCTTGGTAGCCTCTGATTGATCTTGTTGAGTTGGTCTGTAACCCAACCCAAATCTGTCTTCTTTCTTCCCTACGGGCAACAGCTTGCCCCAGCCTTGGGCAGTACCCTCTTCAACAACCTTCCGGGCTTGCTGATAAGATGTTATGGAGGTTCCCAGTACAGCAGATGCTTCATTAATGTTCATGGCCTCAAACCCCTGGCTCATAGTTTCATGGATCTCCCCATCTATTTCTATGTACTTATACGTAGCCAGATGGCTAACAAAGATGTCTTCTTCTCCACAGATGGTGATGATCTGGCCTTCCCACTCGAATTTCAGCTTCTGGTGAAGGGTAGACGTAACAGCGCCAGCGGCATGGATCCAGGGTCTACCCAACAAACAGCTGTAGGCCGGCTGAATGTCCATCACATAGAAGGTAGTTTTGAAGGTCTGTGGGCCAATCATCACAGGCAGATCAATCTCTCCAAGCACTGATCTTTTAGAGCCATCGAATGCTCTCACCACCAAATTACTTGGACGCAGTGCCAAACCATCATACTCCAGCTTCACTAAGGCTTTCTTTGGTAGAACATTGAGTGAAGACCCAGTGTCCACCAGTACATGAGATAAAACAACACCTTTGCATTCCAAGGTGATGTGTAAAGCCTTGTTGTGGTTACGTCCCTCAGTCTTCAAGTCAGCATTGGTGAAGCCCAGTCCATGACTGGTGTTAACATTTGCCACCACAGTTTCTAGCTGATTAACGGTAATCTCCTCTGGCACGTATGCTGCGTGCAGGACTTTCAATAATGCATTCCTGTGAGCTTCAGAACACATCAACAGGGATAATATGGAGATTTTTGAGGGAGTTTGGTGAAGCTGGTCCACCACCTTGTAATCACTTCTTTTGATGATTCTCATAAACTCGTCTACATCTTGCTCAAAAGACGTCTTCTGAGTTTCTCTGACAATTGGCTCTTCAAGCACCACACTCTTTCCTTTCGCTTTGGCAGCAGCTTCTGCTTCAGCATTAGGTCTTTGTATTTGTGAGGCAAACAGGCGTCCGCTCTTGGTGAAGCCTCCGCCTCCCCCGACATTATCAATTTGTGGCGAAGAGGTTGAAGAATCCAAAGTGATTTTCTCTCCATTGCAGTAGAGGTCAGAGCCATAATGCCAAGGTATGGCATTACTGCTTCCATAAGGAACTGGTCCAAGCACCGTGATGGTAACTGGACTGACTGCTGCAGAGGAGGGTACTGTAATGGTGTGCGGATCGTAGTAAATTGTGACTGGTGACCTGGTAGGAGGTGACACTGCTTGTTGTTGGAAATTGTTGTTTGGAGGAACATCTGATGGATCATAGTAAATGGTGACTGCTGAGACATCTTCATTAATTTCTGTTGGCGTTGTAGAAGATTCTGCTAATGCAATGGATGCTGATGTTGTAGAAGAAATGGTTGTTGACATTTGATTTGTTGAAGTGATGGGTGGAGCCATTGCTGATGATATTGATGAATCGGTAGGAATGATTGTTGCTGCTGTTGTAGAAGAATCAGGAATTGTTCTTAAAGGAATTGCTGGATTTGTAGGCGCCGTTGTTGAGATCTGAAGGATACCATCCTTGATAAGACCATCTATGCCGCTTCTCAAATTATCACACCCGTTGACTGCAATGTTGCAATACCCACAACCGAGCTCACACCCGGGAAACACCTGGCACTCTAGAAGCTGAGCTTTAATTTCGACCAGAGGTGTTCGAATTTGTGCAACACTGGTGATCAAAGTAGACGGTTTACCTTCCTCAATGGCATTAATCCTTGGCCCACCATGGTTGGGCATAGGATTTCTGTTGACATTCGGAGGTGGTGCGAAGTTGAGGGCTTTAGAATCCACCAGATCTTGAACTTTCATTTGCAAAGCCCTGCATTTTTCTGTATTGTGGCCAGGTGCATTGGAATGGAAAGCACATCTGGCGTTGACATCGTAATTCTTTGGGAGATTGGAGGGATCTGGGGGTGCCAATGTCCTTAACTCAACCAAGTTAAGCTTCAGGAGTTGTGGCAATAAGGCAGCATAAGGCATAGGGATAGGATCAATCACCCTATTTGCCTGTGATGGTCTTTGCTGGAAGGGTCTTTGTTGTTGATTGCTGTTGTTGTTGTTGTATGTTCTCTGTGGCGGATATTGAACTTGCTGTTGATAATGTGGTTGTTGTTGTTGTTGATATGCTGGTTGCTGAGGAATCGGAGCTGGGATAGTGACAGCTGCTACTGATCTGTGGACATACTGAGGTCTGCCCCTGTTGGCATGAATGGCATTTGTCTCACCGGTCCTTCGAGGTCCCACCAAAGGCTTCCTGGGATTACTGGACTAACTTGCACCATTATCAGAAATTTTGCCCATCTTTAGCAGACTTTCAATTCTTTCACCGGCTATGACTACGTTAGCAAAGCTAGTGGAAGAAAAGGCAGCCAACCTATCAATATATGTTCCTTGTAGAGTATTCATAAACATGTCGGCCATTTCTCTTTCCGACATGGGTGGTTGGACAGCAGCAGCAAGCTGTCTCCACCTTTAGGCATATTCCCTGAAGCTTTCTCTGGAGGATTGAGACATTCCCATCAAGAGGGTCCTGTTAGGAGCCATGTCCAGATTGTATTGGTATTGTCTGATGAAGGCTTCAGCTAGGTCCTTCCAACATCTGATAGTAGCTCTGGTCAAGTGTGAATACCATTCCCTTGAAGCCCCAATCAAACTGTCTTCAAAATAGAACATCCACAGCTTTTCATCCATGGTATATGCTTTAAGTCTTCCCAGAAAAGACTGCAGGTGAGTTCGTGGACAGGAAGTTCCATTGTATTTCTCGAAGCACGGAGGTTTGAACTTGTGAGGGATTCTTACCCCATCCACTAACCCCATATCCATGACATCGAAGCCCAAGGAGTTTTGAGACTCTAGAGATCTCAACTTCTCAGCAATTTCATCAAACCTCCTATCATAGACTTCATCACCAGCTCCCATGACAGTGAATTGCTCTTCTTGGGGGTCTTCTTGTAAGATCCTCCCTCCAGCAGTATTTCCTTGCACATTACCCGGGATGTTGACTTCCGGATCTAGATGAGGTCCAAATACAGGTGGGTTAACATGAGGCTGTCCCCTCTCATTGTTACTTGTTCCTCCAGTCCCAGGATGAGGTTCCTCGGGGGTCTATCTTTCTACCAATGCCCTTAGCCTTTCCTGACTCTGGGCCAAGCCAGTCATCACAGTCATGAATTGGGCCATTTGGTTTCGCATCTCCACCCTTTCATTAGCCATCTGGGTTCTGACCTCGATCAGATCTTGCTGTACTTGCTCCATTATAATACCCGGAAGATTGTTGCGAGTAGGATACCGGTATGCACGGTTGACAGGGAACACTCTTCTGCGAGCATTATTTCCTGAACCATAACAGAGTTAGAAACAAACAAAACAATAACAAAACCTACAAAACAAAACAAAAGTTAGTATACAAATGATGAATAATTCATAGTCTGTTTTTCTATTTTACAACACATGCCCCTGGGGGTCAAAATACATCAAAAGAAAATAATACATAAGATGGAAATGAACAACAAGCAAAAGAGTCAAACATCTAATCCAAACTCATCCTCCTTAACCTCCTTCAGAAGTGCCTCAGTCACCGGACTAGCTGGACGCTCTGTAATGGTCCTGATGAGGAGATTCCTGGTGGCAATGGCAGTGGTCAACTTCTTGTGCCTGTCTTGGTCTTTTGACCTCTTCAAACCAGCCCTAAGCTTCAATTCTGAAATCTCCTTCTGGGCTGCCAGCAAAGCTTCCTGCTGCTTCTTTTCATTGGCCTCTAACTGCTCAATTCTGGCTTGAGTTCTCTTATCTTCTAGTATCCGGGCTTCAGTGATCCTGACCCACCTAGCCTGACTTTCTTGCAGATAGAGTTCAGTCCTAGCCTTCTAAAGTTTGGCCTCCTTACAGGCGACCATCACTCCTCTCCCAGAGGGTCTTCTTCAGAGCTTGAGACAGATTCTCATTCCTCTCCTTCATCTTCTCAAACTCTTCCAGGCTGACAGTGGCTGCTGGCTGTACCGTGGAGGGTCCAGGTGTGTCCTCAATGGTAAAAGGCATTCCAGTGATCTGAGCTCTAGCATGGGACCATTCATAGTACTGGGCTGAAGCAACATTATTACACTTCCCAAGAATAGCTACCCCCTTTGTCTGGATGTTGTCCCAAGCCCAGGATGCTTGTCTGACAACAGCTAGATTAGGCTTTATCTCACAATACAGGGTCTCAGCTAAATCTTGTATTCTAGGAGGGTGAACCAAAGCATAGCCCAGTTGCCTTTTAAACAGAAAAGGATTGTAATTGATGCAACCCTTCACTCCTATTAGAGGTACATTTGGGTACTGCCCACAACTAGTGATGATGTCCTTGCCTTTGGTGCTCTGGGTGCACCATCTGATGTCATCTGAAGTCAAAGCAATAAGTCTCTTGGCCCAATTCTTCTGTTGGTGAGGATTCAAGAAGGCATCAGTCTTAGGTAAGTGTTTGAGCACCCAGGTATGAAACAGAGGAGCACAGCATCTCACCAACTTTCCTCTTTGTTTCTCATTCCTCTGGTGAATGGAATAATAGAAATCTCCCAGCAATGTGGGTACTGGGTTCCTCAGAAGGAAAAGATGAATGGCATTCTTGCTGATAAATTTGGGCTCATCTGCAAACAGTATAACCCCATATATGCTGAGGGATAACAATGCACAAACTGCCCTCAATTCTCCCAAAGAGGCCTTTAGGATGACCTGAGAAACCAAGAAGTCTAAGTGCAAACCAGGGATCCCAGCCTTTGTTGTCATATTCTGTTCAATCAAAATAGGCTCCAGGTACAATGCTTTTGCCACCTATCCATTGCTGGGAGAGGTCATCTCTGGGTTGAAGGGGACACCACCCCTGACAGGTACTCCAATCAATGATGAAAACTCCTCCAACAGAGGTCCTAGCTGAAAGTCTGGAAATGTGAAACATCTCAAAGGAGGGTCATAAAACTGTAGGCAGGTGTGGATCATACTCCTCTGAGAAGGATCCAGGTCCATAACCATATCAAGGATGCCTCAATAGTGCTCTCTGAATAATGGGATGTGGTCTGGAGTGATAAGTGCTTGGACCTGCCTGATACCAGTCAACACAGGCTCAAAGAAATGATATGATATGTTGCTCTTCCTGGGTGTAGCCATGACTGCTGATGGAGAGCTGAAGACAAGTGTTGATGAAGATCAAAACTGGTACTAGAGATGAGCCACTGATAGGCTAGTGCAGGTGATGAAGGCAGCTGAAGCAGACAACTGATGAAGATAGCTGAAGCAGATAATTGATGAAACAGAGGTCTATGCAGATGAAGGGGTCAAAACCAAGCCAAATATAATGTGGATACCCTGAAAAACAAATAAACAAATGTTAAATGATGCAATGATGATGTATGCAAATGATATGCAAGGGTTTGTGATCAAGCCGGATCTGATTACTGTCTTGATATAAAGCCCATGTATGTTCAAGAAGTCCAGATAGAGGTTCAGAAATCCAGTAACCAAGGTAGGGGACTCAAATAAAGAGTCACATGTCCAGGGTTAAATCACAAGAACTGTCCAAAGTGGAGTACTCTTAAACAAAATCAGTAACAGGGTATGATGTGGCCAAGGGTACCTGCAAACCTGTAAACAGCCCAACCCCCTCACAGGTAGTGTTCTAAAACAAGGATCCTCAGACTTGGATCGGTTATGAGGAGTGTAAACACTTCTAACCCGGAGGTACAGTGTTTACAATAACCATAAAAGATCCTCCTCTAATTCACCTCAGCTTCTGAAGGTCATAATAAAGGTCATCCATACTTAGCAGGCTTCCCAGATAGCCCTAGCACTACAGGAAATCTGTAGCACAGAGTTCTCAAGAAGAAACCCATATCTGAACCGTGTTTCATATTCCCGCACCAGACCGAAATGGAATGAGAAAGAACATGAACCACTCTAGCCTAGGTGTCACTCAGGTCCCAGGTATAGGACCTTAAACTCTCAGTAGAACCCCACCCACCAAGACAGAAGAACAGATCCAGCAATGATAATGACAGTATGAAATATGAAAAACTGTAAAGAAAGTAATAAATAAAGTTGTACATAAAGCAATAAATAAAGCAACTATATAAACACAATTAGAACATAACACCCCAGTAAACACAAATCAAACAAGCGCTAGGAGGAACCCATAAAAAAGAACCAGAAGCCCTGGTTATAGTATAAGGGTCCCCAACAGAGTCGCCAAGCTGTCGCTCCCACCAAAATGACGCCCGGGTCAGAAGGGGTACAGACGCGAACGGTCGGCGAAAGGAGAGAGAACACACAAGGGTGAACTCAGAAGACAAGAGTCGCCAGCTAGGCATTTTTATCCCGGAGGAAAGGTAATGCTGCATAGACCTAGAAAGATATGGATAAGACGGTTGTGAACCAGAGAAACTGAGAAAGGGGGTTGGTTACAACCTGGGAAGGTATTAGCACCCAGATTGTCCGTCGTACTCGACGGGATCCACGCTTAAAATATTTGTGTTTTAAAGGGGTAGTGTCAGTGCAATTTGTGTGTCAAAGCTGGAAAGAATGCAAGTGTCAGTGTAAAAGAAAAGTGAAGTGTATAAAGGAAGTGTCAGTGTGAGAACAAGAATAAAATGCTCAAGACTATGAGGCTAAAGAATAATGCTGGAAGAGGGGGAAATATACAGAGACTTTTGTTCGATAACTGTTAAGTTATGCCTACGTATCCTCTCGTGCAATGAGGAAGTCAGAACACCGTAGTTCGACTCAAAGAGACTGAAAGATAAATTGACCTGTGAACTGCTTACTTGTCCATGCTCAAATGTATGACCTGTCTGGCTCAGGTGCAAACTGTCTTGCATTAGACGGAAGAAGCAAGTTCTCGTTTGTGAGTGAATGAGATGAGAAAAGAATCCCGGAGGAGACGATTATTGTTTGTTTTTGAGATTTCAATCTTTTATTGCTTTTTGGAATTTGTCACAAGAAAATGAGCTTAAGCCTAAACCAAGGGTTAGTAAACTCATCACATCTTCCCTCTGATTAGGGGTAATGAGAATACTCTAAGTATGAAGTAAGCACCTCAAACTTAATTACCATTGTGTAGGATTAAGATCATTAACCTACTTGTGATTATTTAGATGTTTTTGTTGTTTTTGTTTAGTGTTAAGTAATGAGTTTAAGCTATAATTAGGGATTTAATGGACTCATTACACCATCCTAATAGAAGGATAATAGATGAGAACATTTAAGCTGAGGAAGGCTCCTCAACTTAATCCATGATTAGGAATTAACCTCATGACAAAACAAAACCTTTATTAAATGGATTTTAGTTAATGATAAGATGAAGAAGTGATTTTTATGGTTTGTAAGACAACTTGAGGAGGACTTGTCCATTAACACTAGGGTTAGTCCTTCTTAACCAATTAAGGAAGAATTAGAACCCTAATGCAAGGCCCAAGTTACAAGCTTCATGTCTTAGTGATTATTAAGTGGATTGATTAAAAGATTTAAACACATTAAGGGTTTAACACTTAGGATTAAAGTTATACACTCCATCCTAATAGAAGGTGTAAACACCCCAAATTTGCCCTCACCCATTCACACCATGGCTTGTGATCATCCTCATATGCATAAACACAATCATATCATCTCACATCTCATTTTTGATTCACTGCATAGTTTCTAAGGCATCTGCACCTAGGGTTTGTGATCTGAGCAATCCCAAAGCTTCTTGAGCCACTCCAAAGGCTACCAATCAACTCAAAGGGGTCTATGTGTGTTCTTATATCACATTTCATCTCCTCAAAGTCAAAATTGCAGAGGAATCACAAGAACTAGGGTTTGAGTGGATGCAGAGCCAGGCCAGACTGCACAGTTGACTGAGAATTAGGGTTTTGGTTTCAGAGGCCATAACTCCAAATTTTTTTGGTCATTCTTGTTTCCATTGGTCTCTATATGGTATAGGGAGTATGCATATCAATTTTCATGAAGAAATTCCATGGGGAAGTCATCTGATCAAGGTTTGACTTTTCAGACAAGTCAGTGTAAAATCAGGGCATCTGAGGCCCCCAATGACCCAACCAATGGGTGATCTTCATCATTTTGAGTGTATATGATCTTTATTTGATCATGGAAGAAGGTTGAAGTTCATAGAAATCAAGAATTTAGGGTTTTTGCAAATGTTGACTTTTTGGGCATAGTTGACTTTTCAAGAATGCTTCATTTTAGGTCATTTTTCAAGCTTTGATTATTGATCCAAAAATGCTTCAAATGGAAAAACTTTGGTCATGAAAGTTGTAGATCTCATCTTTCCCTTTTCAAAAAGTACAAGAACATGATCAAATGCTTCTTGGATCAAAAGTTATGGCAATGCAAAGTTGGCAAAAATCATTGATTTTCAAGACATGCTTCAAATGGAAATTTTGCAAAGTCATGAACCAATGCATTATGTGACTTCAAATTCACTACAAACCAGCACACAAACATCATATAAGTCCTAAAATTCAGAATGAACTAGGCATTGCTCATGTTTCATGACTTTTGGAACAAGAAAATTACATGTGAACCAAAGTTATAACAAGTTGCAAAACCACTCATTTCTCTTCACCAACTTGCTGCATTGGTCCTTGAATCAAGCTAGCCTCACACACTCATCATGCTGCGCAGCCCATGCCCATTGTACTTGCCTAGCACCTCACCATACTTGCCTTACACAAAAGTTGGACTTTATGCAAAAGTAAACTTACCAATCACTATAGGCCAGGTCACATCATCTGACCTATAGGATTAAAATAACATATCATTTTGCAAGCCATTCCAAGTACTAAGGCAAGGCTGAAACATCCTCATTCAAGACATTCACAAAAACACACCACATTGCAACTTGCTTCGAATCTGCCTACACAGCTTGCAAACACTCAAACTATCTTCACCATTCAACTCACCTTGCTCCATAGACCACAAAGCATCAAGAACCAAAGCCTGAAACAGCCAGAACATCCCACTGCCATTTCTCACTCCATCTTGCAGTTTCATTCGAAACTCTCACCACAGCTAGCAAACATCCAAACAAACACTCCAGACCTTCTCCATTCACCCTCAGGATCACAAACAACCCCTCACCATGGCCTGAAACCTCCAGAAACTCCATTGCCATTTCTGACTGAGCTGAAGCAGGAGCTTTCGAAACTCACTATCCAGCCAACATAAATTCTCTTTGAGCATTCAAACATCTTCTGGGGACCAAGTGGAGTAGTTTGCACTGAAGGAAGTGGCCAGAAAGTCCTCAAGTTGAAAGCTCCAAATCTCAGGTAGCTCGAAAATTATTTTTCCAGAAATCATTTTTCTTGTTACAAACTTGTTCTTTGTGTTGTCCTGGTCATGAATATGTCTTTGGTTTTTGAAATGGTGGTGAAATAAGCATTTAATTTGTCTCTGAAACTGGTTTGCCCTAAAACTTTTTCTGTTCGATTCATGGTTTTGAGGAAGAAGAAATTTGTTTGGACTTAGGGTTTTAGCTCAGGGGATCATGGGGATCATTTTGGTGTGCTTAGGTTTCATTTTTGTTACGATTTGAGGGGTTTTGGGGATTTTCAGGGGAGATGCTGGCCGGAGAAGACGACCGGAAGTCTTCTCCGGCCACCTGAAAGTGATTTGTGCCCTAATCACGTAATTAACTCAAGTTTGAATTCTGAGCGTTGATGGCCTTTGACCCGTTGACTTCGCGCGTGAGTGTGTGGCCTGGATCTTCCTGATTATGCCCTAATCCACGTGTTTATCTTAATTAATCCATAATTAATTTAATCTAACCAGAAGCCATCTGGACCCTTCATTTGCGCGCTGGTCAACAAATTTGAATCCAGACCCAATCCTGGCCCTCCAACCTGATTACTTCTCCTTTTATTTAATTTTAATTCATTTTCTTTTCGTTTTATTTGCATAATTATTTTAAAATAGTTAAAAATTCTTAAAAATTATGAAACTTTTTCTTAAAAGTTTTATTAATTTTTAAGACCCAAAAATATTTTTATTTCATTTTTTATCATTAAAAAAGTATTTTTAAATATTTAAAAGATTATTTTTAATTGATTAATGGGAATTAATTAATTAAAAATACTTTTAGGTATTTAAAAATTACAAAAAAATTCATGAAATGTTCTAAGACATTTAGAAACATTGTCCAACCTTCAAACCAAATTTCTTTTTTGATCTTGATGCATTATAAGAATTTTTCATTGAATTAAATCATTTTTTATGCATTAATTTGATCCCAAGTTCAAAAATTCACTTCTGCCTATTAGAGAAGGTTGAGACATTGATTCTTCTTGCCTTGTTTTGTGTTTAGCATGTAGTTTCTAGGGTAAAAAGGCCATGATTTGATCTTGCATTTTCCATTTGTTTGGCATTTCTTTTGTTAAGAACCCTAAAAAACCCTAATAACTTAGAAAATTCATATCTTGAGATTGGTTAAGAGTTGGGAGTTCCCCTTTGGACCTTGGTTTAGTATAGGTTTAGGGTTTCTTTGAGTGGCATTTTCCATTTTTTATCTTAGGGTTTGCTTCTGTTTTGGGTTTTTGTTTGTTGTTTGATGCATAAACCCTAATTTGGGCTTTCTTTTGCATCCTTCTTGCATTTCCTTGCATAACTTGACTTGCCTTTGCATTTTGTGCATTCTTGTGATCCATTTGACATCTTAAGACA
The DNA here is from genome assembly GCA_963966055.1 of Lathyrus aphaca. Lineage (NCBI taxonomy): Eukaryota > Viridiplantae > Streptophyta > Magnoliopsida > Fabales > Fabaceae > Lathyrus > Lathyrus aphaca. The sequence goes on from OZ014519.1 coordinate 72,829,064, forward strand.
TATAGAAAGCATGTTTGATCATTGCATTACATATTTGCCATGTCATTTGTCTTGTATGCTTCATAACATTTCATGCTTGTTCATGCTCCTTAACCTGCATCATTTGCATTCATAACCTTGTATGAGCATCTCCATGTCTTGCCTCATGTTTGCAGCACTTCATAACATCATAATCATCAACATGCTTCTGGTTTTGCTTAGTATCATACCATTTCATCTCATCTTGCATTGCATTGCATTTCTTTCTAACATTTCAGGTGGTAAGTAACTTGAGAAGTGAATTTGCCTTCACTTCTCATAACTTTTCTTCTCATCTCTCTTGCATCCATTGCTGCATTTCTATATGTGTTTGAGTTTGAGCTTGCTCATTCTTTCTCCTCCCACTTTCTTTCTTCAAGTGACTTGACTTCTTGAATGAAGCAAGTTACTTTGCTTCTCTTGATCCTTTCATCTGCTTCCTGGTGGTTCCTTTGAAGATTTTTCTTGTTAACCTCACAAACCTTAGGACCAACCAAGCATGATAATGAATTAGGGTTTTGATTAGTCTCCCCTTATAGTTTTACCTTTGTGTCTCTCTTTGAGTCCTCTCTTCTCACCTCATAATCAGAGACTAAACCCTAAAGGCTCTAAGACTTTGTGGTTAGGGTTATGCCTGCATCCTTCTCTTAGGATGGAGTGTATAACTTTAATCCTAAGTATTAAACCCTCAATGTGTTTAAATCTCTTAATCAATCCACATAATAATCATCAAGACACTACACTTGTAACTTGGGCCTTGCATCAGGGTTCTAATTCTTCCTTAATTGGTTAAGAGGGACTAACCCTAGTGTTAATGGACAAGTCCCCCTCAAGTTGTCTTACAAATCATAAAATTCACTTCATCATCCTATCATTAACTAAAATCCACTTAATAAAGACTTTGTTTTGTCATGAGGTTAATCCCTAATCATGGATTAAGTTGAGGAGCTTTCCTCAGCTTAAACACTCTCATCTATTATCCTTCTATTAGGATGGTGTAATGAGTCTGTTTAATCTTTGATTATGGCTTAATCTCATTACTTAACACTAAACAAAAACAACAAAAAAACATCTAAATAATCACAAGTAGGTTAATGATCTTAATCCTACGCCAAAGGTGATTAAGTGTGAGAATCTGACTTCACACTTAAGGTATTCTCATTATCCCTAATCAGAGGGAAGATGTGATGAGTTTACTAATCCATTGGTTTAGGTTTAAGCTCATTATCTTATGACAAACTTTCAAAAGCAATAAAAGACTGAAAACTCAAAAACAAACAATAATCGTCTCCTTCGGGATTCTTTTCTCATCACCTTCACTCACAAACGAGAACTTGCTTCTTCCGCCTAATGCAAGACAGTTTGCATCTGTGCCAGACAGATCATACACTTGAGCATAGACAAGTAAGCAGTTCACAAGTCAATTCGTCTTTCAGTCTCTTTGGGTCGAACTACGGTGTTCTGACTTCCTCATTGCACGAGAGGATACGTAGGCATAACTTAACAGTTATCGAACAAAAGTCTCTGTATATCCCCCCTCTTTCCAGCTTCATTCTTTAAGCCTCATGATCTTGAGCACTTCACTTTTGTTCCTACACTGACACTATACATTTATACACTTCATACTTAGTTTGCACTGACACCTGTACATCCTTTTCCAGCTCATTTATACACAAATTGCACTGACACTACCCCTTTAAAACACAAATCTTTTAAGCGTGGATCCCGTCGAGTACGACGGACAATCTGGGTGCTAATACCTTCCCAGGTTGTAACCAACCCCCTTTCTCAGTCTCTCTGGTTCGCAAACCGTCTTGTCCATCTTTTTCTAGGTCTATGCAGCATTGCCTTTCCTCCGGGATAAAAATGCCTAGCTGGCGACTCTATTCATTCTCCAGTGAGTTCACGGCTGTGTGTTCTCATTGTCCCTCTCGCCGACCGTTCGCGTCTGTACCTTCATATGACCCCGTTTCATTTGTCGGGAGCGACAGAAGGATGCAAGCATAAGCTTAATCACAAAGCCTTAAAACCTTTAGGGTTTAGTCCTTGATTATGGGATGAGAGAGAAGACTCAAAGATGACACAAAGGTAAAACTAATGGGGGACTAATCAAACCCTAATTGTGATCATGCTTGGTTGTTCCTAGGGTTAATGAGGTTTGCAAGAAGATCTTCAGAGAAACCACCAGGAAGGAAGCAGATGAAAGGAGGAAGAAGCAGAGAGAAGCAAGACAACTTGCTTCACTTAAGAAGACAAGTTGCTTGAAGGAAGAAAGTGAGGAGAGAACATGAATGAGCAAGCTCACTCTAATACAAAAGATAAAATGAAGCAATGATGCATAGGAGAGATGAAGAGAGATTGTGAGAAGTGAAGGCAAATTCACTTCCCAAAACAACTTACCACCTGAAAAGTTAGCAAAAGGAATGAAATGCAATGCAAATGAGATGAAATGTCATGGTGAAAACCAAAGTCAGAAGCATAAACATGATGTTAATGATGCTAAGAGGGGATACAAACACAAGGCAAAACATGAGAATGATCATACAAGGATATGGGTGCAGATGAAGCATGCTTGAACCATGGAAGTTCATGAAAGTTTATGAAATGCAATGGACATATAACATGGAAAATGAAAGATGCAATGATCAAACATGATTCTAATATGTCCTAAGATGTATTATGAACCATGTGGATGCACAAAATGTCATGGAAAGTTATTGGATGCAAGCAAATGAAAGATGGATGCAAAGGAAGGCACAAATTAGGGTTTATGATCAACACACAAAGCAAAATTCAAAATCAGAAGCAAATGACATGACAAAAAATTGAAAATGGGATCAAGGGAACCCTAACCCTACACAAGTTCACTGCCCAAAGGAGGGGACCTAACTCTTAACCTAGTGAAAGTTATGAATTTCTTAAGTCAACTAGGGTTTCAAGGTACCTCATCATGAAAAATGCAAAACAAATTGAAAATGGAAGATCAATTCAAACCAAATTTATACTATAAACTACATGCCATGAAGGATGCAATGCAAGAAGAACCATCATCAAACCCTCAAAGGTTAGGCCGAATGGATTTTTCAAAGTTTGCACAAAAATATTGCCTTAAAATGAATTTAATTCCATGGAAAATTGTCAAAATTCATCAAGAACTAAAAAGAAATTTTCTTTGAGAGTTGGATAATGTTTCTAAATGTTTTAAAATGCAATGTGAATTTTTTTGTGATTTTTAAATACCTAAATGTATTTTTAATTAATTAATTTCCATTAACTAATTAAAAATAAACATTTAAATGATTTAAAAATGATTTTTAATGCAAAAAATAAAAATAAAAATATTTTTGGGTTCTGAAAATTAATGAAATGCTTGACAAAAATTTTCAGAATTTTTAAATGTGTTTTGCTATTTTAAATAATTCGTACAAATTAAATACAAAATAAATGAATAAAAAATGAAAATATGAGAAGTATGCAAGATCCATGGCTGAGATTCAAACTTGGGGGTCAATGGTTGACTGCGCGCGCTACTTGAGGGTCAGGATCTCTTCTGGCTTAATTAACTTAAATGTGATTTATTAAATTAATAAAAACATATTAGGGTTTAATGAAATGATCTAGGCCATTCAAACGCGCGGGAGTCAACAAAAGTCAAACAGATCCATGGCTAAGATTCAAACCGAGCCCTAAACTCAATTAATACACTAATGACTTTCAGGTGGCCGGAAATGACCTCCGGTCATCTTCTCTGGCCACAACCCTCCCTGAAAATTGCTATCTTCTTCCCTAGGTCACTAAAATCCAATCTCTCTGCCCAGAAATGATCCCCATACATCATACATCAAGAATCAACAAACAAACAACATTTAAAACACATCAACAATGAGAATCGAATCAAAACAGTTTTAGGTCAAAAAGTTTCAGAACACGAATACATACTCATTTCTCAACCATTTTCAAAACAAAACACATCAACATGATCAGTGAAGCATAGAGAATCATTTAGGAACTTAAAAACATGTTTCTGGAAAAAATGTTCTTGAGCTCACCTGAACTGGAGCTTTGATCTTTGGAACTTTCTGGCTGCCTCTATGATCCAAAACGCCTCTAATGAACCTCCTGAGAAGCTTGCAATGCTTGGTTGGAGTTTAGTGTGGCTGATTAAGAGTTTGATGAAGTTCTGTTCAAGGGAAGTTAGAAATCGTATTTCTGCTTGGGGTGGTTTCAGGGACAAATGAGGATTGGGAAATGATCAGAGGAACATGGTGAGTGGTTTTGTGAAGTTTGTTTTGATGTTTGATGCTTGTGTGTTGAGTTTCGAAACAAAATGCATAAGAGGTGAGTTTTGGGAAATATGGCTTATGAGAGAGATCAGGCTGTGTTGTGCTGTGTGTTGAGTTTCATTTTGTCCATGTATCAAGCTTGGATAGGTCAGAGAGTTGTTGCTGGCCTAGCTTGATTGGTATGGGCCATTTTGCATAAAGTCAACTTTTTGTGTAAGAGAGGTATGGGCTATGGCAGTCAAGGTACAAAGGCATGTCTTGGCTCAGCATGCTTCAAGGAGAACCATGGAAATAAATTAGAGGCAATGCAGCAAGTGGATTAGGGTTTATGTGAGTTTTTGCAATTTCACAAAGTTTTGGCCTTTTGTGATCACTTGAAGCATAAGTCATGAAAATGGGAGGTTCTTTGGTGCATTCTGATTTTTAGGTCATGGTTCATGTTTGTGTAATGCATAGAAGTCAATTTGAAGTCACATAAAGGCTTGGCATGAGGTTTTGCAACTTTGCCTCTTTGGTACAAAAGTGAAAATTAAGTGATTTTTGCCAACTTTGACAAGCCATAACTTTTGATCCAAAATGAATTAGAATGAGTTCTTGTACTTTTTGAAAATTGGAGGATCCATTCTACAACTTTCATGACCAAAGTTTTCTCATTTGGAGCATTTTTGAATCAAAAAGAGAAGGTTGAAAAACTTTCCCAAAATGGCAAGTTTTCATTACAAGTCACTTTCCCAAAAAGGCAACTTTGCAAATGGCTTGAAATTCTTCAACTTTGTGGACTTCTAACATCTTCTATGATCAAATAAATATCATACACATTCAAAATGATGGAGAACACCCTTTGGTTGGGTCATTGGGGGCCTCAGATGCCCTGATTTTGCACTGACTTGCTCAAAAAAATCAACTCTTGATCAGATGCCTTCCTCATGGAATTTCTTCATGAAAATTGATATGCATGATCCTTATAACATATAGAGACCAATAGAAACAAGAATGACCAAAAAATTTGGAGTTATGGCCTCTGAAACCAAAACCTTAATTCTAGGTCATCTGTGTAGTTAAACCTGGCTCTGCTTCCATGCCTTTCTCAGTTCTTGTGATTCTTTGACTTCCTTGACTTTGTGGGGATATAATATGATGCTTGAACATACATGGACCCCTTTGAAGTGATTGAAGATCTTTGGAGTAGCTCAAATTGCTCTTGGATTGCTCAGACCACAAACCCTAGATGCAGATGACTTAGAAACCAATGCAGTGAAGCAAAAAATGCAATATGAGATGCCATGATTGAACTTATGCACTTGGAAATATCACAAGCCATGGTGTGAATGTGTGAGGGCAAATTTGGGGTGTTTACAACGACCGCTTGTGGCTATAGTTCGATTCATTTTTTATCCTATGAAGTAGATTAAGGATGGGTAATAGAAGTCTCTAACTAACCTGTAAACACTCCAAATTTGCCCTCACCCATTCAAACCATGGCTTGTGATCTTTTCATATGCATAAATTCAATCATAGCATCTCATACCACATTTTTGCTTCACTGCATTGATTCAAAGTCATCTGCATCTAGGGTTTGTGATCTGGGCCATCCAAGAGCCATTTGAGCCACTTCAAAGGTCATCAATCACTTCAAAGGGGTCCATGTATGTCCAAGCATCATATTATATCCCCACAAAGTCAAGAGAGTCAAAGAATCACAAGAACTGAGAAAGGCATGGAAGCAGAGCCAGGTTTAACTGCACAGATGACCTAGAATTAGGGTTTTGGTTTCAAAGGCCATAGCTCCAAATTTTTTGGTCATTCTTGTTTCTATTGGTCTCTATATGTTATAAGGATCATGCATATCAAGTTTCATGAAGAAATTCCATGAGGAAGGCATCTGATCAAGAGTTGACTTCTTGAGTAAGTCAGTGCAAAATCAGGGCATCTGAGGCCCCCAATGACCCAACCAAAGGGTGTTATTCATCATTTTGAATATGTATGATCTTTATTTGATCATAGAAGATGTTATAAGTTCACAAAATTGAAGAATTTCAAGCCATTTGCAAAATTGCCTTTTTGGGAAAGTGACTTGTAATGTAAACTTGCCATTTTGGGAAAGTTTTTCAACCTCCTCAAATTGATTCAAAAATGCTTCAAATGAGAAAACTTTGGTCATGAAAGTTGTAGAATGGATCATTCCCTTTTCAAAAAGTAGAAGAACTCATTCTAATTCATTTTGGATCAAAAGTTATGGCTTGTCAAAGTTGGGAAAAATCACATAATTTCAAGTTTTGCACCAAAGAGGCAAAGTTGCAAAACCTCTTGCCAAGGCAAAATGTGACTTCAAATGGACTTCTAACCTTTGCACAAACATAAACCAATGCCTAAAAACCAGAATGCATCAAAGATTTGTCCATTTTCATGACTTATGCTTCAAGTAATCACAAAGGGGCCAAAGTTGTACCAACTTGCAAAAACTCATGTAACCATGCCTCTACTTGTTACAGCTCACAAAATCTGATCCACAAGAACTCCATGATCTCAGCTGAGCCAAACCATGCCCCTATCACAGCCTCCCATTTGCCCATACCTCAAGTACACCTAACATGGACTTTATGCAAAATGGCCCATACCAATCAGCATAGGCCACACCAACTCCACAGACCTATCACAGTGTGATAAGTGGACAAAAAACAACTCAAAGCATAACACACACAAGCCTGAAACATCTCATAAGCCATAGTTTCAAGATTTCACCTCTTATGCACTTTCTTTCGAAACTCATCACACAAGGCACAAACATCAAAACAAACTTCATAGAATCACTCAACATGTTCCCCTGATCATTTCCCAACCCTCATTTGTCCCTGAAACCACCTCAAACAGAAACACGATTCTCACCCCTCACTGAACAGAACTTCATCAAACTCTTAAACCAGCCACTTTAAACTCCAACCAAGCTGCAAAGCTTCATCAAGAGGATCATTGGAGCCATTTTGAAGCAAAGAAGCAGGCAGAAAGCTCCTGGATTGAAAGCTCCATTTCAGGTGAGCTCAAGAACTTTTTTTCCAGAAACCTGTTTTTAAGTTCCTAAATGAATCTATGTGATATGCTGATCATGCTGATATGTTTAGTTTTGCAAATGGTTAAGTATTGAGTATGTATGAAGCTTTTGAAACTTTTTTGACCTAAACACATTTTGATTCGATTCAGCCTTGATACGAAAAATAAATGTGTTTTGATTGATGATTCTTGTTGTATGATGTATGGGGTTGGATTCTGGGCAGAGAAATTAAGTTTTAGTGGCTTAGGGAAGAAGATAGCAATTTTTAGGGAGAGGTGTGGCCGGAGAAGATGACCGGAGGTCATTTCCGGCCACCTGAAAGTCATTAAGTCATTAATCACGTTTAGGGAAAAGTTTGAATGTGGACCATGGATCTGGCTGACTTTAGTTGACTCCCGCGTGTTTGAATGGCCAGGATGGTTTCACTTAACCCTAATCTTAATTTATTAATTTAATTAATTAGGTTTAGTTAAATTAGCCTGGTTTGAATTATGTCCATTGGATCTGGCGCGCAGTCAAACCTCCCTTCCCCAGAATGAATCTCAGCTCTCCATTGTGCATACTTTCATTTATTTTAATTTTTATTTCATTTAATTTGATTTATCTTTTACGAATTTTTAAAAATAGTAAAATACATTAAAAAATTCTGAAAATTTTTATCAAACCTTTTATTAATTTTCAGAACCCAAAAATATTTTTATTTTTATTTTTTGCATTAAAAATCATTTTTAAATCATTTAAATGTTTATTTTTAATTGGTTAATGAAAATTAATTAATTAAAAATGCATTTAGGTATTTAAAAATCACCAAAAAATTCACATTGCATTCCAAAACATTTAGACACATTATCAAACTCTCAAACCAAATTTCTTTTTTGTTCTTGATGCCTTTTGATCATTTTCATTGGAATTAATTTCATTTTAAGGGAATATTTTGGCTCAAACTTTGAGAAATTCATTCTGCCTAACCCTTGAGAGTTTGATGTTGTTTCTTCTTGCATTTCACCCTTCATGGCATGTAGTTTATAGGATAAATTTGGTTTGGTTTGATCTAGCATTTTCAATTTATTTGGTGTTTTCCTTGATGAGGCACCCCAAAACCCTAGTAATCTTAGGAAATTCATAACTCACATTAGGTTAAGGGTTGGATCCCCTCCTTTGGGCAGTGAGCTTGTATAGGTTTAGGGTATCTTTGATTGCATTTTCAATTTTTTATCATGTCATATGCTTCTGATTTTGAATTTTGCTTTGTGTGTTGATCATAAACCCTAATTTGTGCCTTCCCTTGCATCCATTTCTCATTTGCTTGCATCCAATGACTTGCCATGACATTTTATGCATCCACATGATTCATAATACATCTTAGGGCATATTAGAATCATGTTTGATCATTGCATATTTCATTTGCCATGTTATATGTTCATTTCATTTCATAAACATTCATGAACTTCTATGGCTCAAAGCATGCTTCATCTGCATCCATATCCTTGTGTGATCACTCTCATCTCTTGTCATGTGTTTGCACCATCTCTTAGCATCATTAACATCATGTTTATGCTTATGACTTTGGTTTGCATCATGACATTTCATCTTCTTTGCATTGCATTTCATTTCTTGAGCTAACTTTTCAGGTGGTAAGTTGTTTTGAGAAGTGAATTTGCCTCCACTTCTCACAATCTCTTCTCATCTCTCTTGCATCTTTGCTGCATTTTATCTTGTGTATTGGATTGATCTTGCTCATTCATGTTCATCTCTTACTTTCTTCCTTCAAGCAACTTGTCTTCTTAAGTGAAGCAAGTTGTTTTGTTTCTCTTTGCTTCTTGCTCCTTTCATCTGCTTCCTTCCTGGTGGTTTCTTTGAAGTTCTTCTTGAAAACCTCATCAACCCTAGGAACAACCAAGCATGATAACAATTAGGGTTTGATTAGTCCCCCTTTTAGTTTTACCTTTGTGTCATCTTTGAGTCTTCTATCCTCACCTCATAATCAAGGACTAAACCCTAAAGGCTTTAAGGCTTTGTGATTAAGCTTATGCCTGCATCCTTCTATTAGGATGGAGTGTATAACTTTAATCCTAAGTGTTAAACCCTTAATGTGTTTAATTCCTTTTAATCAATCCACTTAATAATCACTAAGACATCAAGCTTGTAACTTGGGCCTTGCATTAGGGTTCTAATTCTTCCTTAATTGGTTAAGAAGGACTAACCCTAGTGTTAATGGACAAGTCCCCCTCAAGTTGTCTTACAAACCCTAAAATCCACTTCTTAATCTCACCATTAACTAAAATCCACTCTTATAAAGGCTTTGTTTTGTCATGAGGTTAATCCCTAATCATGGATTAAGTTGAGGAGCCTTTCTCAGCTTAAATGTTCTCATCTATTATCCTTCTATTAGGATGGTGTAATGGGTCCATTAAATCCCTGATTATGGCTTAATCTCATTACTTAACACTAAACAAAAACAACAAAAACATCTAAATAATCACAAGTAGGTTAATGATCTTAATCCTACATCATGGTGATTAAGTGTTAGGTGCTTACTTCATACTTAAGGTATTCTCATTACCCCTAATCAGAGGGAAGATGTGATGAGTTTACTAACCCTTGGTTTAGGCTTAAGCTCATTTTCTTATGACAAACATAAAAAGCAATAAGAGATTGAAAACACCAAAAACAAACAATAATCGTCTCCTCCAGGATTCTTTTCTCATCTCATTCACCCATAAACGATAACTTGCTTCTTCCGTCTAATGCAAGACAGTTTGCACCTGAGCCAGACAGGTCATACACTTGAGCATAGACAAATAAGCAGTTCATAAGTCAATTTATCTTTCAGTCTCTTTGAGTCGAACTACGGTGTTCTGACTTCCTCATTGCACGAGAGGATACGTAGGCATAACTTAACAGTTATCGAACAAAAGTCTCTGTATATTCCCCCTCCTCCAGCATTATTCTTTTAGCCTCTTTATCTTGGGCATTTCATTCTTGTTCTTACACTGACACTGTACATACTACACTTCACATTTCTCTTACACTGACACTTGCATTCTTTTCCAGCTTTGATACACAAATTGCACTGACACTACCCTTTTAAAACACAAATCTTTTAAGCGTGGATCACGTCGAGTACGGCGGACAATCTGGGTGCTAATACCTTCCCAGGTTGTAACCAACCCCCTTTCTCAGTCTCTCTGGTTCGCAACCGTCTTATCCATATCTTTTCTCAGGTTTATGCAGCATTACCTTTCCTCCGGGATAAAAATGCCTAGCTGGCGACTCTTGTCTTTTGAGTTCACCCTTGCGTGTTCTCCTTTCTCTTTCGCCGACTGTTCGCGTCTGTACCCCATTTGACCTGGCCTCATTTGGTGGGAGCGACAGCTTGGCGACTCTGCTGGGGACCCTTATATTGCAACCAGGGCTTCTGGTTCTTTTTGTGGGTTCCTCCTAGCGCTTGTTTGATTTGTGGTTACTGGGGTGTTATATGCTATGTGTGTTTATTTCTTTTTCTTTATTTACTGCTTTATGTACAGCTTTATTTATTGCTTTTTTTTACAGTTTTTCATATTTCATACTGTCATTATCATTGCTGGATCTGTTCTTCTGTCTTGGTGGGTGGGGTTTCTATTGAGAGTTTAAAGGTCCTATACCTGGGACCTGAGTGACACCTAGGCTAGAGTGGTTCATGTTCTTTCCCATTCCATTTCAGTCTGGTGCGGGAATATGAAACACGGTTCAGATATGGGTTTCTTCTTGAGAACTCTGTGCTACAGATTTTCTGTAGTGCTAGGGCTATCTGTGAAGCCTGCTAAGTCTGGATGACCTTTACTATGACCTTCAGAAACTGAGGTGAATTAGAGGAGAATCTTTTATGGTTATTGTAAACACTGTACCTCCGGGTTAGAAGTGTTTACACTTCTCATAACTGATCCAAGTCTGAGGATCCTTGTTTTAGAACACTACCTGTGAGGGGGTTGGGCTATTTACAGGTTTGCAGGTACCCTTGGCCACATCATACCCTGTTACTTTGTTTTGGTTAAGAGTACCTTATTTTGGACAGTTCTTGTGATTCAACCCTGGACATGTGACTCTTTATTTGAGTCCCCCACCTTGGTTACTGGACTTCTAAACCTCCATCTGGATTTCTTGAACATACATGGACTTATATCAAGACAGTTAATCAGATCCAGCTTGATCACAACCCCTTGCATATCATTTGCATACTCATCATTGCATCATTTAACATTTGTTTATTTGTTTTTCAGGGTATCCACATCATACTTGGCTTGGTTTTGACCCCTTCATCTGCATAGACCTCTATTACATCAGTTATCTGCTTCAGCTACCTTCATCATCACCAGCATCAGCCTATCAGTGGCTCATCTCCAGTATTGATCTTCATCAGCACTTGTCTTCAGCTCTTCATCAGCACTCATGTCTGCACCCAGGAAGAGCAACATTTCATACCATTTCTTTGAGCCTGTGTTGACTGGTATCAGGCAGGTCCAGGCACTTATCACTCCAGACCATATCCCATTATTCAGAGAGCATCATGGGGGCATCCTTGATATGGTTATGGACCTGGATCCTTCTCAGAGGAGTATGATTCACACCTGCCTACAGTTCTATGACCCTCCTTTGAGATGCTTCACTTTCCAATACTTTCAGCTAGGACCTCTGCTGGAGGAGTTCTCATCATTAATTGGAGCACCTGTCAGGGGTGGTGTCCCCTTCAACCCAGAGATGACTTCTCCCAGCAATGGAGAAGTGGCAAAAGCATTGTACCTAGAGCCTATTTTGATTGAGCAAAACATGACAACAAAGGCTGGGATCCCTGGTTTGCACTTGGATTTCTTGACTTCTCAGGCCACCCTGAAGGCCTCCTTGGGAGAATGGAGGGCAGTTTGTGCATTGTTAGCCCTCAGTATATATGGGGTTATACTATTTGCAGATGAGCCCAAGTTTATCAGCAGGAATGCCATTCATCTTTTCCTTCTGAGGAACCCAGTACCCACCTTACTGGGAGATTTCTATTATTCCATTCATCAGAGGAATGAGAAACAAAGAGGAAAGTTGGTGAGATGTTGTGCTCCTCTGTTTCATACATGGCTGCTCAGACACCTACCCAAGTCAGATGCATTCCTGAATCCTCACCAACAGAAGAATTGGGCTAAGAGGCTCATTGCTTTGACTTCAGATGACATCAGATGGTGCACCCAGAGCACCAAAGGCAAGGACATCATCACTAGCTGTGGGCAATACCCAAATGTACCTCTGGTAGGAGTAAAGGGTTGCATCAACTACAATCCTTTGTTGTTTAAGAGACAACTGGGCTATGCTTTGGTTCACCCTCCAAGAGTGCAAGACTTAGCTGAGACCCTTTATTGTGAGATAAAACCTAATCTAGCTGCTGTCAGACAAGCATCTTGGGCTTGGGACAACATCCAGACAAAAGGGATGGCTATTCTTGGGAGGTGTAATAATGTGGCTTCAGCTCAGTATTATGAATGGTCTCATACTAGAGCTTAGATTTCTGGGATGCCCTTCACCATTGAGGATATACCTGGACCATCCACAGTACAACCAGCAGCCACTGTCAGCCTGGAAGAATTTGAGAAGCTGAAGGAAAGGAATGAGAATCTGTCTTAAGCTCTGAAGAAGACCCTCTGGGAGAGGAGTGATGGTCGTCTAGACATTGAGAGGTTGGAGAAGCTTAAAGTGGAGCATCTGGCCAAGATTGATAAAGCAGAGGAATACATCAAGAAGTCAAGGGCTGGGGAGCAAATATTGAAGAATGCCTGTAAAGAGGCCAAGCTTCAGAAGGCTAGGATTGATCTCTATCTGCAAGAAAGTCAGGCTAGGTGGGTCAGGATCACTGAAGCTCGGACACAAGAAGATAAGAGAACTCAAGCCAGGATTGAGCAGTTGGAGGCCAATGAAAAGAAACAACAGGAAGCTTTGATGGCAGCCCAGAAGGAGATTTCAGAGTTGAAGCTTAGGGCTGGTTTGAAGAGGTCAAAGGACCAGGACAGGCACAAGAAGCTGACCACTGCTATTGCCACTAGGAACCTCCACATCAGGACCATTACAGAGCATCCAGCTGGTCCTGTAACTGAGGCACTTTTGAAGGAGGTTAAAGAGGATGAGTTTGGACTAGATGTCTGACTCTTTGATTGTTGTTGCTTTCATTTGATGTACTTTTCTTTTATGTTGTATTTTGACCCTTCAGGGGCATATGTTGTAAAAAACAAACTATGTATGATTCACCATTTGTAATATATTTTTAGTTTGTTTCCATATTTGGGGTTTTATTTTCTCAGCAACATCAAAACATCTTCCTCGAGGTCTGGAAAGGTCAAAGCCAAGAGCCAAGCCGGATACCTTGGAAGATAAATAAGCATACTGCATTGCATACTGACTTTTGTTTTGTTTTGTAGGTTTTATTATTATTTTGTCGGTTTCTAACTCTGTTGTGGTTCAGGAAATATTGCTCGCAGAAGAGTGTTCCCTGTCAACCGTGCACATCGGTATCCTACTCGCAACAACCTTCCGGGTATTATCATGGAGCAAGTACAGCAAGACCTAACCGAGGTCAGAACCTAGATGGCTAACGAAAGAGTGGAGATGAGAAACCAAATGGCCCAATTCATGACAGTAATGACTAGCTTGGCTCAGAGCCAAGAGAGGTTAAGGGCATTGGTAGAAAGACAAACTCCCGAGGAACCTCATCCAGGGAATGGAGGAACAAGCAACAATGAGAGGGGACAGCCTCATGTTTAATCCACCTGTATTTGGACCTCATCTAGATCCTGAAGTCAACATCCCGGCTAATGTGCAAGGAAATACTACTGGGGAAGGATCTTACAAGAAGACCCCCAAGAGGAGCAATTCACTATCATGGGAGCTGGGGATGAAGTCTATGATAGGAGGTTTGATGAAATTGCTGAGAAGTTGAGATCTCTAGAGTCTCAAAATTCCCTGGGATTTGATGTAATGGATATGGGGTGAGTAGACGGGGTAAGAATTCCCCACAAGTTCAAACCCCCGTGCTTCGAGAAATACAATGGAACCTCTTGTCCACGAACTCACCTGCAGTCCTTTCTGGGGAGACTTAAAGCATATACCATGGATGAGAAGCTGTGGATGTTTTATTTTGAAGACAGTTTGACTGGGGCTTCAAGAGAGTGGTATTCACATTTGACCAGAGCTACTATCAGATGCTGGAAGGACTTAGCTGAAGTCTTCATCAGGCAGTACCAATACAATCTGGACATGGCTCCTAACAGGACCCTCTTGATGGGAATGTCTCAATCCTCCAGGGAAAGCTTCAGGGAATATGCCCAAAGGTGGAGACAGCTTGCTGCTGCTGTCCAACCACCCATGTCGGAAAGAGAAATGGCCGACATGTTCATGAATACCCTGCAAGGAACATACATTGATAGATTGGCTGCCTTTTCTTCTACTAGCTTCGCAGACGTGGTTATAGCTGGTGAAAGAATTGAAAGTTTGCTAAAGATGGGCAAGATTTCTGATAATGGTGCAAGTTCGTCTAGTAATCCTAGGAAGCCTTTTGTGGGACCTCGAAGGACCGGTGAGACAAATGCCATTCATGCCAACAGGGGCAGACCTCAGTATGTCCACAGATCTGTAGCAGTTGTCACTATTCCAGCTCCGATTCCTCAGCAACCAGCATACCAACAACCACAACAACCTCATTATCAGCACCAAGTTCAGTATCCGCCACAGAGAACATACAACAACAATAACAGCAATCAACAACAAAGACCCTTTCAGCAAAGACTATCACAGGCAAACAGGGTGATTGACCCTATCCCTATGCCCTATGCTGCCTTATTGCCACAACTCCTGAAACTTAACTTGGTTGAGCTAAGGACATTGGCACCACCAGATCCCTCCAATCTCCCAAAGAATTACGATGTCAACGCCAGGTGTGCTTTCCATTCCAATGCACCTAGTCACAACACAGAGAAATGCAGAGCTTTGCAAATGAAAGTGCAAGATCTGGTGGATTCTAAAGCCCTCAACTTCGCACCGCCTCCAAATGTCAACAGAAATCCTATGCCTAACCATGGTGGGCCGAGGATTAATGCCATTGAGGAAGACAAACCATCTACTCTGATCACCAGTGTTGCACAAATTCGGACACCCCTGGTCGAAATTAAAGCTCAGCTTCTAGAGTGCCAGGTGTTTCCCGGGTGTGAGCTCGGTTGTGGGTATTGCAACATTGCGGTCAACGGATGTGATAATTTGAGAAGAGGTATAGATGGTCTTATCAAAGATGGTATCCTTCAGATCTCAACAACGGCGCCTACAAATCCAGCAATCCCTTTGACAACAATTCCTGATTCTTTTACAACGGCAGCAACAATCATTCCAACCGATTCATCAATATCATCAACAATGGCTTCATCCATCACTTCAACAAATCAAATGTCAACAACCATTTCTTCTACAACATCAGCATCCTTCTTATCGGCAGAATCTTCTACAACGCCAACAGAAATTAATGAAGATGTCTCAGCAGTCACCATCTACTACGATCCATCAATTGTTCCTCCTAACAACAATTTTCAGCAACAAGCAGTGGCACTTCCTGCCAGATCACCAGTTACAATTTACTACGATCAGCACACCATTACAGTACCTTCCTCTGCAGCAGTAAGTCCAGTTACCATCACAGTGCCTGGACCAGTTCCATATGAAAGCAGTAATGCCATACCTTGGCATTATGGCTCTGATCTTTACTGCAACGGGGAGAAAATCACTTTGGATTCTTCAACCTCTGCTCCACAGATGATAATGTTGGGGGAGGCGGAGGCTTCACCAGAAGCGGACGCCTTTTTGCCTCACAAGTGCAAAGACCTAATGCTGAAGCAGAAGCTGCTGCTAAAGCAAAAGGAAAGAGTGTGGTATTTGAAGAGCCAGCTGTCAAAGAAACTCAGAAGACATCTTTTGAGCAAGATGTAGACGAGTTTATGAGAATCATAAAGAGAAGTGATTACAAGGTGGTGGATCAGCTTCACCAAACTCCCTCAAAAATCTCCATATTATCCCTATTGATGTGTTCTGAAGCTCACAGGAATGCATTATTGAAAGTCCTGCACGCAGCATACGTACCAGAGGAGATTACTGTTAACCAGCTAGAAACTGTGGTGGCAAATGTCAATACCAGTCATGGACTGGGTTTCACCATTGCTGACTTAACAACAGAGGGACGTAACCACAACAAGGCTTTACATATCACCTTGGAATGCAAGGGTGATGTTCTATCCCATGTACTGGTGGACACTGGGTCTTCACTCAATGTTCTACCAAAGAAAGCCTTAGTGAAGCTGGAGTATGATGGCTTGGCACTGCGACCAAGTAATTTGGTGGTGAGAGCATTTGATGGCTCTAAAAGATCAGTGCTTGGAGAGATTGATCTGCCTGTGATGATTGGCCCGTAGACTTTTAAGATTACCTTCTATGTGATGGACATTCAGCCGGCCTACAGCTGTTTGTTGGGTAGACCCTGGATCCATGCCGCTGGCGCTGTTACGTCTACCCTTCACCAGAAGCTGAAATTCGAGTGGGAAGGCCAAATCATCACCATTTGTGGGGAAGAAGACATCTTTGTTAGCCATCTGGCTACGTACAAGTACATAGAAATGGATGGAGAAATCCATGAAACTATGAGCCAGGGGTTTGAGGCCCTGAACATTAATGAAGCATCTGTTGTACTAGGAACCTCCATGACGTCTTATCAGCAAGCCCGGAAGGTTGTTGAAGAGGGTACTGCCCAAGGCTGGGGCAAGCTGTTGCCCGTGGAGAAGAAAGAAGACAGATTTGGGTTGGGTTACAGACCAACTCAACAAGATCAATCAGAGGCTGCTAAGAAGCCCAATTTTGTCAGCGGGGGAATGCTCACCCCGGATGCAGTGAACAACTTGGAAGACGAGGAGGAAAGCGACCGCAACCTGGAGAGCTGGATACGTCCAAGGATCCCGGGGAGCCAAGTCCTTAACTGGTCTTCCCAGGAAATTATAAGGGTTACTCCTGTAGAGTAATTATTATTTCCTGTATTTTTTAAGCATGCATCAAGTCTTGCATCTTGCCCAAGATGACAAGACTCATTTTGTAATCTGGCCATCTTGTAATTTTGTGCAAATGGATTAATCAATGAATATCAGACATCTTTTGCAAATGAGTCTTTTTTCTTTTCCGCTCACTGTTTTTCATTTTTCTTTTTGTACAAAAATAAAATGGCAATGTTTTCCAAAATGATAACTTCATTTCACTTTTTTCTAATAAGATAAAATCGATCACTAAAATAAACCAATCTAAACCCTTGCAGAAAGTGCCTTTCAGACTGCACCGACAACAACACTGCTATGACTTCGTATGACTTTGACAATCCAATCAATCAAGCTGATGAAGGGGTTGAAGAAGATTATGAGCTTCCTGAAGAGCTAGCCAGGTTGTTAAGGCAAGAGGAGAAGGTTATCACTCCTCATCAGGAGGAGGTTGAAACAGTTAATCTCGGTACGGAAGAAGACGTGAAAGAGGTTTAGATTGGGGCCTGCCTACAAGACTCAGTGAAAGAACAACTGATTGATATGCTTCGAGAGTATGTGGATGTTTTTGCTTGGTCTTATCAGGATATGCCATGGTTGGATACTGATATTGTCATGCACAAGCTGCCTTTAAAGGAAGATTGCCCGCCAGTAAAATAGAAGCTGCGTCGTACTCGCCCGGATATGGCAATGAAGATTAAAGAAGAGGTACAAAAGCAGTGGGACGCCGGTTTCCTTGCTGTGACTAGTTATCCGCCATGGGTTGCTAATATTGTACATGTGCCTAAGAAAGATGGCAAGGTGAGAATGTGTGTAGACTACCGGGATCTGAACAGAGTCAGTCCGAAAGATGACTTCCCATTACCTCACATTGATGTATTGGTCGACAATACGACTCAGTTCTCGGTATTCTCCTTCATGGACGGATTTTCAGGATACAATCAGATCAAGATGTCACCTGAAGACATGGAAAAGACAACATTCATCACACCCTGGGGCACATTTTGTTATAAGGTGATGCCATTCGGACTGAAGAATGCTGGTGCAACTTATCAACGGGCTATGGTAACATTATTCCACGACATGATCCATAAAGAAATTAAATGTTATGTGGATGACATGATTGCCAAGTCCCTCACAGAAGAAGACCACCTGGTAAATCTGTTGAAACTATTCAAGCGTCTGAGGAAGTATCAACTGAAATTAAACCCCAACAAATGCACATTCGGGGTGCGATCTGGTAAGCTGCTGGGATTTATTGTAAGTGAGAAAGGGATTGAAGTTGACCCTGATATAGTTAAAGCCATTCAAGAAATGCCTGCACCGAAAACTGAGAAAGAAGTTCGAGGGTTCCTAGGTAGATTGAACTACATTTCACGGTTCATATCTCACCTTACCGCAACCTGTGAACCCTTGTTCAAACTGTTAAGAAAAGAACAAACGGTCAGGTGGAACGAAGACTGCCAGAGGGCTTTTGACAAAATCAAGAAATACTTGCAAGAGCCTCCAATCCTTATGCCTCCAGTTGAAGGAAGACCTCTAATAATGTACTTGACTGTATTAGAAGAGTCAATGGGGTGTGTGATGGGCCAGCATGACGAGTCTGGTCGAAAAGAGTATGCAATATACTACCTAAGCAAAAAGTTTACCGACTGTGAACAACGTTATTCACTGCTCGAGAAAACTTGCTGTGCTTTAGCGTGGGCTGCTCGCCGACTAAGGCAGTATATGTTGACCCACACTACTTTATTGATTTCAAAGATGGACCCAGTCAAGTATATTTTTGAGAAGCCAGCACTTACCGGACGGGTTGCAAGATGGCAAATGATCCTCACAGAGTATGACATTCAGTACACATCTCAAAAAGCCATCAAGGGCAGTGTATTGTCTGATTATCTTGCTGAGCAGCCCATTGATGATTACCAGCCTATGAGATTTGACTTCCCTGATGAAGACATCATGTTCATAAAAGCGAAAGATCATGAAGAGCCTATTCACACTGAAGGGCCTGACCCGGAAGAAGAATGGACGATGATGTTTGATGGGGCTGTTAATATGAATGGCCGTGGTGTTGGTGCAGTACTCATTACACCTAATGGAGTTCACATGCCTTTCTCGGCAAAACTCACCTTTCACTGCACTAACAACGAAGCTGAATACGAAGCTTGCATTATGGGTCTTGAGGAAGC
Source organism: Lathyrus aphaca (assembly GCA_963966055.1). Classification (NCBI taxonomy): domain Eukaryota; kingdom Viridiplantae; phylum Streptophyta; class Magnoliopsida; order Fabales; family Fabaceae; genus Lathyrus; species Lathyrus aphaca. Next base: position 72,848,670 of record OZ014519.1, read on the forward strand.
CATTGACCTCAGGATCAAGACTTTGAATGTGTTTGGAGATTCAGCTCTGGTAATTAATCAAACCAACGACAAATGGTACACCCACCAGGATCATCTGATACCTTATAGGGACTATACAAGAAGGTTATTGACTTTCTTCACAACAGTCAAGCTTGATTATATCCCTCGAGACGAGAATCAGTTTGCAAATGCTCTGGCTACCATTTCATCCATGATCAAAGTTCAAGCTGCCAACTTCGTACCTCGGATTTCAGTGTCCAGACTTGACAGACCAGCATATGTATTTGCAGCAGATGTTATCAAAGATGATAAGCCTTGGTTCCATGACATTAAGTGCTTCTTGGAGGATCAAACATACCCACCTGGGGCATCTTTCAATGACAAGAAGACATTAAGAAGGCTAGCTGGTAGTTTCTTCCTGAATACTGACGGTTCCCTGTACAAGAGAAACTTTGATATGGTACTTCTCAGGTGCGTTGATAGAACAGAAGCAGACTTGTTGATGCACGAAGTGCATGAAGGATCCTTTGGTACCCATGCAGGAGGGCATGCAATGGCTAAAAAGTTGCTAAGATCAGGCTATTACTGGATCACAATGGATGCAGACTGTTGTGCCTATGCCAGAAAATGCCATAAATGCCAGATTTACGCGGATAAGTTGCATGTGCCTCCCAATCCTCTGAATGTGATGTCTTCACCCTGGCCCTTTGCCATGTGGGGCATTGATATGATTGGAAAGATTGAACCGACTGCTTCAAATGGCCACAGATTCATCCTGGTAGCCATTGACTATTTTACCAAGTGGGTTGAAGCAGCTTCATATGCAAATGTTACAAGACAAGTGGTAACCCGATTTCTAAAGAGAGACATCATCCGTCGGTATGGAGTGCCCAAACGAATCATTACTGATAATGGTTCCAACTTGAACAACAAAATGATGGCAGAGCTATGCCGGGACTTCAAGGTCCAACACCACAATTCTTCTCCTTACAGGCCAAAGATGAATGGCGCTGTTGAAGCGGCTAATAAGAATATCAAGAAGATTGTGCAGAAGATGGTAGTTACCTATAAAGACTGGCATGAGATGCTACCATTTGCCCTGCATGGGTACCGTACGTCAATCAGAACATCCACTGGGGCAACACCGTATCAGCTTGTGTATGGTATGGAGGCAGTCCTACCGGTTGAAGTTTAATTACCCTCCCTGCGGGTACTGATGGATGTTAAGCTGAACGAAGCAGAATGGGTCCGGTCCCGATACGAACAACTGAATCTGATTGAAGAGAAGAGATTGGCTACAATCTGTCATGGGCAGCTATATCAGAAAAGAATGAAGAAAGCCTTTAATTAGAAAGTCAGGCTCCGAGAGTACCAAGTAGGAGATCTTGTGGTGAAAAGACTCCTCCCTCCTCATACAGACCACAGGGGCAAGTGGACTCCGAACTATGAAGGGCCATTCGTAGTAAAGAAAGTTTTCTCTGGTGGAGCACTGATGCTCAGCACTATGGATGGTGAAGACTTCCCGTCCCCTGTGAATTCAGATGCCGCTAGACATAAAAACAGAATGTAAGTCCAGGCAAAAATAGGGCATCCCGGCGAGTCAAAAACAGAATAAAAGACTCGGGCAAAAATAAGGGAAAATAAAAAAAAATGTACACCTGCTGAGTTGAAAAGCCGCATTGGACAACTCAGGTAAAAATGGGTATCCCGGTGGATTGAAAACCCGACAGGGCGATCCACGCAAAATAAGGGAATAAGCGAACAACTGCATTCTGAATTCGTCTGTATCACTTACAATTTGGCAAGCTCCGAAAGGTTCGAGCGTCGGTCAGAACCAGCCTTCTTCAGAAAGCAAGACGAGAAGAACGTCAATGTCATATGAGTCATAGCAAAAGGGAAGCTCCTTGAAGCGTCATCAACATTGCCAGCATCTTTTCGTTTTTCAATTTGTAACAATCTCCTCATTTCAGGGGATTAGTTTATACGACTGTATCTTGCCAATTCAGGGCACTCGAATTAATAAAATCAGATTTTCAGTCACACACTGTCTTGTACTCTTTTATTTGCAAAAATGCCCGATGTCATTAATTCGTCGATCGCATAAATACAAATGCGTCTTTCTTGAAATACGTGCCTGCGGGAAATATATTTACTCCCAGGAGTGTCTAAACTCCTATGACGTAATCCGGTAAGGGATACCTCGGGATACTTGTACGTTTCTTTGTCATGCAGGATTGCAGGTATTCAAAGCATAATGTGGGGTAGGAAAGCTTCTCCCCAGCAAGCTGTCAAATCATTATCTAATCAGTCCGTCTTCCAGATTAGCACTGGAGGTGTTTTATCCTCAGCTGAGTTGTCAACTATCATCCTCGGCAGGATCCCTACAGAAATCTTTAGGAAGATCCTCCAGTGATCTTTCTTCTTCCCCAGCCAAGTGCCAACCAGGGAACTACCTCCCCACAGAGTTTCAACCTCTATCCAGAAAAGCAACGCGTGAAGAAATCACAACAGAGTGAAGAAAGCTTCTATAAACCCCAGCTGGGTCCCCCATTACAAGGATAGGTCTATCAGTGACCTATTTCCCCAAGCAGAGTCATACATCTTATCAGATCTACCAATGATCTTATCCCCAGCTGCGATATCCACTTCAAGCAAATAAGCCAGAGATCTTCACAGCAACGGGATCCGAATCCCGGATCGGTATCTTTGCATAATCATAGCATTCGCATCATAAATCACCACAAAGCGTAGCATTCCGTCTAATACGGAGCATTACAGCAAAAATCAAACATGTTGCATAATCATAAGCCATGTTCTGAATCAAACACTTGTAAATACTGATAATCCATCAACGATATACAGAAAACTTCCCAAATTCCCCGGCAGAGAGCCAAGGCATTTTCCCTAAAGATACAGATACTTCCTGACATCCGTCCGTGTCATATTCCCAGTAGAAAGCCAAAGCGCCCCCTTTGCACTCACAGATACTTATACACAACTTCCTTGGCACTCGTACACTTGTCTATAATACACTTTTCTCTTTTGACACTCGTCCGTGTCACTCTCCCCAGCAAGTTAAACACTTGTCTATACACCACTCATACTCGATACTCATCATCTTTTTACTCATACAGATACTCGTCCGTATCTTGTATATACCACTTAAGTCCTCTCAGATCCGACACTCGTCCGTGTTCTTTGTTAACCAGTTGGTACTCGTCCGTATCATCATCTATGAGCATGCATCAAGCGTTGGTTTCTACTGATACTCGTCCGTATCATAGTCTTAAGGATGCTCGTCCGCATCTTTAATCTATACACTGTGTCAAAACACTTATGTCCTCTTAAAATTAGACACTCGCCTGTGTCTACTATTCCCCAGGAGAGTCCCCAACAAAACTTGTTAAACTATTTTCTTTCATCTGACGTTCGTCCTATGTCATAATACCTTCCGGCAACCGTACCCTGCCAGGTGATCGTCCTTCACCTTTTTGATGATCGTCCATCATCATCCCCAGTGGAGTCTCTATTCATTAGAACCCCTTCCTATCCGACATTCGTCCTATGTCGTGATATTTTCAGCAGCCGTCCCCTGCTAGGTGATCGTCCTTCACCTCCTGATGATCGTCCTTCATCATTTTATCCGATGGCCGTCCCCATCGTCGACCTTCCTATCCGACATTCGTCCTATGTCGTGATATTTTCAGCAGCCGTCCCCTGCTAGGTGATCGTCCTTCACCTCCTGATGATCGTCCTTCATCATTTTATCCGATGGTCGTCCCCATCGTCGACCTTCTTTATCCGACATTCGTCCTATGTCGTGATACTCTCGGCAGCCGTACCCTGCCAGGTGATCGTCCTTCACCATAGATGGCCGTCCCCATCGTCGACCTTCTTTATCCGACATTCGTCCTATGTCGTGATACTCTCGGCAGCCGTACCCTGCCAGGTGATCGTCCTTCACCATAGATGACCGTCCCCCATCTTATCCCCAACAGAGCGGCCGTCCCCTGCTAGGTGATCGTCCTTCACCTTTGATGACCGTACCTCATCATTTATTCACCTATAATCCCCAGAGAGTCTTATAGCTTTACTTGATGGCCGTCCCCGTCGCTATCTCTCATATCCCCAACATGTCGGTCATCCCCATCATTGCTTCTCCCCAACAGTCGTCCTCTGCTCGACGGTCGTCCTCCGTCGCCCGCACTTTATAATTATACTTTATTTTCTTTTACAATCTATATCCCTTTTCTTCTTCATTCTGTGAGTGCAAATTTTGGACTGTCTTTGATATTCAACCACAAGTTATCCTGTTTGCCTGCTAAGCCGTTGCTTACATCCTGCACAGCTAACTCATGTTTGAATAGGGGCAGCTGTAAACACTCCAAATTTGCCCTCACCCATTCACACCATGGCTTGTGATCTTTTCATATGCATAAATTCAATCATAGCATCTCATACCACATTTTTGCTTCACTGCATTGATTCAAAGTCATCTGCATCTAGGGTTTGTGATCTGGGCCATCCAAGAGCCATTTGAGCCACTTCAAAGGTCATCAATCACTTCAAAGGGGTCCATGTATGTCCAAGCATCATATTATATCCCCACAAAGTCAAGAGAGTCAAAGAATCACAAGAACTGAGAAAGGCATGGAAGCAGAGCCAGGTTTAACTGCACAGATGACCTAGAATTAGGGTTTTGGTTTCAAAGGCCATAGCTCCAAATTTTTTGGGCATTCTTGTTTCTATTGGTCTCTATATGTTATAAGGATCATGCATATCAAGTTTCATGAAGAAATTCCATGAGGAAGGCATCTGATCAAGAGCTGACTTCTTGAGCAAGTCAGTGCAAAATCAGGGCATCTGAGGCCCCCAATGACCCAACCAAAGGGTGTTCTTCATCATTTTGAATATTTATGATCTTTATTTGATCATAGAAGATGTTAGAAGTTCACAAAATTGAAGAATTTCAAGCCATTTGCAAAATTGCCTTTTTGGGAAAGTGACTTGTAATGTAAACTTGCCATTTTGGGAAAGTTTTTCAACCTCCTCAAATTGATTCAAAAATGCTTCAAATGAGAAAACTTTGGTCATGAAAGTTGTAGAATGGATCATTCCCTTTTCAAAAAGTACAAGAACTCATTCTAATTCATTTTGGATCAAAAGTTATGGCTTGTCAAAGTTGGGGAAAATCACATAATTTCAAGTTTTGCACCAAAGAGGCAAAGTTGCAAAACCTCTTGCCAAGGAAAAATGTGACTTCAAATGGACTTCTAACCTTTGCACAAACATAAACCAATGCCTAAAAACCAGAATGCATCAAAGATTTGTCCATTTTCATGACTTATCCTTCAAGTAATCACAAAGGGGCCAAAGTTGTACCAACTTGCAAAAACTCATGTAACCATGCCTCTACTTGTTACAGCTCACAAAATCTGATCCACAAGAACTCCATGATCTCAGCTGAGCCACACGATGCCCCTATCACAGCCTCCCACTTGCCCATACCTCAAGTACACCTAACATGGACTTTATGCAAAATGGCCCATACCAATCAGCATAGGCCACACCAACTCCACAGACCTATCACAGTGTGATAAGTGGACAAAAAGCAACTCAAAGCATAACACACACAAGCCTGAAACATCTCATAAGCCATAGTTTCAAGATTTCACCTCTTATGCACTTTCCTTCGAAACTCATCACACAAGGCACAAACATCAAAACAAACTTCATAGAATCACTCAACATGTTCCCCTGATCATTTCTCAACCCTCATTTGTCCCTGAAACCACCTCAAACAGAAACACGATTCTCACCCCTCACTGAACAGAACTTCATCAAACTCTTAAACCAGCCACTTTAAACTCCAACCAAGCTGCAAAGCTTCATCAAGAGGATCATTGGAGCCATTTTGAAGCAAAGAAGCAGGCAGAAAGCTCCTGGATTGAAAGCTCCATTTCAGGTGAGCTCAAGAACTTTTTTTCCAGAAACCTGTTTTTAAGTTCCTAAATGAATCTATGTGATGTGCTGATCATGCTGATATGTTTAGTTTTGCAAATGGTTAAGTATTGAGTATGTATGAAGCTTCTGAAACTTTTTTGACCTAAACACATTTTGATTCGATTCAGCCTTGATACGAAAAATAAATGTGTTTTGATTGATGATTCTTGTTGTATTATGTATGGGGTTGGATTCTGGGCAGAGAAATTAAGTTTTAGTGGCTTAGGGAAGAAGATAGCAATTTTCAGGGAGAGGTGTGGCCGGAGAAGATGACTGGAGGTCATTTCCGGCCACCTGAAAGTCATTAAGTCATTAATCACGTTTAGGGCAAAGTTTGAATGTGGACCATGGATCTGGCTGACTTTTGTTGACTCCCGCGTGTTTGAATGGCCAGGATGGTTTCACTTAACCCTAATCTTAATTTATTAATTTAATTAATTAGGTTTAGTTAAATTAGCCTGGTTTGAATTATGTCCATTGGATCTGGCGCGCAGTCAAACCTCCCTTCCCCAGAATGAATCTCAGCTCTCCATTGTGCATACTTTCATTTATTTTAATTTTTATTTCATTTAATTTGATTTATCTTTTACGAATTTTTAAAAATAGTAAAATACATTAAAAAATTCTGAAAATTTTTATCAAACCTTTTATTAATTTTCAGAACCCAAAAATATTTTTATTTTTATTTTTTGCATTAAAAATCATTTTTAAATCATTTAAATGTTTATTTTTAATTGGTTAATGAAAATTAATTAATTAAAAATGCATTTAGGTATTTAAAAATCACCAAAAAATTCACATTGCATTCCAAAACATTTAGACACATTATCAAACTCTCAAACCAAATTTCGTTTTTGTTCTTGATGCCTTTTGATCATTTTCATTGGAATTAATTTCATTTTAAGGTAATATTTTGGCTCAAACTTTGAGAAATTCATTCTGCCTAACCCTTGAGAGTTTGATGTTGTTTCTTCTTGCATTGCACCCTTCATGGAATGTAGTTTATAGGATAAATTTGGTTTGATTTGATCTAGCATTTTCAATTTATTTGGTGTTTTCCTTGATGAGGCACCCCAAAACCCTAGTAATCTTAGGAAATTCATAACTCACATTAGGTTAAGGGTTGGATCCCCTCCTTTGGGCAGTGAGCTTGTATAGGTTTAGGGTATCTTTGATTGCATTTTCAATTTTTTATCATGTCATATGCTTCTGATTTTGAATTTTGCTTTGTGTGTTGATCATAAACCCTAATTTGTGCCTTCCCTTGCATCCATTTCTCATTTGCTTGCATCCAATGACTTGCCATGACATTTTGTGCATCCACATGATTCATAATACATCTTAGGGCATATTAGAATCATGTTTGATCATTGCATCTTTCATTTTCCATGTTATATGTTTATTTCATTTCATAAACATTCATGAACTTCTATGGCTCAAAGCATGCTTCATCTGCATCCATATCCTTGTGTGATCACTCTCATCTATTGTCATGTGTTTGCACCATCTCTTAGCATCATTAACATCATGTTTATGCTTCTGACTTTGGTTTGCATCATGACATTTCATCTCCTTTGCATTGCATTTCATTTCTTGAGCTAACTTTTCAGGTGGTAAGTTGTTTTGAGAAGTGAATTTGCCTCAACTTCTCACAATCTCTTCTCATCTCTCTTGCATCTTTGCTGCATTTTATCTTGTGTATTGGATTGAGCTTGCTCATTCATGTTCATCTCTTAGTTTCTTCCTTCAAGCAACTTGTCTTCTTAAGTGAAGCAAGTTGTTTTGTTTCTCTTTGCTTCTTGCTCCTTTCATCTGCTTCCTTCCTGGTGGTTTTTCTGAAGTTCTTATTGCAAACCTCATCAACCCTAGGAACAACCAAGCATGATAACAATTAGGGTTTGATTAGTCCCCCTTTTAGTTTTACCTTTGTGTCATCTTTGAGTCTTCTATCCTCACCTCATAATCAAGGACTAAACCCTAAAGGCTTTAAGGCTTTGTGATTAAGCTTATGCCTGCATCCTTCTATTAGGATGGAGTGTATAACTTTAATCCTAAGTGTTAAACCCTTAATGTGTTTAATTCCTTTTAATCAATCCACTTAATAATCACTAAGACATCAAGCTTGTAACTTGGGCCTTGCATTAGGGTTCTAATTCTTCCTTAATTGGTTAAGAAGGACTAACCCTAGTGTTAATGGACAAGTCCCCCTCAAGTTGTCTTACAAACCCTAAAATCCACTTCTTAATCTCACCATTAACTAAAATCCACTCTTATAAAGGCTTTGTTTTGTCATGAGGTTAATCCCTAATCATGGATTAAGTTGAGGAGCCTTTCTCAGCTTAAATGTTCTCATCTATTATCCTTCTATTAGGATGGTGTAATGGGTCCATTAAATCCCTGATTATGGCTTAATCTCATTACTTAACACTAAACAAAAACAACAAAAACATCTAAATAATCACAAGTAGGTTAATGATCTTAATCCTACATCATGGTGATTAAGTGTGAGGTGCTTACTTCATACTTAAGGTATTCTCATTACCCCTAATCAGAGGGAAGATGTGATGAGTTTACTAACCCTTGGTTTAGGCTTAAGCTCATTTTCTTATGACAAACATAAAAAGCAATAAGAGATTGAAAACACCAAAAACAAACAATAATTGTCTCCTCCAGGATTCTTTTCTCATCTCATTCACCCATAAACGATAACTTGCTTCTTCCGTCTAATGCAAGACAGTTTGCACCTGAGCCAGACAGGTCATACACTTGAGCATAGACAAATAAGCAGTTCATAAGTCAATTTATCTTTCAGTCTCTTTGATTCGAACTACAGTGTTCTGACTTCCTCATTGCACGAGAGGATACGTAGGCATAACTTAACAGTTATCGAACAAAAGTCTCTGCATATTCCCCCTCCTCCAGCATTATTCTTTTAGCCTCTTTATCTTGGGCATTTCATTCTTGTTCTTACACTGACACTGTACATACTACACTTCACATTTCTCTTACACTGACACTTGCATTCTTTTCCAGCTTTGATACACAAATTGCACTGACACTACCCTTTTAAAACACAAATCTTTTAAGCGTGGATCCCGTCGAGTACGGCGGACAATCTGGGTGCTAATACCTTCCCAGGTTGTAACCAACCCCCTTTCTCAGTCTCTCTGGTTCGCAACCGTCTTATCCATATCTTTTCTCAGGTTTATGCAACATTACCTTTCCTCCGGGATAAAAATGCCTAGTTGGCGACTCTTGTCTTTTGAGTTCACCCTTGTGTGTTCTCCTTTCTCTTTCGCCGACCGTTCGTGTCTGTACCCCATTTGACCTGGCCTCATTTGGTGGGAGCGACATAACCCTGCTTGCATACTGAGTTTAAACAAATGACTGTTAATTTACATATGCTACCAAGATATTGGGGTCACCTTTTAGCTTATTAACACTAAGTTTAGAAAATATATGTTATTCTTGATATCTGGTGGTGGGGTCTGGAATTTGGGATTAAGAGTGTGTTGAGATGTGGTAAGATAAGTGAGATTTAAGTTTTTGGTGTTTTGGAGGATTTCCTGATGTTTTTGGATAGGTATGGGGACCTAATTGTTGTTTTTTGTTTGGTGTGCTCGAGAAGATCTTACAACCTTTTGCCTACATACCCCCAAAAAGAGAACTGAGAGATCAGAGCATCATAGTTCCTCCTAAGTCTAAGGCTAGGAGGAGGGTTGATTTGTATCTTGATCAAAGCACAAGATGATGATGCTCAAATGGTTTGCTTGAATTGCATAGCTCAAGACATAAGTTGAATCTGGTATCTTGATTTGAATAGCTCAAGAAAGGCTGAATGGGTACCCTGAATTGCATAGCTCAAGGAGGACTAAATGGTTATCTTGAATTACATAGCTCAAGAAAGGCTTAATGTTGACCTGAATTACATTGCTCAGGAAAGTTGGATTTGGGTGGATGTCTTAGTTATAGTCCAAGTGTCTGACTTTATTGAGTGATTTTAGTTATAGTCCAAGTGTATAACTGAATTGATTTAGCTTAGTTAGAGTCCAAGACTATGATTGTAATTGTTTGACTGTAAAGTGTTTGACTTTATGTACCTTGATTGAATTCCAAGGTTGAAGCTGAAAAACTCAATAGAGAGAATTTGTCATCTCTAAAGAGAGAAAAACTGATTTATATATGCCTCGATTGAAGCTCAAGGTTGAGGTTGAAAAAAGAAAAATGACTCTATGGGTAAAGTTTTATCTGTATCCTGATTTGGAAGCTTGGGTGTGAAGTTTATTTCTGAGAGACTGGCTATTTATTTATATGTATCCTGAATGAAGCCCCGGATGGGAGGCTGAAAATTTGTGGGAGGCTGACTCTTGATGAATAGTGTTGGTCTGTTTGTTTATAAAGTTATGGTCATTAGACTTTCCTTTGTCTGGGGAGGTTCAATTTCTTAGAGCCCAAGAGGAGGCTATCTTGGTCATCCATCGGGGAGAGGGAGACTATTGTACGTGTTTGATTATAAGATTTTGTTCCTATGCTTTTTGGAAGCCTTTGAGGGTCCTTGAATTTAAGCCCAAGAGGAGGCTAGGTTACCTTTAAGAGGCATATAGGTCCTTGAACAAAGCCCAAGAGGGGGCTATGTTTTGCCCTAAGAGGCTTCTAAGTTATTCAAAGGTTTGGTATGGTGATTTTGACAATAACCCGATTGCTTAGAGATTCTAGCAGATATGCAAATATATACAGATGAAATATGCATGCAAATAAATAAATGTGTTAGTGAATATGTTGAACATTTTTTAGTATGTCATTTCTATGGTTTGAGTATTCTTAAGTGATTTTTAAGAATGATGTTAGGAGTTACACTAGGAAGCAGAGGCCCAAAATCTCGGGGGAGAGAGATTGCATATAAGTTTTTTTGTATCCTCTTTGATGATTAAGAAATGTTTTATTATCTTTGCTTTAGTATGAGATAAAGAAAGTTAGTTTTTGTTCCGGACTGGCCCAATTTTGAGACTTGGTTCCAATCCATCTTCTAGCCCATGAAGGCCCAACAACTCTTTGGCACCTGATTCATCCTCAGTCTGCCCAGAAATTCCTTCCTACCAGCCATCAGCGTTGCCGACCATGATTCACATCCCGCAAGGGTCGAATCCCCCAGGATCATCCAATGAACGCTTGCCCAACAAGCCCTTCGCTTAAAAATAATATCATCCGATCGGGGTCTCGTCCGAGCAGTCCAAACGTCACTCCAACAGCTAGTTTCTGGCAGTTACCTGTTATTGGGGGATCCACGATCCAGACCCAATAAAAGGGACCAATAGCCATGCGCTGGGGGTATTATATAAATCCTCTCATATGAGAGGGCCATGTATTCAATTTCTCACTCTAAATCTCGTACTTGCTCACTTGTTGCTCGCTTTCTGACTTTATTATCAGAGTGCCTTGCAGGTACACCCCCCTCCTCTCTCCATCAATCGTGCTTCAACCACGGTCGACGTCAGCCACATCGGATCCTGATCTCCAGGTACGATCAGGTGGCGCCGTTTGTGGGAATCTCTTGATTTCCTCGTTCTTCTTCTTTAAAGACTCTCAAGAACCAAATTATTCTCTCTAAAGATCCATGGTTGCTCATGACAATCTGCTCGAAGCCCAGACTACTGATGGAGTTCTTCTTACCCAACTTGAAAGCAATGTGATCACTCCCTCGCATGAGGAAACCGTCCAAGATCGCCAGGACGGAAAAACTACTTCTCCTTCTCCCGAGTGCGATCAACCGCTCGAGAGTCGCCTGGAAGCCATCTGTCGCTCCCGGGATTTTCATCCTAGTACAAACGCGAAAGTGGCGCGGAAAGGTTAGAGTCGCCAGCCAGACATTTTTATCCCGAATGAATGGGAAAGGTAATGTTGCACAAACCTGAGGAAGAAGGAAATGACGAGGCCTTGCGAACCAAAGATCTGGGTTCGGGAGTCGGTTACGACCTGGGAAGGTATTAGCACCCCAGACCGTCCGTCGTACCCGACGGGATCCACGCTTGTTTGTTTGTTTCAAAGGGTGAGAAATAAGATGCTGCTGAATAAAATTGTTGACTGGAACTGGAATGAAATGAGAAAGGAACTGGAAAAGAGAAAAGAAAGGGGGAAAATGTAGGGAAAATAAAGAATGTGCTCGAACGGGCCCTACCCCGCTGCCTACGTACCTCATCGGGATAATGAGGATCAGAGTCGACGTAGTTAGCCTAACTAAGGCGGGAACTATTTGTTTGTGTTTTTTATGCTGGAACTGCGTATGTCTATGCTCAGGTGTTGCAGGCTCGTCTGGTACGAGTGCGTTTACCGTCTTGCATGCGAGACAAGTCGTCGCAAGTTCGCGTTGTGAGTGAATGAGATGAGAAAAGAAGTTCCCGCAGGATAGTCGCTTGTTATTTGTTTTTGTCTTTTATGAGAAGTGTTTTTGAATTTGTTTGTGAATGTTCTCATACTAAGACCTATCCATCGCGGTGAGTATTTATACCTCGCCCCGAAACAGGACGCATATAAACACTCCGCAACAAAGTCTCGTGTCGCACAAGAAAGTTCGGTTTTTATTAAGTGTTTTATTGCTTTTCTTTATGAGATGAGAAAGAATGACTCAAGTTGCAAAAAGGACAAACTCTAAGGGACTAAGACACAACCCTAAGTTATTTATTAAAATGATGGTCCTATGGTTAATGAGGTATTCTAATCCTAAGAAAGAAAAGGAAAAGAAGAAAAGAGAGTTAGAAACTAACTTACTTCCTAAGGAAGTTAAGTTGTCTCTAAGGAAAGGGAAAGCCTAAAAGCAAAGCACAAGGTGCTAAGGCAAACACAATTATAATGCATAATAGATAGGAATGAAGTGAGGCTTACCTCAATCTTCCCCCCTACAAAACAATGGTTAGCATGACAATGCATATTGAAAGTAAAATCAAAGCATAAAAGCGATTAAGTACCATAAACGTCCTAGAATGGAACTAGGGTTCGAAATAAGACCTAAGTCTAAAGGTGAAGGTACCTAAAGGTTACATGACTTCTAAAGTCAGTAGCTACATGTTATAGGTCCCTAAGTATGCTAGGATACCTCACAAGATCAAACTATGTCAAACTATGTACAAAAAGTTCACCTAAGTTCACATAAATGCAAATTAGGGTTTATGGATGAAGTATGAATGAATATGGCTTACAAGCATGAATTAATACATGCAATGAGTATCAAAGTCAGTAGTGAATTCTTATGAAGACGGATGAATGAATATACAATCATGGATGCAATGGATTAGGCATATGGAGCAATGAGAAGAAGATATGAGAAGAAACGAACAAAAATCGCATAAGATCGCACATGATGAAAGTTAAGGAAGAATGGCATGTGAATATGCATGAAATGATTATGGGTCAGTAGCATACAAGGTATGAGATGAAATTAGAATGCATGGATAGGCATTAATGATTTCCACATAATTCAAGTTATTATTTAGAGGAGAAGAGAAACTAGTTTAGGTTAAAGTTAGTTCACATAAGTATGCACTTTAAAGCACCAAAACAAACCAAATGAGTATGGTTCAAAAAATGACATATGACTGGAATTAAAGACATACAAATGACCTATAATCAACTCCTAAAAGCTACCAAAAGTCCCCTCAAGAAAATGGCATGAATGCCTTCTTAACACTTAAGTTATGGAGCAAATACACACATGAATCAACCTATGACCTAGGTGACATGAAAAAATAGCAAAAAGGCTTAAAAAGTTATGAAATTAAATCCCTGGAATAATAAAGTCATTATCTTACATTTTAAAAAAGGATTCCACAAAATTATGCACCAAAGTGCCAAAACAAATCCTTGACTAGCAAGGTAACAAATCGCGATCATCGAAAAACAACTCCACAAAGTGGATCAAAAAAGGCATCTAAAATTATGAAAAAAATGCCTAAGGAGCATCAAAATGTCAAAAATTACAGTGATTAATCACATAAAAAAAATAGGTCTCACACCTATGGGGAAAAATTGTGTTTGGTCCCTTATGCCAAAACACTCCCTTTTGGGACAGCTCATGATCTAAAATTCAAATTAATTATTAAAACCACCCTAATATGGAAACAAAAATTATGACAAATTAATTAAGAGGATGAGGATCACTCATGAATTTTTCCAGAATTTTATCCCACCTGAAACTATTTTTAATAATTGCAACGAAACGGGCAAAAAAGTGGATTTTAAGGGGAAGTGAAAGGAAGCGGTCCTAATGGTTCGTAACCTAATCCCTAAGTTCCGAAATCGATACATATCATCAAAAATCACAAACAAATCCAGTGCCTCAGGTGGGAGGGCTCAATATTCACCTTAAGCTATATGGTCCTAAGCCGCATACAACTATAATGATGCTTAAAAGTGGAGAAACGAGATTACTTACTTGATCGAAGTGCCGATTCTTCACATAAAAGAAATCCAAAAACTTCAAGCCATGTCTTTTGATCTCCATAAGAAAAATAAATGCTTATCTTCCATAATCACTTTTGTGATGCCTCACCACAATCGAAATCGATTTAAATCGATCAAAAACCACTTATGAACCATTTAATCCAAAATTAGTCTTAAACAAATAATTAAAATAATGACTAACATCCTAATTAAAGTTGTCAAGGAATTAATCAAGATGTTGATTAACAAAAATTAATTACAAAAAATTAAACACAATTAACCAAAAAAAATTAATTAACAATTTCTAAAACTAATGATAATGAAGCAAACAGGGAGGTGCAGTGAAAATCAGGAAGTAACTAACAGCAAAAATGGCCCTCAAGGCCCAATTTCCTTCTACATTGGCACATAAGGGGGTATAAACGAAATTTGAGGATGCAAATAGGAATTATAATGAACTCCTGAAGCCCAATCCCCAAATGAACCGGCAGAATGGGGTGTGTAGATGAAAACTGGGTGGTGCAATCAGTAATCCATGGAGGACAAGGCCCAAATCATTTGAAACCCTAAAATATGAAGGATATGAGGATCCGAGACATATCAAATATCCTCTTCTTCCTCGGTGGTGTCTTCTTCCTCCCTAATACGTTCTCCACTCACAAAATTGCGTCGCCGGAATACTAACATACCACCACACCGTCACTGTTACTTCCTCTTTCTTCCTCAACTTCATCGCCAGAACAAATCCGATCGTCCATCACCTTCTTCGTTTCAACCTACTTGCTTCTGGAAGACCGTTCAACCAAGAATGACCCTAATAAAACCCTCGTCAATGTACGTTTTCGTCATCTTCTTTCTCCAAACAAAGACTGATCCAACAACAGAAAACTGACTCCTGGCTTCACCGCCGTCGACAACATACTAGCTGAATCAAGTCAGCTCCAAAAGCGGCAAAAAGACATTCATCTGGCTCGAGAAACCTCAAATCGTAGCACCGTTCCAAGCACGTATAAGACGGAGAAATAATATTGATCGGAGTACTCACATCGACTCAGTGTCTCATTCTGGTAAGCATCGAAAGTTCGATATCTCTCGCTTTTCTTACTGACGCGGTTTTCTCTTCTCACTGATGCGGCTTTGAGTTTCGTTGTGGTTCGTGATGCGATGTTGTTGATGTTTGATGATGACGCAGGTATTGGTGGGAAGATGAAGACTCTGTGAAAGATTCCGTGAAGAGATGGTGAAGATGGAGCGGATTGATGAAGCTGAACAATGGAGAAGACAGAAAACAAATCGTACTGCCCTGCGAGATGAGGCGGAGACTAAAATGCCGTTTACCTTGATCCAATGGAGATGTTCAGGTACAAATCCTTACCACGGCCTCATTGACGTAAACTCTGAATCGCAATCCCGTACTTCATCTTCTTGAGCTGTAATCTTGAGCTGTGATCCTGAACTTTTTGGTTGAAATTTTCTGCTCGACTCTCTTGTTGTGATATGTTGTTGATTGTGGATTCGATTCCGCGAATCTTCTGAATCCTGTGCAGGTTGATGACGATTCGGTTTGTTGATGACATCTTGCGAAGTTGAAGATCGAGATGCACAAAGCTGTTGAAGATTTGGGGCTTGTGAATCTTTTTATGAAGCTCTTGAAGGTTGAGAGAAACAGAGATTGATGAAGGTTTGATAGCTGCGAAAAGAGGATTTAGGTTGAGATTGAAGATGAAGACCTTGTGTGAAAGATCGTAGAAGATGCTTGAAGAATGCTGCCATGTTGATGTCATGCAACGTTGAAGTTTTTCTGCGGGTTGTTCTTGCTACAGGTTGCTGAAAGTTTTGATATTGGAGAAGATTCAGGGGTTCACAAGATTTGATGTTAAGTTATTTTTTCGTTTTTTCTCTTATGGATTTCCTCGAATCCTCATATCAGTGATGAATTGGATCCTCTCTCGGTAAGTTCCGTGACTTCGATTTCAGAGATCTTTCTTCGTTCTTCTTGTCGCTCCCAAAGATTTGCATCCAGGTACAGGCGCGAACGGTCGGCGAAGGGAACAGTGAGAACACACAGCCGTGAACTCACTGGAGATGAATAGAGTCGCCAGCTAGGCATTTTTATCCCGGAGGAAAGGCAATGCTGCATAAGCCTAGAAAAAGATGGATAAGACGGTTTGCGAACCAGAGAGACTGAGAAAGGGGGTTGGTTACAACCTGGGAAGGTATTAGCACCCAGATTGTCCGCCGTACTCGACGGGATCCACGCTTAAAAGATTTGTGTTTTAAAGGGGTAGTGTCAGTGCAATTTGTGCATAAAATAGCTGGAGAGATGTACAGGTGTCAGTGTAAAAGAGTGTGATGTGTATAAATGTACAGTGTCAGTGTGAGATCAGGAATGAAATGCTCAAGAATATGAGGCTAAAGAATGAAGCTGGAAGGAGGGGGAATGGACAGAGACTTTTGTTCGATAACTGTTAAGTTATGCCTACGTATCCTCTCGTGCAATGAGGAAGTCAGAACACCGTAGTTCGACCCAAAGAGACTGAAAGGATTGACTGGTGAACTGCTTGCAGTCTATGCTCAAGTGTATGATCTGTCTGGCACAGATGCAAACTGTCTTGCATTAGACGGAAGAAGCAAGTTCTCGGTTGAGAGTGAAGATGATGAGAAAAGAATCCCGAAGGAGACGATTATTGTTTGTTCTTGTGTTTTCAGTCTTTTATTTCTTTTTGGAGTTTGTCATAAGATAATGAGCTTAAACCTAAATCAATGGATTTGGTAAACTCATCACATCATCCCTCTGATTAGGGGTAATGAGAATTACCTTAAGTGTGAAGTCAGATTCTCACACTTAATCACCTTTGATGTAGGGTTAAGATCATTAACCTACTTGTGATTAATTAGATGTTTTTGTGATTTTTGTTTAGCGTTAAGTAATGAGGTTAAGCCATAATCAGGGATTTAACAGGCTCATTACACTATCCTAAAAGAAGGATAATAGATGAGGGTGTTTAAGCTGAGGAAGGATCCTCAGCTTAATCCATGATTAGGGATTAAACCCATGACAGAACAAACCTTTGATTAAGTGGATTTTATTAATGATATGATGATGAAGTGTTTTTTATGATTTGTAAGACAACTTGAGGGGGACTTGTCCATTAACTTTAGGGTTAGTCCTTCTTAACCAATTAAGGAAGAATTAGAACCCTAATGCAAGGCCCAAGTTACAAGTGCAATGTCTTGATGATTATTAGATGGATTAATTAAGAGAGTTCAACACCTTAAGGGTCCAAGACTTAGGATTAAAGTTATACACTCCATCCTAAAAGAAGGATGCAGGCATGATCTTAATCACAAAGTCTTAAAGCCTTGAGGGTTTAGTCCCTGATTATGAGGTGAGAAAAGAGGACTCAAAGAGAGACACAAAGGTAAAACTATGGGGGGAACTAATCAAAACCCTAATTCATTGTCATGCTTGGATGATCCTAAGGTTTGTGAGGTTTTCAAGAACAATCTTCAGATGAACCACCAGGAAGCAGATGAACAAGATCAAGAGAAGCAAAGTGACTTGCTTCAATCAAGAAGTCAAGTCACTTGAAGAAAGAAAGTGGGAGGAAGAAGAATGAGCAAGCTCAAGCTCAAACACATATAAAAATGCAGCAATGGATGCAAGAGAGATGAAAAGAAAAGGTATGAGAAGTGAAGGCAAATCCACTTCTCAAGTTTACTCACCACCTGAAATGTTAGAAAGAAATGCAATGCAATGCAAGATGAGATGAAATGATATGATGCAAGGCAAGACCAGAAGCATGTTGATGATGATTATGATGTTATGAGGTGCTGCAAACATGAGGCAAAGCAATGGGGATGTTCATACAAGCTTATGAATGCAAATGATGCAAGCTAAGGAACATGAACAAACATGAAATGTTATGGAACATACAAGACAAATGACATGGCAAGTATGCAATGCAATGATCAATGATGCTTTCTA
Organism: Lathyrus aphaca; assembly: GCA_963966055.1. Classification (NCBI taxonomy): domain Eukaryota; kingdom Viridiplantae; phylum Streptophyta; class Magnoliopsida; order Fabales; family Fabaceae; genus Lathyrus; species Lathyrus aphaca. Next base: position 72,867,094 of record OZ014519.1, read on the forward strand.
CATGTCTTAAGATGTCAAATGAATCATAAGAATGCACAAAGTGAAATGACAAGTCAAGTTATGCAAGGAAATGCAAGAGGGATGCAAATGAAAGCCCAAATTAGGGTTCATGGATCAAACATCACACATAAACCGAAAACAGAAGCAAACCTTAACATAAAAAATGGAAAATGGTACCCAAAGAAACCCTAGGCCTATAATGAACCACTGCCCAAAGGGGAGCTCTCAACTCTCAACCAAACTCAAGTTATGAATTTTGCAAGTTATTAGGGCTTTTTAGGGTTTGTAACAAAAGAAATGCCAATCAATTAGAAAATGCAAGATCAAATCATGGCCTTTTTATCCTTGAAAGTTCATGCTAAATGGAAAACAATGCAAGAAGAATCAATGTCTCAACCTTCACCAATAGGCAGAAATGAATTTTCAAACTTATGAACAAAATAATGCATCAAAAATGATTTAATTCAATGAAAAATTCTTAAAATGCATCAAGATCAAAAAAGAAATTTGGTTTGAAGGTTGGACAATGTTTCTAAATGTCTTAGAACATTTCATGAATTTTTTTGTAATTTTTAAATACCTAAAAGTATTTTTAATTAATTAATTCTCATTAATCAATTAAAAATAATCTTTTAAATATTTAAAAATACTTTTTTAATGATAAAAATAAAATAAAAATATTTTTTGTGTCATAAAAATTAATAAAACCTTAAAGAAAAAGTTTCATAATTTTTATGAATTTTTAACTATTTTAAATTAATTGTGCAGTTTAAATGAAAGAAAATGAATTAAAAAACAAAATAAATAAAAAGTCAGAGGGATGGAGGGCCAGGATGCGCCTAGAATTTGAAAGTGTTGACTGGCGCGTGATCTAAGGGTCCAGGTTGACTCTGATTAAATTAGTTTAATTATGAATTAATTAACTAAATGAAAAAGGTTAGGGCTAATCAAACGCATCTGGGCCATTCAAAGCAGCGGGAAGTCAACAAAGTCTACAGATCCTACGCTCATCATTCAAATGGCCATAATGACCTAAGTTTAGGGTTAATCACCCTCAGGTGACCGGAGAGGAGCTCCGGTCATCTTCTCCGGTTGCACAAAAACCCTAGAAAACGAATCAAGCAACTATTCTACAAATCAAGCACACCTAAATGATCCTCTATCTTCCTAGGTCACGAATCCAAGCTCAAACAACATTTATGCACCAAGAATCAAAGGAATCGAAAGGAAAGAAATTCACGGGCAAAAATTCAGAGGGACCATACAAGCTCAGTTTTCACTCATTTTTGATTCTGAAGCCAACCCCATGACCAGCAAGACATGAATAATCAATTTATAACTTAAAAACCAAGCTTTGAGAGGAAAGTTTCATGACCATACCTGAGGTGACAACTCCTGTTTCTGGGCTTTCAGAGCAGTTTCTTGATGCAAGCTAGCTCCAATGACTCCCCTGGTGCTAATGGCAGGCTTGGAATGAAGTTTAGCAAGCTATTTCAAGGGTTACCAAACTGATATAGCAGAGAATGACCTTGGTGTACAGGCTGTTTTAGGTCAGTGTAATGGGTGGTTTGGACTCCTCTGAGTGTGATTGACTTGTTGGTGAAGAAAGATGAGGTGTTTGATGGCTGGATTGTGAGATTCGAAGAGAACTGGTTCTGAGGGTGAAGAATGGTGGAGCTTAGGTCAGGCTTGTTTCAGGCTTGAGCTTTGGTGGTTTGAGGCCTATGGGGTGTATTGAGTTGGATGATGAAGAAAGTTTGAGTGTTTCTTGGCTGTGGAGGCAGATTCGATAGAAAATGCAATGTTGTGAGTTTTTGTGAATGTTGTGAATGGTGTGGTTTCAACCTCAGCTCTTGATATGTTTAGCTTGCAAATTGTACATATGACTCTCTCTCATTGGCTGGCTGATGTGACTTGTGCTTTTTGGATTGGTAGGTTAACTTTTGCAACTTTGTCAACTCTTGTGTAAGAGAAAGTAAGGTGAGGTGCTAGGCAAGTACATGGGCATGGGCTGGCGCAGCAAGGTGAGGTGAGAGGCTAGCAAAGCTCAGCAGCCAATGCATCAAGTTGTAGCAAGCATGATGATGAGTTTTGCAAGTTGTGGCATTTTGGTTCACATGTGATCCTTTGCATAACCAAACATGAAACCAAGGGCAAACTTAGTTCAAATCTGATTTTATGACTTAAAGAAATGTTTGTGTACTGGTTTGAGAGGAATTAGAAGTCACATAATGCATTAGTCCAAGGTTTTGCAAAATTTCCATTTGATGCATAACTTGAAAATCAATGATTTTTGCTAACTTTGCAATGCCATAACTTTTGATCCATGAAGAGTTTAGTCATGTTCTTGTACTTTTTGAAAAGGGAAAGATGAGATCTACAACTTTCATGACCAAAGTTTTTCCATTTGAGGCCTTTTTGGATCATGAATCAAGGCTTGAAAATTGACCTAAAATGAGGCATTCTTGAAAAGTCAACTATACCCAAAAAGTGAACATTTGCAAAAAACCTAAATTCTTGATTTTTATGAACTTCAACCTTCTTCCATGATCAAATAAAGATCATATACACTCAAAATGATGAAGATCACCCATTGGTTGGGTCATTGGGGGCCTCAGATGCCCTGATTTTGCACTGACTTGTCTGAAAAGTCAACTCTTGATCAGATGACTTCCCCATGGAATTTCTTCATGAAAATTGATATGCATACTCCCTATACCATATAGAGACCAATGGAAACAAGAATGACCAAAAAATTTGGAGTTATGGCCTCTGAAACCAAAACCCTAATTTTCAGTCAACTGTGCAGTTCATCCTGGCTCTGCATCCACTCAAACCCTAGTTCTTGTGATCCCTCTGCAATTTTGACTTTGTGAGGATGTAACATGATATAAGAACACACATGGACCCCTTTGAGTTGATTAATGGCCTTTGGAATGGCTCAAGATGCCCTGAGGTTGCTCAGATCACAAACCCTAGGTGCAGATGCCTTAGAAACTATCCAGTGAAACCAAATGAGACATGAGATGATGTGATTGTGTTTATGCATATGAGATGATCACAAGTCATGTGTGAATGGGTGAGGGCAAATTTGGGGTGTTTACAGCTGCCCCTATTCAAGCATGAGTTAGCTGTGCAGGTTGTAAGCGGCGGCTTAACAGGCAAACAAGATAACTTGTGGTTGAATACCAAAGACAGTCCAAAATTTGCACTCACAGAAATGAAGAAGAAAAGGGATATAGATTGTAAAAGCAAATAAAGTATATTGTAAAGTGTGGGCGACGGAGGACGACCGTCGAGCAGAGGACGACTGCTGGGTAAACGGGGACGGCCGACATGCTGGGGAAAGTGTGTAAAATAAAGCGATGACGGGGACGACCGACATGCTGGGGATAAAAGATAAAGCTAAGACGGGGACGGCCGACTAGCTGGGAAAACTAAGATAATATGATGGGGACGGCCATCAAGATAAAGTAGTAACATTCTCTGGGGATTGGTGAAGCATGACGGGGACGGCCATCAAGTTCACAAAGGTAAAGTAACCAACGATGGGGACGGCCATCGGGTTAAAAAAGAAAAGGGACCACGACGGGGACGGCCATCGGGTTAAAGAATAAATGAAATAAACAGATGATGGGGTACGGCCATCAAAGGTGAAGGACGATCACCTAGCAGGGGACGGCTGCTCTGTTGGGCATAAAAGAAATATGATGGGGACGACCATCAAAGGTGGAGGACGACCACCTGGCAGGGTACGGCTGCCAAAATATCAACGATGGGGACGGCCATCGGATAGAAAAGGTCAACGATGGGGACGGCCATCGGACGAGCATGATGGAGGACGACCATCAAGAAGTGGAGGACGACCACTCAGCAGGGGACGGCTGCTCTCAAAGTTTATCATAACACAGGATGAGTGTTAGACAACTAAAATCAACAATGGGGACGGCCATTGGATAAAGTGATGAAGGACGATCATCAAAAGGTGGAGGACGACCACCTAGCAGGGGACGGCTGCTAAAATCAACGATGGGGACGGCCATCGGATGAGCATGATGGAGGACGACCATCAAGAAGTGGAGGACGACCACTCAGCAGGGTACGGCTGCTCTCAAAGGTATCATAACGCAGGACGAGTGTTAGATAAAAAAGAAAATTTGTTGGCAATCTACTGGGGAGAGTAAACACGGACGAACGTTTACATCCAAGAAACAAAAGGTATAAGTGTTTGGTATTGTGTATAGATTAAAGATGCGGACGAGCATCCTTAAGACTATGATACGGACGAGTATCATGTAGAAACAAACTGACACGTGCTCAGAGCTGATGATACGGACGAGTATCAACTGGTTAACAAGGAACACGGACGAGTGTTGCATCTGAAAGTATCCTTCTGGGGAATAATAGACACAGACGAGCATCTATATTCACGAAGACACAAGTGTTTGACACGGTGTATGGATTAAAGATGCGGACGAGCATCCTTAAGACTATGATACGGACGAGTATCATGTAGAAACAAACATTAGACGCAATGTTCTGAGATGATGGTACGGACGAGTACCAACTGGTTAACAAAGAACAAGGACTACTGTCGAATCTGCGGGGATATACATGGTGTATATAAGATACGGACGAGTATCTGAGTAGGTGTACCAATGAGTAGTGAGTATATAATGTATAGGTGAGTGTTTATCTGCTGGGGATATGACACGGACGGGTGTCAGGAAAGTGTATATACAAGTATAGGCGACCACGCTGGGGATATGACACGGACGGGTGTCAAGAAAGTGTATAGGTATATGTAAGTGCAAAGAGGGTGTCTTTGGTTTTCTGCTGGTGACACGACACGGACGAGTGTCAGGATGTATCTGCAATACTGGTGATCTTGGTTTGTAAAGTGTATTCAGGCAACCTGCTGGGGAATGGTGATACGGACGGGTATCAAAAAGGAGATATGCACTGGTGTTTGTGATATGGGGCAACTGCTTTTGCTGGGACTCTGATGGGGATGTATTCTGTATGCTGACAGATTGTCAATATTTACAAGTGTTCAAATCACAACATGACTTATGATTATGCTATGCATTTGATTTTTTTTTTTTTGCCGTAATGCTCCGTATTAGACGGAATGCTACGCTCTGGGGGTGAATATGATGCGAATGCTATGATTATGCACGGATCCGGGATTCGGATCCCATGCTGCGAAGATCTCTGGCTGATCTGCTGAGGAAGACATCCCAGCTGGGGATGAGATCATTGGTGTATCTGCTTGGGGGATATTGGTCACTGATCGACATATCCTCATAATATGGGAGACCCAGCTGGGGTTCGTAGAAGCTTTCTCTCTCTCTGTTGTGACTTCTTCGTGCGCTGCTCTTCTGAATAGAGGCCTGAAGCTCTGTGGGGAGATGATTCCTCGATTCTCGCATCCTGCTGAGGAATAATGGTTGGTATTACAGCTGGGAGATGCTGTTGGTAATTCAGCTGGGGCGAGCAATGGGAAGCAACTCGACCGGGGATAGAGCATTTCGGATGCCGATATCTTTTGTAGATTTGCCAGCTTGCTGAGACGTAACTTGTATGCCCCAAGTTGTGTTCTGGATACCTGCAACCCTGCAAAGATAAAGAAACGCACAAATGGTCCCGAGGTATCTTTTACTGAGATTCCGTCATAGGAAATAAGTACTTTCGAGAGTAAGTATATTCCCTGCAAGCATGTGTTTTATTTTTAGAGAGAGGCATTTGTACTTATGCAATTGTGTTTTTAGAGACATCAGACAACTCTTTGCAAAACATAAATGTAAAAAACGAGACATGACTGAAAATCTGATTATATTAATTCGTGTGCCCTGAATTGGCAAGATACAGTCAGAGAAACATATCTCCTGAAATGAGGAGATTGTTACAAATTGAGAAATAAAGTGCTGGCGGTGCTGGCGATGCTTTCAAGGAGCTTCCTCTTCTGCTATGACTCGTATGACAATGACGTTCTTCTCGTCTTGCTTTCTGGAGAGAGTTGATTCTGATTGCAGCTTGATCCCTTGGAGCTTACCAAGTTGTAGGTGATACAGACGAATTCAGAATGCAGTTGTTCGCTTATTCCCTTATTTTGCATGGGTCGCCCTTTCGGGTTTTCAATCCATCGGGATACCCATTTTTGCCTGAGCTGTCCAATGCGGCTTTTCAACTCAGCGGGTGTACATTTTTTTTGCTTATTTCCCTTATTTTTGCCCGAGTCTTTTATTCTGTTTTTGACTCGCCGGGATGCCCTATTTTTGCCTGGACTTACATTCTGTTTTTATGTCCAGCGGGTCATTTTATGCGAAGTATTTTTTAACTGCATCTGAATTCACAGGGGACGGGAAATCTTCACCATCCATGGTGCTGAGCATCAGTGCTCCACCAGAGAAGACTTTCTTCACAACAAATGGTCCTTCGTAATTGGGAGTCCACTTGCCCCTGTGGTCTGTATGAGGAGGGAGGATTCTCTTCAACACAAGATCTCCCACCCGGTACTCTCGGTGCCTGACTTTCTGATCGAAGGCTCTCTTCATTCTTTTCTGATATAGCTGCCCGTGACAGATTGCAGCCAATCTTTTCTCTTCGATCAGACTTAGTTGTTCGTATCGGGCCCGAACCCATTCTGCTTCGTTTAGCTTAACATCCATCAGTACCCGTAGGGAGGGTAGTTCAACTTCAACAGGTAGGACTGCTTCCATACCATACACAAGTTGATACGGTGTTGCCCCAGTGGATGTCCTGATTGATGTGCGGTACCCATGCAAGGCAAACGGTAGCATTTCATGCCAATCTTTGTAAGTGACTACCATCTTCTGCACAATCTTCTTGATATTCTTATTTGCTGCCTCAACAGCGCCATTCATCTTTGGCCTGTAAGGAGAAGAATTGTGATGTTGGATCTTGAAGTCCCGGCACAGCTCTGCCATCATTTTGTTGTTCAAGTTGGAACCATTATCAGTAATGATTCGCTCGGGCACTCCATACCGACAGATGATATCTCTTTTCAGAAATCTGGCTACCACTTGCCTTGTGACATTTGCATATGAGGCTGCTTCAACCCACTTTGTAAAATAATCGATGGCGACCAGGATGAATCTGTGGCCGTTCGAAGCAGTTGGCTCAATTTTGCCAATCATGTCAATGCCCCACATAGCAAAGGGCCATGGTGAAGACATTATGTTCAGGGGACTGGGAGGCACATGCACCTTGTCTGCATAAATCTGGCATTTATGGCATTTTCTGGCGTAAGCACAACAGTCTGCATCCATTGTGATCCAGTAATAGCCTGATCTTAACAACTTCTTAGCCATGGCATGCCCTCCTGCGTGGGTACCAAAGGATCCTTCGTGCACTTCATGCATCAACAAATCTGCTTCTGTCTTGTCAACACATCTGAGGAGTACCATATCAAAGTTCCTCTTGTATAAAGATCCATCAGTGTTCAGAAAGAAACTTCCAGCAAGCCTTCTTAAAGTCTTTTTATCATTGGAAGATGCCCCAGGTGGGTACGTTTGATCCTCCAAGAAGCACTTGATGTCATGGAACCAAGGCTTATCATCTTTAGCAATATCTGCTGCAAATACATATGCTGGTCTATCAAGTCTCGATACTGAAATCTGAGGTACAAAGTTAGCAGCTTGAACTTTGATCATGGATGAAATGGTAGCAAGAGCATCCGCAAACTGATTCTCGTCCCGAGGGATATACTCAAGCTTGACTGTTGTGAAGAAAGTCAATAACCTTCTTGTATAATCCCTGTAAGGTATCAGATGATCTTGGTGGGTGTACCATTTTCCGTTGGTCTGATTGACTACCAAAGCTGAATCTCCGAATACGGTCAATGTCTTGATCCTGAGGTCAATGGCTTCCTCGAGACCCATAATGCAAGCTTCGTATTCAGCTTCGTTGTTAGTGCAGTTGAAAGTGAGCTTTGCCGAGAAAGGCATGTGAACCCCTTTAGGTGTAATGAGTACTGCACCAACACCGCGGCCATTCATGTTGACAGCCCCATCAAACATCATAGTCCATTCTTCTTCTGGGTCAGGCCCTTCAGTGTGAATAGGCTCTTCATGATCTTTTGCTTTAATGAACATGATGTCTTCATCGGGGAAGTCGAACCTCATAGGCTGGTAGTCATCAATGGGTTGCTCAGCAAGATATTCAGATAGTACACTGCCCTTGATGGCTTTCTGAGATGTGTACTGTATGTCGTATTCTGTGAGAATCATCTGCCATCTTGCAACCCGTCCGGTAAGAGCTGGCTTCTCGAAAATGTACTTAACTGGATCCATTTTTGAGATCAATAGAGTAGTATGGGTCAACATATACTGTCTCAGTCGGCGAGCAGCCCACGCTAAAGCACAGCAAGTTTTCTCGAGCAGTGAATAACGCTGTTCACAGTCGGTAAACTTTTTGCTTAGGTAGTATATCGCATACTCTTTTCGACCAGACTCGTCATGCTGACCTAGTACACACCCCATCGATTCTTCTAATACTGTCAAGTACATAATCAGAGGTCTTCCTTCAACTGGAGGCATAAGGATTGGAGGTTCTTGCAAATACTCCTTGATCTTGTCAAAAGCTTTCTGGCAGTCTTCGTTCCAACTGACCGTTTGCTCCTTTCTTAACAGCTTGAATAAGGGTTCACAAGTTGCTGTAAGGTGAGATATGAACCGTGAAATGTAGTTCAATCGACCTAAGAACCCTCGAACTTCTTTCTCAGTTTTCGGTGCAGGCATTTCTTGAATAGCTTTGACTTTATCAGGGTCAACTTCAATCCCTTTCTCACTTACAACAAAGCCCAGCAGCTTACCGGATCGCACCCCGAATGTGCATTTGTTGGGGTTCAACTTTAGTTGGTATTTCCTCAGACGCTTGAATAACTTGAGCAGATTCACCAGGTGATCTTCCTCTGTAAGGGACTTGGCGATCATATCATCCACATAACATTCGATTTCCTTATGGATCATGTCATGAAACAATGTTACCATAGCCCGTTGATACGTTGCACCAGCATTCTTCAGTCCGAATGGCATCACTTTATAACAGAACGTGCCCCAAGGTGTGATGAATGTTGTCTTCTCCATGTCTTCAGGTGACATCTTGATCTGATTGTATCCCGAAAATCCATCCATGAAGGAAAATACCGAGAACTGAGCCGTGTTATCCACCAATACATCAATGTGAGGTAATGGGAAGTCATCTTTCGGGCTGGCTCTGTTCAGATCCCGGTAATCAACACACATTCTTACTTTTCCGTCCTTCTTAGGCACAGGTACTATGTTAGCAACCCACGGAGGATAGCTAGTCACAGCAAGGAACCCGGCGTCCCATTGCTTTTGTACCTCTTCCTTGATTTTCATAGCCATGTCTGGGCGAGTTCGGCGCAACTTCTGTTTGACTGGTGGGCATTCTTCCCTCAAAGGCAGCTTATGCACAACAATATCGGTATCCAACCCTGGCATATCTTGGTAGGACCAAGCAAACACATCAACATACTCTTGAAGCAGATCTATCAGCTGTCTCTTCACTGAGTCTTGCAGGCAGGCCCCGATTTTGACTTCTTTCACGTCTTCCTCCGTACCAAGATTAATCACTTCAATCTCCTCCTGATGAGGAGCAATAACTTTTTCCTCCTGTCTCAGCAACCTGGCTAGCTCTTCAGGAAGCTCATATTCTTCATCAACCCCTTCATCAGCTTGATTGATCGGATTGTCAAAGTCATACGATGTCATAGCTGCGCTGTTGTCGGTGCTGTCTGGAAGGCACTCTCTGCAAGGGTTAAGTCGGTTCATTTTAGTGATTGATTTTAATCTTGCTTTAGAAAAAAGTGAAATGAAGTTATCATTTTGAAAACACCGCCATTTATTTTTGTACAAAAAGAAAAATGGAAAAACAGTGAGAAAAAGAAAAAGACTCGTTTGTAAAAAGATTGTCTGATATTTCATTAATTTAATCTTGTTTGCACAAAAGTACAGATGGCCCTGATTACAAAATGAGTCTTGTCATCTTGGGCAAGATACAAGACTTTGATGCATGCTATAAAAGATACAGGAAATAATAATTACTCTGCTCGAGTAACACTTATAATTCCCTGGGAAGACCAGTTCGAGACACTGCTCCCCGGGATCTTTGGACGAATCCAATTCTCCAGATTGCGCTCCTCTTCCAGCTCGTCTTCCAGACAGTTGATAGCATCGGGGGTTAGCATTCCCCCACTGACAAATCCTGGCTCTGCAGCAGCCTTTGCTTGACGTTGAGTTGGTTTGTAACCCAACCCAAATTTGTCCTTCTTCTCCTCCACAGCTAAGACCTTGCCCCAGCCTAGGGCAGTTCCTTCCTCAACAACCTTCCGGGCTTGTTGATATGACGACATGGAGATTCCTGAAACAGCAGATGCTTCATTGACATTCAAGGCTTCAAAACCTTGGCTCATCGTTTCATGGATTTCTCCATCCATCTCAATGTACTTGTAGGTAGCCAGGTGGCTAACAAAGATGTCCTCTTCTCCACAGATTGTGACAACTTGACCCTCCCACTCAAATTTTAACTTTTGGTGAAGGGTAGACGTTATAGCGCCAGCGGCGTGAATCCAGGGTCTACCCAACAAACAGCTGTAGGCGGGCTGAATGTCCATCACATAAAAGATAGTTTTAAAAGTCTGCGGGCCAATTGTCACGGGCAGCTCAATCTCTCCCAGAACCGATCTCTTTGAGCCATCAAAAGCTCTAACCACCAGGTTGCTGGGTCTCAATGCCAATCCATCATATTCTAACTTCACCAGAGCCTTCTTTGGTAAGACATTCAGGGAGGAACCTGTGTCCACCAGCACATGAGAAAGGACAGCTCCTTTGCATTCCATAGTTATGTGCAAGGCTTTGTTGTGGTTACGACCATCCACTGTCAAATCAGAATTGGTAAACCCTAGCCCGTTGCTAGCAGTAACATTCCCAACCACCGTTTCCAACTGGTTGACAGTAATCTCCTCTGGCACGTAAGCTGCGTGCAGGACTTTCAGTAGCGCATTCCGATGGGCTTCGGAGCACATGAGCAGTGAGAGGATGGAGATTTTGGATGGAGTTTGGTGAAGTTGATCCACAACTTTATAATCACTCTTCTTGATGATCCGCATAAACTCATCAACTTCCTGATCAAATGGAGTCTTCAGGGCTTCTTTGGCAGCTGGATCTTCCTGCACCGGTCCTTTACCCTTTGCCTTGGCAGCAGCTTCTGCTTCGGCAGTGGGTCTTTGGGCTTGTGAAGCGAAGAGACGTCCGCTTCGAGTGAAGCCTCCGCCTCCCCCCACATTATCAACTTGTGGTGCAGGTGATGATGTTTCCAGAGTGATTCTTTTCCCTTCACAGTACAAGTCAGAGCCATAGTGCCAAGGGATAGCCCTATTGCTTTCATATGGTACAGGTCCAGGTACCGTGACGGTGACTGGACTGATTGCTGCTGCTGAGGGGACTGTTATTGTCTGTGGATCATAAAAGATTGTAACTGGTGCTCTAGTGGGAGCAGCACCTTCTGAATGATAAGCGGAATTGTTTTCTGGATCATAGAATATGGTAACAGTGGAGACATCTTCGTGATTGTTTGCTGGTGTTGTAGAAGGTTCTGTTGGAAGAACTGTTGTTGTTGTTGATGGGGAGTCGAAGTGGACTGAAGCTGAAGTTGTAGCAGGAGAAACTGTTGAAAACTGATCATTGGGTAGAACAGGTGAAGTACTTGCTGATGTTGCTGATGAATTGTTGGGAACAATTGTTGCTGTATTTGTAGGAGGATCTGAAACCATTGCTGATGAAGTCGTCGGGTTTGCCGGGAATGATGTAGTGATCTGCAGTAAGCCACTCTGAATAAGGCTGTCAATGCCATTCCTCAAGTCTTCACACCCATTCCAAGAAATATTGCAGTATGGGCACCCTAGTTCACACCCCGGAAATATATTGCTTTCACGGAGTTGAGCCTTGATTTCCACCAATGGTGTCCTGATCTGATCCACACTGGTTATCAAATAAGACGGTTGGTCTTCTTCGATAGCATTAATTCGGGGACCACCATGGTGTGGCATTGGGTTTTTGTTGACGTTGGGCGGAGGTGCAAAGTTCAAAGCCTTGGAGTCTACTAAGTCTTGTACCTTCATATGCAGTGCCCTGCATTTTTCTGTACTGTGACCAGGCGCGTTTGAGTGAAAAGCACACCTAGCATTAGAGTCATAGTTTCTTGGTAGACTGTTTGGATCCGGAGGTGCCAACGTTCTTAGCTCAACCAGGTTGAGTTTCAGAAGCTGTGGCAGCAAAGCAGCATACGGCATTGGAATCGGGTCGATCACTCGATTAGCTTGAGAGGGCCTCTGTTGAAATGGCCTCTGTTGATTGTTGTTGTTGGTGTTGTTGTTGAAGTTTCTTGGAGGATACTGATTCTGATGATACTGAGGTTGTTGTTGGAAGTTTTGTTGCGGAGGTTGATAGATTGGCTGTGGATGAGCTGGAGCAGGGATAGTGACTGCTGCTATTGACCTCTGAGCATATTGGGGCCTACCCCTATTGGTGTGGATGGCATTGGTCTCGCCAGCTCTTCTCGGGCCTGCAAAAGGCTTTCTTGTACTACTGGACGAGCTTGCACCGTTGTCTGAGATCTTACCCATCTTTAACAGGCTTTCAATTCTCTCCCCAGCTATGACAACATCTACGAAGCTGGTGGAAGAGAAAGCAGCCAACCTGTCAATATACGTTCCCTGAAGAGTGTTCATAAACATGTCTGCCATTTCTCTCTCAGACATTGGTGGTTGAACAGCAGCAGCCAGTTGCCTCCATCTTTGGGCATACTCTCGGAAACTTTCCCTTGACGACTGTGACATTCCCATTAGGAGAGTCCTGTTGGGTGCCATGTCTAAGTTGTATTGATACTGTCGGATGAAGGCCTCTGCCAGGTCCTTCCAGCATCTTACAGTTGCCCTTGTCAAGTGGGAATACCATTCCCTTGATGCTCCAGTCAAACTATCTTCAAAGTAGAACATCCAAAGTTTCTCATCCATTGTATAGGCCTTCAGCCTTCCCAGAAATGATTGCAGATGAGTCCGGGGGCATGAAGTCCCATTATACTTCTCGAAACATGGAGGCTTGAACTTATGAGGGATCCTGACCCCCTCTACTAAACCCATGTCCATGACATCGAACCCCAAAGAATTTTGGGATTCCAAAGACCTCAACTTCTCAGCCAACTCATCCAATCTCCTATCATAGGTTTCCTCTCCAGCACCCATGACTGTAAACTGATCCTCCTGAGGATCCTCTTGAAGTACTCTGGCTGCAGTGGCTGTTCCTTGAACGTTTGCAGGAATATGAATCTCAGGATGTAGGTGTGGACCAAATATAGGGGGGTTAACATGTGGTTGCACCCTTTCATTGTTACTGGTGCCAGCAGTTCCCACATGGGGGTCATCTTGAGTTCTCCCCTCTACCAGAACTCTAAGCCTCTCCTGGCTTTGAGCTAAATTATTCATCACTTCCATGAACTGAGTTATTTGGGTTCTCATCTCCACCCTTTCATTAGCCATCTGGGTTCTGGCCTCATTGAGGTCTTGCTGCAACTGGTCCATCTGGATGCCCGGAAGGTTGTTTCTTGTAGGGTACCTGTGTGGCCTGTTGAGAGGGAATAGCCTGCGGCGAGCAATAATTCCTGAATGTCACAACAGAGGTTAGAAACAATAAAACAAAACCTACAAAACAAACAAAAGGGTTAGTATGCAATGCAGTATGCTTATTTGCTATCAAGGTATCCGGCTTGGTCTTCAGTTTTGACCCGTCCAGACCCTCGAAGATGATGCTGTTGAAGTTGCTTTTGAAGTGAACCCAGATGGAAACAAACACAAATGTATTACAAAGGTAAAATAACACAAATTGTTCATTTTTTACAACACTAGCCCTCTAAGGGGTCAAAAATACATCACCAAAAAGCAAAAGTACATGGAAAAGGAACAACAACAAGCAAATAATCAGACTCCAAGGCCAAACTCATCCTCGCGAACTTCCTTAAGAAGTGCTTCGGTCACAGGATCAGCCGGATGCTCCGTAAGATTCCTGATGAGAAGGTTTCTTGTTGCAACAGCTGTAGTCAACTTCTTGTTCTGGCTTTGGTCCTTAGACCTCTTCAATCCTGCTTTGATTTTCAGCTCTGATATTTCTTCCTGGGCTGCTACCAGGGCCTTTTCCATCTGCTCCATCTTGTCTTGAGCTCTCTTGTCTTCTATAGTACGGGCCTCAGTGATCCGGACCCACCTGGCCTGACTCTCTTTCAAATACAAGTCTGTTCTTGCTCTTTGGAACTGGGCTTCTTTACAAGCATTCTTCAGAATCTGCTCACCAGCTTTAGACTTGTTGATATACTCCCCAGACTTCTCAATCTTGGTCAAGTGTTCCAACCTCAACTTCTCCAATCTTTCAATCTCCCTCACACCTTCACTTCTCTCCCGGAGGGTCTTCTGTAAGGCTTGAGATAACTTCTCATTCCTTTCCTTCAGGCTTTCAAACTCTTCCAGACTGATAGTAGCAGGGGGTGGTGCTGAAGATGACTCAGGCCTGTCTTTTATGGTGAAGGGCAATCCAGAGACTTGGGCCCTGGCATAGGACCACTCATGATATTGGGCTGAGGCCACATTATTGCACTTCCCCATAATGGTGATTCCCTTGGTTTGAACATGATCCCAGGCCCAGGCAGCCTGCCTAACAACAGTCAAGTTGACCTTGTTCTCACAGTAGAGGGTCTCAACCAAATCTTGTTCCCTAGGAGTATGAACTAGTGCATAGCCCAATTGCCTTCTGAACAACAGAGGGTTGTAATTGATACTTCCCTTAACTCCTATTAGGGGCACATTGGGAAAGTGCCCACAGCTGGTGATCATATCTTTGCCCTTGGTGCTCTGAGTACACCATCTGATATCTGCTGAAGTTAGGACAGTGAGTCTCTTAGCCCAGGTGCTTTGCTGATGAGGGTTGAGAAATGTATCTGTCCTGGGTAGATGCCTGAGGAGCCAAGTATGGAATAATGGAGCACAAATTCTTACTAATCTCCCCCTCTGCTTCTCATTTCTCTGATGTACTGAGTAATAGAGATCACCCAGTAAAGTTGGCACTGGGTTCTTCAGGATGAACAAATGGATTGCACTTTTGCTGATGAATCGAGGCTCATCTGCAAACAGCACAATTCCATATACACTTAAGGCCAACAGAGCACAAACAGCTTTCCACTCCCCCAAGGAGGCCTTCAAACTAGCTTGAGAAATCAGGAAGTCCAGATGAAATCCAAGGATCCCAGCTTTAGAGGTCAAGTGTTGTTCAATCAACAGAGGTTCCAGGTGCAAAGCTTTTGCTATCTCTCCATTGCTGGGAAAGACCATTTCAGGGTTGAAAGGGATTTCTCTCTTGATAGGCAAACCAACCAAATATGAGTATTCTTCCAAAAGAGGACCCAACTGAAAGTCTTGAAAGGTGAAACATCTCAATGGAGGATCATAAAACTGAATGCAGGTGTGGATGAGGCTCCTCTGAGAAGGGTCCAGATCCATAACCAAGTCAAGTATATCCCCATAATGTTCTCTGAACAGAGGTATGTGCTCTGGAGTGATCAGGGTTTGGATCCTCCTGATGTCTGATAAGTCTGGTTGGAAGAAATGGTAAGTGATGTTGCTTTTCTTTGGAGCCATGATGCTGAAGACTGGGTAGAGTGCTGATGACAATGCTGAAGTAGAGAAAACCACTGACTGGCTGGTGCTGAAGCAGACAGCTAAACTGAAGCAGATGCTGGTGAAGATGGGTCAAAGCTGCAGATGGGGTCAAAACCAAAACCTGATGAAAATGGATACCCTGAAAAACAAATAAGCACATGTTAATATGATGCAATGAGGATGTATGCAAATGATATGCAAAGGGTTTGTGACTGAGCTGGATCTGATTAACTGCCTTGGTATAGATCCATGTGTGTTCAAGAATTCCTGATGGAGGTCTATAAATCCAGTAACCAGGGTGGGGGACTCAAATAAAGAGCCACAAGTCCAGGGTTTAGAATCACAAGAACTGTCCAACATGGAGCATTCTTAACAAAGTAACAGGGTATTCTGAGGTCAAGGTACCTGCAAACCTGTAAACAGCCCAACCCCCCTCACAGGTGATGATCTAAAACAAGGATCCTCAGACTTGGATCAGTTATGAGAAGTGTAAACACTTCTAACCCGGAGGTACAGTGTTTACAATAACCATAACAATTCCTCCTCTAATTCACCTCAGTTTCTGAAGGCCAATACTAAAAGGTCATCCAGACTTAGCAGGCTTCCCAGATAGCCCTAGCATTGCAGGAAATCTGCAACACAGAGTTCTCAAGAAGAAACCCATATCTGAACTGTGTTTCATATTCCCGCACCAGACCGAAATGGAATGGGAAAGAATATGATTCACTCTAGCCTAGGTGTCACTCAGGTCCCAGGTATAGGACCTTAACTCTCAATGGAACACCCACCCACCAAAGAAAAACCAGATCCAGCCAGCACAGTATGACAGTATGAAAAATATAAAGCTATAAAGAAAGCAATAAATCAACTGTACATAAAGCAATAAACAAAATACAAATATACAAACACAAATAAGCACATAACACCCCAGTAAACACAAATCAAACAAGCGCTAGGAGGAACCCACAAAAAGAACCAGAAGCCCTGGTTGCAGTATAAGGATCCCCAGCAGAGTCGCCAAGCTGTCGCTCCCAAAGATTTGCATCCAGGTACAGGCGCGAACGGTCGGCGAAGGGAACAGTGAGAACACACAGCCGTGAACTCACTGGAGATGAATAGAGTCGCCAGCTAGGCATTTTTATCCCGGAGGAAAGGCAATGCTGCATAAGCCTAGAAAAAGATGGATAAGACGGTTTGCGAACCAGAGAGACTGAGAAAGGGGGTTGGTTACAACCTGGGAAGGTATTAGCACCCAGATTGTCCGCCGTACTCGACGGGATCCACGCTTAAAAGATTTGTGTTTTAAAGGGGTAGTGTCAGTGCAATTTGTGCATAAAATAGCTGGAGAGATGTACAGGTGTCAGTGTAAAAGAGTGTGATGTGTATAAATGTACAGTGTCAGTGTGAGATCAGGAATGAAATGCTCAAGAATATGAGGCTAAAGAATGAAGCTGGAAGGAGGGGGAATGGACAGAGACTTTTGTTCGATAACTGTTAAGTTATGCCTACGTATCCTCTCGTGCAATGAGGAAGTCAGAACACCGTAGTTCGACCCAAAGAGACTGAAAGGATTGACTGGTGAACTGCTTGCAGTCTATGCTCAAGTGTATGATCTGTCTGGCACAGATGCAAACTGTCTTGCATTAGACGGAAGAAGCAAGTTCTCGGTTGAGAGTGAAGATGATGAGAAAAGAATCCCGAAGGAGACGATTATTGTTTGTTCTTGTGTTTTCAGTCTTTTATTTCTTTTTGGAGTTTGTCATAAGATAATGAGCTTAAACCTAAATCAATGGATTTGGTAAACTCATCACATCATCCCTCTGATTAGGGGTAATGAGAATTACCTTAAGTGTGAAGTCAGATTCTCACACTTAATCACCTTTGATGTAGGGTTAAGATCATTAACCTACTTGTGATTAATTAGATGTTTTTGTGATTTTTGTTTAGCGTTAAGTAATGAGGTTAAGCCATAATCAGGGATTTAACAGGCTCATTACACTATCCTAAAAGAAGGATAATAGATGAGGGTGTTTAAGCTGAGGAAGGATCCTCAGCTTAATCCATGATTAGGGATTAAACCCATGACAGAACAAACCTTTGATTAAGTGGATTTTATTAATGATATGATGATGAAGTGTTTTTTATGATTTGTAAGACAACTTGAGGGGGACTTGTCCATTAACTTTAGGGTTAGTCCTTCTTAACCAATTAAGGAAGAATTAGAACCCTAATGCAAGGCCCAAGTTACAAGTGCAATGTCTTGATGATTATTAGATGGATTAATTAAGAGAGTTCAACACCTTAAGGGTCCAAGACTTAGGATTAAAGTTATACACTCCATCCTAAAAGAAGGATGCAGGCATGATCTTAATCACAAAGTCTTAAAGCCTTGAGGGTTTAGTCCCTGATTATGAGGTGAGAAAAGAGGACTCAAAGAGAGACACAAAGGTAAAACTATGGGGGGAACTAATCAAAACCCTAATTCATTGTCATGCTTGGATGATCCTAAGGTTTGTGAGGTTTTCAAGAACAATCTTCAGATGAACCACCAGGAAGCAGATGAACAAGATCAAGAGAAGCAAAGTGACTTGCTTCAATCAAGAAGTCAAGTCACTTGAAGAAAGAAAGTGGGAGGAAGAAGAATGAGCAAGCTCAAGCTCAAACACATATAAAAATGCAGCAATGGATGCAAGATAGATGAAAAGAAAAGGTATGAGAAGTGAAGGCAAATCCACTTCTCAAGTTTACTCACCACCTGAAATGTTAGAAAGAAATGCAATGCAATGCAAGATGAGATGAAATGATATGATGCAAGGCAAGACCAGAAGCATGTTGATGATGATTATGATGTTATGAGGTGCTGCAAACATGAGGCAAAGCAATGGGGATGTTCATACAAGCTTATGAATGCAAATGATGCAAGCTAAGGAACATGAACAAACATGAAATGTTATGGAACATACAAGACAAATGACATGGCAAGTATGCAATGCAATGATCAATGATGCTTTCTACATGTCTTAAGATGTCAAATGAATCATAAGAATGCACAAAGTGAAATGACAAGTCAAGTTATGCAAGGAAATGCAAGAGGGATGCAAATGAAAGCCCAAATTAGGGTTCATGGATCAAACATCACACATAAACCGAAAACAGAAGCAAACCTTAACATAAAAAATGGAAAATGGTACCCAAAGAAACCCTAGGCCTATAATGAACCACTGCCCAAAGGGGAGCTCTCAACTCTCAACCAAACTCAAGTTATGAATTTTGCAAGTTATTAGGGCTTTTTAGGGTTTGTAACAAAAGAAATGCCAATCAATTAGAAAATGCAAGATCAAATCATGGCCTTTTTATCCTTGAAAGTTCATGCTAAATGGAAAACAATGCAAGAAGAATCAATGTCTCAACCTTCACCAATAGGCAGAAATGAATTTTCAAACTTATGAACAAAATAATGCATCAAAAATGATTTAATTCAATGAAAAATTCTTAAAATGCATCAAGATCAAAAAAGAAATTTGGTTTGAAGGTTGGACAATGTTTCTAAATGTCTTAGAACATTTCATGAATTTTTTTGTAATTTTTAAATACCTAAAAGTATTTTTAATTAATTAATTCTCATTAATCAATTAAAAATAATCTTTTAAATATTTAAAAATACTTTTTTAATGATAAAAATAAAATAAAAATATTTTTTGTGTCATAAAAATTAATAAAACCTTAAAGAAAAAGTTTCATAATTTTTATGAATTTTTAACTATTTTAAATTAATTGTGCAGTTTAAATGAAAGAAAATGAATTAAAAAACAAAATAAATAAAAAGTCAGAGGGATGGAGGGCCAGGATGCGCCTAGAATTTGAAAGTGTTGACTGGCGCGTGATCTAAGGGTCCAGGTTGACTCTGATTAAATTAGTTTAATTATGAATTAATTAACTAAATGAAAAAGGTTAGGGCTAATCAAACGCATCTGGGCCATTCAAAGCAGCGGGAAGTCAACAAAGTCTACAGATCCTACGCTCATCATTCAAATGGCCATAATGACCTGAGTTTAGGGTTAATCACCCTCAGGTGACCGGAGAGGAGCTCCGGTCATCTTCTCCGGTTGCACAAAAACCCTAGAACACGAATCAAGCAACTATTCTACAAATCAAGCACACCTAAATGATCCTCTATCTTCCTAGGTCACGAATCCAAGCTCAAACAACATTTATGCACCAAGAATCAAAGGAATCGAAAGGAAAGAAATTCACGGGCAAAAATTCAGAGGGACCATACAAGCTCAGTTTTCACTCATTTTTGATTCTGAAGCCAACCCCATGACCAGCAAGACATGAATAATCAATTTATAACTTAAAAACCAAGCTTTGAGAGGAAAGTTTCATGACCATACCTGAGGTGACAACTCCTGTTTCTGGGCTTTCAGAGCAGTTTCTTGATGCAAGCTAGCTCCAATGACTCCCCTGGTGCTAATGGCAGGCTTGGAATGAAGTTTAGCAAGCTATTTCAAGGGTTACCAAACTGATATAGCAGAGAATGACCTTGGTGTACAGGCTGTTTTAGGTCAGTGTAATGGGTGGTTTGGACTCCTCTGAGTGTGATTGACTTGTTGGTGAAGAAAGATGAGGTGTTTGATGGCTGGATTGTGAGATTCGAAGAGAACTGGTTCTGAGGGTGAAGAATGGTGGAGCTTAGGTCAGGCTTGTTTCAGGCTTGAGCTTTGGTGGTTTGAGGCCTATGGGGTGTATTGAGTTGGATGATGAAGAAAGTTTGAGTGTTTCTTGGCTGTGGAGGCAGATTCGATAGAAAATGCAATGTTGTGAGTTTTTGTGAATGTTGTGAATGGTGTGGTTTCAACCTCAGCTCTTGATATGTTTAGCTTGCAAATTGTACATATGACTCTCTCTCATTGGCTGGCTGATGTGACTTGTGCTTTTTGGATTGGTAGGTTAACTTTTGCAACTTTGTCAACTCTTGTGTAAGAGAAAGTAAGGTGAGGTGCTAGGCAAGTACATGGGCATGGGCTGGCGCAGCAAGGTGAGGTGAGAGGCTAGCAAAGCTCAGCAGCCAATGCATCAAGTTATAGCAAGCATGATGATGAGTTTTGCAAGTTGTGGCATTTTGGTTCACATGTGATCCTTTGCATAACCAAACATGAAACCAAGGGCAAACTTAGTTCAAATCTGATTTTATGACTTAAAGAAATGTTTGTGTACTGGTTTGAGAGGAATTAGAAGTCACATAATGCATTAGTCCAAGGTTTTGCAAAATTTCCATTTGATGCATAACTTGAAAATCAATGATTTTTGCTAACTTTGCAATGCCATAACTTTTGATCCATGAAGAGTTTGGTCATGTTCTTGTACTTTTTGAAAAGGGAAAGATGAGATCTACAACTTTCATGACCAAAGTTTTTCCATTTGAGGCCTTTTTGGATCATGAATCAAGGCTTGAAAATTGACCTAAAATGAGGCATTCTTGAAAAGTCAACTATACCCAAAAAGTCAACATTTGCAAAAAACCTAAATTCTTGATTTTTATGAACTTCAACCTTCTTCCATGATCAAATAAAGATCATATACACTCAAAATGATGAAGATCACCCATTGGTTGGGTCATTGGGGGCCTCAGATGCCCTGATTTTGCACTGACTTGTCTGAAAAGTCAACTCTTGATCAAATGACTTCCCCATGGAATTTCTTCATGAAAATTGATATGAATACTCCCTATACCATATAGAGACCAATGGAAACAAGAATGACCAAAAAATTTGGAGTTATGGCCTCTGAAACCAAAACCCTAATTTTCAGTCAACTGTGCAGTTCATCCTGGCTCTGCATCCACTCAAACCCTAGTTCTTGTGATCCCTCTGCAATTTTGACTTTGTGAGGATGTAACATGATATAAGAACACACATGGACCCCTTTGAGTTGATTAATGGCCTTTGGAATGGCTCAAGATGCCCTGAGGTTGCTCAGATCACAAACCCTAGGTGCAGATGCCTTAGAAACTATCCAGTGAAACCAAATGAGACATGAGATGATGTGATTGTGTTTATGCATATGAGATGATCACAAGTCATGTGTGAATGGGTGAGGGCAAATTTGGGGTGTTTACACTTCTTCCGTTCTTGCTGTGAGTTTGAATTGTTGTTGTCTAGTTGAATTCTTGACGTGGGAATCGTTTCTGAATTTGCAGGGATCGATGAAGATGATAAATGTTGAAAACTGAAATTCTAAAATGAGGTTGGAGAGTGAAGGTGATATTGAATGTTGAATGGTTGAAAGATCGGTGAAGATGAAGATGAAGATTACCGATATCGATCTTGGAGAGTGAAGGGTGATCGTGAGAGATTGTTTGATCCTTCTTCGGTTCTCCCTCCTTGAACTACTTTCAGGTATTTGGATTCTTGTTTTGTTAACCTATCTTCTTTTTCTCGCTGCAAAACTTGCTTTGAATTATGGTTGCTGATTTGATTGCAGAAGAAGATCAAGAAGATTAAGGTTTAGAAGAGTGATGATTTAGTATGGATAAGTTTTGCGTCGAGGATGATGATTGAAGATCGAAGTATGAAGGTTCAGAGAGATCTGTAGGTTGATGAGGGAGAAGAGCACTTGCAGATTTGTTGAGATTGATGCAGAGAGTTTCTTCAATTCTGCACTGAAGAGTGGTGAAGATTGTTGATGGTGTAGCATGAATGATGAGAAGGATGTAGATTATGGATGAGGGTGAAGGATGTTGAAGGAGGAAGAGGATTAAGATTAATGGTGATGATTGTTGAAGAGATTTCCCCTTTCTCTCTGTTTCTGTTTCTGTTATATACTGATATATCAGTTATAATTGTAACTGATTTTCTCATTGGTTTTAAAACTGAGTTTTTTCCTCTCTAACTGTTTTTTCTGTTATTTTTCACTCTCCTGTAACTGAGTGTTTTTTCTGATTGTTATTGGAATTTTTTTCTAACTGAACTGAACCCTGTCAAGTGAACTTTGTCCAAATTCTGTTATGGAATCAATCTGCATTTTGTTCAGTTAATTTCCTCCTTACTAAATAATGAAATATAACAGTCACTAGAAATTATTTTAAAAAACGTATTGGTTTAAGTGGATAAAAAATGAATATTGGAAATAATCATAAAAATGGTAATAATGGATATTGGAAATAATGGATATTGGAAGTGAATCATAAAAATGATATGAATATGATATTGGCTCAAGTGAATATAAATTTCGAATATTCGTATTAAACGAATTTCTACAATGAATAGCGGGAATATGGATGACATAAAAATATGTAAAAATAGATTAAAACAAATGATTTGTAGGTAATGGGCTTAATGGACTTTGGATTTGGTTGATTAGCTTTCGAATGAATCTAAATTATGTGAGATGAAGAATGGGTGAATAAATTAGAAAAAGGGTTCATAAATAATGGGTTCAAAGATGGTCATGGGCTTGAAATAGTTGAAGCCGAAATCATAAACAGTGAATCCAATCTCTTGCACCAAGAATACCACTATACATTCAAAATTCGATCTCTTGCACCAAATACATCAATATATTTTTTCCATGAGATCCTACATCAATTCGTACACCAAAAGAATGAAACCCCGATCTTTTGAGAGAAACAAACTCTTATTTCATGCCAATAACCTCCCGATCCGACGCTTTCAAATAATTCTCTAAACAAGGAAAACTTTGGAGTTTGATGATCCTCTAAATAGGAATATTCCATGATGGTATGGGCTTAACCTTTGTCTCAACGTGATGGTAAAATAAATCACCTAGGAATAGGAAAATTCGAGTTGTAAGAGAATGTTTGATCCCCTGCCTTATGAATCCATGAAATGCATGATTATGATGTTAATGACCTAGTGAGAAATGCAGATGAATGCGAAGCGATAAGCCAGTTAAGGCAAAAAGAATGAGGGCATATTTTGAGGTATTACAGCTGCCCCTATTCAATCATCTGCAGACCTGAACGAATAACTGCAACAGCTTTTAGACGTTCAAGGTATGAAGTGATTGAATACTCGAATAAAACCTGAAAATTTGCACACTGAGGGCAATAGAAATGCCATCTGCCCATTTATTTATTTATATTTTTTTTTGTTTTGACCTCTGAATAGGTAACGGAGATAGAACCAGGTGGAATAGAATCAATGCAATCACTACGACTACTGAACGAATCAAAGCCACAACGAGGGTGCCTGTTGGCGAAACAGGGCTTAACGAAACCATTAGCGGAATGGAACTCAAATCAACATGACTGCTGGGAAGGACCAAGCCATAAAGAAAACACACGCGACTGCTGGGCAGGACCAAGTCACGGAAGATGCCTGTTATCGAAACAGGACTTAATGCAACATCAATCGATTTGCGACTCAAATAAGATCAACCGATCTAACACAGAGATGGTATCAACCGATCCACCCCGGAAAGCGAGAATGTAATATCATCTGATTTACAGTCCGAAGAGAAATGATATCAACCGATTCATAACTCAAATAAGATCAACCGATCTAACATGGAAATGGTATCAACCGATCCATAACCAAGAAACGCGAGAATGTAATATCATCCGATTTACAACTCGAAGAGAAATGATATCAACCGATTCATAACTCAAATAAGATCAATCGATCTAACTAGGAAATGGTATCAACCGATCCATAACCATCGCACTGAGACGAGACCAAAAGGAACAGGATCATTGTACTTAAATGATAACCCGAGACGCGATCGTTGGAGACGCGGAAAAAAATGAGACTGCTGTACTGAAACAAGACTCAGAGACGAGACCATTGTACTTAAATGGAGACTCGAAAGGAACAGGATCATTGTACTTAAATGATGACCCGAGATGCGACCGTTGTACTGAAACGGGGACGCGAAAAAAATGAGACTGCTGTACTGAAACAAGACTCAAAGACGAGACCATTGTACTTAAATGGAGACTCGAAAGGAACGGGATCGTTGTATTTAAACGAGAGCCCAAGATGTGACCGTTGTACTGAAACGGAGACGCGGAAAATGAGACTGTTGTACTGAAACAAGACTCAAAGACGAGACTATTGTACTTAAATGGAGACTCGAAAGGAACGGGATCGTTGTACTTAAACGAGAGCCCAAGACGCGGCCGTTGTACTGAAACGGAGACGCGAAAAATGAGACTGTTGTACTGAAACAATACTCAAAGACGAGACCATTGTACTTAAATGGAGACTCGAAAGGAACGGGATCGTTGTACTTAAACGAGAGCCCAAGACGCGACCGTTGTACTGAAACGGAGACGTGAAAAATGAGACTGTTGTACTGAAACAAGACTCAAAGACGAGACTATTGTACTTAAATGGAGACTCGAAAGGAACGGGATCGTTGTACTTAAACGAGAGCCCAAGACGCGACCGTTGTACTGAAACGGAGACGCGAAAAATGAGACTGTTGTACTGAAACAAGACTCAAAGACGAGACCATTGTACTTAAATGGAGACTCAAAAGGAACGGGATCGTTGTACTTAAACGAGAGCCCAAGACGCGACCGTTGTACTGAAACGGAGACGCGAAAAAAATGAGACTGTTGTACTGAAACAAAACTCAAAGACGAGACCATTGTACTTAAATGGAGACTCGAAAGGAACGGGATCGTTGTACTTAAGCGAGAGCCCAAGACGCGACCGTTGTACTGAAACGGAGACGCGAAAAATGAGGCTGTTGTACTGAAACAAGACTCAACTGGGGATAACAACAAGACTCGGTAGAAGTAACCACCCTGAGAAACAGAGTTGCATTCTGTGGGGAATACTTCAATCTGATTGGAGATGTAATGGGTCTTATGTAATATACCTCAAAACTGGCCCATGTTGGTATGCATATGTTTGGATTAATGACGATGCTCCATAGTAATGGAAATGCTACGCTTTGGAGGATGCAAATGTGATGATGATTATGCGTATGCAAATGCAAAGGATCTCCCGGAAAGGAGGTTGCAGGCATCCCAGATAGCTTGACTAGGGAGAAACTGATGATCACTACCCTGATCTGACCCATCCTGATAAGGAGGAAACAACTCTGCGGGAAAAGCTATTAATAATTCACCGGCTCTGAACAGCCGCCACTGCCAAAAATAAATTGGACTTTGAGATTGGAGTGCCAAGACCCTGCTGGAGATGGACTCTTCTTGAACTCTGGTGGGGAAGTGAGGACCTCCTGACTTGGCTGAGAACCAAAGGCATGACACTGCTGAGGAAGCAATTGCTGGGGAGGAAAGATACTCCTTATACTGCTGGGAATTGCCCCTGTCTAAAGGGAAACTTCTGCTTGGGGATGACACCCACCTTCTGCTACCTCGCTGGGAGAAATTTCAACTTCCACTTTACTGGGGATGACAGATAATGTCAATGATAAAGCTTCCCGTTGAAGATAAGAGCTCAAGTAGCCACTTGTTGGGGATAAGAGATAAATCCTCTCATGTTGGGAATGAGAGATGTAAGGCGTCTCATGCTGGGGATGAGAGACGATGATATCCTTCTGCTCAAGAAGTAACCTTCCATTTGCCGCGCTACTGGAGAAGGGATTGTCTAATGAGACTTGCTAAGGAATTTTGATCAATGAAGCTTGCTGATGAAATAACTCTTGAAGTACTGGGCTGGCAATGGCTTTGCCCTTAGACTCTGGGTTGATAGATTGCCAACTAATCACGAGTGAACAATGTTCTTTGCAATTTTCAACTCACCTCCTACTAGGATTTATCAAAATATAATGTCTCAATAGGATTTTACAGAAAACTGGCATACGAGATGCCTCAGTGTCTTCAAACTCTTTGAGAGATTCATCGGATCTCGAAATAACTGCTCCAGACTGCATGGTCTATGAAAGAAATTTGCCTCGCAAGGATTCATGAAAAACCTCATATCACCATGAAATATTCTGCCCCAGTATTTTGAACTTTGGATAGGTGCTTCTGATTAACCGTCTTCGAGAGAAAGTAACTTCTAGTGCTCTTGGGGTGGCCTGCCCCGGTACAAGTCTTGAAGTGATCACCTCTGAATGACTGCTTTGAAGAAAACACCCAGATCAACTATTCTTTGAGAGATTGGATCTCGAAGTAACTGCCCCAGCTTGGCTGAATTTTGAAGAGATTGCTCGACATGATTGCCCCGGATTGGCTAGCTCTTCCCACGACTGGTTGGTAAAGTCCCCACTCACTGGAGTATTTTTGAATAGTGCACCTCGATATAATCGTCCTTCGGAAGTTTCAGGCTTCTCAACTTGGCAATATTAAGCTTATGGACTGAAATTCCATATGTAAACTTTTATGATGCCAAACAAATGTATGCAAGCAGAAAATGTTTATTTTAAGAATGAAAATTCTAATGCAACACACATGTTAATCTTGAAGTTTTACTGTAAAAAGATGTCGCCAACCTTTGTGAGTGAATCACTGGTTAAGATACGACATTTATTTTTGATGAATGAAAGCATGCACATGCAACACCAACAAAGAACTTTTAGCACAACTCATAGGAGTCAGGAACGCGATCTTGTGGTAGTACGCTCTCAAAAATAACCTTGTTTCAGTTAGGACTTTTGAGGGTTTTATCGTGGCCTGGTTCACGGTTATAGAAACAAAGGATATAGGCTCGAAATTTATTTGTGCCCACCCATCTTCGTGATGTTCTCCATTCCTATTTTCAGCTAGCTTTCACAAGCGTTCACCTCTCAAAAAGGGTTTTGTGATGGTTGAGGAACCAATTACACTAACGGTTTAAGCACCAATCAGGTTGTTGTTTGGAGTCAGTCATCCCTTCGTCTTTCGTGTCTGTATCACACGACTTTGTTCTTGTTCAAGGATCCTTCTTGTGTAATCCTTTTCATTTTTCGCTTTTGCATTATTTTTCTTATCCCTAACTTTTGCCTGGACTGATTCTTGTGAATCTTTGATTATGGAGTCCAGCGGGATGCCCTAACTTTTGCCTAAGTCGCTCGTTTTCAAGTTTCGACTTAGCGGGCTTTTTTCATTTTTATTTCAAACCCCCTTTTTTTGAACAAATCGTGTGACACTGGTTGTCTTGATTTCTTTGAAAGGGTCGTGACTGTCTCACTTCTTGGTTATTGAGAGATAACCATTGTGGTCTCCGGTCTTTGGACCTCTTGATTGGTATAACCATTGTGGTTTCTGGTCATTGGACCTCTTGATTTGGTACAACGAAAGGTAATGGATCCTCAGATTTGTACTCCTTTTCGAAATTTGAATGCTCGGTCAAACTAATTGACGCCTACCCTGCCCCTGGGTTAAATGCAAGGGTTTTTTCATGCGAAAAGAAACTCCTACTTCAAGGCTCAAATGGGTTGGCGAGGGTCTATCTCCCTTATATCTCCCGTGTTTAGGATTTGAAACAATGCTTGTACATCGTCAACAGGGTCTTTCTCAAAAGCACACAATTAGAGATTCATGCATTTTCATTTCGTCATCCCCCCTGATAGAGTTTAAGCTCAACAGTTGGTATTGCAATGCACATACACAAAATCATGAGTGAATACGAATGGATTACTTCAAGAAAAACATGTGCATTTTATTATGGTTATCATTCAAAAACAAATAAGTTTCATGCATGCATACAAATGTTTAAACAAATAAAGGAAACTACAAATGAAAATGCAGTAAAGAAGCTGAACATTGCCGTCATTGAGGAGACTTGACTCCGTCTGGACTTATTGCTTTTGAAGATGCCCTTGTAAACTGGGATGCCAATTTGATGAGGAGATTTCAATATATGGGCATACTTCCTGGCATGATGACCTTTGAGCCGATCAAAATTTGAACCTTGTGCCTGAACGCATCACAGTTGTCAAATGGTATGCCTAAATTCCCTTGAGCGGTACTTGCATCTAGCCTTTACATCGTGGTTGCCATTATTGAGGAGGCCTGACTCCGTCTGGATTTATTGCTCTCGGAGACTTTCAACAGTCAGCAGTCTGGATATTCATTCCATTACTGTTTTGATGCCATGTTCTCACTTTTACCTGGCGTGAACATAATAGTCTTGGAGTCAATCAAATTCGGGACCTTGTCTTCACCTTTGTCTCTGAAAGACTTTCAATCTTCAATTAAACGACCAGGTGCCCCAGAATGGTAATCATACTTGAAATTGAAACCCCAAAGGAAGCTTTTTCGGAGATGATCCTGATGCGGCTAGCTCAACTAATTTGAATCTGAGCAAATGAGGAAACTTGTTGCGCGTACGACCTCGAAATATGATCAAACTTCTTCTCAAGCTTCTCTGGCCTTTACCCATATGCTCTTCCCCTAGGATTCTCTTGGGAAGCTGAGGTTGGATGCTGACAAATGATGTCTAGAGGGAAGAGGTTGATAAATGAAGTTGATAAATAAGGTTGCTCGGAAAGATCTTGCACGATCTCCTGCCTACGTATCTCCATTGACCAATGGAGAATCAGAGCAGCGTAGTTCCCCTCACTAGGGATGAAAATAGCTTCATTTCCTTGACACCACATTCAGGATTTCCATAACCGGCTCATCTGAGTCTTCATCGGGTTGACTTCCTCTTTCAACAGTTTCTGATTCTGAAATAAAGCTTGTACCTCGGCCCTGAATTGCCCCAGTTGGGTCTTCCTTCGATTACCTCCTCCCGGAGTTGCTTCAAATATATACCTTGATGAATGTGATTCAAGTTGTCCATTCTGATGAGAAATCAAGTCAAGAAAAGAAGTTGTCTCTAAACACCTGTCAAGAATGCAAGGATGTATGCAAATGCCATGTTCAATTATTTCTGAGGAATCTAACTGCTTTGATTCAAGTTTTGACACAGACAAAGTCCAATGGCATGATTCAGATATGTGATCCTCGAAAATAACTGAACATGTGTGCAAAAATGCTATGATGTCATGTATGCAACAGGCATGTGATCAATGGTCTGATGTTGGTGCCGGTGTTGAACAATGAGTCAAGTGTCTGAATAGAACCATAATAGCAGCACCATCTCTGTATAGAACCCCATAACTGAAAACCCAATAACTGTAGAACTGGATCACATAATAGAACAATCACTGATGGTGTTGAAGCTGAACAACGAGTCAAGTGTCTATGGAGAGTCACAATAACAGTCACAATATCAAGGTCGCAATGGTAATCACAGTAACAATTTCTCTGAATAGAAATCCCGAATCTCGGAATCAAAGAACCATAGAACACGGAACAATACTGACAAAGTGGGTATGTTGAAGTTTAAGGGTCCTGCAAACCTGTAAACCCCTCCCAATCTCACGGGTGTGCTACTCGGGTCAACATCACTGACTCTCAAAGCCGAATAGCAATAATACGTTCACCATTTCCGAGAAATGGCTCATGACCAAATCAGGGAATCGGTTTGGCATTATGTACTACTCAGGGAGGCCTCAGCTGAGTCCAAGGAAACAAGCATCCCTCATAAGTCCTCATCTTCAAGCACTGAATCGAGAAACAATAGTACATTCATCCCGAAGGGTACAATACTATCGTCATACGAACAGTTTGCCTTGACTGGAATCCTATGAGAGAACCAGGCCATCCTATGCGAGTTCCCAGTGGGCCCTCGGATGCGAGTGGGTTTGCCAACAAATGTGGTCTGCTACTGTCATCACTGGAGAGGGTTGTTTCCACTAAGGTTCTCAATGATCGGTCCCCAGCTGCACATAACCATCAAGGTTGTATCCCGAAGTGGGGAAGAACCCCCACACAAGATAGTTCCAAGACAGTCGCAACCTGGGTGTGGAGCACATCGCCACTTATCATGTAACCATGCGAGTACAACATGTCCACGCTAATCCTATAATGCACTCAAGCCGGGTATTTGGCTTATCTCACAGTAACTCCCATCCCACAGAAAAAATGAAAACCAGCACAGCCAGGCAGTCCAGTATAATATGATGCATGGAAAATAAAATACTGAAAACGGTAATAAATGCGGTAAAGTAAAGCTGTAAAGTAAAAACTGTAAATAAACAGTAAAGCTAAACTAAAGCACACAACAGCAAACAAACACCCAAAGAAGCAAAACCAAACAGGCGCTGGGATTGACTCTACAAGGGAA
The DNA here is from genome assembly GCA_963966055.1 of Lathyrus aphaca. Taxonomy (NCBI): domain Eukaryota; kingdom Viridiplantae; phylum Streptophyta; class Magnoliopsida; order Fabales; family Fabaceae; genus Lathyrus; species Lathyrus aphaca. The sequence goes on from OZ014519.1 coordinate 72,897,931, forward strand.
ACCAGAGATTCTGGGTTCGGTCCCCAGCAGAGTCGCCAGCTGTCGCTCCCGGGATTTTCATCCTAGTACAAACGCGAAAGTGGCGCGGAAAGGTTAGAGTCGCCAGCCAGACATTTTTATCCCGAATGAATGGGAAAGGTAATGTTGCACAAACCTGAGGAAGAAGGAAAGGACGAGGCCTTGCAAACAAAAGATCTGGTTTCGGGAGTCGGTTACGACCTGGGAAGGTATTAGCACCCCAGACCGTCCGTCGTACCCGACGGGATCCACGCTTGTTTGTTTGTTTCAAAGGGTGAGAAATAAGATGCTGCTGAATAAAATTGCTGACTGGAACTGGAATGAAATGAGAAAGGAACTAGAAAAGAGAAAAGAAAGGGGGAAAATGTAGGGAAAATAAAGAATGTGCTCGAACGGGCCCTACCCCGCTGCCTACGTACCTCATCGGGATAATGAAGATCAGAGTCGACGTAGTTCGCCTAACTAAGGCGGGAACTATTTGTTTGTGTTTTTTATGCTGGAACTACGTATGTCTATGCTCAGGTGTTGCAAGTTCGTCTGGTACGAGTGCGTTTACCGTCTTGCATGCGAGACAAGTCGTCGCGAGTTCGCGTTGTGAGTGAATGAGATGAGAAAAGAAGTTCTCGCAGGATAGTCGCTTGTTATTTGTTTTTGTCTTTTATGAGAAGTGTTTTTGAATTTGTTTGTGAATGTTCTCATACTAAGACCTATCCATCGCGGTGAGTATTTATACCTCGCCCCGAAACAGGATGCATATAAACACTCCGCAACAAAGTCTCGTGTCGCACAAGAAAGTTCGGTTTTTATTAAGTGTTTTATTGCTTTTCTTTATGAGATGAGAAATAATGACTCAAGTTGCAAAAAGGACAAACTCTAAGGGACTAAGACACAACCCTAAGTTATTTATTAAAATGATGGTCCTATGGTTAATGAGGTATTCTAATCCTAAGAAAGAAAAGGAAAAGAAGAAAAGAGAGTTAGAAACTAACTTACTTCCTAAGGAAGTTAAGTTGTCTCTAAGGAAAGGGAAAGCCTAAAAGCAAAGCACAAGGTGCTAAGGCAAACACAATTATAATGCATAATAGATAGGAATGAAGTGAGGCTTACCTCAATCTTCCCCCCTACAAAACAAAGGTTAGCATGACAATGCATATTGAAAGTAAAATCAAAGCATAAAAGCGATTAAGTACCATAAACGTCCTAGAATGGAACTAGGGTTCGAAATAAGACCTAAGTCTAAAGGTGAAGGTACCTAAAGGTTACTGTCGCTCCCAATAAATGGGGAATAGGCCCAGATAAAGGTACAGACGCGAACGGTCGGCGAGAGGAGCAATGAGAACACACAGCCGTGAACTCACTGGAGATGAAAAGAGTCGCCAGCTAGGCATTTTTATCCCGGAGGAAAGGTAATGCTGCATAGACCTAGAAAGATATGGATAAGACGGCTGCGAACCAGAGAGACTGAGAAAGGGGGTTGGTTACAACCTGGGAAGGTATTAGCACCCAGATTGTCCGTCGTACTCGACGGGATCCACGCTTAAAAGATTTGTGTTTTAAAGGGGTAGTGTCAGTGCAATCTGTGTATAAAGAGCTGGAAAAAGATGTACAGGTGTCAGTGCAAAAGAAGTGTGAAGTGTGATATATGCAGTGTTAGTGTAAGAACAAAGATGAAATGCTCAAGAGTATGAGGCTAAAGAATAAGGCTAGAAGGAGGGGGAATATACAAAGACTTTTGTTCGATAACTGTTAAGTTATGCCTACGTATCCTCTCGTGCAATGAGGAAGTCAGAACACCGTAGTTCGACCCAAAGAGACTGAAGGATGAATTGACTGTGAACTGCTTACTTATCTATGCTCAAGTGTATGACCTGTCTGGCTCAGGTGCAAACTGTCTTGCATTAGACGGAAGAAGCAAGTTCTCGTTTATGAGTGAAGGTGATGAGAAAAGAATCCCGGAGGAGACGATTATTGTTTGTTTTTGAGTTTTCAGTCTTTTATTGCTTTTGAAAGTTTGTCATAAGTTAATGAGCTTAAGCCTAAACCAAGGGTTAGTAAACTCATCACATCTTCCCTTTGATTAGGGGTAATGAGAATACCTTAAGTGTGAAGTCAGCTTCTCACACTTAATCACCTTGATGTAGGATTAAGATCATTAACCTACTTGCATTTATTTATATGTTTTTGTTGTTTTTTGTTTAGTGTTGAGTAATGAGATTAAGCCATAATCAGGGATTAAACAGACTCATTACACCATCCCAATAGAAGGATAATAGATGAGAATGTTTAAGCTGAGGAAAGCTCCTCAACTTAATCCATGATTAGGGATTAACCTCATGACAAAACAAAACCTTTATTAGATGGATTTTAGTTAATGATTAGATGAAGAAGTGAGTTTTATGGTTTGTAAGACAACTTGAGGGAGACTTGTCCATTAACACTAGGGTTAGTCCTTCTTAACCAATTAAGGAAGAATTAGAACCCTAATGCAAGGCCCAAGTTACAAGCTTGATGTCTTGATGATTATTAAGTGAATTGATTAAGGGATTTAAACACATTAAGGGTTTAACACTTAGGATTAAAGTTATACACTCCATCCTAATAGAAGGATGCAGGCATAAGCTTAATCACAAAGCCTTAAAGCCTTTAGGGTTTAGTCCCTGTTTATGAGATGAGGAGAGAAGACTCAAAAGAGACACAAAGGTAAAACTAAATGGGGAGACTAATCAAAACCCTAATCATTGTCATGCTTGGTTATTCCTAAGGTTTGTGAGGTTTACAAGAGAAATCTTCAATGGAACCACCAGGAAGCAGATGAAAGGATCAGGAGAAGCAAAGTAACTTGCTTCCTTTAAGAAGTCAAGTCACTTGGAGAAAGAAAGTGAGAAGAAGAAGAATGAGCAAGCTCAATCTCACACACAAACAAAAATGCAGCAAGTATGCATAGAAAGAGATGAAGAGAAGTTATGAGAAGTGAAGGCAAATTCACTTCTCAAGATAACTTACCACCTGAAAAGTTAGTGAAAGAAATGCAATGCAATGCAAAATGAGATGAGATGACATGATGAGAAACAAAACCAGAAGCATTTACATGATGTTAATGATGCTATGAGATGCTACAAACATGAGGCAGCACATGGAAATGATCATACAAGCTTATGGATGCAAATGGAGCAAGTCAAGGACCATGATCATACATGAAAAGTTATGAGATGCATATGGCATACAACATGGCAAATGCAAGATGTGATGATCAAACATGCTTTCAATATGTCTTATGATGTTAAATGAATCACATGGAAGCATGAAGTGTCATGGCAAGTCCAGGTATGAATGCAAATGCAAGATGGATGCATATGGAAGCCCAAATTAGGGTTTATGAATAATGTAACAAACAAAAACCAAAATCAGAAGCAAACATTATTACAAAAAAATTGAAAATGCACTCAAAGGATCCCTAAACCTATACTAACCCAATGCCCAAAGGAGAGATTTCAACTCTTAACCAAATTCAAGTTATGATTTTTCTAAGTTTTCTAGGGTTTTAGGGTTCCTTAACAAGAAAATTGCCAAACAAATTGAAAATGAAAGATCAAATCATGGCCATTTAATCTCACAAACTACATGCTAAACACAATGCAATGCAAAAAGAATCAAGGTCCAACTCTTCATGGTTAGGCAGAAATGATTTTTGGAAGTTTGGATCAAAATAATGCATCAAAATGATTTTAATTCAATGAAAAATTCTCAAAATGCATCAAGATCAAAAAATAAATTTGGTTTGAAGGTTGGACAATGTTTCTAAATGTCTTAAAACATTTCATGAATTTTTTGGTGATTTTTAAATACCTAAAAGTATTTTTAATAAATTAATTTTCATTAATCAATTAAAAATAAACTTTTAAATATTTAAAAATACTTTTAAAATGCTAAAAATGAAAATAAAAATATTTCTGGGTTTTTAAAAATTAATGAAACTCTTGAGAAAAAATTTCATAATTTTTAAATGGCTTTTACTATTTTAAATAAATTGTACAAATTAAATGAGAAAAATTAAAATAAAAATTAAAATAAACAGAAGTATGCTAAATGAGAGGCTGAGATTGAATCTGGAGGTGAAACCATTGACTGCGCGCCAGATCTGATGGATCACATTCAAACTTGGTTAATCTGAATTATGAATTAATTAAATGAGATTAGGGTTTAATGAGGACATCTGGGCCACACGTACACGCGCGAAGTCAAACAAGTCAACTGATCTAACGCACGAAATTCAAACTGCCTTAATTACAGGATTAAAACCCTAATTATTTTCAGGTGGCCGGAGAAGACCTCCGGTCGTCTTCTCCGGTGGGAACCCCACCTGAAAATTTCTAAAACTCTCAAAACGTAACTAAAATGAAATCTAAGAACACAGAAATGATTCCCACAACCCACTGAATCAAAACCCCAAGCTAAAACTCATTTATATTTCATCAATCTCATGAATCGAAGCAGAAAAGATTTTAGGGCAAAACTTTCAGAAACAGATTAAACTCTCATCTCTCCACCATTTTCAAAACTAAAGACATCAGAGCAATCAGTGAAGCATGAAGAACAACTTTAGAACTTAAAAAATCATTTCTGGAAAAAAAGTTCTTGAGCTACCTGAGTTTCGAAGCTTTCAATTTTGCAACTTTCTGATCCCTCCTCTTGATGCAATCCACTCCACTTGATCCCCTGATGATGCCTGAATGCTTAGAAGGAGTTTATGCTGGCTAGTTTGGGAGATTGAACAAGTTCTGTTCAAGCTCAGGTGAGAACTGTGTTTGTGATTCAGGCAGTTTCAGGCAAGGGTGGGGGGTTCTTTGTGATCAGGATGATGATTTGAGAAGGTTTGTGAAGTTTGTTCAAGTGTTTGTGGCCTGTATGGAGAGTTTCGAAAGCTTTGGCTTTGAGAGTGAAAAATGGGGAAGTTGAGTTCTTGCTGGTTTCAGGCTTATGTCTTGTTGGTTTGGGTTCAATGAAGCATGGTGAGAAGGTTGGTGAAACTTGTTTGAATGTTTGTGGCTTGTGGAATCAGATTCGAAGGAAAATGCCAGTTGGAGAGAGTTTGTGAATGTGAGTTGTGGTGAGTTTTCAGGCTTGCCTCTTGTTGTGTTTAGCTAGCAAAATGTTTGTGTAAATTAATCCCATTGGTCAGAGGATGTGACTTGTGCTGCTGTGATAGGTGTAGCTACTTTTGCAAAATGTCCACTCTTGTGTAAGAGAAGCATGGGTTATGTTCTAGGCTAGTACAAGTGGTGTGGGCTGCGCAGCATGGTGTGAGGGAAAGGCTAGAATGGTTCAGCATCATAGGCAGCAAGTGGATGGAAGTGATCATGAGCTTTTGCAACTTGCTTGCTTTTGAATCTTCATGAAAATATCTTGCTTTGCAAACCATGAAACATGTGATCTTTTGGTTCAAATCTGATTTTTAGAACTTGTATGATGCTTGCATATTGGTTTGATATGAACTAGAAGTCACAAATGCCTTGGTATAAAGTTTTTGCAAGTTTCTCATTTGGTGCATATTTTGAAAATTAGTGATTTTTGCCAACTTTGACACACCATAACTTTTGATCCAAAATGAATTAGGTCATGTTCTTGTACTTTTCGAAAAGGGAAAGATCTAATCTACAACTTTCATGACCAAAGTTTTTCCATTTGAAGCATTTTTGGATCAAAAAGTAAAGGTTGAAAAAGTTGCATAAAATGACATTTCATTAAAAGTCAACCATGCCCCAAAAAAGTCAACTTTGCAAAAACTTGTAATTCTTGAATTTTGTGAACTTCAAACCTCTTCCATGATCAAATAAAGATCAAATACACTCAAAATGATGAAGATCACCCCTTGGTTGGGTCATTGGGGGCCTTAGATGCCCTGATTTTGCACTGACTTGTCTGAAAAGTCAACTCTTGATCAGATGACTTCCCCATGGAATTTCTTCATGAAAATTGATATGTATACTCCCTATACCATATAGAGACCAATAGAAACAAGAATGACCAAAAAAATTGGAGTTATGGCCTCTGAAACCAAAACCCTAATTCTAGGTCAACTGTGCAGTCAAGCCTGGCTCTGCCTTCACACCAATCCCAGTTCTTGTGATTCTTTGGCATCCATGACTTTGAGGGGATATAATATGATATAAGAACACACATGGACCCTTTTGAAGTGATTGGTGGCCTTTGGAGTGGCTCAAGAAGCTCTTGGATTGCTCAGATCACAAACCCTAGATGCAGATGACTTTGAATCTATGCAGTGAATCAAAATTGCCATATGAGATGATATGATTGTGTTTATGCATATGAGATGATCTCAAGCCATGGTGTGAATGGGTGAGGGCAAATTTGGGGTGTTTACAGCTGCCCCTATTTAAACATGAGTTAGCTGTGCAGGATGTAAGCAACGGCTCAACAGGCAAACAAGATAACTTGTGGTTGAATACCAAAGACAGTCCAAAATTTGCACTCACAGAATGAAGAAGAAAAGGGATATAGATTGTAAAAGAAAATAAAGTATATTGTAAAGTGTAGGCGACGGAGGACGACCGCCGAGCAGAGGACGATTGCTGGGTAAAGTGCGAGAAATAAAGCAATGACGGGGACGGCCGACATGCTGGGGATAAAAGGTAAAGCCAAGACGGGGACGGCCGACTAGTTGGGAAAAATAAGATATTATGATGGGGACGGCCATCAAGTAAAGCTGCAAGATTCTCTGGGGATCGAATGAAACATGACGGGGACGGCCATCAAGTTCGTAAAGTAACCGACGATGGGGACGGCCATCGGGCTAAAAAGAAAAGGGACCACGACGGGGACGGCCATCGGGTTAAAGAATAAATGAAATAAACAGATGATGAGGTATGGTCATCAAAGGTGAAGGACGATCACCTAGCAGGGGACGGCTGCTCTGTTGGGAATAAGATGAGGGACGGTCATCTAAGGTGAAGGACGATCACCTGGCAGGGTACGGCTGCCGAAAATATCGCGACATAGGACGAATGCCGGATAGAAAATCAACGATGGGGACGGCCATCGGATGAGCATGATGGAGAATACCATCAAGAGGTGGAGGACGACCACCTAGCAGGGGACGGCTGCTCTCAAGGTTTATCATGACATAGGACGAATGTCAGATAACCAAAATCAACAATGGGGACGGCCATTGGATAAAATGATGAAGGACGATCATCAAGAGGTGGAGGACGACCACCTAGCAGGGGACGGCTGCTAAAATATCAACGATGGGGACGGCCATCGGATGAGCATGATGGAGGACGACCATCAAGATGTGGAGGACGACCACCTAGCAGGGTACGGCTGCTCTCAGGGTCTATCATGACATAGGGCGAATGTCAGATAAAAAGAAGTTTGCTTTACTGGGGAATAGTAAACACGGACGAGTGCTTACATCCAAGAAATAAAAGGTATAAGTGTTTGGTATTGTGTATAGATTAAAGACGCGGACGAGCATCCTTAAGACTATGATACGGACGAGTATCAGGTAGAAACAAGTACTGACACGTGTTCAGAGATGATGATACGGACGAGTATCAACGGGTTAACAACGAACACGGACGAGTGTTGAATCTGAAAGAATTCTTCTGGGGAATAGTAGACACAGACGAGTATCTATATTCAAGAAGACACAAGTGTTTGACGCAGTGTATGGATTAAAGATGCGGACGAGCCTCCTTATGATACGGACGAGTATCATGTAGAAACAAACGCTAGACGCATGCTCTGAGATGATGGTACGGACGAGTACCAACTGGTTAACAAAGAACACGGACGAGTGTCGAATCTGCGGGGATGTAGATGGTGTATACAAGATACAGACGAGTATCTGTATAAGTAAAACAAGTATGAGTGGTGTATAGATGAGTGTTCGATCTGCTGGGGAGAGTGTGACACGGACGAGTGTCAAAAGGAGAGGAATATAGTATAAACAAATATCTGGTATACAAAGTATTTACATTACTGTGCTGGGAAAGTGACATGGACGGATGTCAAGGAAATGTATATATGTAAGTATTTGTGAGTGCAAAGAGAGTGTCTTTGGCTTTCTGCTGGGGATGTGACACGGACGGGTGTCAAAGGGAGTACATACCGGTGTTTGTGAATATGAGGCAACTGCTTTTGCTGGGGACTCTGGGGGAAAGTTTTCTGTATACTGATGGATTTTTATTATTCACGAGTGTTCGATTCAAACCATGACTTTATGATTATGCTATATGTTTGATTTTTGTCGCAATGCTCCGTATTAGACGGAATGCTACGCTTTGTGGGGTAAATATGATGCGAATGCCATGATTATGCAAAGATACCCAGCCGGGATTCGAGTCCCGTTGTTAGGAAAATCTCTGGTCGATCTGTCTGAAGTGATCATCCCCGCTGGGGATGAGATCATTGGTAGATCTGATGAGACGATTCTGCTTGGGGATATAGGTCACTGGTGGACATATCCTTGTAATGAGGGACCCAGCTGGGGTTTGTAGAAGCTTTCTTCACTATGTTGTGACCTCTTCATGCGTTGCTCTTCTGAATAGAGGTTGAGACTTTGTGGGGAGATGGTTCCCTGGATCTTGGCCAATGGCAACTTGGCTGGGGAAAAGATCACTGAAAGAACTTCCTAGAAAATTCTGCTGAGGATGATACTTGACAACTCAGCTGGGGATATGGGCATCTTCTAATACTGCCCTGTTGGAGAGGCGATGCCTGGCAACTCTGGTGGGGATAAGTGACAAGTGGTAACTCAGCTGGAGAGAATGCACTTTGAGTGTTAAGACTGAGTGAGTGTTGATTTGTCAGCTTGCCAGGATGAAACTTTCATGCCCCATGTTGTGCTTCGGATACCTGCAATCCTGCAAAGACAGAGAAACGCACAAGTAATCCCGAGGCATCCCTTACCGGATTCCGTCATAGGAGTTAGACACTCTCAAGAGTAAGTATATTTCCTGCAAGCATGTGTTTTATTATTTTTGAAGATAAGCATCTGTATTCGTGCAACCAATTTTAGGACATCAGACATTTTTGCAAATAAAATGTACAAGACAAAACCTGACTGAAAAATCTGATTTTATTAATTCATGTGCCCTGAATTGGCAAGATACAGTCAAGGAAACATATCTCCTGAAATGAGGAGATTGTTACAAATTGAGAAACAAAATGCTGGCAATGTTGACGATGCTTTGAAGGAGCTTCCTCTTGCTATGACTCGTATGACTATTGACGCTCTTCTTGTCTCGCTTTCTGAGGAAAGCTGATTCCGAATGAAGCTTGATCCTTTCGAAGTTTACCAAGTTGCAGGTGATACAGACGAATTCAGAATGCAGTTGTTCGCTTATTCCCTTGTTTTGCATGGACCGCCCTTTCGGGTTTTCAATCCATCGGGATACCCATTTTTGCCTGAGTTGTCCAATGCGGCTTTTCAACTCAGCGGGTATACAATCTTTTTTTGTTTATTTTCCCTTATTTTTGCCCGAGTCTTTTATTCTGTTTTTGACTCGCCGGGATGCCCTGTTTTTGCCTGGACTTACATTCTGTTTTTGTGTCCAGCGGGTCGCTTTTATGCGAAGTATTTTTTAATTGCATCTGAATTCACAGGGGACGGGAAGTCTTCACCATCCATGGTGCTGAGCATCAGTGCTCCACCAGAGAAAACTTTCTTTACCACGAATGGTCCTTCATAATTTGGAGTCCATTTGCCCCTGTGGTCTGTATGCGGAGGAAGGATTCTTTTCAACACAAGATCTCCCACTTGGTACTCTCGGTGCCTGACTTTCTGATCGAAGGCTCTCTTCATTCTTTTCTGATACAACTGCCCATGACAAATTGCAGCCAATCTTTTCTCTTCAATCAGACTCAGTTGCTCGTATCGGGACCGGACCCATTCTGCTTCGTTCAGCTTAACATCCATCAGTACCCGTAGCGAGGGTAACTCAACTTCCACAGGTAGGACTGCCTCCATACCATACACAAGCTGATACGGTGTAGCCCCGGTGGATGTTCTGATTGACGTGCGGTACCCATGCAAGGCAAAGGGTAGCATCTCATTCCAGTCTTTGTAGGTGACTACCATCTTCTGCACAATCTTCTTAATATTCTTATTAGCTGCCTCAACAGCGCCGTTCATCTTTGGCCTGTAAGGAGAAGAATTGTGGTGTTGGATCTTGAAGTCCCGGCATAGTTCTGCCATCATTTTGTTGTTTAGATTGGAACCATTATCAGTAATGATTCGCTCGGGAACTCCGTATCGACAGATGATATCTCTCTTCAGAAATCGGGCTACCACTTGTCTTGTAACATTGGCATAAGAAGCTGCTTCAACCCACTTGGTAAAATAGTCAATGGCTACCAGGATGAATCTGTGGCCATTTGAAGCAGTCGGTTCAATCTTGCCAATCATATCAATGCCCCACATAGCAAAGGGCCATGGTGAAGACATTATGTTCAAAGAATTGGGAGGCACATGCACCTTGTCTGCATAAATCTGGCATTTATGGCATTTTCTGGCATAGGCACAACAGTCTGCATCCATTGTGATCCAGTAATAACCTGATCTTAACAACTTCTTAGCCATGGCATGTCCTCCAGCATGGGTACCAAAGGATCCTTCGTGCACCTCGTGCATCAACAAGTCTGCTTCTGTCTTATCAACACATCTGAGGAGTACCATATCAAAGTTCCTTTTGTATAAAGACCCATCAGTGTTCAGAAAGAAACTACCAGCAAGCCTTCTCAAAGTCTTCTTATCATTGGAAGATGCCCCAGGTGGGTATGTTTGATCCTCCAAGAAGCACTTAATGTCGTGGAACCAAGGCTTATCATCTTTGACAACATCTGCTGCAAATACATATGCTGGTCTATCAAGTCTGGATACTGAAATCTGAGGTACAAAGTTGAAAGCTTGAACTTTGATCATAGACGAAATGGTAGCCAGAGCATCTGCGAACTGATTCTCGTCCCGAGGGATATACTCAAGCTTGACTGCTGTAAAGAAAGTCAGTAACCTTCTTGTATAATCCCTATAAGGTATCAGATGATCCTGGTGGGTGTACCATTTGCCGTTGGTTTGATTAACTACCAAAGCTGAATCTCCGAATACTGTCAACGTCTTGATCCTAAGGTCAATAGCTTCCTCAAGACCCATAATACAAGCTTCGTATTCAGCTTCGTTGTTAGTGCAGTTGAAGGTGAGCTTTGCCGAGAAAGGCATGTGAACTCCCTTAGGTGTAATGAGTACTGCACCCACACCACGACCGTTCATGTTAACAGCCCAATCAAACATCATAATCCATTCCTCTTCCGGGTCAGGCCCTTCTGTGTGAACAGGCTCTTCATGATCTTTTGCTTTAATGAACATGATGTCTTCATCAGGGAAATCAAATCTCATAGGCTGGTAATCATCAATAGGTTGCTCAGCAAGATATTCAGACAATACACTGCCTTTGATGGCTTTCTGAGATGTGTATTGGATGTCATATTCCGTGAGAATCATTTGCCATCTTGCAACCCGTCCGGTAAGAGCTGGCTTCTCGAAAATGTACTTAACTGGGTCCATTTTTGATATCAATAAAGTAGTGTGGGTCAACATATACTGTCTCAGTTGGCGAGCAGCCCACGCTAAAGCACAGCAAGTTTTCTCGAGCAGTGAATAACGTTGTTCACAGTCGGTAAACTTTTTGCTCAGGTAGTATATTGCGTACTCTTTTCGACCAGACTCGTCATGCTGGCCCAGCACACACCCCATTGACTCTTCTAATACTGTCAAGTACATTATCAGAGGTCTTCCTTCAACTGGAGGCATAAGGATAGGAGGTTCTTGCAAGTACTCCTTGATCTTGTCAAAAGCCCTCTGGCAGTCTTCGTTCCACCTGACCGTCTGTTCTTTTCTTAACAGCTTGAACAAGGGTTCACAGGTTGCAGTAAGGTGAGATATGAACCGTGAAATGTAGTTCAATCTACCTAGAAACCCTCTAACTTCTTTCTCAGTTTTCGGTGCAGGCATTTCTTGAATGGCTTTGACTTTATCAGGGTCAACTTCAATCCCTTTCTCGCTTACAATAAAACCCAGCAGCTTACCGGATCGCACCCCGAATGTGCATTTGTTGGGGTTCAGCTTCAGTTGGTACTTCCTCAGACGCTTGAATAGCTTCAGCAGATTTACCAGGTGATCTTCCTCTGTAAGGGACTTGGCGATCATGTCATCCACATAACATTCTATTTCTTTATGGATCATATCGTGGAATAATGTTACCATAGCCCGTTGATATGTTGCACCAGCATTCTTCAGTCCGAATGGCATTACTTTGTAACAGAATGTGCCCCAAGGTGTGATGAAGGTTGTCTTCTCCATGTCTTCAGGTGACATTTTGATCTGATTGTATCCTGAAAATCCATCCATGAAGGAGAATACCGAGAACTGAGCCGTATTATCCACCAATACATCAATGTGAGGTAATGGGAAATCATCTTTTGGGCTGGCTCTGTTCAGATCCCGGTAATCAACACACATCCTTACTTTGCCGTCTTTCTTAGGCACAGGTACTATATTAGCAACCCACGGTGGATAGCTAGTTACAGCAAGGAACCCGGCGTCCCATTGCTTTTGTACCTCTTCTTTGATCTTCATTGCCATGTCTGGGCGAGTACGGCGCAACTTCTGTTTTACTGGTGGGCATTCTTCTCTTAAAGGCAGCTTGTGCATGACGATATCGGTGTCCAACCCTGGCATATCCTGATAAGACCAAGCAAACACATCCACATATTCTTGAAGCAGATCAATCAGTTGTCTCTTCACTGAGTCTTGCAGGCAGGCCCCGATTTTAACCTCTTTCACATCTTCATCTGTACCAAGATTAATTGTTTCCACCTCCTCCTGATGAGGAGTGATAACCTTTTCCTCTTGTCTCAACAATCTGGCTAGCTCTTCAGGAAGCTCATAATCTTCTTCAACCCCTTCATCAGCTTGATTAATCGGATTGTCAAAGTCATACGAAGTCATAGCCGTACTGTTGTCGGTGCTGTCTGGAAGGCACTCTCTGCAAGGGTTCAGTTTGTTCATTTTAGTGATTGATTTTAATCTTTGTTTAGAAAAGTGAAATAAAGTTGTCATTTTGAAAACATCGCCATTTATTTTTTTGTACAAAAAGAAAAATGGAAAAGCAGTGAGTGGAAAAGAAAAAGACTCATTTGCAAAAAGATGTCTGATATTTCATTGATTAATCTTGTTGCACAAAAAGTACAGATGGCCCGATTACAAAATGAGTCTTGTCATCTTGGGCAAGATGCAAGACTTTGATGCATGCTATAAAAATACAGGAAATAATAATTACTCTGCATGAGTAACTCTTATAATTTCCTGGGAAGACCAGTTTGAGATACTGCTCCCCGGGATCTTTGGACGAATCCAGCTTTCCAGGTTGCATTCTTCTTCCAACTCATCTTCCAAGTTGTTGACAGCATCAGGGGTGAGCATCCCCCTACTAACAAAGTTGGGCTCCTTAGCAGCCTCTGCTTGATCTTCTTGAGTTGGTTTGTAACCCAACCCAAATCTATCTTCTTTCTTCTCAATAGGCAACAGTTTGCCCCAGCCTTGAGCGTTTCCTTCTTCCACCACCTTCCGGGCTTGTTGGTAGGATGTCATGGAAGTCCCAAGCACAGCAGAGGTTTCATTAACATTCAGGGCCTCAAACCCTTGGCTCATGGTCTCGTGGATCTCCCCATCCATCTCAATATACTTATAAGTAGCCAGATGGCTAACAAATATATCCTCCTCCCCACAGATAGTAACGACTTGACCTTCCCACTCAAATTTTAACTTCTGGTGAAGGGTAGACGTTATTGCGCCAGCGGCATGAATCCATGGTCTACCCAACAAACAGCTGTAGGCAGGCTGAATGTCCATCACGTAGAAGGTCGTTTTGAAAGTCTGTGGGCCAATCGTTACAGGCAACTCAATTTCTCCCAGAACCGATCTCTTAGAGCCGTCAAAAGCTCTCACTACCAAGTTACTGGGTCGTAATGCCAATCCTTCATATTCCAGCTTCACCAGGGCCTTTTTAGGTAAGACATTGAGGGATGATCCTGTGTCCACCAGCACATGGGAAAGAACTGCACCTTTACATTCCATGGTAATGTGTAAGGCCTTGTTGTGATTGCGGCCTTCCGAAGTCAAATCAGTGTTGGTGAATCCTAGTCCATTACTAGCATTAACATTTCCAACTACAGCTTCCAACTGATTGACGGTGATCTCTTCAGGCACGTAAGCTGCGTGCAAGACTTTGAGTAGTGCATTCCGATGGGCTTCGGAGCACATAAGCAATGATAGAATGGAGATCTTGGAAGGCGTCTGGTGAAGCTGGTCCACTATTTTGTAATCACTTTTCTTGATGATTCTCATGAATTCATCAACTTCTTGGTCAAAAGGTGTTTTTAAAGCTTCTCTAACAACCTGCTCTTCTTGCACCGTGCTCTTCCCTTTTGCCTTGGCAGCAGCTTCTGCTTCGGCAGTGGGTCTTTGAATTTGCGGGGCAAAGAGACGTCCGCTTCGAGTGAAGCCTCTGCCTCCTCCCACATTGTCTATTTGTGGTGCAGAAGTTGATGATTCAAAAGTGATTTTCTGTCCTTCGCAGTATAAATCAGAGCCGTAATGCCAAGGGATGGCATTACTGCTTTCATAAGGTAACGGTCCAGGCACAGTGACAGTGACTGGACTGATGGCAGCTGCAGAAGGGACTGTGATAGTCTGTGGATCATAATATATTGTGACTGGTGCTCTGATAGGAGTGGCACTTTGTGAGTTGTAGGCGGAATCATTTTCAGGATCATAATAAATCGTAACTGTTGAGACATCTTCATGGTTTGCTGCTGATGTTGTAGGAGACATTGTTGGAAGGATGGGTGTTGTTGTTGTAGGAGATTCAAAATGAAGTGGTGCTGAAGTTGTAGAAGGAATGTTTGTTGATATCTGGTCAGTTGAGATGACGGATGAAAAATTTGTTGATGAAGCTGAAGAGTTGTCTGGAACAATGGTTGTTGCAGTTGTAGGAGGTTCTGGAGCTGTTGTTAATGAGATTGCTGGATGGGTAGGAATTGATGTTGTAATCTGAAGCAGGCCACTCTGGATGAGGCCATCTATGCCATCTCTCAGGTTATCACAACCATTCACTGAAATGTTGCAGTAAGCACACCCTAGCTCACATCCTGGGAACATTTGACATTCGAGGAGATGAGCTTTGATCTCTACCAACGGTGTCCGAATCTGACCCACACTGGTTATTAAATAAGACGGCTTGTCTTCTTCAATAGCATTGATTCGGGGACCACCATGGTGTGGCATAGGGTTCTTGTTGACATTTGGTGGTGGTGCAAAGTTTAAAGCCTTGGAATCCACTAGATCCTGCACTTTCATGTGCAAAGCTCTGCACTTTTCCGTACTATGACCAGGTGCATTTGAGTGAAAAGCACATCTGGCGCTGGCGTCATAATTCCTGGGCAGACTGTTGGGATCTGGAGGTGCCAACGTCCTTAGCTCAACTAGGTTGAGTTTCAAGAGTTGTGGCAATAATGTGGCATAGGGCATAGGGATCGGATCGATTACCCTATTGGCCTGAGAGGGCCTCTGTTGGAATGGTCTCTGCTGATTGTTGTTGTTGGTGTTGCTGTTGTTGTAATTCCTCGGAGGATACTGAGTTTGTTGCTGGTACTGAGGTTGTTGCTGATAATTTTGTTGCGGTGGTTGATAAGCTGGTTGAGGATGAGCTGGAGCGGGAATGGTGACTGCTGCCACGGACCTATGAACATATTGGGGTCTGCCCCTGCTGGTGTGGACGGCATTGGTCTCACCAGTTCTTCTTGGGCCTGCAAAAGGCTTTCTTGTGTTACTGGATGAGCTTGCTCCGTTGTCTGAGATCTTACCCATCTTCAATAGGCTTTCAATTCTCTCCCCGGCTATGACTACATCCGCAAAGCTGGTGAAGGAGAAGGCAGCTAGCCTATCAATGTAAGTCCCCTGGAGGGTGTTCATGAACATATCAGCCATCTCCCTCTCTGACATAGGTGGCTGGACAGCAGCAGCAAGCTGTCTCCATCTTTGAGCGTACTCTCGGAAACTTTCTCTAGACGACTGTGACATTCCCATTAGGAGGGTCCTGTTGGGTGCCATATCCAGGTTGTACTGATACTGTCTGATAAAGGCCTCTGCCAGGTCCTTCCAGCATCTAATAGTTGCTCTTGTCAGGTGGGAGTACCATTCCCTCGATGCTCCAGTCAAGCTATCCTCAAAATAAAACATCCATAGCTTCTCGTCCATGGTATAGGCCTTCAGCCTTCCCAGAAAAGATTGTAGATGGGTCCGGGGACAGGAAGTCCCATTATACTTCTCAAAGCATGGTGGTTTAAATTTGTGGGGGATCCTGACCCCGTCTACCAAGCCCATATCCATAACATCAAAACCCAAAGAGTTTTGAGACTCTAAAGATCTTAATTTCTCAGCTATCTCATCCAGCCTTCTATCATAGGCCTCCTCCCCAGCTCCCATCACTGTGAACTGATCTTCCTGGGGGTCTTCTTGCAGTACCCTCCCTGCTGTGGTAGTCCCTTGTATATTGACAGGGATGTTGATCTCCGGATGCTGGTGGGGTCCAAAGACTGGGGGATTGACATGAGGTTGGACTCTTTCATTGTTGCTTGTCCCAGCAGTCCCTGGCTGATGGTCTTCCTGGTTTCTCCCTTCTACCAGTGCTCTTAACCTCTCCTGACTTTGAGCCATATTGTTCATTACCTCCATAAACTGTGTCATTTGAGTCCTCATTTCCAACCTCTCGTTGGTCATTTGGTTTCTGACCTCTGTAAGGTCCTGCTGCATCTGATCCATCTGTATGCCCGGAAGATTGCTGCGGGTGGGGTATCTGTGTGGACGATTGAGTGGAAACCCTCGACGTCGAGCAATAATTCCTGAGATCACAACAGAGTTAGTAACAATAAAACAAAAACCTGCAAAACGAAACAAAAGGTTAGTATGCAATGCAGTGTGTCTATTTGTTTCCAAGGTATCCGGCTTGGTACTTGGTTTTGACCTTTCCAGACCCCTTGAAGAAGATGCTTGTGATGTTGCTTGAAGAATCCAGATGAAACAAACCAACACATACATTACAAAAAGGTAAATGATACAATATTTGTTTCTTTTACAATACAAGCCCTCTGAGGGGTCAAAAATACATCATGCAGAAAAGTACATAAAATGAAAGCAACAACAAGCAAAAGGTCAAACACTAAGGCCAAATTCATCCTCCTGAACTTCCTTGAGAAGTGCTTCAGTCACAGGATCAACTGGACGCTCCGTAAGATTCCTGATAAGGAGATTCCTTGTGGCAATAGCTGCAGTTAGCTTCTTGTGCTGACTCTGGTCCTTTGACCTCTTCACTCCAGCTCTGATCTTCAACTCTGAGATCTCTCTCTGGGCTGCTGCCAGGGCTTCCTGTTGCTCTTTTGCACTAGCTTCCATCTGCCCCATCTTATCCTGAGTCCTTTTGTCCTCTTGAGTGCGGGCTTCGGTGATCCTGACCCACCTAGCCTGACTCTCCTTTAGATACAAATCAGTCCTGGCTTTCTGGAACTGAGCTTCCTTGCAGGCATTCTTCAAGATTTGTTCTCCAGCCCTAGACTTCTTAATGTAATCCTCAGACTTCTCTATTCTAGCCAGGTGCTCCATTTTCAACTTTTCTAGCCTCTCAATATCCAACCTACCATCACTTCTCTCCCAGAGAGTCTTCTGTAGAGCTTGAGTCAACTTCTCATTTCTCTCTTTCAATTTCTCAAACTCCTCTAAGCTGACAGTTGCTGGAGGTGGTGTTGTGGAAGGTCCAGGCATATCTTCAATAGTGAAGGGCATTCCAGAAATTTGAGCCCTGGCATGAGACCACTCATAGTACTGGGCAGAGGCTACATTATTGCATCTTCCAAGAATAGTTACCCCTTTAGTCTGCACATTGTCCCAGGCCCAGGCTGCTTGCCTAACAATAGCCAGATTAGGCTTGATTTCAACATAAAGGGTCTCAGTCAGATCCTGTGCCCTAGGAGGATGGACTAATGCATAGCCCAGTTGTCTTTTGAAAAGCAGAGGGTTGTAATTGATGCAACCCTTCACTCCAATCAGAGGCACATTAGGAAACTGCCACAACTGGTAATGATGTCTCTGCCCTTAGTACTCTGAGTACACCATCTGATATCATCTGAGGTTAGAGCAACAAGCCTCCTAGCCCAGTTCTTCTGCTGGTGAGGGTTTAAGAATGCATCAGTCTTTGGCAAATGCTTGAGCAGCCAAGTATGGAACAAAGGTGCACAGCATCTCACTAATCTCCCCCTTTGCTTTTCATTCCTTTGATGAACTGAGTAGTAAAGATCTCCCAGTAAGGTGGGCACTGGGTTTCTCAGGATGAAAAGATGGACTGCATTCTTGCTAACAAACCTAGGCTCATCTGCAAAAAGTATGATCCCATATATGCTAAGGGCCAACAGAGCACAGACTGCCTTCCACTCCCCTAGGGAGGCCTTCAGACTAGCCTGAGAAGTCAAGAAATCCAGATGAAAACCAGAGATTCCAGCTTTAGATGTCAAATTCTGCCCAATCAAAACTGGTTCCAGATGTAATGCTTTGGCTATCTCCTCATTACTTGGGAAAGCCATCTCAGGGTTGAAAGGGATTCCACCTCTGATGGGTACACCAACCAATGAAGAATACTCCTCCAGCAAAGGTCCCAACTGAAAATTCTGAAATGTGAAGCACCTCAGAGGGGGATCATAGAACTGCAGGCAAGTATGTATCAGGCTCCTCTGTGAAGGGTCCAAATCCAATACCATATCAAGGATTCCTCCATAATGTTCTCTGAAATATGGTATGTGGTCTGGAGTAATCAGGGTCTGAATCCTCCTGATGCTAGCTAGCTCAGGCTCAAAGAAGTGATAGGAGATGTTACTTTTCTTAGGTGCCATGTTGCTGAAGAATGGGTGCTGATGATGATGACTGAGAGTAACACTGAAGATGGGCCACTGATAGGCTGAGACCGAGGGTGCAGGTGACTAAAGCAAGTGGCTGATAGCTGAAGCAAGCACTGATGAAAATAGGTCTATGCTGAAGAAGGGGTCAAAACCAAGCCAAAATGTAGGATGGATACCCTGAAAAACAAATAAACACATGTCAAAATGATGCAATGAGGATGTATGCAAATGATATGCAAGGGTTTGTGACTGAGCTGGATCTGATCAAGTGCTCTGATATAAGTCCACATATGTTCAAGAAATCCAGATGGAGGTCTATAAGTCCAGTAACCAAGGTGGGGGACTCAAATAAAGAGTCACATGTCCAGGGTTTTAGAATCACAAGAACTGTTCCAAAATGGAGTACTCTTAATCAAAACAAAGTAACAGGGTATGCTGAGGTCAAGGGTACCTGCAAACCTGTAAACAACCCAACCCCCTCACAGGTGATGTTCTAAAACAAGGATCCTCAGACTTGGATCAGTTATGAGAAGTGTAAACACTTCTAACCCGGAGGTACAGTGTTTACAATAACCATAAAAGTTCCTCCTCTAATTCACCTCAGTTTCTGAAGGTCAATACTAAAGGTCATCCAGACTTAGCAGGCTTCCCAGATAGCCCTAGTACTGCAGGAAATCTGCAACACAGAGTTCTCAAGAAGAAACCCATATCTGAACCGTGTTTCATATTCCCGCACCAGACCGAGATGGAATGGGAAAGAACATGAACCACTCTAGCCTAGGTGTCACTCAGGTCCCAGGTATAGGACCTTATCTCTCAATAGAAGCACCCACCAAAGCAAAACCAGATCCAGCCAGACAGTATGACAATATGGTATATGTAAAGCTATAAAGAAAGCAATAAAATAACTATACATAAAGCAAAAATAAATACAAATACAAACACAAATAGCACATAACACCCCAGTAAACACAAATCAAACAAGCGCTAGGAGGAACCCACAAAAAGAACCAAAAGCCCTGGTTGTAGTATAAGATTCCCCAGCAGAGTCGCCAAGCTGTCGCTCCCGATAAATGGGGAATAGGCCCAGATAAAGGTACAGACACGAACGGTCGGCGAGAGGAGCAATGAGAACACACAACCGTGAACTCACTGGAGATGAAAAGAGTCGCCAGCTAGGCATTTTTATCCCGGAGGAAAGGTAATGCTGCATAGACCTAGAAAGATATGGATAAGACGGCTGCGAACCAGAGAGACTGAGAAAGGGGGTTGGTTACAACCTGGGAAGGTATTAGCACCCAGATTGTCCGTCGTACTCGACGGGATCCACGCTTAAAAGATTTGTGTTTTAAAGGGGTAGTGTCAGTGCAATCTGTGTATAAAGAGCTGGAAAAGGATGTACAGGTGTCAGTGCAAAAGAAGTGTGAAGTGTGATATATGCAGTGTTAGTGTAAGAACAAAGATGAAATGCTCAAGAGTATGAGGCTAAAGAATAAGGCTAGAAGGAGGGGGAATATACAGAGACTTTTGTTCGATAACTGTTAAGTTATGCCTACGTATCCTCTCGTGCAATGAGGAAGTCAGAACACCGTAGTTCGACCCAAAGAGACTGAAGGATGAATTGACTGTGAACTGCTTACTTATCTATGCTCAAGTGTATGACCTGTCTGGCTCAGGTGCAAACTGTCTTGCATTAGACGGAAGAAGCAAGTTCTCGTTTATGAGTGAAGGTGATGAGAAAAGAATCCCGGAGGAGACGATTATTGTTTGTTTTTGATTTTTCAGTCTTTTATTGCTTTTGAAAGTTTGTCATAAGTTAATGAGCTTAAGCCTAAACCAAGGGTTAGTAAACTCATCACATCTTCCCTCTGATTAGGGGTAATGAGAATACCTTAAGTGTGAAGTCAGCTTCTCACACTTAATCACCCTGATGTAGGATTAAGATCATTAACCTACTTGCATTTATTTATATGTTTTTGTTGTTTTTTGTTTAGTGTTGAGTAATGAGATTAAGCCATAATCAGGGATTAAACATACTCATTACACCATCCCAATAGAAGGATAATAGATGAGAATGTTTAAGCTGAGGAAAGCTCCTCAACTTAATCCATGATTAGGGATTAACCTCATGACAAAACAAAACCTTTATTAGATGGATTTTAGTTAATGATTAGATGAAGAAGTGAGTTTTATGGTTTGTAAGACAACTTGAGGGAGACTTGTCCATTAACACTAGGGTTAGTCCTTCTTAACCAATTAAGGAAGAATTAGAACCCTAATGCAAGGCCCAAGTTACAAGCTTGATGTCTTGATGATTATTAAGTGAATTGATTAAGGGATTTAAACACATTAAGGGTTTAACACTTAGGATTAAAGTTATACACTCCATCCTAATAGAAGGATGCAGGCATAAGCTTAATCACAAAGCCTTAAAGCCTTTAGGGTTTAGTCCCTGTTTATGAGATGAGGAGAGAAGACTCAAAAGAGACACAAAGGTAAAACTAAATGGGGAGACTAATCAAAACCCTAATCATTGTCATGCTTGGTTATTCCTAAGGTTTGTGAGGTTTACAAGAGAAATCTTCAATGGAACCACCAGGAAGCAGATGAAAGGATCAGGAGAAGCAAAGTAACTTGCTTCCTTTAAGAAGTCAAGTCACTTGGAGAAAGAAAGTGAGAAGAAGAAGAATGAGCAAGCTCAATCTCACACACAAACAAAAATGCAGCAAGTATGCATAGAAAGAGATGAAGAGAAGTTATGAGAAGTGAAGGCAAATTCACTTCTCAAGATAACTTACCACCTGAAAAGTTAGTGAAAGAAATGCAATGCAATGCAAAATGAGATGAGATGACATGATGAGAAACAAAACCAGAAGCATTTACATGATGTTAATGATGCTATGAGATGCTACAAACATGAGGCAGCACATGGAAATGATCATACAAGCTTATGGATGCAAATGGAGCAAGTCAAGGACCATGATCATACATGAAAAGTTATGAGATGCATATGGCATACAACATGGCAAATGCAAGATGTGATGATCAAACATGCTTTCAATATGTCTTATGATGTTAAATGAATCACATGGAAGCATGAAGTGTCATGGCAAGTCCAGGTATGAATGCAAATGCAAGATGGATGCATATGGAAGCCCAAATTAGGGTTTATGAATAATGTAACAAACAAAAACCAAAATCAGAAGCAAACATTATTACAAAAAAATTGAAAATGCACTCAAAGGATCCCTAAACCTATACTAACCCAATGCCCAAAGGAGAGATTTCAACTCTTAACCAAATTCAAGTTATGATTTTTCTAAGTTTTCTAGGGTTTTAGGGTTCCTTAACAAGAAAATTGCCAAACAAATTGAAAATGAAAGATCAAATCATGGCCATTTAATCTCACAAACTACATGCTAAACACAATGCAATGCAAAAAGAATCAAGGTCCAACTCTTCATGGTTAGGCAGAAATGATTTTTGGAAGTTTGGATCAAAATAATGCATCAAAATGATTTTAATTCAATGAAAAATTCTCAAAATGCATCAAGATCAAAAAATAAATTTGGTTTGAAGGTTGGACAATGTTTCTAAATGTCTTAAAACATTTCATGAATTTTTTGGTGATTTTTAAATACCTAAAAGTATTTTTAATAAATTAATTTTCATTAATCAATTAAAAATAAACTTTTAAATATTTAAAAATACTTTTAAAATGCTAAAAATGAAAATAAAAATATTTCTGGGTTTTTAAAAATTAATGAAACTCTTGAGAAAAAATTTCATAATTTTTAAATGGCTTTTACTATTTTAAATAAATTGTACAAATTAAATGAGAAAAATTGAAATAAAAATTAAAATAAACAGAAGTATGCTAAATGAGAGGCTGAGATTGAATCTGGAGGTGAAACCATTGACTGCGCGCCAGATCTGATGGATCACATTCAAACTTGGTTAATCTGAATTATGAATTAATTAAATGAGATTAGGGTTTAATGAGGACATCTGGGCCACACGTACACGCGCGAAGTCAAACAAGTCAACTGATCTAACGCACGAAATTCAAACTGCCTTAATTACAGGATTAAAACCCTAATTATTTTCAGGTGGCCGGAGAAGACCTCCGGTCGTCTTCTCCGGTGGGAACCCCACCTGAAAATTTCTAAAACTCTCAAAACGTAACTAAAATGAAATCTAAGAACACAGAAATGATTCCCACAACCCACTGAATCAAAACCCCAAGCTAAAACTCATTTATATTTCATCAATCTCATGAATCGAAGCAGAAAAGATTTTAGGGCAAAACTTTCAGAAACAGATTAAACTCTCATCTCTCCACCATTTTCAAAACTAAAGACATCAGAGCAATCAGTGAAGCATGAAGAACAACTTTAGAACTTAAAAAATCATTTCTGGAAAAAAAGTTCTTGAGCTACCTGAGTTTCGAAGCTTTCAATTTTGCAACTTTCTGATCCCTCCTCTTGATGCAATCCACTCCACTTGATCCCCTGATGATGCCTGAATGCTTAGAAGGAGTTTATGCTGGCTAGTTTGGGAGATTGAACAAGTTCTGTTCAAGCTCAGGTGAGAACTGTGTTTGTGATTCAGGCAGTTTCAGGCAAGGGTGGGGGGTTCTTTGTGATCAGGATGATGATTTGAGAAGGTTTGTGAAGTTTGTTCAAGTGTTTGTGGCCTGTATGGAGAGTTTCGAAAGCTTTGGCTTTGAGAGTGAAAAATGGGGAAGTTGAGTTCTTGCTGGTTTCAGGCTTATGTCTTGTTGGTTTGGGTTCAATGAAGCATGGTGAGAAGGTTGGTGAAACTTGTTTGAATGTTTGTGGCTTGTGGAATCAGATTCGAAGGAAAATGCCAGTTGGAGAGAGTTTGTGAATGTGAGTTGTGGTGAGTTTTCAGGCTTGCCTCTTATTGTGTTTAGCTAGCAAAATGTTTGTGTAAATTAATCCCATTGGTCAGAGGATGTGACTTGTGCTGCTGTGATAGGTGTAGCTACTTTTGCAAAATGTACACTCTTGTGTAAGAGAAGCATGGGTTATGTTCTAGGCTAGTACAAGTGGTGTGGGCTGCGCAGCATGGTGTGAGGGAAAGGCTAGAATGGTTCAGCATCATAGGCAGCAAGTGGATGGAAGTGATCATGAGCTTTTGCAACTTGCTTGCTTTTGAATCTTCATGAAAATATCTTGCTTTGCAAACCATGAAACATGTGATCTTTTGGTTCAAATCTGATTTTTAGAACTTGTATGATGCTTGCATATTGGTTTGATATGAACTAGAAGTCACAAATGCCTTGGTATAAAGTTTTTGCAAGTTTCTCATTTGGTGCATATTTTGAAAATTAGTGATTTTTGCCAACTTTGACACACCATAACTTTTGATCCAAAATGAATTAGGTCATGTTCTTGTACTTTTCGAAAAGGGAAAGATCTAATCTACAACTTTCATGACCAAAGTTTTTCCATTTGAAGCATTTTTGGATCAAAAAGTAAAGGTTGAAAAAGTTGCATAAAATGACATTTCATTAAAAGTCAACCATGCCCCAAAAAAGTCAACTTTGCAAAAACTTGTAATTCTTGAATTTTGTGAACTTCAAACCTCTCCCATGATCAAATAAAGATCAAATACACTCAAAATGATGAAGATCACCCCTTGGTTGGGTCATTGGGGGCCTTAGATGCCCTGATTTTGCACTGACTTGTCTGAAAAGTCAACTCTTGATCAGATGACTTCCCCATGGAATTTCTTCATGAAAATTGATATGTATACTCCCTATACCATATAGAGACCAATAGAAACAAGAATGACCAAAAAAATTGGAGTTATGGCCTCTGAAACCAAAACCCTAATTCTAGGTCAACTGTGCAGTCAAGCCTGGCTCTGCCTTCACACCAATCCCAGTTCTTGTGATTCTTTGGCATCCATGACTTTGAGGGGATATAATATGATATAAGAACACACATGGACCCTTTTGAAGTGATTGGTGGCCTTTGGAGTGGCTCAAGAAGCTCTTGGATTGCTCAGATCACAAACCCTAGATGCAGATAACTTTGAATCTATGCAGTGAATCAAAATTGCCATATGAGATGATATGATTGTGTTTATGCATATGAGATGATCTCAAGCCATGGTGTGAATGGGTGAGGGAAAATTTGGGGTGTTTACAGTTACATGACTTCTAAAGTCAGTAGCTACATGTTATAGGTCCCTAAGTATGCTAGTATACCTCACAAGATCAAACTATGTCAAACTATGTACAAAAAGTTCACCTAAGTTCACATAAATGCAAATTAGGGTTTATGGATGAAGTATGAATGAATATGGCTTACAAGCATGAATTAAAACATGCAATGAGTATCAAAGTCAGTAGTGAATGCTTATGAAGACGGATGAATGAATATACAATCATGGATGCAATGGATTAGGCATATGGAGCAATGAGAAGAAGATATGAGAAGAAACGAACAAAAATCGCATAAGATCGCACATGATGAAAGTTAAGGAAGAATGGCATGTGAATATGCATGAAATGATTATGGGTCAGTAGCATACAAGGTATGAGATGCAATTAGAATGCATGGATAGGCATTAATGATTTCCACATAACTCAAGTTATTATTTAGAGGAGAAGAGAAACTAGTTTAGGTTAAAGTTAGTTCACATAAGTATGCACTTTAAAGCACCAAAACAAACCAAATGAGTATGGTTCAAAAAATGACATATGACTGGAATTAAAGACATAAAAATGACCTATAATCAACTCCTAAAAGCTACCAAAAGTCCCCTCAAGAAAATGGCATGAATGCCTTCTTAACACTTAAGTTATGGAGCAAATACACACATGAATCAACCTATGACCTAGGTGACATGAAAAAATAGCAAAAAGGCTTAAAAAGTTATGAAATTAAATCCCTGGAATAATAAAGTCATTATCTTACATTTTCTAAAAGGATTCCACAAAATTATGCATCAAAGTGCCAAAACAAATCCTTGACTAGCAAGGTAACAAATCGCGATCATCGAAAAACAACTCCACAAAGTGGATCAAAAAAGGCATCTAAAATTATGAAAAAAATGCCTAAGGAGCATAAAAATGTCAAAAATTACAGTGATTAATCACATAAAAAAATAGGTCTCACACCTACGGGGAAAAATTGTGTTTGGTCCCTTATGCCAAAACACTCCCTTTTGGGACAGCTCATGATCTAAAATTCAAATTAATTATTAAAACCACCCTAATCTGGAAACAAAAATTATGACAAATTAATTAAGAGGATGAGGATCACTCATGAATTTTTCCAGAATTTTATCCCACCTAAAACTATTTTTAATAATTGCAACGAAACGGGCAAAAAAGTGGATTTTAAGGGGAAGTGAAAGGAAGCGGTCCTAATGGTTCGTAACCTAATCCCTAAGTTCCGAAATCGATACATATCATAAAAAATCACAAACAAATCCAGTACCTCAGGTGGGAGGGCTCAATATGCACCTTAAGCTATATGGTCCTAAGCCGCATACAACTATAATGATGCTTAAAAGTGGAGAAACGAGATTACTTACTTGATCGAAGTGCCGATTCTTCACATAAAAGAAATCCAAAAAATTCAAGCCATGTCTTTTGATCTCCATAAGCAAAATAAATGCTTATCTTCCATAATCACTTTTGTGATGCCTCACCACAATCGAAATCGATTTAAATCGATCAAAAAACACTTATGAACCATTTAATCCAAAATTAGTCTTAAACAAATAATTAAAATAATGACTAACATCCTAATTAAAGTTGTCAAGGAATTAATCAAGATGTTGATTAACAAAAATTAATTACAAAAAATTAAACACAATTAACCAAAAAAAAATTAATTAACAATTTCTAAAACTAATGATAATGAAGCAAACAGGGAGGTGCAGTGAAAATCAAGAAGTAACTAACAGCAAAAATGGTCCTCAAGGCCCAATTTCCTTCTACAATGGCACATAAGGGGGTATAAACGAAATTTGAGGATGCAAATAGGAATTATAATGAACTCCTGAAGCCCAATCCCCAAATGAACCGGCAGAAGGGGGTGTGTAGATGAAAACCGGCTGGTGCAATCAGTAATCCATGGAGGACAAGGCCCAAATCATTTGAAACCCTAAAATATGAAGGATGAGGATCCGAGACATATCAAATATCCTCTTCTTCCTCGGTGGTGTCTTCTTCCTCCCTAATACGTTCTCCACTCACAAAATTGCGTCGCCGGAATACTAACATACTACCACACCGTCGCTGTTACTTCCTCTTTCTTCCTCAACTTCATCGCCAGAACAAATCCGATCGTCCATCACCTTCTTCGTTTCAACCTACTTTCTTCTGGAAGACCGTTCAACCAAGAATGACCCTAATAAAACCCTCGTCAATGTACATTTTCATCATCTTCTTTCTCCAAACAAAGACTGATCCAACAACATAAAACTGACTCCTGGCTTCACTGCCGTCGACAACGCACTAGCTGAATCAAGTCAGCTCCAAAAGCGGCAAAAAGATCTGCATCTGGCTCGAGAAACCTCAAATCATAGCACCGTTCCAAGAACGTATAAGACGGAGAAATAATATTGATCGGAGTACTCACATCGACTCAGTGTCTCATTCTGGTAAGCATCGAAAGTTCGATATCTCTCGCTTTTCTTACTGACGTGATTTTCTCTTCTCACTGATGCGGCTATGAGTTTCGTTGTGGTTCGTGATGCGATGTTGTTGATGTTTGATGATGACGCAGGTATTGGTGGGAAGATGAAGACTCTGTGAAAGATTCCGTGAAGGGATGGTGAAGATGGAGCGGATTGATGAAGCTGAACAATGGAGAAGACAGAAAACAAATCGTACTGCCCTGCGAGATGAGGCGGAGACTAAAATGCCGTTTACCTTGATCCAATGGAGATGTTCAGGTACAAATCCTTACCACGGCCTCATTGACGTAAACTCTGAATCGCAATCCCGTACTTCATCTTCTTGAGCTGTAATCTTGAGCTGTGATCCTGAACTTTTTGGTTGAAATTTTCTGCTCGACTCCCTTGTTGCGATATGTTGTTGATTGTGGATTTGATTCCGCTAATCTTCTGAATCCTGTGCAGGTTGATGACGATTCGGTTTGTTGATGACATCTTGCGAAGTTGAAGATCGAGATGCACAAAGTTGTTGAAGATTGGGGGCTTGTGAATCTTTTTATGAAGCTCTTGAAGGTTGAGAGAAACAGAGATTGATGAAGGTTTGATAGTTGCGAAAAGAGGATTTAGGTTGAGATTGAAGATGAAGACCTTGTGTGAAAGATTGTAGAAGATTCTTGAAGAATGCTGCCATGTTGATGTCATGCGACGTTGAAGTTTTTCTGCGGGTTGTTCTTGCTACAGGTTGCTGAAAGTTTTGATATTGGAGAAGATTCAGGGGTTCACAAGATTTGATGTTAAGTTATTTTTTCGTTTTTTCTCTTATGGATTTCCTCGAATCCTCATATCAGTGATGAATTAGAGCCTCTCTCGGTAAGTTCCGTGACTTCGATTTCAGAGATCTTTCTTCGTTCCTCTTCCGTTCTTGCTGTGAGTTTGAATTGTTGTTGTCTAGTTGAATTCTTGACGTGGGAATCGTTTCTGAATTTGCAGGGATCGATGAAGATGATAAATGTTGAAAACTGAAATTCTAAAATGAGGTTGGAGAGTGAAGGGGATATTGAATGTTGAAGGGTTGAAAGATCGGTGAAGATGAAGATGAAGATTACCGATATCGATCTTGGAGAGTGAAGGGTGATCGTGAGAGATTTTTTGATCCTTCTTCGGTTCTCCCTCCTTGAACTACTTTCAGGTATTTGGATTCTTGTTTTGTTAACCTATCTTCTTTTTCTCGCTGCAAAACTTGCTTTGAATTATGGTTGCTGATTTGATTGCAGAAGAAGATCAAGAAGATTAAGGTTTAGAAGAGTGATGATTCAGTATGGATAAGTTTTGCGTCGAGGATGATGATTGAAGATCGAAGTATGAAGGTTCAGAGAGATCTGTAGGTTGATGAGGGAGAAGAGCACTTGCAGATTTGTTGAGATTGATGCAGAGAGTTTCTTCAATTCTGCACTGAAGAGTGGTGAAGATTGTTGATGGTGTAGCATGAATGATGAAAAGGATGTAGATTATGGATGAGGGTGAAGGATGTTGAAGGAGGAAGAGGATTAAGATTAATGGTGATGATTGTTGAAGAGATCTCCCCTTTCTCTCTGTTTCTATTTCTGTTATATACTGATATATCAGTTATAATTGTAACTGATTTTCTCATTGGTTTTAAAACTTAGTTTTTTCCTCTCTAACTGTTTTTTCTGTTATTTTTCACTCTCCTGTAACTGAGTGTTTTTTTTTATTGTTATTGGAATTTTTTTCTAACTGAACTGAACCCTGTCAAGTGAACTTTGTCCAAATTCTGTTATGGAATCAATCTGCATTTTGTTCAGTTAATTTCCTCACTAAATAATGAAATATAACAGTCACTAGAAATTATTTAAAAAAAAAGTATTGGTTTAAGTGGATAAAAAATGAATATTGGAAATAATCATAAAAATGGAAATAATGGATATTGGAAATAATGGATATTGGAAGTGAATCATAAAAATGATATGAATATGATATTGGCTCAAGTGAATATAAATTTCGAATATTCGTATTAAACGAATTTCTACAATGAATAGCGGGAATATGGATGAGATAAAATATGTAAAAATAGATTAAAACAAATGATTTGTAGGTAATGGGCTTAATGGACTTTGGATTTGGTTGATTAGCTTTCGAATGAATCTAAATTATGTGAGATGAAGAATGGGTGAATAAATTAGAAAAAGGGTTCATAAATTAGAAACCGACCTCCGACCATCTCACTCTCCTACCAGACATCAGGGACGACACAGTCCCTCTCCCCACAAAAGGAAAGGAAAAGACCACCCTGAATAGTCTTCTATCAAGAAACGGGTATGGTCACGTCCACGACGACATCGCTCACCTATATCGACCAAGATTCATCAGAGCTTGCAGAAAGAAGACCGGCGCTCTCCTCCTCAAAAGAGGAGACAATCTCGATCCCCATCTCCGTGAAGAAACAAAAGACGCCATTCATGATCTCCCCTGTTCACATCTAGTGACAAAGATGTTATCATATGCCCACTCTCCTCAGAGATCATGGCTACCAAATTACCGCAGGGGCTTGAGAAGCCTCCACCCCTTGGTTCGTATGATGGGACGACGGATCCAGACGAACACATCGAAAACATCAACGCCCTGCTCAATTATAGGGGCGTCCGGGGAGCAATCAAATTCCGCCTCTTTCCAACCACTTTAAGGAAAGGGGAAATGACTTGGTATAAGAGTCTTGAACTCGAATCCATCACCTCGTAGAGGCAACTCGGTCGAACTTTCTCTAGACACTACACCGCATCCCGACGCCATCCCAAGACAGAGGCATCACTAGAGGCTATTATTCAAGGCAAGGATGAACCCCTCAGAACCTACATCGAAAGGTTCAACAAAGAAGCCGTCCAGGTCTCTACCACAGTTGATATGAAGAAATATTTGTTGGAGCGCGGGCTACGCCCGTCCACTGATTTCCACCGGGCGGTGGGCATCGAAACTCCTGCTACGTTGGACGCTTTCCTCCTAAAGGCTCAGGCGTACATCCAATATGAAGAGAAACAGGCTGCCAGTTTTGTTCGTGATGCCAGACGTCAGGAGGACGCCAAACCTTCCAAGACTGATGAGCCCTCGAAATCTCGTCAGGGGGGAGACAAAAGAAAGGAAGATCGCTCTCGTGAACCGCGGGAGCAGAGGGGCCGATAGGTCGCTTTCATGAGTACACGCCTCTCTCGGTATCGAGGGAGAAGATATTGTCCGATTGCGCTAATTCGGAGTTCCGACAGGCAGGAGTTTGCTTTCCCAAGCAACTGCCCAACAAGCCGGGCACCGACAAAACCAAGTATTGCAGGTTCCACAAGATCCACGAGCACAGTACTGAAGATTGCATCCATATGAAGGACGCAATCGAGATACTCATAAGGGACGGCCACCTCAATCAATTCACAAAACAAAAAGAAACTTCTAGACCTGAGGTGCAAGAAACCAAGAAGGTTGAAGAAGCGGTAGTTGTACCCTCGGACACCAACATGCAGGTTGCCCTCAACATCTATCGACCTGAGGATTTCTTTATACCCGATCATCTGGGAAGTCTAGGATATCTCTCGTCCTATAGCCCTTGGGAAGCCTTCCCCTATGCAATGGTGATTTCAGGGGGAGGATTCAACAAGATTACCGTCGGCTCCGTGAAGAGGAAGTTCGACCAGCTGATTGCAAAGGGATCAGCCTAGAACACCACTTTGGATCTACCCAGAAGCAACTCAGTGCCTATTTCCTTTTACAAAGAGGAACTGATGGGAGGGGCACCCAACGCCAACATCCATTTGCTCGTTCGGGCTCAGATGGCCAATTTTGACGTTCGCTGGATTTTGGTCGATTAAGGTAGTTCGTGTGACATCATGTATTCGCAATTGTTCTCAATGCTTCAGCTGAACGAGACTCACCTAACACCTTACGTAGGATCCAACCTACAAGGTTTCAACGGGGCCGTATCTCGACCATGGGGTTACGTCGACCTCATTGTCACTTTTGGAGCAGCAGAGACCGCTCGATCCGTCCGCGTCTAGTTTCTGGTGGTCGATTGTCCATCCCTTTACCAATGCATTCTCGGTCGGCCAACGTTGGCCGAACTCATTGTTGTTCTGTCAACTGTTCATCTAAAACTGAAATACTATACAACGTCGGGGAGAGTGGCCACTTTGCACGACGATGTCAAAGTTGTCTGTCGCTGCTTTGAAGCAGCCTCTAAAGGTCTTAGTTTGATATCATACCAGCCCAAATCCTCCACCGCAGCATCTTTCGAATGCTCGGAGGTACCCAAGCCTCTCCCTCAGGTCAACTCCATCGACTTAGACTACAGGTTCCCAGGCGAAGGCGAAAGCTCCCAACAAGCATCCACTTCATTAGCCTGACCGATCCCAAACGGTGAGTTTGAGTTAATTCCTCTGGGGGAAGATCCAAATCGATGCGTAAAGATCGGAGCTCACCTGCCCAACTTGGCGAAGAGACAGCTTGAAACATGCCTAAAAGGAAATGCCGACCTATTCGCTTGGAGCGCAGCAGAGATGCCTGGACTCAACCCGGATGTAGCCTTCCACCACCTCTCCATCGATCTAGCTTACAAAGTTGTTGCCCAACACAGGAGGAAGTGGTCGACCGAGAAAACTGAAGCGGCCGAAAAAGCTGTAAAAGACCTCCTAAAGGCAAACTTTGTAACAGAGGCCAAATACACAACCTTGCTCTCAAACGTTGTACTTGTTAAAAAATTAAATGGAAAATGGAGAATGTGTGTTGACTATACCGATCTTAATCGTCCTTTTCCAAAAGGCGCTTATCCTTTGCCAAATATCGACAAACTGGTCGGCAACTCGGCTGGTTTCAAACTACTATCGTTTATGGATGCTTACTCGGGATACAATCAAATCCGCATGGTCGTGACCGACAAAAAGCACACGCCCTTCATGACCGAATCAGGTAATTACTACTATAACGTTATGCCCTTCGGTCTTAAAAACGTGGGCGCTACTTATCAACGCATGATGAACAAAGTTTTCCGAGCAAAAATCGGAGACATGCTCGAAGTATACATGGACGACATGATCGTTAAATCTCAACAAGAGACAAATCACGCTTCCCACCTTCGAAAAGTGTTCGACCAAGCTCGAAAATGCAAAATACATTTCAATCCTGAAAAATGCATGTTCGGAGTTCGGGCGGGCAAGTTCCTCGGGTTTTATCTGACTGAACGGGGAATCGAAGCCAATCCCGACAAATGTCGAGCATTTAAAGAGATTCCTACGCCAAACCCTAAGAAATCTATATAATCATTATACAGAGTGCTCACTTCGCTTGCTCGGTTCGTGGCTAAATCTGCCTAACATGCTCTTCCATTCTACAAGCTCCTTCGCAAGGAGTCAGCTTTCGAATGGACGGATGAATGCGACCAAGCCTTAGCCCATTTGAAAAAATAATTATCCGAGCCTCAAGTACTCTCCAGACCTAACAAAGGCGAAATTTTGTATCTTTACCTTGCAGTCGCAAACAAGGTCGTAAGCACATCTCTCATTCGTGAATTGCCTGAAGTGCAAAAACTAATTTACTTCACGAGCAAGGCCTTGCATGGCCTAGAGCTGCGGTATCAGCAGATCGAAAAGGTAGCATCGTCCCTCCTCTTCGCAGCAAGAAGGCTTATACACTATTTCTTGGTCCATACGATAGTCGTAAGAACTGACCAACCTATTAGGCAGTTGCTCGGAAGGCCAGACATGGTCGGACGAATGCTAAAATGATCATTGGAATTATCTGAGTTTTACATTAGGTATAAGGGTAGACAAGCTCTTAAGGCCCAAGCCTTGGCCGATTTCGTGGCGGAACTCACCTTTCCCGAGCAGATACCAGCATCCACATCCAAGTGGACCATTTTTGTGGATGGGGCTTCTAGCTCAGCAGGCAGTGGGGTCGGGGTTATGTTGGAAAACAAGGAGGGAACCATCATCGAGGTTTCCTTGACTCTATCTTTCCCCACTTCCAACAATCAAGAAGAATACGAAGCCTTCCTGGCCGGCCTACACCTAGCGGACGACCTTGGTGCGGAGGAAATCATAATATGCACGGAATCCCAGCTGGTCATCAACCAAGTGAGAGGAAATTTCCAAGCTAAAAATGACAACATGTCTGAATACTTATCCTTGGTCAAAAAGAAACTAAAACGATTTGCATCCGTAGAAGTTAGGCACGTGCCACGTGAAAACAATACTCGAGCAGATATCTTGTCCAAGTTAGCCAGTACCAAGAGGAAGGGAGGCAATAAGTCTATCATACAAGAGATACTCCCCCGAACTGGAATCGGACAATCTTCGGCCCTGGTAGATGTCAATATTGTGGGCGACGCTAATTATTGGATGACCCTGGTGATCAATTATCTGACCAAAGATGAGCTATCGGAAGACCCAAAGGCAGCCAGTACCGTACAACGCAGGGCTTGCTCGTATGTCATGGTCGGAAGAAAGATGTACCATAGAGGTTTCTCGATGCCCCTCCTCAGATGCGTTGAAGAAGAAAACGTACCACACATATTGAGAGAAGTCCATGAAGGAATCAACGCACAACATCTAGGCGGGAGATCGTTAGTGTGCAAAGTCCTATGAGCATGATATTATTGGCCAATAATGCAGAGCGACACAAAAGAGCATGTCAGGAGATGCGATAAATGCCAACGGCATAGTGACGTACATGTGGCACCTCCTACCGAGCTGAAATCGCTATCCTCCCCATGGTCGTTCGCCTGGTGGGGGCTGGATATCCTAGGCCCTTTTGTCGTCGGTTCACGTCAGAACAAATACCTCATCGTAGGCGTCGACTATTTCCCTAAGTGGATAGAGGAAGAGGCTTTGGCTAAAATCATTGCACTCAGCATCCTTCTCTTCTTCAAGAGAAACATCATTTCTCGGTTCGGGGTACCTCTCACCATCGTAACAGACAATGGAACCCAATTCAGTGACAAACATTTCCAGGAGTTTGTGGCCTCATTAGGAACCAAACAACACTTCGCCACAGTCGAGCATCCCCAAACTAATGGGCAGGAAGAAGCTGTGAACAGGGTGATCCTAAGAGGACTAAAACGAAGATTGGACGGACATAAACATCGTTGGGTCGAAGAATTGCATAGCGTACTTTGGGCCTACAGAACCACACCTCATTCAACAACCAGGGAGTCCACATTTCGACTGGCCTATGGGACCGAAGCAGTCATACCCATATATATGCACGTCCAGTCCAGGCGGACAGAATCACCTATGGACCAGGACACTAACTCTGAGACGCTTCGAGAGGAGCTCGACCTGATCGAAGAAATACGGTCAGGAGCTGCTCTTCGAGATGCCACCCTCAAACAAAAGATAGCAGCTCGACATAATGCCAAGGTCATCAAACGAGCTTTTGAGGTCGACAGTCTCGTCTTGAGGAGAAACCACAAGGATTCCCGGGAGGGGAAGCTGGCCCCAAATTGGGAAGGCCCATATCGTGTTCGAGCAGAGACCGAAAATGGAGCCTATTACTTAGAAAATCTACAAGGGGAAGAGCTCGCTCAGCCATGAAACACCGAGAAAATAAAACAGTACTATAGTTAGTACTAACGTCACCCTGCTCGACTCCAAGGCAAGGAGCAGAAGGTCTGACCCAACCTGCATGCCTAGGTACAAGCATTGCATCCCAATACTCTTTGATCATCAGGAGCCCCTCATGAACGAGGAAGGTAACTGTTGCACGGATGGATACTCAAACAAGTTCGTCATCGCCTAAGTACCACGACCAGGAAGAATCCAGCTCACGATGGGACACTCAAGCCACGGAGCCCGAGCCATAATATTGACTTGGGCGTCGCATCAGAGCAAGCCTCCGCACATCTGTTCGATTCCCCTAACCAACGGATCACGCCTCCTAACAAGCATTACCCCCTATTCGAGCAAGTCCTCATATTTCTGTACTTTCGAATCACGCCTAGATTTGTGTATATAGTGAGGCCAAAAGAGTGCCAAGCATAAAATACTTAGTGAAATAATCATACATTCAAGATAAAGGTCCTCCGACGGACGAGCAGTTATGTATAACAATAAAAACACTGCATAAATGACAAATGACCAACAAGCTCGGAAATTATAATAAAAAGGTTGCGCTCCCAAAGGGACGACTTGTTCGAGAATTACATTAAATGGGGACCATGTCCCTGAACAAATGCAATATTACAACAAAACGACACGTAGGCTGGACTAATTACCCTCCGCCAGGTGGACATCAGGCTGAACTTCGCTTGGGATAGGTTGATCCTCGACCTGGACAGATTCCTCGGGCTGGGTCTCATCGACGATCATGTCATCAGGAACGACGATCTGACTGTCCTCGACCTTGTACAAATAGTTAATTCGATCAGTGTTGAGATCCATTTCTAGATTAAGTACTTTGATCTGGTCAACGGCATTTTGGAAGCTCAATTTGGTCGACTCCCGCGGCTTCTCCAAATCCTAGTCCAACCTAGCCAGGAAATATGCCCGAGTCAGTAAGCCCTTAGTATCCTCGTCCTCGTCCTCCTTGGGCATAAAGGCATCTTTTAGACTTTTGTTTTGATCAAGCTCCTTCCTCTTGTCCACCTCCAATTTGGCTATCACTTCGGCATGATCTTTGAGCAAGTTGGTTGCCTCCTCTACAGCTTTCTTGGCATTCTCTTCGGATGACGCCAGAAGGGACTTCAAACGGTTGATTTCCCGCTCGTGATTGACCTCTCCCTCGACCAGCATCGAAGCCATGGTCATCACCCTCATGACAACACTAGTATCATGTCTCAGTGACAATTTCCATGTAGGGCGATCCATGCTCTTGACATGCAGAGTATTCGCCCGTTGGACCTCCAGGGTCGTGCCCTAGAAATAGTTACGCTTCATGAAGCAAGGAGGCATGGATAACTTGGGTTTGGGCGAGGCGTTGAAACTTAAGTCCATCACGGTCGTGCCACCCTTCTTCCTCTTCAGTTGGGATGTCGGGGTCACGCCCGGAGAACCCTGAGTGGTCGGTCCCGAGCTCGAGCCACTCGTAGCATTGCTCGTCAGTCGGGTCTGTACCGTCTTGAGTTTCCTTTTGTTGCTTTGTCTTAGTTTTCCCTGGATCTTGTCCAGGGGATTGGTCATAGAAACTACAAAAGACAAAAGGAAATAAAGTTAGTACTGAGCACTGCAAACACGCAGAGCATAAGACAAAATAAAATCAGATACGACTACGAATACCAAAAAATTCAGACATTTCCTGCCTATTTTTACAAGCAAGGAGCGCAGTTACATCGATCAGGGGATGCTCTACTGCTTCTCCCCCGTCAGCATCGAGCATCTTTTTACCCTCCCCGTCGAACATCGGGATCAGTGTAAAAGATGCCACCAGCTTGCGAAACTCTTCAAAGTTGGCCCCGTTGTCGTCGTTCAGCCTATCCCCGACCTGAACGAACTCTCTCACCGAGGTATCATAGTGAAAATGACCCCATGAGAAAGGGAACCTCCAAATTCGGCGGGGGATTTCCTTCCTTTGGGCATCAGGCCTAGGCACCCCATTCACATGAGTGTCGATCCCAAGGAAGCTAATCGACCGGTTTGCCACGGTGATCGACGGTTCGACCAGGAAATAGTTGTCCTTTGAATGAGCGGATAGATTCTGAGTGCGCCTTTAAGATCTTGGTCCACTGCTTAAACGAGATAAAGCCTTTTCGATCTCCTCCTCTCCCGACCTGGCGTTGCAGGGAGAAAAGTCGGAAGAACAAATGGAGGGTAGCCCCAAGATGTGAGCACATCAGCTCGAACGCCCTCATAAAAGCGTAAGTGTTGGGATGCAGTTGAGAGGGCGCCACTCCCAAATTGCCCAGCACAGAGTAAACCAGGTCTCTGAATGGCAACCTGACTGCCAAAGTCATGAAGACATACTCGTACATTGAGAACTTAGATCCTCCAAAATCTGAGTATATCCTATCATCATCACCCGGGAACGTCACGGCCTAGTGCGCGGGATCCCCCACCACGGGCAATGGTTCCGTCCGCGGTCGAGCATAGCTTGAGACCTTGTCCAATAAGTCTTCCACAACCCATTCTTCGGGCACCGGGACCTCTTTTTCGTCATAAATCTCTTGAGCGCCTGCAGCTCCCCCAGAAGTGGTGGCCGCATCGCCCACCTCAATAGCGTCAGAATTATCTGAAGAGCTATCGGAATCACTCAGAACAGTAGCTAAGGAACCAAAGTCCTCCTGGGTATATTCCTCGGATGAGAGATCATACGGATCGACGAGCACTTATTCACCTGAAAAATAGAGGAAAGGTGTCAGTGAATTCGATCAAGGCATCAAATCCACCATTCCACTACCTATCAAGTGAAAAGGCGTGCAACGACCGGTAGGAAAGGCTCCCGACCAAAGCCCTAAAAAGGTCTATGTACTTAAAACGACCGACCACACTCGATAAAAATCATGATAGTGAAGGGACCTTGCAACGACCAAATGATCGCTGATGTCCCCGAACCTAAGGCTCCGGTTGAACTTTAACCAAAGCCACCGGTTGGTGCAGGCCAGGGTTCCGGCGTGAGCGACGCGCTAGACACGACCAAGATACTCGAAAGGCGATTCACAACCAGGAAGCCGTTTGTCACCATGACAACCTAAGGGATAATCTTAACTACCCGAATCTACTTCTTAAAACTAAAACCTAACCGCATGCATGTCTACTCATAGAAAAAATAGAGTCACAAACAGATAAAAATGCTTACCAGGTGGTTGAGACATGATTATAATGATTTTGGAAGAAGGTTGTGCAGTGGTCAAAAATGGATTCGTAGTGGTCGACAGTCGTAGATGGCAACCGGAGAACAGAAGGGACGTCGAGCAAGAAAGAAAAGGCATAAAAGTCTGAAAAAGAAGGGCTTCCCCTATTTATAGAAGTAGGAACACGTGCGTTTAGGCGTGACCCCTATCCCTAGACAATCATGACTTATACGCTAGCCCCTAGACTAGCCGTCAGAAGCATTAAATTGGCACAAATTCCAAAACATGTCACCTCTTCGTTTCCTCTCCCTCGGTGCCGACCATCCAATGAGTTGCTCGACTTTAAAAACTCCCCTGCTCCCCTAGAAGAGACCATTTCATCAAGCCCGGTAATATTCTATCAACATTGAAGTTAATTCTGAGCAGCTAGCCAACCTTAAGTCATCGCTCCTTCGACCAGAAGCAATGACTTGGGGGGATCCTATTCCGGACTGGCCCAATTTTCAGACTTGGTTCCAATCCATCTTCTAGCCCATGAAGGCCCAACAACTCTTTGGCACCTAATTCATCCTCAGCCTACCCAGAAGTTCCTTCCGACCGGCCATTAGTGCTGCCGACCATGATTCTCACCCCGCAAGGGTCGAATCCCCCAGGATCAGCCAAGGAACGCTTGCCCGACAAGCCCTTCGCTAGGAAATAATATCATCCGACTGGGGTCTCGTCCAAGCAGTCCAAATGTCACTCTAGCGGATAATTTCTAGCAGTTACCTGTTATTGGGGGATCCACGATCCAAACCCAATAAAAGGGACCAATAGCCATGCGCTGGGGGTATTATATAAACCCTCTCATATGAGAGGGCCAGATATTCAATTTCTCACTCTAAATCTTGTACTTGCTCACGCGTTGCTCGCTCTCTGACTTTAGCATCGGTGTGCCTTGCAAGTACACCCCCGTCTCTCCATCAACCGTGCTTCAACCACGCTCGACGTCAACCACATTGGATCCTGATCTCCAAGTACGATCAGCTTTAATTCAGACATCTATGTTAACAAGCAAACAACAATTTAAGAAAACAACGAGAAGTTAGAGGGAGAATAGATGACTCAAAAGCCAATAATAGGGCTTATACATAAGGATGCCTATGAAAGTTTGTTTCTATTTTATTATCTGATAATTTCATACACAGGGTAGGACTTGGGTGTTAAAAAGCTATTTATCACCTAGAAAGTAGTTCCACCTGGTTGTGGGCTCCGTCTAGTAGCGGGTGTATTAGATCTTTAGTCATAAAGATGAAAAAAGAAAAAGGGATGGGAATTGTAAACAAGTGGCCCATGAATCTCTATTTATGAGATTTAGAAACTGTTTAAGAAAACAGTTGGGGGGATCAGGACTTATACGGAAGCCTGGCAGAGTTTTAAAACTGACGGAGAAAGTTTTTAAAAAATGGATCCTAGACACAAAGGATTCCCCATGACACATTTTGACATTTCATTTTATAAAACAAATATAATGTGTAAAAATTCAAAGAAAGAAATTCACAGAGGAAGTTTATAGTACATTGAAAAAAGCGATTGTGTCGAGTGTTTGAAAATAGTCGGTATAAACCCTAATGGTCTATATTTCAAAAATGGGTTGGGTCTCACACTCTAATAGAGACTCATGAGTGTAAAAACAATTGAATTTGAGGGTGTGAGATTAAAAACCCTAATTTTTATTTTATCATTTAATTTTTGAATAAAAAATGATAAAATAATTGAAAATTTCAAACAATAAAGAAAAACAAGTTATAAACATGGATCATGGTTTGAAAAATTATGTTTTATCCTAGAAATAACTTGTAATTCAATTGTGTTTGAAAAATCAAGAAGAAGAATCATTTATAAATGTTTAAAAGCAAATAAAAAATAATTCTTTGTGAAAATTTAAAATATATTAAAATATATATTTTTTGTGTTTGTTCCATGGAATAAGATAATAAAACATTTTTTGTAAATTAATGAAAAAAGAATCATTCAAAAAATCCAAAAATTCAGAAAGTTATTAATTTTTTAAATCAATTAAAATAACTTGAAAATTCAAATATTTGAAAATTTGAAAAAGGGCGACAAGAACAACTGAAGAACACACACGTGTTCTTCATCTTGACCAGATTTGCAAAAACGATCCTATCTCATGGAATATGCATCCATTTGAGATGAAATAAATACCAAAGTTGTGTGTTTTGATCCCACGAACACAATGAAACACATTAATTTCATCTATTTTAAGTGTGGAGTGAGAAATCAGTGATGAACACTGAAGAACCCTAATTTGCAAAA
Source organism: Lathyrus aphaca (assembly GCA_963966055.1). NCBI lineage: Eukaryota > Viridiplantae > Streptophyta > Magnoliopsida > Fabales > Fabaceae > Lathyrus > Lathyrus aphaca. Next base: position 72,938,726 of record OZ014519.1, read on the forward strand.
ACTAACATGAAATCTCATACAAAGTGTTTTTTATGCAAATTTATGGGGGGATTAATAGAAACATTATAACAAACATTTGGCAAAATTATTGTGCGATAAAATATGCATGCATTATAAGATGACCAGGTTTAGGCTTACTTGAATGTCGTAGCAGCAAGAACAATTTGATTTTTGAGTTAGAGGTGTTACATAGATTTTGTGATGATATGAACAGCTTCCTTGGATGATGTTGAGTGGATTGAAAGCTTTGAATCACTTTGAAACTCCTTGGATCAAATTGTGGTATCCCAGCTGCAGAATGAAGGCATAATGGCTTGGTTGAAGGGTGATTTTTGGTTAGAGGTGTTTCAGAGGCGATCTAAGTGTTTGAACACCTCATATACATCATATGTGATGTGTTTGAGTGTTTGGTTTGAGTTGATAGTGGCCACAACTAAAAACCCGATGGTGTTTGCTCAAAATGTCAAGTTTTGAGTTTTTTGAAGGAATGAAGAGAAAGCTATAAATTATGAAGCTTTGGTGTGATTTTTATGATCAATGAGAGTCTCTATTTATAGGGGGAGAGACTTGTTGAAGTGGTTTTCCTCTACTTGAGGGCTAAGGCTTGGAAGCTTAGTAATGGTTATTCATCATTACTTGCTACTCAAGACACTCAATTGCTATCTCAAATATATCACTCTAGCCTTTGCCAAATTCACATTCTGCAGACATTTTAATCTTTATTTTTGAATGTAAATTGGCTGACGTTCATAAGATTCTAGGATATTCCTTTTTGAAGCTTTTTGGCCCTTGGATCAAGTGATAGGTGTTGAAAATCATGAATCCAAAATGGAAGCTTCTTGGTTCTAATCATGAATTTGCAGGTTGGCTCAGTTTTGTAATATTGATTAAGATGATCTTGACCAGCTGATCTTATCCTTGACTCATAAAATCTTAATTTCAAGTTGTCAAAAATATTTTTTTGCAAAACAGTTGTGACATGATGTGTTTGACAAGGGATTTCTTAATGCTCAAGTGAGATCTTTTAATGTCAATTGGTTCTTTGAATTTCCGGTATTATTTGTGATAACATTGATGTTTTCACAAAGATCTGAATTCGCTTGGAACTATGTGAAAAAAAGCCTCCAAGTTTTGATGTTTTGACTGTTTTTTAACTTAGACAAATTTTGTCTAAGTGTTGAATCATTCAGCATTTTTTATCGTCCTTCAACTTTAAATCCATGAAGAATTGAAGTTTGATGTAGTTGAATCTTTTGTATTTTGTGATGAAATCTTTCATTTGAGATTTGGTTCACAAAAATCTGATGCTTGGATCACAAGTTATGATGCTTGGAAGTAGGGTACATGCACAATTTTTCTCATAACTTAGAAAATTTTCCAAAATTTCTAAGTTAACCCCTTTTACAAGTTACCTCAAAATTCTTGATTTTTTGTGATCAAATGCATTCATGGACCATATATTCTTGTAATATAGGTCATGGGATCATTTTAGGTCAAAAAGTCAAACTTTGACTTTTTGGTCCAGATGAAAATTACACTAGATACCCTTGTCTTTTAATTTTTTGATTGAGCATCCTATGAGGCATTTCAAACCCTTGAAAAGACATCCAAGGTATATGTGAGCTATTTAAATCATTCCCTATGGTATTGGCTCATGTCCAAATACTATGAAACCCTAATGTTGGGATTCTTTATCTCTGCATCCTTTGGTCTTGATTCATACTTGTAGATGGTCTATTAGGGTATTTTTGAGCTCCTTGAATGACATGTGGAGTTATTGGCTCATTTTCCGATGAAAAGACTGCTCTGGAGGGTACAATCGACTGAAAACCCTAATTTGTGACATTGAGGCCTTGGGGCTTATATCACTAAAAAATTGCGCAATCTTTGCATGAATCCTCACCATTTGAGATTCCTTGATCCTTAGAGGATGTTTGAAAGGTTGAAAATCTTAGGAAATTATGATTGATCCTTTGTTTGAATCCTCTGAGGGACTTAGGAATCCTGATTCACTACGGAGATGTGACCCGGTAAACTTCAACATTGTCCATTAAGCTAATGGGTGTGTGGGTATCTTAGGGTCAAACTTTAGGGTATGACACCACCCAATACACATAATGTGTCCGGTTGGATTTTGAGGTGGACCACTTTGAAGTGGAAAAATGTTTCCAAGAAGTCATATCTTTCCATATCAATATACACCCCCATCATATGTGTTTGTTATAAGATGTCTCATTTCAGGAAGCTCATCCATTTTTTTCTCTTGTGCCAGACCACTAACACAAGGAATAAGATATTCATGAATTTCATCTAAATGTTCTTTCTTTATATATCGGTGTGTATGATTTTGTATGCGCCTTCAACTATCTGAGAACTTAGTGGTGGAGAAGTGTATGATTCTTCTCTCTTGTACCGATCAAATCTAAAACAACTTGACCACCGTAGTTATTTTCACTCTTAAAATCTACAATCTGTTCAATGTTTTTGTGCATAAAAACATACATCTCTTCAAATAGTTTGATTTTTTTAAAGGTAGTGAAGGAGATGGTTTGCTAATGAGACCGCCTTTGAAAATACCTTTGGAGATTTTGAAGTTAGAGAATCCGGAAAATGTGTGTCAACATGTTTGAAATAGGAAGGAACCCATTTCGTTGAATTATCACTTATGTTTGTTTTTGGATAGGAAATCTTTTGTATGTGTAGTTTCATGTAGACATCAACTTTCAAAAATCTCTCTTGAATCATTTCTCATTTATTCATGATAGATATATTCGATTTACCATCATTCATCACCCCATCATCATGATCAATTAGAGCTTTTTCCAGTTCATGTAAATTTCATTCTTTCGTATGGGCCTATCAAGTTTCATCTACTTTGAAATTAAATAAGCACACAGAAGACCATACATCTTCCTAAGTTTATAACCACACTCTGAGCTATTTGAACATATGTTTTCTACTGCTTGGCATTGTGATAAATAAAAATCAATCTTGCTCAAGATATATTACCCACCAACTATGAATAAAGATTGCTTTATCTGAATGTGTGTTCTAATATTCAAGTGTTACGGCCAAATGATATTTATATCTCGTTATGCAGATTTTGGATCATTTGATTCACAGAGTCACAACCTCTACATAAATCACCTTTACTATTTATTAACCAATTATTCAATGTAGCATGAGCACATGCAACTCTATTAGTTATTGTATTTCTAAAGTGTCTAACTTGGTTGATCCAATTACAAACAATCTGAAGGTTGAGGAAACACGAGAAGGAGGTGGGTTGAATTGGGTTTCAAATATGACAAAATGATTTTTATCCTGGTTCACTATAAAATAGGTTAGTCCACTCCACTCATCAGAGTAAGCTTTCCTTTTCAACATGATCTAATACAATAATCAAATTGATTATAATCTCAAAAACTACTCGTCAATGACCTCTCGAGGATTCTAACTAAACTTGGCCCCTTAAGGAATAAAACTCAAAGACTACCCATCAATTACTTCTCAAGGATTTTGACTAAACTATTCCTTAAGGAATTACAACTCAAACACTATCCATCTATGACTTCTCAAGGATTTTGACTAAGCTAGTCCCTTAAGGAATTTAAAAACTATTAAATACAAGGTTTTTGTTTACAATATTGCTTCTAAATAAGAAGATACACAAAATGATAAACAAACTTTATACTTAAGAATATATGGAATTGAGTGTTAAATGTTTCTCACTATTTTATCTTTCTCAATAATACTTTTCTCTAATGAAATTCTTTCAGTATTTGTATATCAGTTTTGTCAATGAAGTTCATCATCTTTGTTTCTCAGTATTCTTTGTCCTCTTTATATAGATGATGAATAATACCGTTGGAGGATATAATTGGAAACTTCTTGGATTCCACAACTGTAATATTGAGCCGTAAAACGTGGATAGTAGAGAGAAAATCTTTGATAGTCATTGGTACAATACTTTGGAATATCAGTGTATTTGTCATTTTGATTTTGCTCCTTGATTTGTACTATCTTCTAGAATATTCATTTTTCCATTTTCTCTAAATCATTGGCTTCGTATATGAGATTCTTTTAATTTTGATCAAAGTTTAGAGCCTTGATGATTAGAGTTCAAAGTCAAGTGAATATGAGGCTTGAATTTCTCAGAATATATCTGAGTTGATTTCTTCAGAAGCGTTGATTGAGATATCCAGTGTTCACTATTAGGTGAGCACTTCTTTATATTCTATATTTGGTTCCGAATATGATGGTGTCTAAAGTTCAGAGTCTGGTGATGTCTCGAGTCCAAAGTCTCTCTATCAGAAGTCCAGAGTCTTATAATGTCCATAGTCCAAACTATTTTTATGAGACTCTTTATCCAGAGTTCAGAGTCTATTTTGTTCAGTTTTGTTAAACGTCTAGCTTGCTCAGAGTCTGCTTTATCTAGCATCTGGCTTCTTCATATTCAACTTTATTCATTATCTGGCTTGTTCAGATTTTACACACTCAACAAACTGTGAGTGAAATATGCTCTTAAATGCATTTTGAATAATGTCAAAACTAGGTAGCTTAGATCATTCTGTATTTGTACCTTACAATCTTTGCCAAAATGTGCATTATCATCATAAAACTTGTAACACTAGATTACATAAGCCATCACATGCCAAAATATAATATTCTAACATAAAAATCATGCATGGGTCGATACATACTCAGTATGGGTTGATACATACTGAGTAGAATTTAAATGAATTTGGTTATTTCTCTTACGAGTCGATACAAACGAGCAATAGGTTGATACATCCTGCAAATGGGTCGACTCATTCTTGTTTGGGTCGAATCAATCTGAAAAATGATTTCTAAATATTTTCCATTGCCTCTAATGGGTTGATACAAAAGGAAAATGGGTTGATATATTAAATGAATGGGTCGGCTCACCCGTGTTTAGAGTCGACTCTGTTGATAAAAAAATATTTTTAATGTTTTGAAGATGACAAACTTTTGAGTGAAATATAATTAAGATTATGATCTTATTTGTTATTTAATGTGTGCTCTTGAGTGGAAATTAATAAGGCAGATATGTATAAGTGTTATCATCAATGGATGCAAGAATAAATGGTTCTCAAGTTTATTATCAAGCTCACTACAAGAAAATAAAAGTACTTGAATATTGTTTTATTTCACACAAGAGGACCAAAGGTTAAAACGCGAGTATCAAGAATATTATGCAATGACATCATGGTAATTATCTATCATCCATGAGTATCAAGAAATTAAAGTAATGGCAAAGTTGTAATATCTTTTATTACTTGGAGAACAAGGAATTAAAGCAATGGCAAAGCTGTAATTATCAAATGAACTTTTTTTAATTGCATAAAGCAACAAAGGATTAAGAAAATATAAGATGAGGATCAGCATCACCAAATAGCATTTTCGTAAATAGAAGATCTTGTACTTCACACTACAAATGACAAAATGGTAATTACTAGTGGAAGACTTGTAAATAGAGGTTCATACTCAGGGCAACCTTGCTACTCAACAAGTAAGAGGACCAAAAACTCTATAAAATCCTTTGTTCTTCATTTCATTTTCAACACATCTAAAAGGCAAAAATTCCAAGAGAAACATTCATCAATTTGCTTACCAAAATTCTTTCTCACTAAAATCATATTCTTATAATCAAGTATATTCATTCTAAGAATATTTTTCTTAATATCACATCATTCATTTAAGGAAAAATCAAGAGAGAAAACACATTCATTCAAGGAGAGTTCAACAGAGAAAATTCATCATATTTTTCCAAAGTTATATTTTCACTAAAATCATAATCTTAGAATCAAGGATCTCTATTTCTAAGATTATTTGTCTTAAAACCACATCCTCTCAATAATCATTTGTTGAGGAATTATGAATGCAATCCTCCTTACAAATCATATTTAATACTTGTATATCTTCAAGTCAAGGTTGATCTTGGGTGATAGCGTAAGCTAGCCGAAGCTTTGTAATCAATGTTGTAAGCCTAGTGAGGCTAAATAAAATACATGTTGGTGTAAGAAAAGGATCAAAAGATATTGATCATTAATTGGAAAATCTCACAAAACGTGAGGACTGGAGTAGACAAGTTTGGAGAACCAGGATAAATCTCTATGTGTTCTTTCTTAAACTCTTTCCTTTAAAGCTTGCTTATTTATACACAGTTAACAAACTACAAACACTTTAATTATTAATTATATTCATAGTTTATTTTGATCAAAATTGTTTCAGAAATTAAAAGCAAGATTTTAAAAGGGTCACTATTCAACCCCCTTCTAGTGACATTTCTATCCACTTCAATTGGCACCAGAGCACGGCCTCTAAGGTTAAAGCACTTAACAGTGTAAGAGGAAACGATCCAAGAAGAAATATCAAAATCAATAAAATGTGTAAATGCATCAAAGTCTTAAAGTATACCATTATGCTCTAATAAAAAGATTCGGAATAAAAAACACTCTCAACTAAAGAGAAATATGAAGCATCAACAACGCACTCAACAAATTGAGGATGAAAAAGAATTAGTGAATTCTAAATCAATTCTAGAATTGCATAAAATGTCATCCTAAAAATTAGAAGAGTGAGAAGTCAACATGTGTCTAATGGCAAACTCTGATTTTGAAAAGGTAAAATTTTCTCAACCTTGTCCTTTATGTAAACAACTTGAAATAAAGTTTGATAATCTTTTATATGACTCAAACATTTTGTCTAAAAATTATTTGTCTCTAAAAAAAATCAATTTTATGAGATAAAGAAAGAAAAATGAAATACTGCAAATTAAAAATGATGAATATTTTAAAATCATTCAAAACATGCAGCTAACTCAGTGTGAAATGTCTAAGAAACTTACGAATCTCAATGAAGGAACAAGTGGGGTTCATTCTCAAAATTCTTCTGAAACTCGAAAAGAGAACAATGCTTTGAAAACAAAATTTGAAGAACTAACAAATAATATTACTAGATATATAAAATATACTGAAACTTTTCAAAAAATCATGGGATCTCAAGTAGGAGTTTTTGAAAAAGCTGGAATTGGATTCAATACTTGCAAAAATCAAAGGATTTACAAAAACTTGTTTGTCCCTAATATCAAGGATGAAACAATCAAGAAGGAAAAACATGTATAAAATCAAGATGAAAATTTTAAGAAAGATGTCAACATTATAAAATTCTTTGTGTTCCTGAAAGCAAAAAAAATAAAATCAAAAAGGAAAATTTTATATGCAAAGATGGTGAAAGTATCAAGAAAAATAAAAACAACGAAAACCTCATAAAAAGATGTTGTTATTGCAAAAAAAAACTAACCATCATGAATCAAATTGTTACTTTAGAAAAAAGAGAAAATGTTCTTATTGCAATAAAACTGGTCATCATGAATCTAATTGTTTCAACAAGACTACACATCTCATAAAAACTAACCCTCAAGGACCCAGGTTCATGTGGGTACCCAAATCATTACTAACTTGTGATGCAGGAATATCTTCTGAAAAACAAGAAAAAACTTTGGTACTTGGACAGTGGTTGCTCAAGACATATGACTAGAGATAGAACTTGTTTCTTATCATTGAAAGAAAAAGATGGTGGATCAATAACTTATGGAAATGGTGTCAAATCAAAATTCAAAGGTATTGGTATCATTGGTAAGAATTATTCTACTAAGATTAAGGATGTTTAATACGTGGAAGGTTTGAAATATAAGTTACTAAGTATAAGTCAACTATGTGATAATGGCTTTGAAGTTATTTTCAAACCGAACATGTATGAAGTAAAACAACTATCCTCAGAAAAAACTATCTTCTCTGGATAAAGAAATTAAAATATTTATATCTTCGACTTAAATGAACTCCTAACTGATTCATGTTTCGTATCCATAGAAAAAGATAAATGGATATGGCATAAACGGGTTGGTTATTTAAGTATAAAGACTATTTCAAAATTATCCAATCTTGAACTAGTTAAAGGTCTTCCTAAAATTAGTTTTTATAAAGATAAAAGGTGTGAACTGTGCATCAAAGTAAAAAAAGTCAAGAGTAGGTTCTATTCTAAAAACACAATTTATACAAATAGGCCTCTTGAACTTCTTCATATTGATCTTTTTGGTCCTATCAGAATTGCAAGCCTTAGTGGAAAGAAATATGGTTTTGTGATAGTTTATGATATCTCTCACTTTACTTGGGTTTTATTTCTTAAACAAAAATATGATTCTTTTGAAGCATTTCAAAAGTTTTGCAAAAGGGTTCAACATGAAAAACATTTGCAGATTATATTTGTGAGAAGTGATAAATGGAACGAGTTTGAAAGTTCATCCTTTAAATCTTTCTTTGATGAAAATGGAATTTCTAATAATTTATCATTTTCAAGAACTTTCAAACCAAATGGAATTGTTGAGAGAAAAATAGAACCTTGCAAGAAATGGCTAGAAAAATTTTATTTGAATTAAATGTTACAAAAAAAATTGGGCCGAAGCCATTGACACTTCATACTATGTTTTGAATCGTTGTTCTATTAGAGATATCTTAAATAAAACTCCATATGAACTTTGGAAAAATGAAAAACCAAATATATCATACTTTCGTAATTTTTGGTGTAATTGTTATATTTTGAAAGAAAGTTTGGAGAAGTTTGACTCAAAATCAATCAAAGACATATTTTTAGGATATTCTATATCCTCAAGAAAATATAGGGTATACAATCTCAAAAATAAAATTATAGAAGAAAATATGCATGTTATTTTTTATGAACTTAATATTTTTTATGATAAAAGAAAGGAATGAAGGAGGAAAAACACAAGGAAGGGGGGTTGGAATTGGGTTTTTGAAAAAATAAAGGCAAACAACACTTTTATTTATCCTGGTTCATTTGAACTCAAACTACATTCAGTCCACCCGCCAAGGTGATTTCACCTCTCTCAACGAGGTCTTAATCTACTATTCAAAAGTGATTACAACACTAAGACCTACTGTCAAAGTCTTCTTGAGTCTATTGACTAAACTTAGTCACTCAAGGAATAATTTAATGCTAAAATATAAAATGTAACAAAGGATTGCTTCTAGTAAGCTGTTATCACTATTGTGATAGTTTTTACAATTGAAAGAATAGTAATGAAATTTTTGGTTCGTGAAAACTTCGTGCAAGAGTGTAAGTGAGAGAACCCAAAAATTCTTCAATGACTCCTTTAAATAGATTTGCAAGAAAAGATCCGTTAGAGACATCTTGTGCTATTTTTGGTTGTTTGTTGAATACCATTAAAACCTTCCAAAAATAAGGATCTCTGTCTTCATCCGAAATTTTGATTCTTTAATAAATGTGTCTGATCTGAGAATCATAACATGTAGTCCATGTATCAGAGTATTTGATTAGCAGTTGATCTTAGCGTATTTATATCTGATATCTTCTAAGTTCTTTTTCTAGATCTTCTCATAGAAGTTTTTTCGCTTTTGTATAGAAGATGCTTGACTTATGATTTTCTTCTTCTTTTCAAGAACTTCTGATTCTGCACAATTAGACAATAACATTTTTAGGTATCATATTTTGTTCTTAAAGTATTTCTTATCATCAAAACTAATTAGAGAGGTAGAATCAAAATCTTGTTCTAACAATCTCCCCTTTTTTATGATGACAAAACATTATATTTTGTAGACTTAATTAAGAACAAAAGATTAAAACGTAATAGAAAAATCCCTTTGAGATGTTGAGATGATCCTTCAGAATTTTCTATAAGAAGTTCTCAAAGTCGAATCTCCCCCTGAGTTAAAGACTTGTTTTGTTCTTAAGCATAAAAAAAATATCAGAGTTTTAATGTTTGAGGCTTAGTCTTGGTGAGCTGTTATGAATCAAAATAATTTACGTTCTCCCTGTTTTTGTCATTATTCAAAAAGTATATAATCAGAAAAAGATCAGACAAAATTAAACAAAAGAAACTTTTTCATTAAGCATGAGCACATCAAGAAAAAAAACATAGAACAGAAACACAAAAGAAACATGATCTAAGGTTGAGGATTAAGTTTTGTGAACAACGCTTCCAGAGGATTCTTGATCTGAGAAGTTGATTCCACCTGTTGTCCAATCATGTTCTTGAGTTCAGAGTTTGTCTTATCTTGCTTGTCCAATCTGATTTTCACAGTCTCATTCTCTTTCTTTAGTTCTTCCAGAGTTTTCAAAACCAAAGAAGTTGGAGGAGTTTCTTCAACAGAAGTAGTAGCTTGATCAGAATTTGGAGCAGGAGTTACTTCAGCAAAGGATGACTCAGCAACTACTTTGCCTTTGTCTTCAGCAGAAGGTGCAGCAACAATCTGAAGTTCATAAGATAAGTCCTTTGGAGCAGGTTCAGTCTAGGGTTCAGAGTCCAGAAGATGTTGGGTCTTCGTCTCCAAACAGTTGAGAACTTCTTGCAAATTTTTGCAAAAGTTTTACTAAGCAATATCATAGCAGATATCCTTCATCTTTTTGTACTCAGAGGTAAACCATATTCTGAATGAAGTCCAAAGATAATCTGAAGCTGCATGATCCAGATTTTCTGTGCAAGTAGTCTATCATGTTTCTCATATCTGCTTCAAAAGCTAGTAACAAGTCACCAACATCTGATTTGGTTGGTGTTGGTTTTGGTTTTGGGATTGATATTTTCTTAGTTATGGATGTTAATTTTTGAAGGGCGTCAATGTCAATAATTGTTTTCATAGGATCTTTTAGTTCGTTGGTGGGAGTGAGAGTATCTGGAATAGTGATGAAAGTGGTTGATCTAGGAGGAGTGGATTCATAAGAAGATAGGCATTCTTCTGCTATAGACAGGATATCAAAAATAAGTGTGGGTAAGAACGAGTTCAGAGGATAGTTGATGCCAGGAATTGTTTGAGTGTGGTTAGGTGGTGGTACGTTAGAAGTGTTGGATTGAGAGGTTGTATTGTAGGGTTAAAAGACATCGATGTCAGACAAAACTTGTTGAAGTTCTGAATGAGTTTCAACAAAGGAGGAGGTGTTGAGGTCAAATGATGGAGTTGGGTCAATGGGAATGTCAAAATCGTCTAGAGTTTATGGAGAGTGGTGTTCAGATTGAGAAGTTTGAGAGGGAATGGTTTCATGTTGAGTGATTTCAGGTTGGATAATTTCTGGTTGTGGAATTTCAGATGCTTAAGGTGTTTCTAATGGTTGTGGAATATCTGATGAGGGTGGAATTTCTGGTTGAGGATTAACAAGATTTGGAAAATCAGAAGATGGGGCTTCAAAAGTGTTTGGGTTTGAGGAAACAGGAAAATCAGAGGGAGGGTTTTCAGAAGCAAGAGTTTCTGGAGGAGGATCATATGTTGATGTTATCACTGATTCAATAACAGAGACAAAAGTTGAAGGATTACCTTTCTTTTTGGCAACCTTTGTTGACTTCTGAGAGGTTCCCTCAGAGGCTTTTCTTTTCTTGGATTTCTTTAAAGAAACTTCTAGAGCAGGTCTGCATAGTTCTTCTGGATTGAACCCATGGCCAGTTCCATCTTGTTTGCAGGATTACAAATATCTTACTACAACTTCTGGAGGTGTATCAGCAGAAAAGAGGGGAAAATCCTTCAGAGGTATTTTCCTGGTTGTGATAACTTCTTTTGAATGCAGAATGGGGTCTTTCTTGATTGTATCGATGAACTTCATCTTCTTGAGATTCTTTGCATTGAGTGGTCTTCCAGTAGTATCTTCCAGATCTTCTATCTGTTGGGCTTCAACCAAGTGCTCCACCAGCTTATTTTCAGTCAGAATGTCTGAAATAAGCCTTCTAAGTGGAATCCAGACTCTTTTTTGTTTTCTCATATTCCCTTGTTTCTTTGACACTATTCTTCAGATGGTTGAACAAACTGTGAGCAAGGTTGATCTTCTTGTTTGTTGCGGTGAAGTACAATAGAAATTGTTGATTCATGTTGATATAGTTTGGAGAACTGGTTGGTTTTCTGTGGTTGATGCAACCCAAAATGATTTTGGCCCAGATTCTCTGTCGACCCTTCAGATCCTTTATTTTGTTGGAGTGTTTCCCATTTGTAAAGATTTCTTTAGAAACTAGGGTTAGGTTATAACTTTTGTCCATATCGCTGCATTTTATCCCATTGCCATCAAATTCAATAAGCTTTGAAATGAGATCTCCGGTGATGATGATCTTCTTTCCCATCACATAAGAAGTAACTTGAGTATTGGAGGCTGAAGCAAAAATCCAGAATTCCTTAACCAATTTTGGAAAGACTGGACCCATCAGACGATCAAAGTATTTTTCCCAGCCTTGGAAGTTAACTTCTGGAGTAAGATCATAACCATTCTCCTTCATACTTTCAATATCAACAAAAAGTTCACATAGAACTTCTAAATTTTCAATAGGGGTGAGTAGAGTTCTGACTGGTGTTGCATGAAGTTCTTCTGAAGCTTGAGCTGCAGGAGCTTGTTGAGATGAAGAAGATGGTTGCAAATTCTTTGAAGTGGATGTCATTGTTCACAAGAAAAGGGTTTGAATGAAAATGCAAATGCAGAGAGCAAGCGAAAATAGAAACAAGAGAAGAGTGAAGATGAAAGTGAATGGTGAAAAGTGTTTGTGAGGTGAAAATAAACACACATACACACACACACACACACACACACACATATATATATATATATATATATATATATATATATATATATATATATTAGTTACAACGGTAAAAAAAACATAATTAGCAGAGAAATTAAATTGCAAAACAAAATGATTAAACGCATTTAATGAATTCTCACAAGGGAGTGGCGTAAAAGATTTTGAACAGTTACCAATGTGACTAGCCCTCAACTTTGTCTTTTTAGCCGTTTCAATTTCCCAGAATTTGAACACGTATTTTACTTCAGAGGATAGTTGTTCAAGTGTTGAAGTGCATGTTCTATCCTCTATCAGAGTTGGAACATGTAATCAGATTCAGAAGGACACCTGGAGCTTCATTGAAAGATGTTGATGTATTGATCTTCATGTTCTTTCCTTGACACAAAAGTTCTCAGAAGCAAACAGTCAAATCTTATGTAAAACTTCTGATGCAATTTTTCTTCTATTCAGAGGAATTATTGATCAGAAGATAAAAATAGTAATATTCTGAAAGTTAAATAAATAGACTTAAACACAATCATTCTGGACATAATTTCATACTGAGGTTAGTCAGAATGAAATTGAATATATCATCGGGAAGGGCTTTTGTAAAGATGTCAGCCCATTGATGGTATGTATCTATAAATTTTAAGAATAAAATTCCCTTCTGAGTGTAAATGAAATGATGTTTAACTTTTATATGTTTGGCTCTAGAATGTAAAATAGGATTCTTAGAAAGACAGATGGCAAAAGTATTATCACAGAGGATAGGAATGTTACTCTCATATATGTTAAAGTTCTCAAGTTGATTTTTCATCCAGAGCATCTGAGTACTGCATCTAGTTGCTTCAATGTATTCAGCTTCAATAGTTGAGAGTGCAATAGTTGATTGTCTTTTGTTGGACCAAGATATTAGGTTGTCTCCCAGAAATTGGCAACTTCTAGAAGTACTTTTTCTTTTTGTTCTATCTCCAGCAAAATCAGCATCGAAGTACCCTACAAGTTTATATTCTATGGACTTTCTGTAGCAAAGGCCAAGGTTAGTAGTACCTTTTAAATACCTAAAGGTTCTCTTAACAACTGTTAAGTGAGTTTCTCTAGGATTTGGTTGGAATCTAGCACATAGAAAAATGTTGTACATAATATATGGTCTTGAGGCAGTTAAGTAAAGGAGAGAGCCTATCATACCTTTGTAGATCTTCTGATCTACATTCTTACTTACCTTTTCCTTCTCCATAATACACGTGGGATGCATTGGAGTTTTGGAAATTTTACTTTCTAACATGTCAAACGTCTTCAGAAGTTCTTTGACGTATTTTCTTTGATGAATGTAAGTTCCTTCTGATGTTTGATTAATTTGGATTCCTAGAAAGAACTTCAATTCTCCCATCAGACTCATTTCAAACTCTGTCTGCATAGACTTAGCAAATTCCTTGCCCAAAGAGCTTTTAGTAGATCCAAAAATTATATCGTCTACATAAATTTGAAAAATAAGAATATCATTTTTAAATGTTTTACAAAAAAGAGTTGTGTCCACTTTCCCTCTGGTAAAATTATTTTCTAAAAGAAAATTGCTTAATCTTTCATACCAAGCTATGAGAGCTTGTTTCTGACCATATAAAGACTTTTTAAGTTTATAAACATGTTCTAGATATTTATTGTTTTCAAAACCAGGGGGTTGATGCACCTAAACTTCTTCATCAATATAACCATTTAAAAATGCACTCTTGACATCCTTCTAATATAGAGTGATGTCAGGATTTACTGCAAAAGAAATTAAAAGTATGATAGATTCTAACCTTGCGACTGGTGCAAAGGTTTATGTATAGTTTATCCCTTTTTGTTGACTATAACCTTGTGCGACCAGCCGTGCTTTGTTTCTGAAAACTGCACCTTGTTCATTGAGTTTATTTCTGAACACCCATTTTGTTCCAATGATGTTGAATCCTCTGGGTTTAGGAACTAGATCCCATACTTCATTTCTGGTGAATTGATTTAGTTCTTCTTGCATTGCAAGTATCCAATCATTTTCCTAATAGAGCTTCATCAACAGAGGTTGGTTCGATTAGTGAAACTAATCCCATTAGTGATTCTTCGGAGTTTCTGAATGAAGATCTTGTTCTGATTGGATCATCTTTCTTTCCCAGGATTTTATCTTCTGGATGATTCAACGTGCTTCTGGATTGTTTCTTCTGAATGGGTTCTTCAGAAATTGTTGGTATTGTTGTATTATCCTTCCTAGTAGATGGTTGTTCATCAGATGTTCTGGTTTTAGTGATTTAAACTTCTATATATGCAAGAGATTCATTCAGCTTTGGTTTTTCAGAACCAAGCTTATCATCAAATCTGACATAGATAGATTCTTTCACAATTCGTGTTTCTGTATTGTATACTCTGTATCCTTTCGAACATTCATAATATCCTAACATGAAACATTTTTGTGCCTTAGAATCAAACTTGTTTAGAGGATCATTAGTATTCAGAATAAAGCAAGTGCATCCAAAAGGATGAAAGTAAGAAATGTTGGGCTTTCTATTCTTCCACAATTCATAAGGAGTCTTCTCAAGAATAGGTCTTATAGAGATTTTATTATGAATATAACACGTTGTATTTACTACTTCTTCCCAAAAGTGTTTAGCCATGTTAGTCTCATTGATCATGGTCCTGGCTATCTCTTGCAATGTTCTGTTCTTACATTCTACAACTCCATTTTGTTGTGGAGTTCTAGGGTAAGAGAAATTGTGAGAGATGCCATTTTCGTTAAAAAATAGTTTTCTGACTTTGACAATTCTAAACTCTTTTTCATTTTGAACTTGTTTACAGAATTTAGAAAATACAAAGATTGACTCATTCTTGTGTCTAAGAAACTTTACCCATGTCAATCTGTTATAGTCATCTACGATCACTAATCCATACTTCTTATCACTGATTGAGGCAGTTTTAATTGGTCCAAACAAATCAATATGCAAAAGTTCTAATGGTATAGAGGAAGAAACAACATTCTTAGATTTAAAATCACGTTTAGCAAATTTTCCTTTCTGACATGCTTCACACAGAGCATCTGAGTTAAACTTCAAATTTGGAAGTCCTCTGACCAGATTGAGTTTGATACTCTGAGATAATCTTCTCATATTAATATGTCCCAATCTTCTGTGCCATACCTATTGCTCATTGTCCATGGACATAAGACATTTTCATTCTAACTTTTTAGTTCAGAAAGTTTTATTTTATATATGTTGTTCTTTCTCTTCCCACTAAAGAGGATTGATCCATCTTTCTGACTAACAGCTTTACATAACTTTTGATTAAAGATTATATCATAATTGTTATCACTTAATTAACTTATTGATAACAAGTTATGCATTAATCCTTCTACCAATAGAACATTAGAGATAGAGGGAAGAGTACCATTAACAATAGTTCTAGAGCTAATGATTTTTCCTTTCTGATTGCCTCCAAAACCTAGGTAGCCTCCAACTTTAAGTTCAAGACTTTGGAACATATGATTTCTTCCCGTCATGTGTTGCGAGCATCTAGAGTCCAGGTACCAAAATTGGTGTTTCAATCTTGCTATTAAAGACATCTGCAACATACACAATTTTTTTTGGGTACCCATATCTTTATGGCTCCTTGTTTGTTAGAACGTACAAACTTCTGATTGAGCTTGAAATTATCATCAGAACTTGTAGAACAAGATGACTCACTAGTATACTTCAGATCATGATTATGACCATAAGTGAAATGAGAACTTAAAGGTGTGTTGGTTTTTATAATCATGTCATCAACCTATTTATTTTTTAGTGGTGCTTCTCCTGTAGGTTTTACATATCCTATGCCTCTTCTACCATTTCTGCTAACTCCATAAATCATTGAGGCAATTTTGCTTCTATCTATGTTTTTAGCTAGAAATATTTGAAAGTTGTAGTCATATTGCTTTATGATACTATCAGAACTAGATGAAACTTCTGATTCAGATTCTTTCTGAGCTTTAAGTTTTTCAAAAGAGATTTCTAGTTTTAAAAAAATTCTTTTAGCTCAGAGTTTTCTGCTTTCATTTTCCAGTTTCCTCTGATTCAGATACTAGACCTTGTTTCAGGTTTTTGTATTTGAATTGAAGATTCTGATATTTTTCAAGGATTTCTGAGAGGCTATCTTCTAATTGAGTTCTAGTGAGTTTATAAAATGCCGCTTATGTTTCAGAATTTGATTCTGATTTTGATGAGTTGACATCATCAGATATTTTTTTCCATTAACGCAATGTTAGCATGTTCATCTTCTGATTCTGATTCAGCTTCAAAAGATTCTGAGTCATCCCATGTGGCCATGATACTTTTCTTCTTCTCTCTATTGAATTTCTTTATGGGCTTATCTTTTTAAAGTTTTGGACAGTCACTCTTGTAATGTCCTATTTCCCTGCATTAA
The DNA here is from genome assembly GCA_963966055.1 of Lathyrus aphaca. Classification (NCBI taxonomy): domain Eukaryota; kingdom Viridiplantae; phylum Streptophyta; class Magnoliopsida; order Fabales; family Fabaceae; genus Lathyrus; species Lathyrus aphaca. The sequence goes on from OZ014519.1 coordinate 72,955,740, forward strand.
TAGGATATAACTTCTTTTCTTTTGGACTTCTTGTATCCAGAGGATGCTTCATAATAATTACTTGATCTTCTGGGATTCCTGAATTTCTTCTGACAATGCTTCCAGAGTTGTTGAACTCTTTTGGAGAGAAGTGATAGTTTGTCTTCTTCTGATGGGCCTCCAAAGCTTTCTTCTTCTTCCTGAAAAGCTTTAGATTCAGATTTGTTAGATTTAAGAGCAACGAACTTACCTTTCTTCTGAGGTTCATCTTCTTCAAGTTCTATCTCGTGACTTCTCGGGGAGCAGATCAGTTCTTCAAGAGATATATCATTCAGATTCTTTGATAACTTGAGAGAAGTGACCATGGGTCTCCAAGCCTTTGGCAAGCTTCTGATGATCTTTTTCACATGATCTTCTATTGAGTAGCCTTTGTCCAGAACTTCAATCCAGTTCCCATAATTTGATACCTTGATAACATTTTCTCATTCATTTCATCTTCTTCCATCTTGAATGCCTCATACTTCTGGATAAGTGCCAGAGCTTTGGTCTCCTTGACTTGAGTGTTGACTTCATGTCATCCTTAGGGAATCAAACATGTGTTTGGATGATTCTCTATTTGTGATCTTTTCATACTATGTGTATGAGATAACACTTAGAAGTATAGTTTTGGCTTTGTGATGATTTCTGAATTCTTTCTTCTGTTGAGCTGTCATGTTCTTTCTTTCGATTTTCTGACCATCTGCTCTAACAGGATGAATGTAGCCATCAGTCACCATGTCCTAGATATCTCCGTCCAGAGCCAGAAAGAAACTTTCCAGAACATCCTTCCAGTAATCAAATTTGTCTCCATTGAATACAGGTGGTTTGCCATTAATTTTATCGTTCTGATAATCATTGTTGTTGTTAACTAGTTCTACCATTGTGTTTTACTTCTGGATCTTTTTCTGACACAGTTAAGTTCTTTACTCAGAACCAGTCGCTCTGATGCCAATTGAAGGAGGAAAAACACAAGGAAGGGGGGTTGGAATTGGCTTTTTGAAAAAATAAAGGCAAACAACACTTTGATTTATCATGGTTCATTTGAACTCAAACTACATCCAATCTATCCGCCAAGGTGATTTCGCCTCTCTCAACGAGGTCTTAATCCACTATTCAAAATTGAGTACAACATTAAGACCTACTGTCAAAGTCTTCTTGAGTCTACTGACTAAACTTAGTCACTCAAGGAATAATTCAATGATAAAATATAAAATGTAACAAAGGATTGCTTCTAGTAAGTTGTTATCACTATTGTGATAGTTTTTACAATTGAAAGAATAATAATGAAATTTTTGGTTCGTGAAAACTTTGTGCAAGAGTGTAAGTGAGAGAACCCAAAAATTCTTCAATGAATTCTTTAAATAGATTTGCAAGAAAAGATCCATTGGAGACATCTTGTGCTATTTTTGATTGTTTGTTGAATACCATTAAAACCTTCCAATAATAAGGATCGTTGTCTTCAGTCGAAATTCTGATTCTTTAATAAATGCGTCTGATTCTGAGAATCAGAACTTGTAGTCCATGTATCAGAGCATTTGATTAGCAGTTGATCTTAGCATATTTATGTCTGAGATCTTCTAAGTTCTTTTGCTAGATCTTCTCATAGAAGCTTCTTCGCTTTTGTAAAGAAGATGCTTGACTTAGATTTTTCTTCTTCTTTTCAAGAACTTCTTATTTTGCACAATTAGACAATTACATTTTTAGGTATCATATTTTGTTCTTAAAGTATTTGTTATCATCAAAACTAATTAGAGAGGTAGAATCAAAATCTTGTTCTAACAAGGAATACGATGATGAAGAAGATGAACAAAACCACACTTTTGATAACAATCAAAATGGTGAGGAAATACAAACATCATCCTCTCAAGATCCTCCTAGAAGCTGGAAAATAATTAAATATCATCCTCAAACTCAAGTAATAGGAAATCTCTCTGACGGAGACAGAACAAGACAACCGTTAAAAGAAGATTCAAAAACATGACCATTATCTCCCAATTGAGCCAAAATAATTAGATGAGATTGGGGAGAAATTAAAATTGAAGATGATTTCATCTTCAAGGCTCGGTGTAAGAAACACATCTAAAGGAGGTACATGTTATTTATATCAAATTTATTTAAGAGAATTTATCTCAAAAATAGCATCTCTTTCTCCATGGTATTATTTGAATTTCCTATTTCTTTTTTGCATGATGATAAAAAGGGGAGAATAATTAATGGAGAGTGTCGCTCCCTGGACTTTCGTCCCGGTGCAAACGCGAACGGTCGGCGATGTTGAAGGTTGAGGTTGAATAGAGTCGTCAGCTAGGCATTTTTATCCCGAAGGAAAGGTAATGCTGCATAAACATGGAAGGGTATGGATAAGACGGTTGCGATCCAGAGAAACTGAGAAAGGGGGTTGGTTACGACCTGGGAAGGTGTTAGCACCCAGATCGTTCGTCGTACTCGACGGGATCCACGCTTACTTGATTGTGTTTAAAAGGGGATAGTGTATGTGCTGACTGTGTATGAAAATCTAGGAATGAATGTACAGAGTGTCAATGCAAAAAGAGAGTGAGATGCTCAAGACTGAGGCTAAGGAAAGAGAAACTGGGAGGAGGAGAGGGGGAAGACAAAGAGACTTTTTCTCGATAACTGTTAAGTTATGCCTACGTATCTTCTCGTGCAATGAGGAAGTCAGAACACCGTAGTTAGACTCATAGAGACTTAGATGATTTGTTGTGAACTGCTTACTTGTCTATGCTCAAGTGTGTGACTCGTCTGGCTCGAGTGCTAACTGTCTTGCATTAGACGAAAGAAGCGAGTTCTCGTTTTCAGAGTGAGTGTGATGAGAAAAGAATCCTGGAGGAGACGTTTATTTTTTGTTTTTGTGTTTTTAGTTTTTTTATAGTTTTTGGTGTTTTGTGTAAGATAATGAGCTTAAGCCTAAATAAAGGGTTGTAAACTCATTATATCCTCCCTGATTAGGGATAATGAGCCTACTTAAGCATGAGATGAAGATCTCAACTTAATTACCATGATGATATATGATTAAGATCATTAACCTACTTTGGTAATTATTAAGTGTTTTTGGATTTTTGTTTAGTGTTAAGTAATGAGTTTAATCTCTAATCAGGGATTAGTGAACTCATTACACCATCCTAAGAGAAGGATGATAGATGAGAACACTTAAGTTGAGGAAGACTCCTCAACTTAATCCATGGTTAGGGATTAAATTCATTATATAACAAGCCTTTATTAAGTGGATTTTAATTAAAGGGTGAGATTAAGAAGTGTTTTTTATGTTTGTAAGACTAGCTTGAGGGGGACTTGTCCATTAAACACTAGGGTTAGTCCCTCTTAACCAAGAGGAAGAGATGTAACCCTAATATAAGGCCCAAGTTACAAGCTTAAGTCTTAATGATTATTAGGTGTTTTGATTAGAAGGTGTAAACAAATTAAAGGTTTAACACTAAGGGTTAAAGTTATACACTCCATCCTAAGATAAGGATGCAGGCATAACCCTAATTCAAAGTCCTAAAGCTTTAAGTGTTTAGCCTTGATTATGAGATGACAAGAGAGACTCAAGGAGACTCAAAGGCAAAAGACTAGGGGAGACTATATACAACCCTAAAGTTATCATGCTTTGTTGTTCCTATGGTTTGTGAGGCTTAAAGAGAAGATCTTCAGATGGCCACCAAGGAAGGAGAAGTAGATGAAAAGAAAAGAGAAAGAGAATAGGTTACTTACTTCCTGAAGAAGTTAAGTAACCTACAAGAAAGAGACAGGAGCAAGAGAGAGCACAAGTAAAGCAGGTTAACTTTAAAGACAAACAAAGAATGCATATGAAGAGATAAGAAGAAGGTAGGATGTGGAGGAAAATCCATATCCCAAACAACTTACCATGAGCCCCTGAAAGGTTAGTGTGAATGCATAAGATGCAAAGCAAAAGGAAATAAAGAAAATGAAGGTGAAAAGACCAAGACCAGAAGTGAATATGCTATGCAAATGTGCTATGAAATGATGCAAATACATGTGAGATGCTTATGAATGTTCATACAAGGGATGAGATGCAAAACAAGGCATGTTAGAAGCTTAGAAAAATGCATGAACATACATGAAATGCAATGAATGCAAAGCATACCGAATGAATGAATAAATGATCAAGCAATGTTCTTACATGTCCTAAGATGTCTAAGATGACATACAAATGCATGGAATGTCATGGCCAGTTCACATGATGAAGGCATACAAAGATGAATGCAAATGAACATAGAAAATTAGGGTTTTATGAATGTATGAGATGCACATGGTCACAACAGAAGCATACATCATGATAAAAATTTTAAAATGAACCCAAACAAACCCTAAACACATACAAGATCACTCCCCAAAGATGGAGGTCAGAATCTAAACCTAAAGGAAGTTATGAATTTCCTAAGTTAGCTTGGGTTTTTGGGTACTTCAAAAGGCAAAATGCAAAAAAAATTGGAAATGCAATGCAAAATTATGAGTTAAATAACCTAGATATTAGATGCAAAGTATGAAACAATGCAAAAAGAACCAAATGCAAACTCATCATGGTTGATCAGAAATGATTTTTCTAAGTTAGGGTTAGAAAAATATGAATTTTAGAAACCCTAATTCAAAATAAATTGTGAAAACATGATCAAACCTAAAAAGAAATTTGTGTGATGAGTTTGTAAATTGTTCTAAATGTATGTGAATGCTTCATGAATTTTTTGTGATTTTTAGATACCGAAATGTATTTTTAATTAATTAAAATGAATTAATTAATTAAATAAAACATTTAAATGATTTAAAAATACATTTTTAATGCAAAAATTAAAAATAAAAATGTTTTTGAGTTTTGAAAAATATTTGAAATGAAAATGCAGAAAATGATGATTTTAGAAATATTTTTGCTATTTTTAATAAATGTAAGAAAATAAATGAAATAAAATAAAAAAGAAAATAAAAAGTATGCAAAAGGAGAGGTCAGGATTGAAAGTTGAAGGGATCAAAGGCCCAGATGCAAAGTCCACGTGACTTGAGGTAATCAGATCTGATGGTTAGGGTTTAAAAATAGGATTGGCGCGTGATCCTAAGGCTGATATTGTATCTGACTAATTAATCCAATTAACTTAATGAATTAGGTTTTAGGGTTTAATGACTCAATCTAGACCACATGTGTGCTTAATTAATCACTCATCCAAGGGCTGACATTTAAACTGGTATTTAAAACAGGATTAGGGCTAAGCACTTTCAGGACCGGAGATGAGCTCCGGTCGTCTTCTCCGGCGTGTTCCTCACCCCATCTCTCTCTACAAGCCATGAAAACATCCCTAAATCTCCAGAATCAATCCTCTAACATCATAGAACAAGAATCAAACAACAAAAACAATTTATTTTGCATGAATAGCATGAATCGAACAAGAACATTTTTAGGTCAAAAATTTCAGAGCAAGCATACATCCTTATTTCTCAACCATTTTCAAAAGTAAGCATATCATGATGATCAGGAGAGCACATAGAATCAATTTGTAACTTAAAATGAGGGTTCTGGAAAAATGTTTTGAATGAGCTACCTGAGCTGGAGCTTTGTCACTTTGAGCTTTTTGGCCTCTTTCTTTGTGCTAATCCACTCCACTTGATCCCCTGAAGCTTATGGAAGGCTTGAATGAAGTTTAAATGGCTTGGTTTGGAAGATTCAGTTCTGATAGTGTAGGAATCATGTTTTGGTTATGGGGGTTTTCAGGCTATTGCAAGTGGTGCTTTGTGTTCTATGGATGGTTTTAAGTTGATTGGTGAAGAAAGAAATGAGGTTTGATGGTTGTGTAGTGAGATTCAAAGAGCTCAAGTTTTTGAGGATTTTTGGCAATCTGCTTGTGTGTGTGGTTTCAGGTTTGTGTGTTATGTTCTTTGTGCTCCTTAGGGTTAGTATAAGTCATTGTGATTGACCAGAGAGTTATTGTGGCACAGGATGATTGGTATGGTGTGTTTTGCAAAAAGTTAAAGTTTGTGTCATGGAGAGCATGGTTGTGGTCAGAGGTGATCTAAAGGATGGATTTTCCTCAGCTGAGTTTGTGGAGGACCATTAGATCAGATTTTGTGAGCTGTAACACTTGATGCAAGAGTTTGAACATGTTTTGCACTTTTGCCTCTTTGAAAATTTTGAATGAAAAGTCCATGAATTCTTGTGATCCAAGGCATAAATTTGGTCAAGGTAAGTTATGTGATGTTGTTATGATGCTTAGAGATGCATTAGAGGTCATTAGAATGCCTAGAAATCAAAATTGCAAAATTCCCTCTTTGGCATGAACTTGAAATTTATAAGATTTTTGCCAACTTTGAAACACCATAACTTGAGTTCTAAGATGAATCAAGAGGAGTTATTGTACTTTTTTAAAATGGGAAGATCCAATCTACAACTTTCATGTTTAAATATTTTTCATTTGAAGCCTTTTTGATCAAGAAAGAGTAGTTTGAAAGTCTTTCCCAAAATGGAATGTTTTTATTACAAGTCATGTCCAAAAATGGAAAGTTTGCAAATGGCTCAAAATTCTTCAATCTTGTGAACTTATAACAACTTCTAAGATCAAATAAAGATCATAGAAACTCAAAATGATGGAGATGATCCTTTGGTACCATTGGTGGTGGCCTCATATGCCCTGATTCTGACTTTTCTTGCACAATAAGTTACTAGTTGATCAGATGACTTCCACAATGAATTTCTTCATCAAATTTGGTACACATGCTTCTTATAACATATTAAGACCAATGGAATCATGAATGACCAAAAAATTTAAGATTAAGGGCCTCAAACCCAAAACCCTAAGTTTAGGTCATCTGTGTAGGAACTGCTTAGTCTGCTTGAACACCTTTGCAATGCTTTGTGACATTTTGACTTTTAAGAACCCTGGGGAGCATATTATGATCATAGAACACACATGGACCTTCTTGAAAAGCTTCAAGGCCTTTGAGATAGCTCATATCACTTCTTTGGATTCTCGTGATCATAAACCCTAATGGTGCAACTTATGCAGTGAAACAAATATGCAATGTGAGATGATATGCTTATGCAAATGCAATATGAAAGATCATAAGCCATGGTGTGAGAAAACGTGAGGGAATATTTGGGGTGTTTACAGCTGCCCCTATTCAAGCATGAGTTAGTTGTGCAGGGTGTAAGCGCATGGCTTAACAGACAAACAAGATAACTTGTGGTTGAATACCAAGACAGTCCGAAATTTGCACTCTTTATTAAAAGAAGAAAACGGATATAAATTCTAACAGACAGTATAGACTGAATATCAAATGATAATGATGAAGGACGATTATTGAGCAGAGGATGACTGCTGGGGATGAAAAACGGTAAGTAAAGCAATGATGGGGACGACCATCATGCTGGGAAATAAAGAGACCGCGACGGGGACGACCATCGGGTAAACTGATGAAGGACGATCATCAGGATAAAGGTAAAGACCACGACGGGAACGACCATCGGGTAAAGAAATAAAACTCTCTGGGGATTAAAGAAATGAGGAAAGCACTGACGGGGACGGCCATCAGGTTAAAGCGTAAATAAATCGTGACGGGGACGGCCATCGGGTAAAAGAATAAATGAAATAAATGATGAGGGACGGTCATAAAAAGGTGAAGGAAGATCACCTAGCAGGGGATGGCTGCTGAAAATATCACGACATAGGACGAATAACAGATAGAAAAGATCAACGATGGGGATGGCCATCGGATAAGCATGATGAAGGACGATCATCAAGAGGTGAAGGACGATCACCTAGCAGGGTACGACTGCTCTGTTGGGGATTATCTCGACATAGGACAAATGTCAGATAACAAAGATCAACGATGGGGACGACCATCGGATAAATGATGAGGGACGGTCATCATAAGGTGAATGACGATCACCTAGCAAGGGACGACTGCTAAAAAGATATCGCAACATATGAAGAATGCCGGATAGAAAGTTCCAACAATGGGGATTCCACTAGGAGAAAGGATGGGGGACGGTCATCCAAAGGTGAAGGACGATCACCTGGCAGGGGACGGCTGCCGAAAATATCACGAATGGATAGAAAAGTTGTTTTGTTGGTGACTTGCTGGGGAATGGTAAACACGGACGAGTGCTTACACTTTAAAATAAACGGTATAAGTGTTTGACAGTGTGTATAGACTAAAGATGCGGACGAGCATCCTTAGAACCACGATACAGATGAGTATCGATAAAAACAAAAGTTGACACGTGTTTAAGGATGATGATACAGACGAGTATCACTCAGTTAAGCAAGGAACACGGACGAGTGTTGATCTGCTGAGGAGATGATACATACAAGATATAGACGAGTATCAGAGGATTGTGTATAAGTATGTACAAGTGTTTGACCTGCTGGGGAAATATGTGCAAGACATGGACGAGTGTCAAAAAGATTGAGCAAGGGACACAGACGGGTGTTTGACTTGCTGGGGAAGTATGACACGTGCGAGTGTCAAAAAGAATATGTACAAGTATGAACAAGTATTTGCATTGAGAGTGCAAAAAGTATTTTGGCTTTGTCTGCGGGGGATAAGTTTTGTATATTGTTGGTGAAGTGATTCTGATGTTTGCAGGTGATTGGCTCGAACCTGGCTTATGATCATGCAAATGTTTGATTTTTGCCGTAATGCTCTGTATTAGATGGAATGCTACGCCTATTTTGGGAAAAATGATGTGAATGCTATGATTAAGCAAAATGAGAGAACCGATCCGAGATCCGGATCCTGCGGGGAGAAAGATCTTTGGGCGATCTGTCTGGAGGGAGAACTCCGCTGGGGAAAGAGATCATTGGCTGATTTGTGGGAAGAGAGGATCACCGAACGATCTTCCTAGGGAAATCTGTGGGGATCTCGGCTGGGGAAGCTTATGTTTGAAGAGACTCATGTTGGGGATGAGGAGGCTTCGGCAACTCCGATGGGGAGGAACTGGCAACTCTGATAGGGAACATAAAGTCCTGGCGACTAGCTGAGGAAAAGGATAACTCTAGCAACTTGCTGGGGAACAACAGTTCAAACATTGCTCGGGAGATCCTGTTTGGGGAGAAGAGAACTTCTGGGAAGTAATCTGTTGTAACTCCTTCGTCCAAGCGACACGCTGGGGATTTAATGAGTTTCTCGAAGGATCCTCTGAGGGGATGACAGCTTCGTGGGGGAAAACTCCTGTCAAGTAACCCTGTTGATAAGGTGATTGCTGACTTGGCTGGGGATATGAGGCTTGATATACCCCATGTTGTGAGATTGTCTGTCTTGAGTACCTGTAACCTGTTAAAAAGAAGCGCACAAGTGTCCCAAGGTATCCTCAACCGGATTCCGTCATAGGAGTTACATTTGCTTAAGAGTGCATATTTCCTGCAAGCATATATTGAAAATGGCTTATATGCTTTCATGCAAGTGTTGTATTATGAACTTTGGACATTTTGCAAATGAAAAAAAAATGTACAAAACAAAGTGTGACTGAATATTCTGATTTTATTGATTTGTGTGCCCTGAATGGGCAAGTACAGTGAAGTAGCGAATCCCTGAAAGGAGGAAATTGCTGTAAATTGAGAAAATAAAGGTGTTGGCAATGTTGAAGTTGACGCTCCAATGAGCTTCCTTTGCTATGACCTGTATGACCTTGACGTGCTTATTATCTTGCTTTATGAAGAAGGTTGATTCCGACTGACGCTTTATCCTTTCAAAGCTTGCCATGTTGTGAGTGATACAAACGAATTCAGAATGCAGTTGTTCGCCTTTTCCCCGATTTTGCGTGGATCGCCCTTTCGGGTTTTCAATCCACCGAGATACCCATTTTTGCCTGAGCTGTCCGATGTGGCTTTTCAACTCAGCGGGTGTACACATTTTTTTAAATAATTTTTCCCTTATTTTTGCTCGAGTCTTTTATTCTGTTTTTGACTCGCCGGGATGCCCTATTTTTTCCTGGGCTTACATTCTGTTTTTATGTTCAACGGGTCTTTTATGTGAAGTATTTTTTAACTGCATCTGAATTCATAGGAGATAAGAAATCCTCTCCATCCATAGTAGTGAGCATCAGTGCCCCACCAGAGAAAACTTTATTTACTATGAATGGGCCTTCGTAGTTTGGCGTCTATTTGCCCCTGTGGTTTGTATGAGGAGGAATAAGTATTTTCAGAACAAGCTCTCCCACTTGGTATTCCCGAGGTCTGACTTTCTGATCGAAGGCTTTCTTCATTCGCTTTTGATATAACTTCCCATGACAGATGGCTGCTAATCTCTTTTCTTCAATCAAACTCAATTGATTATATCGAGATCGGACCCATTCTACTTCATCTAGTTTCACATTCATCATTACCCGTAAGGAGGGTAGTTCAACTTCAATAGGTGGGACAACTTTCATACCATACACAAGTTGATAAGGTGTTACCCCAGTAGATGTTCTGATAGAGGTTTGGTACCCATGCAAGGCAAATGGTATCATTTCGTACCAGTCTTTGTAGGTGACTACCATCTTTTGCACAATCTTCTTAATATTCTTGTTAGCGGCCTCAACAGCGCCATTCATCTTTGGCCTGTAAGGAGAAGAGTTGTGATGTTGAATTTTGAAGTCCCGGCAAAGTTCTGCCATCATCTTGTTGTTAAGGTTCGAACCATTATCAGTAATGATTCGCTCGGGAACTCCATATCGACAGATGATATTCCTTTTCAGAAATCGAGCTACCACTTGCCTGGTGACATTTGCATACGAAGTTGCTTCAACCCATTTGGTGAAGTAATTAATGGCTACCAGGATGAATCTGTGACCATTTGAAGCAATCGGTTCAATCTTTCCAATCATATCAATGCCCTACATGGCGAAGGGCCAAGGTGAAAACATTACATTCAAAGGATTCGGAGGCACATGCACTTTATCTGCATAGATCTGGCATTTGTGGCATTTTCTGGTGTAGGCGCAACAGTCTGCATCCATTGTGATCCTGTAGTAACCTGATCTTAATAACTTCTTTGCCATTGCCTGTCCTCCGGCATGGGTACCGAAAGAACCTTCAAGTACTTCGTGCATCAGTAGGTTTGCTTCCTTCTTGTCAACACATTTAAGCAAGACCATGTCGAAGTTTCACTTGTACAAAGAACCATCAGTATTGAGGAAGAAACTGTCGGCTAGCCTTCTTAATGTCTTCTTATCGTTTGACGATGCCCCAGGTGGGTATGTCTGAGTTTCCAAGAAGCATTTGATGTCATGGTACCAAGGCTTGTTATCAGTGACAGTGTCCACAGAGAATACATATGTTGGTCTATCCAGTCTGGGTACCAAAATCCGAGGTACATAATTGGCGACCTGTACTTTGATCATGGATGAAATGGTAGCCCAAGCGTCTGTAAACTGATTCTCATCTCGAGGGATGTATTCAAGCTTAACTGTTGTGAAGAAGGTCAACAATCTCCTCGTATAGTCACGGTAGGGAATCAGATGCTCCTGATGAGTGTACCACTTGTCGTTGGTCTGGTTGATTACCAAAGCTGACTCTCCGAATACATTCAAGGTTTTGATCCTGAGGTCAATGGCTTCCTCAAGACCCATGATACAAGCTTCGTATTCTGCTTCATTGTTAGTGCACGCAAAGGTGAGCCTCACTGAGAAAGGCAGATGGACTCCTTTGGGTGTAATAAGCACTGCACCAACCCCACGACCGTTGCAATTAACTACCCCATCAAACATCATAGTCCATGCTTCTTCTGGGTCAGGCCCTTCAGTGTGAATAGGCTCTTCACAATCTTTTTCTTTTAAGAACATGATGTCTTCATCAGGGAAGTAAAATCTCATAGGCTGGTAATCATCAATGGGTTGCTCAGCCAGATAGTCAGACAATAGACTGCCCTTGATGGCTTTCTAAGAGGTGTACTAAATGTCATATTCTGTTAGAATCATTTGCCACCTGGCAACCCTTCCGGTAAGTGTTGTCTTCTCAAATATGTACTTGACTGGATCCATCTTTGAGATCAATAAGGTAGTATGAGTCAACATATACTGTCTTAGTCGGCGAGCAGCCCACGCTAAAGCACAACAAGTTTTCTTGAGCAGTGAATAACGTTGTTCACAGTCGATAAACTTTTTGCTTAGGTAGTATATTGCATCCTCTTTTCGACTAGACTCGTCATGTTGGCCCAACACATACCCCATCGACTCTTCTAATACTGTCAGGTACATGATTAGAGGTCTTCCTTCGACTGGAGGCATGATAATTGGAGGTTCTTGCAGATATTCTTTGATCTTGTCAAAAGCTCTCTGACAGTCATCGTTCCACCTGACTATTTTCTCTTTTCTTAACAACTTGAACAAGGGTTCGCAAGTTGCAGTAAGATGAGATATGAACCTTGAGATGTAGTTCAATCTACCTAAGAACCCTCTGTCGCTCCCACCAAATGACACCTGGTCAGAAGGGGTACAGACGCGAACGGTCGGAGAAAGGATGAAATGAAATAGAGTCGCCAGCTAGGCATTTTTATCCCGAAGGAAAGGTAATGCTGCATAAACCTAGAAAGATATGGATAAGACGGTTGCGAACCAGAGAGACTGAGAAAGGGGGTTGGTTACAACCTGGGAAGGTATTAGCACCCAGATTGTCCGTCGTACTCGACGGGATCCACGCTTAAAAGATTTGTGTTTTAAAGGGGTAGTGTCAGTGCAATTTGTGTATCAAAACTGGAAAGAATGCAAGTGTCAGTGTAAGAAAATGTGGAGTGTATAAATGTACAGTGTCAGTGTAAGAAAATGAATGAAGCTCAAGATTATGAGGCTAAGAGAATGATACTGGAAAGAGGGGGAATATACAGAGACTTTTGTTCGATAACTGTTAAGTTATGCCTACGTATCCTCTCGTACAATGAGGAAGTCAGAACATCGTAGTTCGACTCAAAGAGACTGAAAGGTGAATTGACTTGTGAACTGCTTGCTTGTCTATGCTCAAGTGTATGACCTGTCTGGCTCAGGTGCAAACTGTCTTGCATTAGACGGAAGAAGCAAGTTCTCATTTATGAGTGAGTGAGATGAGAAAAGAATCCCGGAGGAGACGATTATTGTTTGTTTTTGTATTTTCAGTCTTTTATTGCTTTTTGGATTTGTCATAAGTTAATGAGCTTAAGCCTAAACCAATGGATTTAGTAAACTCATCACATCTGCCCTCTGATTAGGGGTAATGAGAATGCCTTAAGTGTGACGTCAGCTTCTCACACTTAATCACCATGATGTAGGGTTAAGATCATTAACCTACTTGTGATTATTTAGACGATTTTGTGGTTTTTGTTTAGTGTTAAGTAATGAGATTAAGCCATAATCAAAGATTAAACAGACTCATTACACCATCCTAATAGAAGGATAATAGATGAGAGTGTTTAAGCTGAGGAAAGCTCCTCAACTTAATCCATGATTAGGGATTAACTTCATGACAAAACAAAGTCTTTATTAAGTGGATTTTAATTAATGATAAGATGATGAAGTGAGTTTTAGGGTTTGTAAGACAACTTGAGGGGGACTTGTCCATTAACACTAGGGTTAGTCCTTCTTAACCAATTAAGGAAGAATTAGAACCCTAATGCAAGGCCCAAGTTACAAGCTTGATGTCTTGATGATTATTAAGTGAATTGATTAAAGGATTTAAACACATTAAGGGTTTAACACTTAGGATTAAAGTTATACACTCCATCCTAATAGAAGGATGCAGGCATAAGCTTAATCACAAAGCCTTAAAATCTTTAGGGTTTAGTCCCTGATTATGAGAGAAGAAGAGAAGACTCAATGAGACACAAAGGTAAAATCTAAATGGGGAACTAATCAAAACCCTAATTATTGTCATGCTTGGTTATTCCTAGGGTTTGTGAGGTTTGCAAGAAGGATCTTCAGAGAAACCACCAGGAAGCAGATGAAAGGAGCAAAGAGAAGCAAAACAACTTGCTTCACTTAAGAAGTCAAGTTGCTTGAAGAAAGAAGGTAAGATGAACAAGAATGAGAAAGCTCAATCTAAACACAAGACAAAATGCAGCAATGATGCATAAGAGAGATGAAAAGAGATTGTGAGAAGTGAAGGCAAATTCACTTCTCAAAGTAACTTACCACCTGAAAAGTTAGTGAAAGAAATGCAATGCAAAATGAGATGAAATGACATGATGCAAACCAAAACCAGAAGCATGTGTATGATGTTAATGATGCTAAGAGATGATGCAAACATGAAATAAGGCATGAGAATGATCTTACAAACATATGGATGCAAAAGAAGCATGCTTGGGACCATGAATGTTCATGAAAAGTTATGGAATGCAAATGATATACAATATGTCAAATGAAAGATACAATGATCACACATGATTCTAACATGTCCTAAGATATGTTATGAACCAAATGGATGCACAAAATGTCATGGTAAGTCATGGTATGCAAGCAAATGGAAGATGGATACAAATGAAAGCCCAAATTAGGGTTTATGATCAATACACAAAACAAAATTCAAAACCAGAAGCAAACATCATGACAAAAATTTGAAAATGCACTCAAAGGAACCCTAAACCTATACAAACTCACTGCCCAAAGGAGGGGATCCAACTCTTAACCTAGTGGAAGTTATGAATTTCCTAAGATTGCTAGAGTTTTATGGTACCTTGTCAAGAAAAATGCCAAACAAAAAGGAAATGCAAGATCAATTCATGCCAATTTAATCCTATAAACTACATGCTATACAAGATGCAATGCAAAAAGAACCATTGTCCAACTCTTGAAGGCTAGGCAGAAATGAATTTTTGAAGATTGAATCAAAATAATGCCTTGAAATGAAATTAAATCCATTGAAAATTGTCAAAAGGCATCAAGATCAAAAAAGAAATTTGGTTTGAGAGTTGGACAATGTTTCTAAATGATTTTAAATGTTTCATGAATTTTTTTGTGATTTTTAAATACCTAAAAGTATTTTTAATTAATTAATTCTCATTAATCAATTAAAAATAAACTTTTAAATGATTTAAAAATATTTTTTAATGCAAAAAATAAAAATAAAAATGTTTTTGGTTTCTGAAAATTAATAAAAGGTTTGATAAAAAATTTCAGAATTTTTTAAAGTGTTTTGCTATTTTTTATAAAATGTAGAAAACAAATGAAATAAAATGAAAATAAAATTGAATTTAAACTGAAAATGAGAAAGTCAGCCAATCCAATGGACGAGATTCAAACTGGCAGGGGCGGGAATTGACTACGCGCGCGTTTGGACGGCTCACATTCAAACTTGGCTAACCCTAATTAATTAGCCCTAATTACTTTCAGATGACCGGAACAGTGTTCCGGTCATCTTCTCCGGCAAGGTGTTCATGCTATCTCACTCCCTACGCATCAAAACTCCACTAAAATCTCCAGATTTCATCCTTAAACATCATGGAACCTAAACCCTACCCCAAGATCCATTTATTTTCACTGAATCATAAGAATCAAAGCAAAACTCATTTCACGGGCAAAGTTTCAGAACAAGCATACAACCTCAAAACTCAATCATTTTCAAAAATAAAAGGTTCAGTGAACTCAGGGAAGCATGCAGATCATTTTAGAAACAAGAGATAAGAGTTCTGGAAAAATGAATTTCCATGGCTACCTGAATCGAAGCTTTGGTTTCTGGAACTTTCTGGCTGGCCCTTTGATCCAAAACACCTCTAATGGACCTCCTGAGAAGCTTGCAATACTTGGTTGGAGTTTAAAATGGCTGGTTTGAGAGATTGCTGAAGTTCTGTTCAAAGAGGGGCAGAAATCGTATTTTGCTTATGTGAGGTTCTGGGCTGTTTCAATGGTTGGTTTGTGATCAGCAAGTCATGTGGGGATGTTTTGTGAAGTTTGTTTGTGTGTTTGAAGCTTGTGTGATGAGTTTCGAAGGGTTTTGCAAATGAAGCATAAACTTTGAACTAGGGCTTGGGGTGTGTTTCAGCATGAATGGTTATGTGCTATGGCTTGCTTTTGATTTGTATAAACAAGTGTGATAGGTCAGGGAGTGGGTGCTGGCCTATGTTGATTGGTATGGGCAAGTTGCCAAAATATCAACTTGACTTGTACTTGAGGTATGGGCAATGGTACAACTTGCTTTTTGGCTTGCTTTGGTTCAGCTGAGTTTAGGGAGAACCATGGAATTGTTTATGAGATAAATCAGCAAGTTGATCAAGGTTTGTGTAGTGTTTTGCAAATTTCACAAAGTTTGGCCCCTTTGGAAATTCTTGAGATTCAAGGCATCAAAATGCAATGTTCTTTGGCCCATTCTGATTTTTAGAGGTCATGTGATCATGTTGTGAAGAATTTGTACACATTTGAGGCCTTTAGAACACTTGATCAAACCTTTTTGCAAAATACCTCTTTGGTAGAAAACTTCAAATTATGTGATTTTAACCAACTTTGACAAGCCATAACTTTTGATCCAAAATGAATTAGGTTAAGTTCTTGTACTTTTTGAAAAGGGAATGATCCATTCTACAACTTTCATGACCAAAGTTTTTCCATTTGAAGCATTTTTGAATCAAAAAGCAAGGGTTGAAAAAGTTTCCCAAAATGGCAATTTTCATCATAAGTCAACTTTCCCAAAAAGTCAACTTTGCAAATGGCTTGAAATTCTTCAAATTTGTGAACTTCCAACATCTTCTATGATCAAATAAAGATCATACACAATCAAAATGATGAAGAACACCCTTTGGTTGGGTCATTGGGGGCCTCAGATGCCTTGATTTTGCACTGGCTTGCTCAAAAAGTCAACTCTTGATCAAATGACTTCCTCATGGAATTTCTTCATGAAAATTGATATGCATGATCCCTATACCATATAGAGACCAATAGAAACAAGAATGACCAAAAAATTTGGAGTTGTGGCCTCTGAAACCAAAACCCTAATTCTAGGTCATCTGTGCAATTAAACCTGGCTCTGCTTCCATGCCATTCTCATTTCTTGTGATTCTTTGATATTCTTGACTTTGAGGAGATATAATATGATGCTTGAACATACATGGACCCCTTTGAAGTGATTGATGACCTTTGGAGTGGCTCAAGAAGCTCTTGAATTGCTCAGATCACAAACCCTAGATGCAGATGACTTTGAACCAATGCAATGAATCAAAAATGTGGTATGAGATGCTATGATTGAGCTTATGTATATGAGGGTATCACAAGCCATGGTGTGAATGAGTGAGGGCAAATTTGGGGTGTTTACACCCTCGAACTTCTTTCTCAGTCTTAGGTGCAGGCATTTCCTGAATAATTTTGACTTTATCGGGATCAACCTCAATTCCTTTTTCACTTACAATAAAACCCAGTAGCTTACCAGAACGTACCCCGAATGTGAATTTGTTGGGGTTCAACCTTAACTGATACTTTCTCAGATGCTTGAAAAGTTTCAATAGGTTTACCAAATGCTTTTCCTCTGTTTGGGACTTTGCAATCATGTCATCCACGTAGCACTCAATTTCTTTATGGATCATGTCGTGGAATAATGTTACCATAGCTTGTTGATATGTTGCATCAATGTTCTTCAGACCGAACGACATTACTTTGTAGCAGAACGTGCCCCCTAGTGTGATGAAAGTTGTCTTCTCCATGTCTTCAGGTGACATTTTGATCTGATTGTATCCGGAAAATCCGTCCATGAAAGAAAATACCGAGAATTGAGTTGTGTTATCCACCAATACATCAATGTGAGGTAATGGGAAATCATCTTTCAGGCTTGCTCTGTTCAAATCCCGGTAATCGACACACATACGTACCTTTCCATATTTCTTAGGTACGGGTACAATGTTAGCAACCCAAGGCGGGTAACTAGTTACAGCGAGAAAACCGGCATCCCACTGCTTTTGTACTTCCTCTTTGATTTTCATGGCTATGTCCGGGCGAGTACGACGCAATTTCTGTTTAACTGGCGGACAATCCTCCTTCAATGGCAGCTTGTGCATGACAATATCTGTATTCAAACCCGGCATATCTTGATAGGACCAAGCGAAGACATCGACATACTCTCGCAGCATACTGATAAGTTGTTCTTTCGCTGGAGCTTGCAGACTAGCCCCGGTCTTTACCTTTTTCACATCTTCCTCGGTACCAAGATTGATAGTCTCAATCTGCTCATGATGAGGAGCAATCACCTTTTCCTCTTATCTCAATAACCTGGCCAACTCTTCAGGAAAATCATAGTCTTCATCAACCCCTTCATCTGCTTGATTAATCGGATTTTCGAAGTCATACGAGGTCATATCAGTGTCGTTGTCGGTGCATTCTGGAAGGCTATCTCTGCAAGGGTTGAGAGTTGTTCATTTTAGTGATTGATTATATCTTATTTAGAAAAAATGAATGAAGTTTATTAAGAAAACATTGCCATTTATTATTTTGTGCGAGAAATAAAAATGAAAAGACAGTGGGCGAAAAGATTGTTTGCAAAAGATGTCCATTGTTCATTAATTTCAATTTGCACAAAATACATATATGGCCCTATCACAAAATGAGTCCTGACACCTTGGGCAAGATGCAGGACTTGATGCATGCTTAAACAGGAAATAATAATTACTCTGTAGCAGTATCCCTTATAATTTCCTGGGAATACCAGTTGAGGACTTGTCGGCCCGAGACTCTTGGACGGATCCAGTTTTCCAGGTTGCAGTCGCTTTCAGCCTCGTCTTCCACGTTGTTAACAGCATCCGGGGTCAACATTCCCCCACTCACAAATTTGGGAGCTTCAGCAGCCTCCTCTTGGACCTGTCGGGATGGTCTGTAACCCAAACCGAACTTGTCTTCCATTATCTGAACTTTTAGCAGCTTGCCCCAGCCTTGGGCGTTCCCGTCTTCAACAACCTTCTGAGCTTGTTTGTAAGAGGCAATTGAAGTACCTAATACTTCAGTTGTTGCTTCATTGACATTAAGAGCTTCGAAACCCTGACACATTGTCTCACGGATCTCCCCATCCATCTCTATGTATTTGTAAGTGGCCAAGTGACTGACAAAAATGTCTTCCTCTCCACAGATGGTGATAATTTGACCCTCCCACTCGTATTTTAACTTCTGGTGAAGGGTAGACGTTACTGCGCCAGTGGCATGAATCCAAGGTCTACCCAACAAACAGTTATAGGCAGGCTGAATGTCCATCACATAGAAGTCGTTTTGAAAATTTGTGGACCAATTACTACAGGCAGCTCTATTTCTCCAAGGATCGATCTCTTAGAACCATCAAAGGCTCTCACAACAAGGTTACTCGGACGAAGTGCAAGACCATCATATTCCAACTTGACCAAGGCTTTCTTTGGAAGAACATTGATAGATGACCCAGTGTCAACCAAGACATGAGAAAGTATAACACCTTTACATTCCAAGGTGATATGTAACGGTGTTATACTTTGAGCAAGACCTTGAGCAATGCATTCCTGTAAGCTTCGGAACACATGAGTAGTGATAGTATAGAGATCTTGGAGGGTGTTTGGTGGAGCTGGTCCACAACTTTGTAGTCACTTCTCTTGTTAATCCTCATAAACTCGTCTACATCCTGATCAAAGGGTGTCTTCTGAGTTTCTTTTGCAGTTGGTTCTTCTGGCACCACACTTTTGCCTTTTGCTTTGGCAGCGGCTTCTGCTTCAGTATTAACTCTGGGAAATTGTGACGCGAAGAAACGTCTGCTTCGAGTGAAACCTCCGCCTCCCCCGACATTATCAATTTGTGGTGTAGAAGTTGAAGAATCAAGAGTGACTTTCTTTCCGTTGCAATATAGATCTGAGCCATAGTGCCAAGGCACGACACTGCTGCTGTCATATGGAACTGGTCCAGGTACCGTGATGGTAACCAGACTGATTGCTGCGAAAGAATGAGTTGTGACAGTTTGTGGATCATAATAGATTGTGACAGGAGGTCTGATTGCAGGTGATGTAGTTGCAGGAAGTTATTGATGTTGATGTTGATGTTGATGTGAGTTGTTGTCAAAAGAATCCGGAACATGAATGGTTGTTGGGTCATAATAAATGGTGACCGTTGAGATGTCTTCATTGATGGTTGTTGGTTTTGTAGTAGACTCCTTTGGAATGATGTTTGCTAATGTTGTAGGAGATACCTCTGAAATGGTGTTTGTTGATGTTGTAGGAGAGATGTTTGTTGGAGTTGTAGGAGTGGGAATTGTTGATGTGATTTGTAGGAGGCCTTCTCTGATAAGACTGCTGATACCAATCTTCAGATTTGCACAACCATTAGTAGATATTTTGCAAACTTCACAACGGGCCTCACAACCCGGAAACACTTGGCACTTCAATAGCTGAGCTTTTACTTCGACCAATGGTGTTTGAATGTTTGCAATGTCATGAATCAGAATTGTTGGTTGGTCTTCTTCAATAGCATTAATCCTCGGCCCACCGTGGTTCGGTATTGGATTCTATGTGACATTTGGTGGAGGTGCAAAATTCAAAGCCTTGGAATCAACTAAGTCCTGAACTTTCATGTGATGGGGACGGCCATCAAGTAAAGCTGTAAGATTCTCTGGGGATTATAAATAAATGATGAGGTACGGTCATCAGGTTCATAAAGTAATGCAAACAACGATGGGGACGGCCATCAGGCTAAACTGAGGAAGGACGATCATCAGGAAAAGGAAAAGGGACCACGACGGGGACGGCCATCGGGTTAAAGAATAAATGGAATAATGATGAGGGACGGTCATCAAAGGTGAAGGACGATCACCTAGCAGGGGACGGCTGCTTTGTTGGGGATAAGATGAGGGACGGTCATCAAAGGTGAAGGACGATCACCTGGCAGGGTACGGCTGCCGGAAGTATCGCGACATAGGACGAATGTCGGATAAAAGGTCAACGATGGGAATGGCCATCGGACGAGCATGATGAAGGACGATCATCAAGAGGTGAAGGACGATCACCTAGCAGGGGACGGCTGCTCTCTGGGTTTATCGTGACATAGGACGAATGTCAGATAGGAAAGAAATTTTGCTTTGCTGGCGACCTACTGGGGGATAGTAAACACGGACGAGTGTTCATATCCAAGAAAAAGGGTATAAGTGTTTTGACATTGTGTATAGATTAAAGATGCGGACGAGCATCCCTACGATACGGGCGAGTATCGGGTAGAAACAAATACTGACACGCGTTCAGAGATGATGATACGGGCGAGTATCAACTGGTTAACAGGGAACACGGACGAGTGCTGATTCTGAGGGGACTCTTCTGGGGAATAGTAGACACAGACGAGTGTCTAAATTCAAGAAGACAAGAGTGTCTGACACAGTATATGGATTTAAAGATGCGGACGAGCATCCTTAAGACTATGATACGGACGAGTATCAGGTAGAAACAAACGCTTGACGCAATGTTCTGAGATGATGGTACGGACGAGTACCAACTAGTTTAACAAAGAACACGGACTAGTGTCGAATCTGAGGAGTAATAAGTATGAGTGGTGTAACGACAAGTGTTTTAACTTGCTGGAGAGAGTGACACGGACGAGTGTCAAGAGGTATATACAAGTATATGCTTTTACAAAGTGTTTAGGTAATTATGCTGGGGAAAGTGACATGGACGGGTGTCAAGAAAGTTATATATATATATATGTATCTGCAAGTGCAGAGAGGACGCTTTGGCTTTCTACTGGGGATATGACACGGACGGGTGTCATGAAAGATATGTATTTGTAAGAGAAGTGTTTGTTTGTAAAGAATGCCCGGGCGACTTTACTGGGGAATGATGACACGGACGGGTGCCACAAGGAGTATGTACTGGTGTTTGTGAGTGTAGGGTGAATGCTTTAGCTTTAGCTCTCTGCTGGGGAATCTGGGGAGCATTCTATATATTGTTGATGGATTGTCATTATTCACAAGTGTTTGATTCAGAACATGGCTTATGATTATGCAATATGTTTGATTTTTGCCGTAATGCTCCGTATTAGACGGAATGCTACGCTCTATGGGGTGAATATGATGCGAATTCTATGATTATGCAAGGAGTACAGATTCGGGATTCGGATCCCGTTACTGCGAAGATCTCGGGCTGGTCTGCTTGAAGTGAACATCCCAGCTGGGGATGAAATCGTTGGTAGATCTGTCATGTATGACTCTGCTTGGGGAAATAGGTCATTGATAAACCTATCTTGGTAATGAGGGACCCAGTTGGGGTTTGTAGAAGCTTTCTTCACTCTGTTGTGATTCCTTCGCGCGATGCTTTTCTGGATAGAGGCTGAAACCCTGTGGGGAGATGGTTCCCTGGCTTTTGTACTTGGCTGCGGAGGAATAGAAAATGGCAACTTGGCTGGGGGAGAAAAAAGACCATGGGAAGGTCTTTCTGGATATTTCTTGTAGGGGTCCTGCGGAGGATGATACTGGAGGACTCAGCTGGGGAGAAGCCATCTTCGGTGCTGAGTAGATAATGATTTGCCAGCTTGCTGGGGTGAAGTTTACATGCCCCATGTTGCGTTTTGAATACCTGCAATCCTGCAAAGACAGAGAAACGCACAAGTAATCCCGAGGTATCCCTTACCGGATTCCGTCGTAAGAGTTCAGACACTCCCGGGAGTAAATACATTTCCTGCAAGCACGTATTCTTTAGAAGAGAAGCATCTGTATTTATGCAATCAGTATCTTAAAGACATCGGACATTTTGCAAATGAAAATAAAATGTACGAGACGAGACATGACTGAAAATCTGATTTTATTAATTCGTATGCCCTGAATTGGCAAGATACAGTCAAAGAAACATATCCCCTAAAATGAGGAGATTGTTACAAATTGGGAAACAAAATGTTGGCAATGTTGATGACGCTTCAAGGAGCTTCCCTTTTGCTATGACTCGTATGACATATGACGTTCTTCTCGTCTTGCTTTCTGAAGAAGGCTGATTCTGAAAGAAGCTTGATCCTTTCGAAACTTACCACGTTGTAAGTGATACAGACGAATTCAGAATACAGTTGTTCGCTTATTCCCTTATTTTGCATGGATCGCCCTTTCGGGTTTTCAATCCATCAGGATACCCATTTTTGCCTGAGTTGTCCAATGCGGCTTTCAACTCAGCGGGTGTACATTTTTTTTGCTTATTTTTTCCCTTATTTTTGCCCGAGTCTTTTATTCTGTTTTTGACTCGCCGGGATGCCCTATTTTTGCCTGGACTCACATTCTGTTTTTATGTCCAGCGGGTCATTTTTATGCGAAGTATTTTTTAACTGCATCTGAATTCACAGGGGACGGGAAGTCTTCACCATCCATAGTGCTGAGCATGAGTGCTCCACCGGAGAAAACTTTCTTTACTACGAATGGTCCTTCATAGTTCGAAGTCCACTTGCCCCTGTGGTCTGTATGAGGAGGGAGGAGTCTTTTCAGCACAAGATCTCCTACTTGGTACTCTCGGAGCCTGACTTTCTGATCGAAGGCTTTCTTCATTCTTTTCTGGTACAACTGCCCATGACAGATCGCAGCCAATCTTTTCTCTTCAATCAGACTTAGTTGTTCGTATCGGGATCGGACCCATTCTGCTTCGTTCAGCTTAACATCCATCAGTACCCGTAGGGAGGGTAATTCAACTTCAACTGGTAGGACTGCCTCCATACCATACACAAGCTGATACGGTGTTGTCCCAGTGGACGTTCTGATTGACGTGCGGTACCCATGCAAGGCGAACGGTAGCATCTCATGCCAGTCTTTATAGGTGACTACCATCTTCTGCACAATCTTCTTAATGTTCTTATTAGCTGCCTCAACAGCGCCATTCATCTTTGGCCTGTAAGGAGAAGAATTGTGGTGTTGGATTTTGAAGTCCCGGCATAGTTCTGCCATCATTTTGTTGTTTAAGTTGGAACCATTATCAGTAATGATTCGCTCGGGAACTCCGTATCGACAGATGATATCTCTCTTCAGAAATCGGGCTACCACTTGCCTTGTAACATTTGCATAGGAAGCTGCTTCGACCCACTTGGTAAAATAGTCAATGGCTACCAGGATGAATCTGTGGCCATTTGAAGCAGTTGGTTCAATCTTGCCAATCATGTCAATGCCCCACATGGCAAAGGGCCAGGGAGAAGACATCACATTCAGAGGATTGGGAGGCACATGCACTTTATCCGCATAGATCTGGCATTTATGGCATTTTTTGGCATAGGCACAACAGTCGGCATCCATTGTGATCCAGTAATAGCCTGATCTTAACAACTTTTTAGCCATTGCATGCCCTCCTGCATGGGTACCAAAGGATCCTTCGTGTACCTCGTGTATCAACAAGTCTGCTTCTGTCTTATCAACACATCTGAGGAGTACCATATCAAAGTTTCTCTTGTACAGGGAACCATCAGTATTCAGGAAGAAACTACCAGCTAGCCTTCTTAATGTCTTCTTATCATTAGAAGATGCCCCAGGTGGGTATGTTTGATCCTCCAAGAAGCATTTGATATCATGGAACCAAGGCTTATCATCTTTAACAACATCTGCTGAGAACACATATGCTAGTCTGTCAAGTCTGGACACTGAAATTCGAGGCACAAAGTTGGCAGTTTGAACTTTGATCATGGATGAAATGGTAGCCAGAGCATCTGCAAACTGATTTTCGTCTCGTGGGATATACTCAAGCTTGACCGTTGTAAAGAAAGTCAATAACCTCCTTGTATAATCCCTGTAAGGTATCAGATGATCCTGGTGGGTGTACCATCTGCCGTTGGTTTGATTAACTACCAGAGCTGAATCTCCGAATATAGTCAAAGTTTTGATCCTGAGGTCAATGACTTCCTCAAGACCCATAATGCAAGCTTCGTATTCAGCTTCGTTGTTAGTGCAGTTAAAGGTGAGTTTTGCCGAGAAAGGCAAGTGAACTCCCTTAGGTGTAATGAGTACTGCACCAACACCACGACCATTCATATTAACAGCTCCGTCAAACATCATAGTCCATTCTTCTTCCGGGTCAGGCCCTTCGGTGTGAACAGGCTCTTCATGATCTTTTGCTTTTATGAACATGATGTCTTCATCCGGAAAGTCAAATCTCATAGGCTGGTAATCATCAATAGGTTGCCCAGCAAGATAATCGGACAATACACTGCCCTTGATGGCTTTCTGAGATGTGTACTGAATGTCATATTCTGTGAGGATCATCTTCCATCTTGCAACCCGTCCGGTAAGTGCTGGCTTCTCGAAAATGTACTTAACTGGGTCCATCTTTGATATCAATAAAGTAGTGTGGGTCAACATATACTGTCTCAGTCGGCGAGCAGCCCACGCTAAAGCACAGCAAGTTTTCTCGAGCAGTGAATAACGTTGTTCACAGTCGGTAAACTTTTTGCTTAGGTAGTAAATTGCATACTCTTTTCAACCAGACTCGTCATGCTGGCCCAGCACACACCCCATTGACTCTTCTAATACTGTCAAGTACATTATCAGAGGCCTTCCTTCGACTGGAGGCATAAGGATTGGAGGCTCTTGTAAGTATTCCTTGATTTTGTCAAAAGCTCTCTGGCAGTCTTCATTCCACCTGACCGTTTGTTCTTTTCTTAACAACTTGAACAAAGGTTCACAGGTTGCGGTAAGGTGAGATATGAACCTCGAAATGTAGTTCAATCTACCTAGAAACCCCCGAACTTCTTTTTCTGACTTCGGTGCAGGCATTTCCTGAATGGCTTTGACTTTGTCAGGGTCAATTTCAATCCCTTTCTCGCTTACAATAAAGCCCAGCAGCTTACCAGATCGCACCCCGAATGTGCATTTGTTGGGGTTTAATTTCAGTTGGTATTTCCTCAGACGCTTGAATAGCTTCAACAGATTCACCAGGTGGTCTTCTTCTGTGAGGGACTTGGCAATCATGTCATCCACATAACATTCGATTTCTTTATGGATCATATCGTGGAATAGTGTTACCATAGCCCGTTGATAGGTTGCACCAGCATTCTTCAGTCCGAATGGCATCACCTTATAACAGAACGTGCCCCAGGGTGTAATGAAAGTTGTCTTCTCCATGTCTTCAGGTGACATTTTGATCTGATTGTATCCTGAAAATCCGTCCATGAAGGAGAACACCGAGAACTGAGCCGTATTATCCACCAATACATCAATGTGAGGTAATGGGAAGTCATCTTTCGGGCTGGCTCTGTTCAGATCCCGGTAGTCAACACACATTCGCACTTTGCCGTCTTTCTTAGGCACAGGTACTATATTAGCAACCCACGGTGGATAACTAGTTACAGCAAGGAACCCGGCGTCCCACTGCTTTTGCACCTCTTCCTTTATCTTCATTGCCATGTCTGGGCGAGTACGGCGCAACTTCTGTTTTACTGGCGGGCAGTCTTCTCTCAAAGGCAACTTGTGCATGACGATATCGGTGTCCAACCCTGGCATATCCTGGTAAGACCAAGCAAACACATCCACATACTCCCGAAGCATATCAATCAGTTGCTCTTTCACTGAATCTTGTAGGCAGACCCCGATTCTAACCTCTTTCACGTCTTCTTCCGTACCAAGATTAATCGTTTCAATCTCCTCCTGATGAGGAGTGATAACCTTCTCCTCTTGCCTTAACAACCTGGCTAACTATTCAGGAAGCTCATAGTCTTCTTCAACCCCTTCATCAGCTTGATTGATTGGATTGTCAAAGTCATACGAAGTCATAGCTGTGTTGTTGTCGGTGCAGTCTGAGAGGCACTCTCTGCAAGGGTTTAGATTGTTCATTTTAGTGATTGATTTTAATCTTGTTTCAGAAAAAGTGAAATGAAGTTTATCATTTTGGAAAACATTGCCATTTTTATTTTTGTACAAAAAGAAAAAATGAAAAATAGTGAGCAGAAAAGAAAAAGACTCATTTACAAAAGACGTCCGATATTTATTGATTGATCTGTTTGCACAAAATTACAAGATGGCCCGATTACAAAATGAGTCTTGTCATCTTGGGCAAGATGCAAGACTTGATGCATGCTTAAAAAATACAGGAAATAATAATTACTCTGCAGGAGTAACCCTTATAATTTCCAGGGAAGACCAGCTTGAGATACGGCTCCCCGGGATCCTTGGACGTATCCAGCTCTCCAGGTTGCGTTCATATTCCGACTCATCTTCCAAGTTGTTCACTGCATCTGGGGTGAGCATACCCCCACTGATAAAACTGGGCTTCTTAGCTGCCTCTGATTGATCTTGTTGAGTTGGTTTGTAACCCAACCCAAATCTGTCCTCCTTCTTCTCCACAGGCAACAGCTTGCCCCAGCCTTGGGCAGTCCCCTCTTCAATAACCTTCCTGGCTTGCTGATAAGATGTCATGGAGGTTCCAAGTACAGCAGACGCTTCATTAATGTTCAGGGCTTCAAATCCCTGGCTCATGGTTTCATGGATCTCTCCATCCATCTCAATATATTTGTACGTAGCCAGATGGCTAACAAAAATATCTTCTTCACCACAAATGGTGATGATCTGGCCTTCCCACTCGAATTTCAACTTCTGGTGAAGGGTAGACGTAACTGCGCCAGCGGCATGGATCCAAGGTCTACCCAACAAACAGCTGTAGGCCGGCTGAATGTCCATCACATAGAAGGTAATTTTAAAAGTCTGTGGGCCAATCATCACAGGCAGATCAATCTCTCCTAGCACTGATCTCTTAGAGCCATCAAACGCTCTCACCACCAAGTTACTTGGACGCAATGCCAAGCCATCATACTCCAGCTTCACCAAGGCTTTCTTTGGTAAAACATTGAGTGAAGACCCAGTGTCTACCAGTACATGTGATAGAACAGCACCCTTGCATTCTAGGGTGATGTGTAAAGCCTTGTTGTGGTTGCATCCCTCAGTTGTTAAATCAGCATTGGTAAAACCCAATCCATGGCTGGTATTGACATTCGCTACCACGGTCTCCAGCTGATTAACGGTGATCTCCTCTGGCACATATGCTGCGTGCAAGACTTTTAGTAATGCATTCCGGTGAGCTTCGGAACACATCAGCAGGGATAATATGGAGATTTTTGAGGGAGTTTGGTGAAGCTGATCCACCACTTTGTAATCACTCCTCTTTATAATTCTCATAAACTCGTCTACATCTTGTTCAAAAGATGTCTTCTGAGTTTCCTTGAGCATGGGTTCTTCAGTTATTACACTCTTTCCCTTTGCTTTGGCAGCAGCTTCTGCTTCAGCATTAGGTCTTTGTGCTTGTGAGGCAAAAAGGCGTCCGCTTCTGGTGAAGCCTCCGCCTCCCCCGACATTATCAATCTGTGGAGAAGAGGTTGAAGAGTCAAAAGTGATTTTCTCCCCATTGCAGTAAAGGTCAGAGCCATAATGCCAAGGGATGGCATTACTGCTTTCATATGGAACTGGTCCAGGTACCGTGATGGTAACTGGACTGACTTCTGCAGAGGAAGGTGCTGAAACGGTGTGCGGATCGTAGTAGATGGTGACTGGTGACCTGGCAGGAGATGCCACTGTTTGTTGTTGAAAATTGTTGTTAGGAGGAACATATGACGGATCATAATAAATGGTGACTGCTGAAATATCTGTTGGCGTTGTAGAAGATTCTGAATAAAGGGGTGCTGATGTTGTAGAAGGAATGGTTGTTGACATTTGATTTGTTGATATGATGGACGGAGTCATTGTTGATAGTACTGATGAATTGGCTGGAGTGATTGTTGTTGCAGTTGTAGGAGACTCAGGAATTGTTGTCAAAGAGATTGCTGGATTTGAAGGTGTTGATGTTGTGATTTGAAGTAGGCCACTCTGGATAAGACCATCTATGCCGCTTCTCAAGTTATCACACCCGTTTACCGAAATGTTGCAATAACCACAACCGAGTTCACACCTGGGGAACATCTGGCATTCTAGGAGCTGAGCTTTAATTTCTACCAGAGGTGTCCGAATCTGCCCAACACTGGTTATTAAGAAAGACGGCTTATCTTCCTCAATAGCATTAATTCTCGGTCCTCCATGGTTGGGCATGGGATTCTTGTTGACATTTGGCGGGGGTGCAAAGTTCAGAGCTTTAGAATCTATCAAGTCTTGCACCTTCATTTGTAAAGCCCTGCATTTCTCTGTACTGTGGCCAGGTGCATTGGAGTGAAAAGCACATCTGGCGTTGGCGTCATAATTTCTTGGCAGACTGGAAGGGTCTGGTGGTGCCAATGTCCTTAACTCAACCAAGTTGAGCTTCAGGAGTTGTGGCAATAAAGCGGCATAAGGCATGGGGATTGGATCAATCACCCTATTGGCCTGAGATGGTCTCTGCTGAAATGGTCTTTGTTGATTGTTGTTGCTGTTGTTGTTATAGTTTCTCTGAGGCGGATACTGAACTTGTTGTTGCTGCGGTTGGTATGCTGGTTGCTGAGGAATTGGAGCTGGAATAGTGACAGCTGCCACTGACCTATGAACATACTGAGGTCTGCCCCTGTTGGCATGAATAGCATTAGTCTCACCTGTTCTTCTAGGCCCCATGAAAGGCTTTCTGGGGTTGCTGGACGAGCTCGCACCATTGTCAGAAATTTTGCCCATCTTTAATAGGCTTTCAATCCTTTCTCCAGCTATGACTACGTCAGCGAAGCTGGTGGAAGAAAAGGCAGCTAGCCTGTCAATATATGTCCCTTGAAGGGTGTTCATAAACATGTCGGCCATTTCCCTTTCCGACATGGGTGGCTGGACAGCAGCAGCAAGTTGTCTCCACCTCTGGGCGTATTCCCGGAAGCTTTCCCTGGATGATTGAGACATTCCCATCAGGAGGGTCCTGTTAGGAGCCATGTCCAAGTTGTACTGGTACTGTCTGATGAAGGCCTCAACTAGGTCCTTCCAGCATCTGATGGTTGCTCTGGTCAAGTGAGAGTACCATTCCCTTGAGGCTCCAGTTAAACTGTCTTCGAAATAAAACATCCACAGTTTTTCATCCATGGTGTATGCCTTCAGTCTCCCCAGAAAGGATTGTAAGTGGGTTCGTGGACAGGAAGTTCCGTTGTACCTCTCGAAGCACGGGGGTTTAAACTTGTGGGGAATCCTTACCCCATCCACTAAACCCATGTCCATGACATCAAAGCCCAGGGAATTTTGAGACTCCAGAGATCTCAATTTCTCAGCAATTTCATCTAGCCTTCTGTCATAGGCTTCATCCCCAGCTCCCATTACAGTGAATTGATCCTCTTGGGGGTCTTCTTGTAATACTCTGCCCGCAGTAGCATTCCCTTGCACATTAGCAGGGATGTTGATCTCTGGATGAAGATGAGGCCCATACACTGGTGGATTAACATGAGGCTGAACCCTCTCATTGTTGCTCGTTCCTCCAGTCCCTAGATGGGGTTCTTCTTGGGTCTGCCTCTCTACCAATGCCCTTAATCTTTCTTGACTTTGAGCCAAGCCATTCATCACTTCCATGAACTGGGTCATCTGGTTTCTCATCTCCAGTCTCTCATTGGCCATTTGAGTCCTAACTTCTGTAAGGTCCTGTTGTACTTGGTCCATCTGTATACCTGGAAGGTTGTTGCGAGTAGGATATATGTGCGGACGGTTGAGTGGGAACACCCGACGGCGAGTAATAATTCTCTGCATCACAACAGAGTTAGTAACAAACAAAACAAAAACCTACAAAACAAAAGTTAGTATGCAATGCAGTATGCTTATTTGTTTCCAAGGTATCCGGCTTGGCATTTGGTTTTGACCTTTCCAGACCCCCGAGGAAGGTGCCTTGATGTTGCTTGGGAGAAAGAAACTCAAATGAAACAAACTAATGAATATATTACAAATGGTGAATCATACATAGTTTGTTTTTTACAACTCATGCCCTCTGAGGGGTCAAAAATACAACATAAAAAGAAAAGTACATGAAATGAAAGCAACAACAAGCAAAAAGTCAGACACCAAGACCAAACTCATCCTCCTTAACTTCCTTCAGAAGTGCTTCAGTTACAGGATCAGCTGGATGCTCCGTGAGGTTTCTGATAAGAAGATTCCTGGTGGCAATAGCAGTGGTTAGCTTCTTGTGTCTGTCCTGGTCCTTTGACCTCTTCACACCAGCCCTAAGCTTCAATTCTGAGATCTCCTTTTGGGCTGCTAGCAGGGCTTCCTGTTGCTCCTTTGCACTGGCCTCCAACTGCTCAATCCTGTCCTGAGTTCTCTTATCTTCTTGAGTGCGAGCTTCAGTGATCCTGACCCACCTAGCTTGGCTTTCTTTCAGGTAGAGATCAGTCCTAGCCTTCTGAAACTGGGCCTCTTTACAAGCATTCTTCAAAATTTGCTCTCCTGCCCTTGACTTCTTGATGTAGTCCTCTGTTTTTTCAATCTTGGCTAGATGCTCCACCTTAAGCTTTTCCAACCTTTCAATGTCCAGACGACCATCACTCCTCTCCCATAGGGTCCTCTTCAGGGCTTGAGACAAATTCTCATTCCTTTCCTTTAGTTTCTCAAACTCTTCCAGGCTGACAGTGGCTGGAGGTGGTGTTGTGGATGGTCCAGGTGCATCCTCAATGGTGAAGGGCATCCCAGAAATTTGAGCCCTAGCATGAGACCACTCATAATACTGAGTTGAGGCCACATTGTTGCATCTCCCAAGAATAGCCATCCCTTTGGTCTGGACATTGTCCCAAGCCCAGGATGCTTGCCTGACAACAGCTAGATTAGGCTTAATCTCACAATAAAGGGTTTCAGCCAAGTCTTGTACTCTAGGAGGGTGGACCAATGCATATCCCAATTGTCTCTTAAATAGCAAAGGGTTGTAGTTGATGCAACCCTTCACTCCTATCAGAGGTACATTGGGGAACTGCCCGCAACTAGTAATGATGTCCCTGCCTTTGGTGCTCTGGGTGCACCACCTGATGTCATCTGAAGTCAAAGCAATAAGTCTCCTAGCCCAATTCTTCTGTTGGTGAGGATTCAAGAATGCATCAGTCTTGGGCAAGTGTTTGAGCAGCCAGGTATGGAACAGGGGAGCACAGCATCTCACCAACCTTCCTCTTTGCTTCTCATTCCTTTGGTGAACAGAGTAATAGAAATCTCCCAGTAATGTGGGCACTGGGTTCCTCAGAATGAAAAGATGAATGGCATTCTTGCTAATAAACTTGGGCTCATCTGCAAATAATATAACCCCATATATGCTGAGGGCTAACAATGCACAGACTGCCTTCCATTCTCCCAAGGAAGCCTTCAGGATAGCCTGAGAAGTCAAGAAATCCAAGTGTAGGCCAGAGATTCCAGCTTTTGTTGTCATGTTCTGCTCAATCAGAATAGGTTCCAGGCACAGTGCTTTTGCCGCTTCTTCATTACTGGGAAAAACCATTTCTGGGTTGAAGGGGATACCACCCCTGATAGGCACTCCAATCAGTGATGAATACTCCTCCAACAGGGGTCCCAACTGAAAATTCTGGAAGGTGAAGCACCTCAAAGAAGGATCATAGAACTGTAGGCAAGTGTGAATCAAACTCCTCTGAGAAGGGTCCAAGTCCATAACCATATCAAGGATGCCTCCATAATGTTCTCTGAATAGTAGGATATGGTCTGGAGTGATAAGGGCCTGGACCTTCCTGATGCCAGTCAGCTCAGGCTCAAAGAAATGGTATGAGATATTGCTCTTCTTGGGTGCCATGTCTGCTGATGAAGAGCTGAAACAAATGCTGATGGTGGGGACTATCACTGGAGATGAACCACTGTCAGGCTGATACTGGTGATGCAGGTGACTGAAGCAGGTAGCTGATGAAGGTAGCTGAAGCAGATAGCTGGTGAATAAGGGCCTATGCAGATGAAGGGGTCAAAACCAAGCCAAATGTAACATGGATACCCTGAAAAACAAATAAACAAATGTTAAATGATGCAATGATGATGTATGCAAATGATATGCAAGGGTTTGTGATCAAGCTAGATCTGATTACTGCTTTGATATAAGTCCATGTATGTCTTAAGAAGTCCAGATGGAGGTTCATAAGCCCAGTAACCAAGGTGGGGGACTCAAATAAAGAGTCACATGTCCAGGGTTAAAATCACAAGAACTGTCCCAAAGTGGAGTACTCTTATTCAAAACAAAGTATCAGGGTATGTTGTGGTCAAGTGTACCTACAAACCTGTAAACAGCCCAACCCCCTCACAGGTGGTGTTCTAAAACAAGGATCCTCAGACTTGGATCAGTTATGAGAAGTGTAAACACTTCTAACCCGGAGGTACAGTGTTTACAATAACCATAAAAGATCCTCCTCTAATTCACCTCAGTTTCTGAAGGTCATAGTAAAGGTCATCCAGACTTAGCAGGCTTCCCAGATAGCCCTAGCACTACAGGAGATCTGTAGCACAGAGTTCTCAAGAAGAAACCCATATCTGAACCGTGTTTCATATTCCCGCACCAGACTGAAATGGAATGGGAAAGAACATGAACCACTCTAGCCTAGGTGTCACTCAGGTCCCAGGTATAGGACCTTAACTCTCAATAGAACCCCACCCACCAAGACAGAAAACATATCCAGCCAGATAACAGTATGACAGTATGATATATAAAGCTGTAAAGAAAGCAATAAATAACTGTACATAAAGCAATAAATAAAGCAACTATATAAACACAATTAGCACATAACACCCCAGTAAACACAAATCAAACAAGCGCTAGGAGGAACCCACAAAAAGAACCAGAAGCCCTGGTTACAGTATAAGGGTCCCCAGCAGAGTCTTCGAGCTGTCGCTCCCACTAAATGACACCTGGTCAGAAGGGGTACAGACGCGAACGGTCGGCGAAAGGATGAAATGAAATAGAGTCGCCAGCTAGGCATTTTTATCCCGAAGGAAAGGTAATGCTGCATAAACCTAGAAAGATATGGATAAGACGGTTGCGAACCAGAGAGACTGAGAAAGGGGGTTGGTTACAACCTGGGAAGGTATTAGCACCCAGATTGTCCGTCGTACTCGACGGGATCCACACTTAAAAGATTTGTGTTTTAAAGGGGTAGTGTCAGTGCAATTTGTGTATCAAAACTGGAAAGAATGCAAGTGTCAGTGTAAGAAAATGTGGAGTGTATAAATGTACAGTGTCAGTGTAAGAAAATGAATGAAGCTCAAGATTATGAGGCTAAGAGAATGATACTGGAAAGAGGGGGAATATACAGAGACTTTTGTTCGATAACTGTTAAGTTATGCCTATGTATCCTCTCGTGCAATGAGGAAGTCAGAACACCGTAGTTCGACTCAAAGAGACTGAAAGGTGAATTGACTTGTGAACTGCTTGCTTGTCTATGCTCAAGTGTATGACCTGTCTGGCTCAGGTGCAAACTGTCTTGCATTAGACGGAAGAAGCAAGTTCTCGTTTATGAGTGAGTGAGATGAGAAAAGAATCCCGGAGGAGACGATTATTGTTTGTTTTTGTATTTTCAGTCTTTTATTGCTTTTTGGATTTGTCATAAGTTAATGAGCTTAAGCCTAAACCAATGGATTTAGTAAACTCATCACATCTGCCCTCTGATTAGGGGTAATGAGAATGCCTTAAGTGTGAAGTCAGCTTCTCACACTTAATCACCATGATGTAGGGTTAAGATCATTAACCTACTTGTGATTATTTAGACGATTTTGTGGTTTTTGTTTAGTGTTAAGTAATGAGATTAAGCCATAATCAAAGATTAAACAGACTCATTACACCATCCTAATAGAAGGATAATAGATGAGAGTGTTTAAGCTGAGGAAAGCTCCTCAACTTAATCCATGATTAGGGATTAACTTCATGACAAAACAAAGTCTTTATTAAGTGGATTTTAATTAATGATAAGATGATGAAGTGAGTTTTAGGGTTTGTAAGATAACTTGAGGGGGACTTGTCCATTAACACTAGGGTTAGTCCTTCTTAACCAATTAAGGAAGAATTAGAACCCTAATGCAAGGCCCAAGTTACAAGCTTGATGTCTTGATGATTATTAAGTGAATTGATTAAAGGATTTAAACACATTAAGGGTTTAACACTTAGGATTAAAGTTATACACTCCATCCTAATAGAAGGATGCAGGCATAAGCTTAATCACAAAGCCTTAAAACCTTTAGGGTTTAGTCCCTGATTATGAGAGAAGAAGAGAAGACTCAATGAGACACAAAGGTAAAATCTAAATGGGGAACTAATCAAAACCCTAATTATTGTCATGCTTGGTTATTCCTAGGGTTTGTGAGGTTTGCAAGAAGGATCTTCAGAGAAACCACCAGGAAGCAGATGAAAGGAGCAAAGAGAAGCAAAACAACTTGCTTCACTTAAGAAGTCAAGTTGCTTGAAGAAAGAAGGTAAGATGAACAAGAATTAGCAAGCTCAATCTAAACACAAGACAAAATGCAACAATGATGCATAAGAGAGATGAAAAGAGATTGTGAGAAGTGAAGGCAAATTCACTTCTCAAAGTAACTTACCACCTGAAAAGTTAGTGAAAGAAATGCAATGCAAAATGAGATGAAATGACATGATGCAAACCAAAACCAGAAGCATGTGTATGATGTTAATGATGCTAAGAGATGATGCAAACATGAAATAAGGCATGAGAATGATCTTACAAACATATGGATGCAAAAGAAGCATGCTTGGGACCATGAATGTTCATGAAAAGTTATGGAATGCAAATGACATACAATATGGCAAATTAAAGATACAATTATCACACATGATTCTAACATGTCCTAAGATGTGTTATGAACCAAATGGATGCACAAAATGTCATGGTAAGTCATGGTATGCAAGCAAATGGAAGATGGATGCAAATGAAAGCCCAAATTAGGGTTTATGATCAATACACAAAACAAAATTCAAAACCAGAAGCAAACATCATGACAAAAATTTGAAAATGCACTCAAAGGAACCCTAAACCTATACAAACTCACTGCCCAAAGGAGGGGATCCAACTCTTAACCTAGTGGAAGTTATGAATTTCCTAAGATTGCTAGAGTTTTATGGTACCTTGTCAAGAAAAATGCCAAACAAAAAGGAAATGCAAGATCAATTCATGCCAATTTAATCCTATAAACTACATGATATACAAGATGCAATGCAAAAAGAACCATTGTCCAACTCTTGAAGGCTAAGCAGAAATGAATTTTTGAAGATTGAATCAAAATAATGCCTTGAAATGAAATTAAATCCATTGAAAATTGTCAAAAGGCATCAAGATCAAAAAATAAATTTGGTTTGAGAGTTGGACAATGTTTCTAAATGATTTTAAATGTTTCATGAATTTTTTTGTGATTTTTAAATACCTAAAAGTATTTTTAATTAATTAATTCTCATTAATCAATTAAAAATAAACTTTTAAATGATTTAAAAATATATTTTAATGCAAAAAATAAAAATAAAAATGTTTTTGGTTTCTGAAAATTAATAAAAGGTTTGATAAAAAATTTCAGATTTTTTTAAAGTGTTTTGCTATTTTTTATAAAATGTAGAAAACAAATGAAATAAAATGAAAATAAAATTGAATTTAAACTGAAAATGAGAAAGTCAGTCAATCCAATGGACGAGATTCAAACTGGCAGGGGCGGGAATTGACTACGCGCGCGTTTGGACGGCTCACATTCAAACTTGGCTAACCCTAATTAATTAGCCCTAATTACTTTCAGATGACCGGAACAATGTTCCGGTCATCTTCTCCGGCAAGGTGTTCATGCTATCTCACTCCCTACGCATCAAAACTCCACTAAAATCTCTAGATTTCATCCTTAAACATCATGGAACCTAAACCCTACCCCAAGATCCATTTATTTTCACTGAATCATAAGAATCAAAGCAAAACTCATTTCACGGGCAAAGTTTCAGAACAAGCATACAACCTCAAAACTCAATCATTTTCAAAAATAAAAGGTTCAGTGAACTCAGGGAAGCATGCAAATCATTTTAGAAACAAGAGATAAGAGTTCTGGAAAAATGAATTTCCATGGCTACCTGAATCGAAGCTTTGGTTTCTGGAACTTTCTGGCTGGCCCTTTGATCCAAAACACCTCTAATGGACCTCCTGAGAAGCTTGCAATACTTGGTTGGAGTTTAAAATGGCTGGTTTGAGAGATTGCTGAAGTTCTGTTCA
Source organism: Lathyrus aphaca (assembly GCA_963966055.1). Lineage (NCBI taxonomy): Eukaryota > Viridiplantae > Streptophyta > Magnoliopsida > Fabales > Fabaceae > Lathyrus > Lathyrus aphaca. Next base: position 72,992,710 of record OZ014519.1, read on the forward strand.
AAGAGGGGCAGAAATCGTATTTTGCTTATGTGAGGTTCTGGGCTGTTTCAATGGTTGGTTTGTGATCAGCAAGTCATGTGGAGATGTTTTGTGAAGTTTGTTTGTGTGTTTGAAGCTTGTGTGATGAGTTTCGAAGGGTTTTGCAAATGAAGCATAAACTTTGAACTAGGGCTTGGGGTGTGTTTCAGCATGAATGGTTATGTGCTATGGCTTGCTTTTGATTTGTATAAACAAGTGTGATAGGTCAGGGAGTGGGTGCTGGCCTATGTTGATTGGTATGGGCAAGTTGCCAAAATGTCAACTTGACTTGTACTTGAGGTATGGGCAATGGTACAACTTGCTTTTTGGCTTGCTTTGGTTCAGCTGAGTTTAGGGAGAACCATGGAATTGTTTATGAGATAAATCAGCAAGTTGATCAAGGTTTGTGTAGTGTTTTGCAAATTTCACAAAGTTTGACCCCTTTGGAAATTCTTGAGATTCAAGGCATCAAAATGCAATGTTCTTTGGCCCATTCTGATTTTTAGAGGTCATGTGATCATGTTGTGAAGAATTTGTACACATTCGAGGCCTTTAGAACACTTGATCAAACCTTTTTGCAAAATGCCTCTTTGGTAGAAAACTTCAAATTATGTGATTTTAGCCAACTTTGACAAGCCATAACTTTTGATCCAAAATGAATTAGGTCAAGTTCTTGTACTTTTTGAAAAGGGAATGATCCATTCTACAACTTTCATGACCAAAGTTTTTCCATTTGAAGCATTTTTGAATCAAAAAGCAAGGGTTGAAAAAGTTTCCCAAAATGGCAATTTTCATCATAAGTCAACTTTCCCAAAAAGTCAACTTTGCAAATGGCTTGAAATTCTTCAAATTTGTGAACTTCCAACATCTTCTATGATCAAATAAAGATCATACACAATAAAAATGATGAAGAACACCCTTTGGTTGGGTCATTGGGGGCCTCAGATGCCCTGATTTTGCACTGGCTTGCTCAAAAAGTCAACTCTTGATCAAATGACTTCCTCATGGAATTTCTTCATGAAAATTGATATGCATGATCCCTATACCATATAGAGACCAATAGAAACAAGAATGACCAAAAAATTTGGAGTTGTGGCCTCTGAAACCAAAACCCTAATTCTAGGTCATCTGTGCAATTAAACCTGGCTCTGCTTCCATGCCATTCTCAGTTCTTGTGATTCTTTGATATTCTTGACTTTGAGGAGATATAATATGATGCTTGAACATACATGGACCCCTTTGAAGTGATTGATGACCTTTGGAGTGGCTCAAGAAGCTCTTGAATTGCTCAGATCATAAACCCTAGATGCAGATGACTTTGAACCAATGCAATGAATCAAAAATGTGGTATGAGATGCTATGATTGAGCTTATGTATATGAGGGTATCACAAGCCATGGTGTGAATGAGTGAGGGAAAATTTGGGGTCTTTATACCCTCGAACTTCTTTCTCAGTCTTAGGTGCAGGCATTTCCTGAATAGCTTTGACTTTATCGGGATCAACCTCAATTCCTTTTTCACTTACAATAAAACCCAGTAGCTTACCAGAACGTACCCCGAATGTGAATTTGTTGGGGTTCAACCTTAACTGATACTTTCTCAGATGCTTGAAAAGTTTCAATAGGTATACCAAATGCTCTTCCTCTGTTTGGGACTTTGCAATCATGTCATCCACGTAGCACTCAATTTCTTTATGGATCATGTCGTGGAATAATGTTACCATAGCTTGTTGATATGTTGCATCAATGTTCTTCAGACCGAACGACATTACTTTGTAGTAGAACGTGCCCCCTAGTGTGATGAAAGTTGTCTTCTCCATGTCTTCAGGTGACATTTTGATCTGATTGTATCCGGAAAATCCGTCCATGAAAGAAAATACCGAGAATTGAGTTGTGTTATCCACCAATACATCAATGTGAGGTAATGGGAAATCATCTTTCAGGCTTGCTCTGTTCAAATCCCGGTAATCGACACACATACGTAACTTTCCATATTTCTTAGGTACGGGTACAATGTTAGCAACCCAAGGCGGGTAACTAGTTACAGCAAGAAAACCGGCATCCCACTGCTTTTGTACTTCCTCTTTGATTTTCATGGCTATGTCCGGGCGAGTACGACGCAATTTCTGTTTAACTGGCGGACAATCCTCCTTCAATGGCAGCTTGTGCATGACAATATCTGTATTCAAACCCGGCATATCTTGATAGGACCAAGCGAAGACATCGACATACTCTCGCAGCATACTGATAAGTTTTTCTTTCGCTGGAGCTTGCAGACTAGCCCCGGTCTTTACCTTTTTCACATCTTCCTCGGTACCAAGATTGATAGTCTCAATCTGCTCATGATGAGGAGCAATCACCTTTTCCTCTTATCTCAATAACCTGGCCAACTCTTCAGGAAAATCATAGTCTTCATCAACCCCTTCATCTGCTTGATTAATCGGATTTTCGAAGTCATACGAGGTCATATCAGTGTCGTTGTCGGTGCATTCTGGAAGGCTATCTCTGCAAGGGTTGAGAGTTGTTCATTTTAGTGATTGATTATATCTTATTTAGAAAAAATGAATGAAGTTTATTAAGAAAACATTGCCATTTATTATTTTGTGCGAGAAATAAAAATGAAAAGACAGTGGGCGAAAAGATTGTTTGCAAAAGATGTCCATTGTTCATTAATTTCAATTTGCACAAAATACATATATGGCCCTATCACAAAATGAGTCCTGACACCTTGGGCAAGATGCAGGACTTGATGCATGCTTAAACAGGAAATAATAATTACTCTGTAGCAGTATCCCTTATAATTTCCTGGGAATACCAGTTGAGGACTTGTCGGCCCGAGACTCTTGGACGGATCCAGTTTTCCAGGTTGCAGTCACTTTCAGCCTCGTCTTCCACGTTGTTAACAGCATCCGGGGTCAGCATTCCCCCACTCACAAATTTGGGAGCTTCAGCAGCCTCCTCTTGGACCTGTCGGGATGGTCTGTAACCCAAACCGAACTTGTCTTCCATTATCTGAACTTTTAGCAGCTTGCCCCAGCCTTGGGCGTTCCCGTCTTCAACAACCTTCTGAGCTTGTTTGTAAGAGGCAATTGAAGTACCTAATACTTCAGTTGTTGCTTCATTGACATTAAGAGCTTCGAAACCCTGACACATTGTCTCACGGATCTCCCCATCCATCTCTATGTATTTGTAAGTGGCCAAGTGACTGACAAAAATGTCTTCCTCTCCACAGATGGTGATAATTTGACCCTCCCACTCGTATTTTAACTTCTGGTGAAGGGTAGACGTTACTACGCCAGTGGCATGAATCCAAGGTCTACCCAACAAACAGTTATAGGCAGGCTGAATGTCCATCACATAGAAGTCGTTTTGAAAATTTGTGGACCAATTACTACATGCAGCTCTATTTCTCCAAGGATCGATCTCTTAGAACCATCAAAGGCTCTCACAACAAGGTTACTCGGACGAAGTGCAAGACCATCATATTCCAACTTGACCAAGGCTTTCTTTGGAAGAACATTGATAGATGACCCAGTGTCAACCAAGACATGAGAAAGTATAACACCTTTACATTCCAAGGTGATATGTAATGCCTTATTGTGATGACGGCCCTCCGTAGTCAAATCAGCATTGGTGAAACCTAGCTCGTGGCTAGTGTTGACATTTGAAACCACTGCCTCTAGCTGATTAACTGTAATCTCCTCAGGCACGTAAGCTGCGTGCAAGACCTTGAGCAATGCATTCCTGTAAGCTTCGGAACACATGAGTAGTGATAGTATAGAGATCTTGGAGGGTGTTTGGTGGAGCTGGTCCACAACTTTGTAGTCACTTCTCTTGTTCATCCTCATAAACTCGTCTACATCCTGATCAAAGGGTGTCTTCTGAGTTTCTTTTGCAGTTGGTTCTTCTGGCACCACACTTTTGCCTTTTGCTTTGGCAGCGGCTTCTGCTTCAGTATTAACTCTGGGAAATTGTGACGCGAAGAAACGTCTGCTTCGAGTGAAACCTCCGCCTCCCCCGACATTATCAATTTGTGGTGTAGAAGTTGAAGAATCAAGAGTGACTTTCTTTCCGTTGCAATATAGATCTGAGCCATAGTGCCAAGGCACGACACTGCTGCTGTCATATGGAACTGGTCCAGGTACCGTGATGGTAACCAGACTGATTGCTGCGAAAGAATGAGTTGTGACAGTTTGTGGATCATAATAGATTGTGACAGGAGGTCTGATTGTAGGTGATGTAGTTGCAGGAAGTTATTGATGTTGATGTTGATGTTGATGTGAGTTGTTGTCAAAAGAATCCGGAACATGAATGGTTGTTGGGTCATAATAAATGGTGACCGTTGAGATGTCCTCATTGATGGTTGTTGTTGTTGTAGTAGACTCCTTTGGAATGATGTTTGCTAATGTTGTAGGAGATACCTCTGAAATGGTGTTTGTTGATGTTGTAGGAGAGATGTTTGTTGGAGTTGTAGGAGTGGGAACTGTTGATGTGATTTGTAGGATGCCTTCTCTGATAAGACTGCTGATACCAATCTTCAGATTTGCACAACCATTAGTAGATATTTTGCAAACTTCACAACGGGCCTCACAACCCGGAAACACTTGGCACTTCAATAGCTGAGCTTTTACTTTGGCCAATGGTGTTTGAATGTTTGCAATGTCATGAATCAGAATTGTTGGTTGGTCTTCTTCAATAGCATTAATCCTCGGCCCACCGTGGTTCGATATTGGATTCTATGTGACATTTGGTGGAGGTGCAAAATTCAAAGCTTTGGAATCAACTAAGTCCTGAACTTTCATGTGCAATGCCCTACATTTCTCTGTTGTATGGCCAGGTGCATTGGAGTGGAAGGGACATCTGGCATTGACATCATAATTCCTTGGAAGATTCAGAGGATCTGGTGGAGTCAGGGTTCTCAATTCAATCAGGTTGAGCTTCAAAAAAAGTGGAAGTAGAGTTGCATAGGACATCGGGATGGGATCGATAACCCTGTTGATTTGAGACGGCCTTTGTTGGAAAGGACGTTGCTGTTGATTGTTGTTGTTGTGGAAACTGTTGTTGCTGAGGATATTGTTGTTGCTGAGGTGCTGGAGCAAGAATGGTGACTGCGGCCACTGATCTTTGCAAGTATTGGGGCCTACCTCTGTTAACATGCACTGTATTAGTCTCTCCTGTTCTTCTGGGTCCGGAGAATGGTTTCCTTGCGTTGTTGGAGCTAGCACCATTGTCAGAAATCTTACCCATCTTCAATAGGCTTTCAATTCTCTCTCCCGCTATAACCACATCAGAAAAGCTAGTAGAAGAGAAGGCAACAAGTCTATCAATATAGGTTCCTTGCAAGGTGTTCATAAACATATCAGCCATTTCCCTTTCAGACATAGGTGGTTGGACAGTGGCAGCGAGTTGTCTCCACCTTTGAGCGTATTCATGGAAACTTTCTCTTGAAGATTGAGACATACCCATTAGGAGGGTCCTATTGGGAGCCATATCCAGGTTGTAATGATATTGGCGTATAAAGGCCTCGGCTAAGTCCTTCCAATTTCTGACAGTAGCCCTTGATAGGTGTGAATACTAAACTCTGGATGCCCCGGTTAAACTGTCTTCAAAGTAAAACATCCACAATTTCTCAACCATGGTATACGCTTTCAATCTTCCCAGAAAAGATTGTAAATGGGTACGAGGGCAGGAGGTACCATTGTACTTTTCAAAGCATGGAGGTTTGAACTTGTGAGGAATCCTTACTCCTTCAACTAGGCCCATATCCATCACATCAAATCCCAAAGAGTTTTGGGATTCCAATGATCTTAACTTCTCTGATATCTCGTCCAGACGACGATCATAAACTTTATCAGCCCTAGCACCTAACACTGTAAACTGCTCGTCCTGAGGATCTTCCTGTAGAACACGATCTCCAGTGTTTCTCTGGGTATTTCCAATAACATTGACTTCAGGGTTGATGTGGGGCCCAAACTCTGGTGGATTTGTTTGCGGCTGATCGCGCACGTTGTTACTAGTACCTCCAGTGCCTGCATGGTTATCTTCTGGAGTTTGCCGTTCAACTAACTCCCTTAATCTTTCCTGGGTCTGTGCTAGCCCAGTCATCACAGCCATGAACTGATTCATCTGGGTCCTCACCTCTGTCCTTACATCAGCCATCTGAGTACTCACATCTGTCAGTTCTTGCTGTAACTGATCCATTTGTAGACTCAGAAGGTTGTGTCTAGTTGGATATTTGTGGATGCGATTGACGGGAAAGAATCTCCTACGAGCAATATTTCCTGAAACAAGCAGCAAAGTGAGAAAACAACAACAAAACACCTGTAAAAAAATGAGGATGAGGTCAGCATGCAATGCAGTATGTCTATTTGTCTTCAGAGGGTATCCTGGTTTGGTTCTTTAGTTTTGACCTTCCAGACCTCTGGGGAATCAAGATGTTGAAGCAGACAAAGTCCATGAGAAAATCACAGTCTCCCAATTCCCTACTGCAACTTGCTTTGTAGCCTGAGTGATCAATAAATCCAGATGAAGGCCTGGGTTCCAGCTTTGGTGGTCATATGCTCATAAATGATGGTCCCTTCAGGATGTAGTACCTTAGTTATGTCTTCATTTTTTGGAAGGGTCATTTCAGGGTTGAAAGGGATTCCTCTTCTGATAGGGACACCCAATAACATAGAATACTCTTCCAGCAAAGGACCAATATGAAAATCTGGGAAAGTGAAGCAACGGAGAGGAGGGTCATAGAACTGAAGACAGGTGTGAATCATGCTCCTCTGTGATGTGTCCAAGTCCATGATTATGTCCAGGATACCACCATAATGCTTTCTGAATAAGGGAACATGATCAGGGGTGATAAGATCTTGTATCTGTATGATGCCTGCTAGAGGATACTCAAAGAAGTGGTAGGTGATATTGCTTTTCCTGGTTGAATCCATGCTGAAGGAGACAACTGAAGAGGATAGTTGAAGAAGTGTTGAAGCAGATAAGCTGAGCAGAAGAACGGTCAAAACCAAACCAAGAAGAGATGGATACCCTGTAAAACAAATAGACAAAATGTTAAATGATGCAATATGATGTATGTTTATGATATGCAAGGGTTTGTGATCATGTGTTGGATTATCTAGTGCTCTTGCTAGGGTCCATGAGTGTTCAGAGTTCAAGATGAAGGTCTGAGAACCAGTAACCAGGTGGGAGACTCAAATAAAGAGTCACTAATCCAGGGTTTCAAAGAACTAGTCCAAAATAGTACAAACTTAAGAACAAAATCCAGTAGCAAGGTATGTTGAGGTCAAGGGTTCCTGCAAACCTGTAAATAAGCCAACCCACTCACAGGTATTGTTCTAGAACAAAGATCCTCAGATTCGGATCTATTATGAGAAGTGTAAACACTTCTAACGCGAAGGTACAATGTTTACCCTAATCATAAAAGGATCCTCCTCTAATTCACCTCAGATGCTGAAGGTCATCTAAAAAGGTCATTCAGACTTAGCAGGCTTCCCAGATAGCCCTAGCACTACAAGAAATCCGTAGCACAGAGTTCTCAAGAAGAAACCCATGTCTGAACCGTGTTTTCATATTCCCGCACCAGACCGAAATGGAATGGGAAAGAATATGAATCCACTCTAATCCTATGTTTGTCACTCAGGCCTTTATGTTTGACCTTCCTCACTGGAATACCCCTCCCACCAAAGCAAACCATACCATGATATGAATAAAATGAAATGCATAAAGCAGTAAATGAAAGCGATAAAGTAAATGCAGTAAATAAAGTTGTACAGGAAGCAATAAATAAAGCAAAATCATAAACACAAATAGCACATAACACCCCCAATAAACACAGACAAACAAGAGCTAGGAGAAACCCACAAGAGAGCCAGAAGCCCTGGTTGCATCTCATCCCCACCAGAGTCGCCAATCTATCGCTCCCCGGACTTTCATCCCGGTGCAAACGCGAACGGTCGGCGATGTTGGAGGTTTAGGTTGAATAGAGTCGCCAGCTAGGCATTTTTATCCCGAAGGAAAGGTAATGCTGCATAAACCTGGAAGGGTATCGATAAGACGGTTGCGAACCAGAGAAACTAAGAAAGGTGCTTGGTTAAGACCTGGGAAGGTATTAACACCCATATCGTCCGTCGTACTCGACGGGATCCACACTTACTTGATTGTGTTTAAAAGGGGATAGTGTATGTGCTGACTGTGTATGAAAAGCTAGGAATGAATGTACAGAGTGTCAGTGCAAAAAGAGAGTGAGATGCTCAAGACTGAGGCTAAGGAAAGAGAAACTGGGAGGAGGAGAGGGGGAAGATAAAAAGACTTTTGTTCGATAATTGTTAAGTTATGCCTACGTATCCTCTCGTGTAATGAGGAAGTCAGAACACCGTAGTTCGACTCAAAGAGACTGGGTGTTTTTGGTTGTGAACTGCTTACTTGTCTATGCTCAAGTGTGTGACTCGTCTGGCTCGAGTGATAACTGTCTTGCATTAGACGGAAGAAGCGAGTTCTCGTTTTCAGAGTGAGTGTGATGAGAAAAGAATCCTGAAGGAGACGTTTATTGTTTGTTTTTGTGTTTTCAGTTTTTTATTGTTTTTGGTGTTTAGCGTAAGATAATGAGCATAAGCCTAAATCAAGGGTTGTAAACTCATTATATCCTCCTTGATTAGGGATAATGAGCCTACTTAAGCATGAGATGAAGATCTCAACTAAATTACCATGATGATATAGGATTAAGATCATTAACCTACTTTGGTAATTATTAAGTGTTTTTGGGTTTAGTGTTAAGTAATGAGTTTAATCTCCAATCAGGGATTAGTGAACTCATTACACCATCCTAAGAGAAGGATGATAGATGAGGACACTTAAGCTGAGGAAGACTCCTCTACTTAATCAATGGTTAGAGATTAAATTCATTATATAAAAATCCTTTATTAAGTGGATTTTAATTAAAGGGTGGGATTAAGAAATGGATTTTATGTTTGTAAGACTAGCTTGAGGGGGACTTGTCCATTAAACACTAGGGTTAGTCCCTCTTAACCAAGAGGAGGAGATTTACCCCTAATATAAGGCCCAAGTTACAAGCTTAAGTCTTAATGATTATTAGGTGTTTTGATTAGAAGGTGTAAACAAATTAAAGGTTTAACACTAAGGATTAAACTTATACACTCCATCCTAAGATAAGAATGCAGGCATAACCCTAATTCAAAGTCCTAAAGCTTTAAGTGTTTAGCCTTGATTATGAGATGACAAGAGAGACTCAAGGAGACTCAAAGGCAAAAGACTAGGGGAGACTATATACAACCCTAAAGTTATCATGCTTGGTTGTTCCTATGGTTTGTGAGGCTTAAAGAGAAGATCTTCAGATGGCCACCAAGGAAGGAGAAGCAGATGAAAAGAGAAGAGAAAGAGAATAGGTTACTTACTTCCTAAAGAAGTTAAGTAACCTAAAAGAAAGAGACTGGAGCAAGAGAGAGCACAAGTGAAGCAAGCTCACTTTAAAGACAAACAAAGAATGCATATGAAGAGATAAGAAGAAGGTAGGATGTGGAGGAAAATCCACATCCTAAACATTTTACCATGAGCCCCTGAAAGGTTAGTGTGAATGCATAAGATGCAAAGCAAAAGGAAATAAAGCAAATGAAGGTGCAAAGACCAAGACCAGAAGTGAATGTGCTATACAAATGTGTTATGAAATGATTCAAAGACATATGAGATGCTTATGAATGTTCATACAAGGGATGAGATGCAAAACAAGGCATGTTAGAAGCTTAGAAAAATGCATGAACATATGCAAAGCATACCAAATTAATAAAGAAATGATCAAGCAATGTTCTTACATGTCCTAAGATGTCTAAGATGACATACAAATGCATGGAATGTCATGGTAAGTTCCAATGATGAAGGCATACAAAGATGAATGCAAATGAACATAGAAAATTAGGGTTTTATGAATGTATGAGATGCACATGGTCACAACAGAAGCATACATCATGATAAAAATTTGAAAATGAACCCAAACAAACCCTAAGCACATAAAAGATCAGTCCCCAAAGATGGAGGTCAGAAGCTAAACCTAAAGGAAGTTATGAATTTCCTAAGTTAGCTAGGGTTTTTGGGTACTTCAAAAGGAAAAATGCAAAACAATTTGGAAATGCAATGCAAAATTATGAGTTAAATAAACTAGATATTAGATGTAAAGTATGAAACAATGCAAAAAGAACCAAATGCCAACTCATCATGGTTGAACATAAATAATTTTTCTAAGTTAGGGTTAGAAAAATATGAATTTTAAAAACCCTAATTCAAAATAAATTGTGAAAACATGATCAAACCTAAAAAGAAATTTGTGTGATGAGTTTGTAAATTGTTCTAAATGTATGAGAATACTTCATGAATTTTTTTGTGATTTTTAGATACCTAAATGTATTTTTAATTAATTAAAATTAATTAATTAATTAAATAAAACATAAATGATTTTAAAATACATTTTTAATCCAAAAATTAAAAATAAAAATGTTTTTGAGTTTTGTAAAATATTTGAAATAAAAATGCAGAAAATGATGATTTTAGAAATATTTTTGCTATTTTTAATAAATGTAAGAAAATAAATGAAATAAAATAAAAAATAAAATAAAAAGTATGCAAAAGGAAATGCCAAGATTGAAAGTTGAAGGGATCAAGGGCCCAGATGCAAAGTCCACGTGACTTGAGGTAATCAGATCTGATGTTTAGGGTTTAAAAATGGGATTGACGCGTGATCCTAAGGCTGATATTGCATCTGACTAATTAATCCAATTAACTTAATTAATTAGGTTTTAGGGTTTAATGACTCAATCTGGACCACATGTGCGCTTAGTTAATCACTCATCCAAGGGCTGGCATTTAAACTGGTATTTAAAACAGGATTAGGGCTAAGCACTTTCAGGCGACCAGAGATGAGCTCCGGTCGTCTTCTCCGGCGTGTTCCTCACCCCATCTCTCTCTACAAGCCATGAAAACATCCCAAAATCTCCAGAATCAATCCTCTAACATCATAGAACAAGAATCAAACAACAAAAACAATTTATTTTGCATGAATAACATGAATCGAACAAGAACATTTTTAGGTCAAAAATTTTAGAGCAAGCATACATCCTTATTTCTCAACCATTTTCAAAAGTAAGCATATCATGATGATCAGGAGAGCACATAGAATCAATTTGTAACTTAAAATGAGGGTTCTGAAAAAATGTTTTGAATGAGCTAACTAAGCTGGAGCTTTGTCACTTTGAGCTTTCTGGCCTCTTTCTTTGTGCTAATCCACTCCACTTGATCCCCTGAAGCTTATGGAAGGCTTGAATGAAGTTTAAATGGCTTGGTTTGGAAGATTCAGTTCTGATAGTGCATGAATCGTGTTTTGGCTATGGGGTTTTCAGGCCATTGCAAGTGGTGCTTTGTGTTCTATGGATGATTTTAAGTTGATTGGTGAAAAAAGAAATGAGGTTTGATGGTTGTGCAGTGAGATTCGAAGAGCTCAAGTTTTTGAGGATTTTTGGCAATCTGCTTATGTGTGTGGTTTCAGGCTTGTGCGTTAGGTTCTTTGTGCTCCTTAGGGTTAGTATAAGTCATTGTGATTGGCCAGAGAGTTGTTGTGGCACAGGATGATTGGTATGGTGTGTTTTGCAAAAAGTCAAAGTTTGTGTCATAGAGAGCATGGCTGTGGTCAGAGGTGATCTAAAGGATGGATTTACCTCAGCTGAGTTTGTGGAGGACCATTAGATCAGATTTTGTGAGTTGTAACACTTGATGCAAGAGTTTGAACATGTTTTGCACTTTTGCCTCTTTGAAAATTTTGAATAAAAATTCCATGAATTCTTGTGATCCAAGGCCTTTGGAGCATATTATGATCATAGAACACACATGGACCTTCTTGACAAGCTTCAAGGCCTTTGAGATGGCTCAGATCACTTCTTTGGATTCTCCTGATCACAAACCCTAATGGTGTAACTTATGCAATGAAACAAATATGCAATGTGAGATGATATGCTTATGCAAATGCAATATGAAAGATCATAAGCCATGGTGTGAGAAAACTTGAGGGAAAATTTGGGGTGTTTATAGAGAGATATTTTGAAATTAAAATATGAAATAAGTAAAATCATATTTTTGATGCATAAATTGAGGGGGAGCATAACCTTTATTTTATGCACTAATTGAGGGGGAGCACAAAATTTCTCCATTTCTAAAAAATCAAAATCTTAATTACAAGAAGTTTATTGTCATCAAAAAGGGGGAGATTGTTGAGGAAAAAATATTTGTAATGTTTTGAAGATGACAAACTTTTGAGTGAAATATAATTAAGATTATGATCTTATTTGTTATTTAATGTGTGCTCTTGAGTGAAAATTAAGTAGGCAGATATGTATAAATGTTATCATCAATGGATGCAAGAATAAATGGTTCTCAAGTTTATTATCAAGCTCACTACAAGAAAATAAAAGTACTTGAATATTATTTTATTTCACACGAGAGGACCAAAGGTTAAAACGCGAGTATCAAGAATATTATGCAATGACATCATGGTAATTATCTATCATCCATGAGTATCAAGAAATTAAAGTAATGACAAAGTTGTAATATATTTAATTAGTTGGAGAATAAGGAATTAAAGCAATGACAAATATGTAATTATCAAATGACTTTTTTTTAATTACATAAAGCAACCATGGATCAAGAAAATATAAGATGAGGATCAACATCACTAAATGGCATTTCCTTAAATAGAAGATCTTCCACTTTACACTACAAATGACAAAATGGTAATTACTAGTGGCAAACTTGTAAATAGAGGTTCATTCTCAAGGCAACCTTGGTACTCAACAAGTAAGAGGATCAGAAACTCTATAAAAGCCTTTGTTCTTCATTTCATTTTCAACACATCTAAAAGACAAAGATTCTAAGAGACGCATTCATCAATTTGCTTACCAAAATTCTTTCTCACTAAAATCATATTCTTAGAATTAAGGATATTCATTCTAAGAATATTTGTCTTAAAATCACATCATTCATTCAAGGAAAAATCAAGAGATAAAACACATTCATTCAAGGAGAGTTTAACATAGAAAATTCATCATATTCTTCCAAAGTTATATTCCCACTAAAATCATAATCTTAGAATCAAGGATCTCTATTTCTAAGATTATTTGTCTTAAAACCACACCCTCTCAATAATCATTTGTTGAGGAATTGTGAATCTAATCCTCCTTACAAATCATATTTAATACTTGTATATCCTCAAATCAAGGTTGATCTTGGGTGATAGTGTAAGCTAGTCGAAGCTTTGTAATTAGTGTTGTAAGCCTGGTGAGGCTAAAGAAAATACATGTTGGTGTAAGAAAAGGATCAAAAGATATTGATCATTAATTGGAAAATATCACAAAACGTGAGGTCTGGAGTAGCCAAGTTTGGTGAACCAGGATAAATCTATGTGTGGTCTTTCTTAAACTCTTTCCTTTAAAGCTTGCTTATTTATACACAGTTCACACACTACAAACACTTTAATTATTGATTATATTCATAGTTTATTTTGATAAAGGTTGTTTCAGAAATTAAAAGCAAGATTTTAAAAGGGTAAGTATTCAACCCTTCTTCTAGTGACATTTCTATCTACTTCAGACTCATTCTGAAACAATTTTCTTTGAATTTATCTTGAATGTATTGACTCTATTTGGTTTCCTATTGACTCATTCAGTTGAGCTGGTGTATTGACTCATTCCACTTTAGAGTCAGTACATTCAGAACCAAATTTTAAAATTTCATTTTGGCTAAACTCATTTCTTTTCTACATACATGCATACTTATAAATACTCATTCATGCATCATATATAAGCATTGAAACCTGAAAGATACAAAGAATTATCACCATCTTCAACCTTTCTTGACGCATTCATCAACTACACATAATCATTTTTTATTGTTTGTTGGCAAGTTAAGATTGACAAAATCCAATCTAGGTTGTGTATTCAAAATTGGTTTGAGATTTTCTCTAGGGGTTTCAAGGATAAAACCTTTAAGGTTTTTACTCCAAGATCAAGGGTTGATTTGAAGGTTTTTGCACAAGTCTTGTCAAGTTGCATTTGTAAGAACAAGAGTTGTCTTTGTATTTAATCTCTATGTTTTGATGATAACAATGGAGTATTTGTGAAAGAACAATTTTATGTTCTAATGTTTGTTGTTGCAATGCTCTTGTGGATTCTGTTCTGAGAGTGATTTTGATTCTGAAGCTAGTGAAGTTTCTGAAGGTATAATCTTCTGAAGAACTAAGTGCTAAAGACTCTGACTTGAAGTTCTGAAGACTAAGTATAGAAAGACTCTGAAGATTTAAGGGTTCTGAAGATTAAGGTTCTGAAGACCAATTGTTGAAGACTCTGAAGACAATGTTCTGAGTTAATAACATTTTGAAGACTATGAAGACTTGAAGTTTTGAAGACAAAGGGTTTCAAAGACAAGTGTTGAAGTTTTGAAGACAAGGTTCTGAGTGAACAAGTTCTGAAGACTGAATACTTCATATTCTGAAGACCCAACCATCACGTCTCTACTCATGCTTCAATCATCTACTATTAGAAGCCTCTAAAGTTCATAAGACAATGTTACTATTATCAAGGATAATACACAGTACGAAAATGCTTTATCCCACTACCTCTCCACTAACCTTAAATTGTGGAAAAAGGAAATGCATGGCAATACTATTTTCATCCTTGTGTAATTACATTCCTCGGTAGCCATCTGCCCTCCTACGACTCTATTTTGTTTGTCAATAAAATGAAAGAATCACATGCTTATGTGATGTTGTTGAAAAAAAATATAGTCGAAGATACAACCAGTTGTTGTTGGTATACAACCAGTTGTTGATAAGAAAACAAAACATGTCTATATGGTTGAAGAACACATATTATCCATATGGTACTTGAATCATGTTATTGATGTTTTCATACAATCACATGAGATTGATGATTACAAGATAACAATGATACAAACCATATTGTGCTAAAATGAATATGCAACTCAAAGCTGATATTGGCATTTGACAATTTTTTTAGCAACCTGCTTATGTAGAAGCTGCAAATTCATAATGTGCTTAAGTCTATATGCTACAGAAGACTTTCTAAGTCGCATATTAAACAAGAATATGATCATAGAAGCTCCAATTACAAATTCACAACAAAAATGTTGTGTCCTGAAGTGATCATTTGATTGAATAGAACAAAGGATGTTGTCTGTGAATGTTCTAATGTGAATCAAGATGAAGAAGCTCTTCTCTGTTCTCATCAAAGATCATTTGAGCTTTCAAAAGCTTATAAAGAATAAGACTTCAGAAATTCAAGTGCTCTGGGTTGTTGTCCTTGACGAAGTAACTTGAAGAAGAAGACAACACATTTGTGCTACAATACAATGTATTATCTTAATGTGTATTAGGATTTTATGATGTAATTGAATTATGTTTACACATGATTATGTTAGAAGCAAACAATTGTAAACGTTACCTATTATCCCTAAAGGACCGAGTGAAGGTTAAGAATTTAGGCGACTCAGACGTTAGTAGTTTGGTGCTCTCTCAAGACTAGGTGTTTTGATGATTTCTCAAGGGCTAATGTCCTGGTGCTAGAAATTGCATCATCTAGTAACGCCAAAGATATTAGTCATTTTAGTTGGTTGTGCAGTCAGTCACGACAGGTAGCCGCACAAGGAAGTCATAAACTGCGATTGTGCAATTAGTCACGGTAGGTAGCCGTGCAGGGATGTCGTGACAGTTGTTGTGCAGTTAGTCACGGCAAGTAGTCACGTAAGGAAGTCATGTAACACCCCACTTATCCATGTTTACAAAATAATAGTTTATTATGAAAATCAGAGTTTCAAAAGTGGAATGCCACATATTTTCAACAACAATCACCAAAAGAAGTTATTTATTTTAAAACAGCGAAAATAAACAATTATTTAATTCATCTCGGGCAATAAGACAAACTCAACAAAATATCCTCAATAATCCGGTTTATAAAATAGATATGTAACGAAAACAAAATAAACAACTAAAAGTTCCCCATCCCGTGTTACGTATCAGAGTATCCTAGACTTGAACAAGCAACACGACTCCACACACTCTCAAGTACCTGGATTATCTGTACTTCCAAAGAAGCACAAATGCAACAACAACAACAAAGGGGTGAGAAACAAATTCAATATAAACGATGCAGATAACATCTTTAAGGTAGTTTCTCACACATAACAACAAATACAACAAGTACACCAATAGTCAAGCAACAACAGATACAACAATAATTATGCAACAACAATACAACAATAGTTATGCAATGTGACTCAACACGACACAATGCATGTGGTACCGGGTTTTGTTCATTCAATCGAACACAACTAATCACATACGCCCATCCGGCAATGATTATCCCACCATTCTCCATAACGGAGTACGGATAATCGTATTCGCCCATCCGACACGATCATCCCAATAATAATTCAACAAATTGTATGCATGACTATGAAAAATGCATACAACATGTATAATTCACCATATTATATATCTACACGATCCATCCGATCACAACACAAAAATAGTTCCACCGAAAATCATCAATAATAACCTCACACGATTTAATCGATTATTCAACTAATTAAATCCACCTAAATTCCATCATTAATTCATTCTTGATGTTAATCCTCGATTAAACATGTCTTAAGATCCATCTCAATACCTCACACCAAAAGAATCGGCCACGTACGCGAAATCGGGATAGAAATCGCAAAACAACATGTTTTTGCCCTACACACTGGTCATATGCGTAATGGCAAGGCCATACACGTATTGACCTAGCCTAATACACATCATACGCCCCCCATAAGCCCATCCATACGGGTTTGCCCTAGCCCAATACACGTAGCATACGAAAATGGGCAGATAACCCCACATTTTCACCCTTCATACGCGTATTGTCCCCTTCATACGTGTATTAACCCCATTCTTCGCACATCCATACGCGTATTGCCTAGTCTCATACGCGTATGGGCAGAAACCCATGGTTTCTTGCTTTTTCTCCCTCAGTCCAGATCTGTTCCTCATAACGCTCGATTCTCAGATTCATACCAGACCTATGATTGTTTCTAATCCAGTTTTACACTCTTAATTTCATTCTTCTTTCATCTACATTACTATATACAATTTATATTTTTGTTCTAGATCTAAAATTCGTATTGTTCATCAACAACTACAACATCTGCATAATTATACATCATCCAGAACAACAACAATAATATTTCATCAGAATTTCATCACGATTTCATCATCATATTCACATATTCGCAATAAAGATCACATATTCACAAGTTTATCACAAACATCATGAACAACATAAATTCCTACGAGGAAAGGAAACCCTCACTACTTGTCATGTTAAATCACCTAGTTTTAAATTCGTTCTCCCCCCTTACCTCGAATTCGTTTGAAATTTCCTACGAATTTCTTCAAGAATTATGCCCTAGGTTTATCTTCTCTCTTCCTAGCCTCTTTGCTCTTCCAACAAAATCTTTACGATAAATCTTTTTACTAATTCTCTGTTTTGACTAATTCACCTATAAACCATCATATTGATATTTTACTAAACCATCCTTTATTTTAATTAAATCTAAATAATAATAATAATAATATTAATTCTATTTCTAATATTACTAATATTGTTTCATGAAAATAATAATAATAATAATAATAATAAGAATAGTAAATTAAATGGTCTTACCATTATTATTCACACACCTGCTATTACTAAGCGCACCCGATTCTACCCATCCCACTAGGACACAACACCGAAAACAACAAGATATACGCCTTAAACAAGGCCAACACAACACCAAAAATACCCGACGATTAAATATTAAAAATTGGGTGTTACAACTCTCCCCCACTTAGAATATTTTCGTCCTTGAAAATGTACCTGATGAGAAAAGTTCCGGATACGAATCTCGCATCCTGCTTTCCAGCTCCCAGGTCATACTTCCAACAGCAGCTCCTCCCCAAACTACTCTCACCAGAAGAATCTCTTTACCTCTGAGTTGCTTCATTTTATGATCCTTAATCCTTATCGGCATAGCTTCCACAATAAGATTCTCCCAAATCTGCACCTCATCCCTCTGAATAACATGAGATGGGTCAGACACATACTTCCGAAGTTGCGATACATGAAACACATCATGTAAGTTCGAAAGTTCTGGCGGTAACGCTACTATATAAGAAACAGTACCAACTTTTTGCATAATGTGATATGTTACAATGAACTTAGGATCCAACTTCTTCGATTTCAAAGCACGTCCAACACCGGTCATTGGATTAACCCTAAAACACACATGATCACCTTCAGCAAACTCTAATTGTTTTCTTTGGTTATCATGATAAATCTTTTGTCTACTCTGAGACGCTCTTTTCTCGAATCATCTGAATTGCCTCAGTAGTCTGTTGCACAATTTCAAATCCAAGCACCACATTTTCACCAGTTCATACCAACATAAAGGCGTTCTACACCTCATACCATACAAAGCTTTAAATGGATCCATTCAAATACTAGAATGGTAACTATTATTGTATGTGAACTCAATCAATGGCAAATGAGTATCCCACACACCACCCTGCTCCAACACACAAGTCCTCAAGACATCTTCTAAAGTTTGAATAGTTCTCTCTGACTGACCGTCCGTCTGCGGATGATAAGCCAAACTCAACTTCAACTTTGAACCCAAAGCCTCTTGTAAACTTTTCCAAAATTCAAAAGTGAACCTCATATCTCTATCTGATACTATACTCGAAGGAACACCATGCAGCTTCACAATTACCCTGATATAAATTTAAGTCAACTTCGTCAACGGAAAACTCATATTAATAGGAATAAAATGTGCAAATTTTGTAAGCCTATCCACAACCACCCAAATAACATCAAATCCTCTCGTCGTATTTGGCAAGCTGGTAACAAAGCCCATATTAATAATATCCCACTTCCATTCTGGAATCTCCAATGGTTGCATCATTCCCGAAGGTTTTTGATGTTCCATTTTTCGATTTCTGACACACCAAACAAGCATACACAAAATGTGCTATATCTCTCTTCATACCAAACCACCAAAACAATTTCTTTAAATCATGATACATCTTCGTAGCTCCTAGATGAATACTCAAGCTACTACAACGACCTTCTTCTAAAATTTCCTTTTTCAACTCGGCATTGTCTGGCACACAAATTCTGCCCCGGAACCTTAACACACCAGAATTATATACTTGAAAATCACTTCCAAAATCATTTTCTCCTGTAGGCATCAAATCTACCAACTTCACATAAAGTCTTTGATTCTCTTTAATAATATCCAAAAAGTCATTATTCACCTTCAATATTCCAAGCCTAACACTCTCAGGTGTCATCTCACAAACCATACTCAAATCTCTAAACTGCTCAAGTAACTCCAATTCTTTCACCATCAATGCCGACATGTGAATTGTCTTGCGGCTTAATGCATCTTCTACAACATTAGCCTTACCCGGATGATAACTCAAATTAAAATTATAATCTTTTAGAAAATCCAACCATCTTCTTTGCCTCATATTTAGCTCTTTCTGATCAAACAAGTACTTCAAACTTTTATGGTCACTAAACACCTCAAATCTTGAATCATACAAATAGTGCCTCCAAATCTTCAACACAAAAACCACTGCATCTAACTCAAGATCATGAGTGAGATAGTTCCTCTCATGCACCCTCAGCTTCCTAGAAGCATAAGCCACCACCTTACCATCTTGCATCAATACACCACATAGTCCTATCTTGGACGCATCACAATATACAGCAAAAGGTTCACCAGGACTTGGTAAAACCAACTCTAGTGCCATAGTCAATTTCTTCTTCAACTCTTCAAAACTTTCCTCATAAGCTGCATCCCAAATGAATGCTTGACTCTTCCTAGTCAATTGAGTCAACGACAATGACAAATTAGAAAACTCTTGAATAAATCTTCTATAATAACCTGTTAATCCTAGAAAACTTTGAATCTCCGTTACTGCTTTCAAAGGTTCCTATTGCAATACAATACTTACCTTATAAGGATCTACTGCTATACCATCACCAGAAATAACATGACCTAAGAAACTCACATTATCAAGCCAAAATCGACACTTCGATAACTTAGCAAACAACTTGTTATCTTTCAACACCTGTAAATCAATTCTCAAATGTTCCTTGTGATCATCTTCATTCTTAGAATAAATAAGTATATCATCAATAAACACCACAACGAACTGATCTAAATAAGAATGAAAAATACAGTTCATATACTCCATAAATACACCAGGTGCATTAGACACTCCGAAAGGCATCACAACATATTCATAATGTCAATATCGAGTTCTAAACGCAGTCTTCTGAATATCACCTTCTTTCACTCGAATATCATGGTAACCTGACCTCAGATCAATCTTACTAAAAACACGTGCACCAACTAGCTGATCCATTAAGTCATCAATCTTCGGAAGCGAATACTTATTCTTAATGGTCACCTTGTTCAATTGAAGGTAATCGATGAACATACACATACTACCATCCTTCTTCTTTACTAACAAAATTGGAGCTCCCCACGGCGACACACTTGGCCTAATAAACTTCTTATCCAGCAACTCTCCAATCTGAGATTTCAACTCAGTCAATTCTAATGTAGACATCATGTACGGTGCCATAGAAATAGGCCTTGTATCCGAAATAAGGTCAATAGTAAATTAAACTTCTCTCGTCGGAGGTAATTCCGTAAAATCATCAGGAAATACTTCCGGAAACTCATTCACAATTAGAAATTCACTAACTGATACCTTACGGTCCACAGACAACGACGCAAATAATGCAAACATATTTGCCTCATCTTCCAACAAGGTCCACAACTATTTAGTAGATAGTGAGTTAGCCAATGCTTCCTCCTCAGGAGTAAGAAACAATAACTTCTTCCTATAGCAGTCAATATAAACTCGGTTGAACTCCAACCAATTCATTCCCAATATAACATCCATATTTCCAAGTGGTAAACAAATCAAATCCACATAGAAATCTCTATACAAAATAGTGAGCTAACACTTCAAACATACTAAAGATGTAACCATGAAACCAATAGATGGAGTTTCAATTGTCATCCTCTGCTTTAAAGTACACGGTACAATTCCTAACCTCCTCACACAATCAACAAAAATAAATGAGTGTGTTGCACCCGTATTAATAATAATAATCAAAGGAGTACTATTAATAAAGCAAGTACCTTTGACGGAACACTCCTTATTAGTGGATTAGGCTCCCACTAAAGCAAACACTTTACCACTGGCTCCTTGAGTCTTCTTTGGCTTCTGAAAAGTCGTACTAATATGACCCTGTTCACCATAATTAAAACAAGTGGACATAGTAGCCCTGCAGTCAGCTACCACATGACCTGTCCTCCCACACTTGAAGCACTTCTTAATTTCATTCTGGCAAGTGTTAGCATGATGACCCGTGCTTCCACATTGGAAACACTTCACAAGATTGGGATTTACCCCTCCCCCACTTGGCTTCTTATTAGCAGTAGATTTCTATTTACCTTTATCAGTCAGAGCACTATAAGGAGTACCCTCAAACCTCTGCATTCCCTTCTTGTCATTCAAAGCCTTGTAATGAGCAATCTGAGCCCTGTTATCATTATCATAAATCCTGCTCCTATTCACCAGCTATGGATAGTTCCTGATCTTCTGGCAAGCAATGCCCTGTTTGATCTCAGGATGCAACCCATTCTCAAATTTCAAACACTTCGAAATCATAGCATATTCAGTGTTATTGTGTGCACAATATTGCACCAACTCTTCAAACTTCGCGGTGTACTCAGCCACAGTCATATTGCCTTGCTTAAGTTCCAGAAACTCAACTTATCTAGCACTGCGAATGTCTTCTGGAAAGTACTTCTCCAGAAACTTACCTAGAAACACAGGCCAAGTAATAGCCGTACCTACAGTCTTCAACCTTTGGCGACTGTTGTCCCACCAGACCTCAACTTCACCCTCAAGCATGTGAGTACCAAACCTCACCTTCTGATCATCATTGTACCCCATGGTCCTGAAGAATTTTTCAATAGCCTTCAGCCATTTCTGTGCATCCTCTAGATCCAAAATACCCCATTCATACGTAGGCAGCTTGTTACTTCTGAACTAATCCAGATCACGAAATTCAGCATTCCCAACCGCTAGACCAATGTTCTCAACAACTTGTGCCATTGCTTGCATAGCAACATCAAGTGCAACATCATTGCTTCCTGCCATACTAATACAACAACACAAACACCTCAGGTTAGAACACAACAACTCCTATTCTAAGGGCTGTCTCGACACAACATCTGGCCGGTTGGACCGACCTGCTCTGATACCAATTGTAATACCCCGCTTATCCCAGTTTATAAAATAATAGTTTATTACGAAAATCAGAGTTTCAAAAGTGGAATGCCACATATTTTCAACATAATCACCAAAAGAAGTTCTTTATTTTAAAACAGCGAAAGTAAACAACTATTTAATTCAACTCGGGCAATAAGCCAAACTCAACAAAATATCCTCAATAATCCGGTTTACAAAATAGATACGTAATGGAAACAAAATAAACAACTAAAAGTTTCCCATCCCGTGTTACGTATCAGAGTGTCCTAGACTCGAATAAGCAACACGACTCCACACACTCTCAAGTACCTGGATTATATGTACTTCCAAAGAAGCACATATGCAACAACAACAACAATAAAAACAAAGGGGTGAGAAACAAATTCAAAATATAAACGGTGCAGATAACATCTTTAAGGTAGTTTCTCACACATAACAACAAATACAACAAGTACACCAATAGTCAAGCAACAACGGATACAACAATAATTATGCAACAAAAATACAACAATAGTTATGCAATGTGACTCAACACGACACAATGCATGGGGTACCGGGTTTTGTTCATTCAATCAAACACATATAATCACATACGCCCATCCGACAATGATTATCCCACCATTCTCCATAACGGAGTACAGATAATCATATTCGCCCATCTGACACGATCATCCCAACAATAATTCAACAAATGTATGCATGACTATGAAAAATGCATAAAACATGTATAATTCACGATATTATACATCTACATGATCCATCCGATCACAACACAAAAATAGTTCCACCGAAAATCACCAGTAATAACCTCACGCGATTTAATCGATTATTCAACTAATTAAATCCACCTAAAGTCCATAATTAATTCATTCTCGATGTTAATCCTCGATTAAACATGTCTTAAGATCCATCTCAATAATTCACACCAAAAAAATCGGCCACGTACGCGAAATCGGAACAGAAATCGCAAAACAACACATTTTTTCCCTACACACTTGTCATATGCGTAATGGCAAGGCCATACACGTATTGACCTAGCCCAATACGCATCATACGCCCCCCATACGCCCATCCATACGCGTAGCATACGAAAATAGGAAAAGAACCCCACACTTTCACCCTTCATACGCGTATTTCCCCCTCCATATGTGTATTAGCCCAATTCTTCGCACATCCATACGCGTATGGGCAGAAACCCATGATTTCTTGCCAGACCCAAATATTTGGTTCGCAAGGCCTCGTCCTTTCCTTCTCTCTTAGGTTTGTGCAACATTACCTTTCCCATTCATTCAGGATAAAAATTCCTGGCTGGCGACTCTACCTTTTCCGCGCCACTTTCGCGTTTGTAATAGGATGAAAATCTCGAGAGCGACACATTTCTTCTTCCGGAACACATCGACGAAAAATACCATCGGATCCTCGCTTAAAAAGCAAAGGTTCATCCCAGTAATATTGTTTTATATTGTGGAAGAACTTCTTCTTTTGTTGGTATGTGGGATCTGGTGGAAGTACCCCGACATCTAAATAGTTGACTATGTCAGCATACCATGGCAGAGTGGTTTGCGCACAAATTTCTTCCACTGTTTCTTCTTGAATTTTCCAAGTCATTTTCCAAGTCTTAAACAAATATTTGTCGTCTATTTAATGAATATCAACACTCAAGACACTACCATTAGTGATCCTCATAAAACATAAAACCCTCATTATAAAAGTATTATGAATAATAAAAATTGATAGTGAAACATTGTTTTATTTTTTTATTTATTTATTTATTTTTATTTCATTTTATATTTTAATTTTATTTTAAATTTTAATTTTATTTATTTCATTATTTATTTTAATTTTTTAATTTAAAATAATAAAAAAATTAATTTAAAAAAAATGCGATTGAATCGCCGGTTTTTCCGGTTTTCCGAATTTACACCGATTTTTACCGGTTCAATAATATAAGCGATCCAACATTTGAACCAAACCAGTTACCTGACCGATTCCCGGTTCAACCGGTCCCACCGGCCGGTCCGATTTTTAAAACACTAATTTTATAGGACCAAAAATAAAATTTAGTAAGTTTATAAAGAGCAAAAACATATAATAATAATAATAATAATAATAATAATAATAATAATAATAATAATTATTATTATTATTATTATTATTATTATTTGATTATTGATGGTTTATTATAAAAAATGATTATTCGTTTTCCAACATAAATCCCAAGATATTACTCTCTCTGTGTGTTGTGAGTAGGGAAATCAATGGCGTCACGAGACCACAAGAAGGCATCAAACAGTCGAGCCGGCAGAATCCGCACGCTCTCCGATCTGAACCGACCATCCGCAGATTCTGACAGCGACTCCGATGGCCCTCAGGAGTATTACACTGGCGGCGAGAAAAGGTTCTATTTTTTCTCCTTTTCACTACCTCCCAATTTTCCGATTCCTTTTCGCGTTTGATTAAATTTTATTTTAATTGCTACTCGCTACTTCGTCTATTCAATTCAATTCATATCATAATCATGCTCAAGTTGTTCGAGCTGC
Source organism: Lathyrus aphaca (assembly GCA_963966055.1). Lineage (NCBI taxonomy): Eukaryota > Viridiplantae > Streptophyta > Magnoliopsida > Fabales > Fabaceae > Lathyrus > Lathyrus aphaca. The sequence goes on from OZ014519.1 coordinate 73,017,719, forward strand.
ATGTTATACTATTCATGAGAGGGAGTTATCATGGTTGAATAATCTAGGGTAATTCTGAAGTAATAGTTTATAAGTTTTTTGGTGTGAATTGAAACATTGGTGATTTTTAAATTGGGGCAAATTGCACTGATTTCTCTAACTCCCTATGATTGTGAATTCTTTGATGTGTGTAATTTGAAAACCCCTTTCCCTTTCCCCAATTGCTCTTGTTTAGGTTATTTATTCTGTTATAAACTTTGTTGCACTGCTTTGATATTACAGGAAAACCCTTCCATGAAGATAAGAGATAAAAATTCATGTTACTATTGTTGTAATTATACAGTTGCAGAGTTCTTTCAAATTTTTTTCGAAATCGTTTTTGGGTGGAAGCATTTGAAAACTTATAGTAGGGGATTTAAAATTGATCAAGTTATGTTTGGATGTGTTTCTTCAAACTTTTATTACTTCAAAACTAGTTTTGATTGTGCTTTGTATAGTTCAAAGTTCAAACCCATTTTGATTAGATCTAGGTCAACTTGTTAAAGAATGGGAGTAAACAAAAGCTATCAAAGTGACATGTTTTTTTGTTTCTTCAGTTTAAATAGCAACTCTCTCTTTGCTCTTCCTGATTAATGACAATGCTCTTACTGATTGCAAGTACCTTTTGAGGTTTTTAATGTCTAATCTAATGTAAAGCTTTATATGATGACGTTAGAATTGCTCTCTTGATTGGTTTAACGGTTTTAAGTTCACAAGATTTGAACTTAATTAGACTACATAGCTTAATTTTTTTGCTTTGAAGTTATATGAATGCATTATATTGAGTAATAAGTCAAATATTCACTTTTAAGCTATGTTGGTGAAATGGGAAAGGGAAGTCAACTCATTGTTGGAGTGTTACAATGTAATGTAGCAGACTTGGCAATTGCCCTGTTTAGCTAGCGTATATTTGGCAATTGGCATCTAGGTAATTAAATGATACTGATACCTTATTTTGTCAATAGCCACTGAACATGGGTGTGTTGTGTTTTGCTACTGTGGTTATTCCAGCCTCATCCACTACATACATTTTTCGACGATGATCTGGTGTCTACATGGGTTTTTCAGATCTGGTGTTATCTGGCCCGCGCCTTCACATGCAGAGAAGTAACAAAGACGATGCAAGAAAGAAGAGGATACTAGAAAGGAGGACAATGATGACAGATGTGCAAGATTGTGTGAGTTGGCGTTGAAGGCGGCTGATAGGAGCAGTGTTGTCGATGGCTGATGGCGGTCCATGGAGGAGAGCCAAAATCCCGCCATACCGACTGCTTTGCGGCGCCGTTATAGTGGATTATGGTGGAAAAGTCTGCAATATCGGCCGATATTTACCATTGTGGCGAGCCCCATGTATATCTGGCATAGCGGTCATGGTGCCGCTATTTGATAACACTGGATGGGAGAGAGAAGGGACTAGTTTTTTTTTTTCTATTTTACGAAATGGAAGAGTGAAAGCAACTTTGCCCCTTTAAGCCCAGAAGGCTTCACTACCTTTTTTCACTCCACAATAGTCTGCAAGCATGCATCTATATAATATAAATTACTTAAATAAGTAATTTAATATACTTATTTGGTATGGATTATTTAGTATTAATAATTTATACTATAGTCTGCAAGCATGCATCTGTAAGATTCTGTATAATATAAATTACTTAAATAAGTAATTTAATATAACTTATTTGGTATGAACTATTTAGTATTAATAATTTATTTAGAAAATAGATTAGTACCCTTTGTGCTGTCCCGGTTTTGGGTAAACTGCTCCGTGTGTATATCCGAGATTGACAAGATAGGTAATACCTGATCATACATTTGTAATCTACTCCACTCAATTAACCATTGTTACTTCCAAACAAAGCAAATGGGATCCCAACCATTCCCTGATTAAAACTTTTAACAATAATGATTCTGTTGCACTATCTGTTTCAAACCATTCCATTTCACCCCTTTCTAAATGGACAAATTTACTTTTCTAGAACCTCAAGCACCTGTTAGTGAAAAGGTCTCTGACTAGCTTGATTGAAAGTGGTCAAATTACATTAAAAGTTGGTTTTCGAAAGGCTATCCACACGTTGATTAAATAAGTATATGCAATCATGCTTTCTAAACTCTTAAGCTTAATATACAGAGAAAGCTTATTGTTGTCTCACTTGTCCTGTGCAAGATTTACAAATAAATACATAAATGGCAAAATGTTTTGTTTGTTATATGATTTGTTGCTTTTCTGTTAAACGTGTAATAATTTTCATTATTTCTCCAGTGGAATGCTTGTCCAGGACCCTTCCAAAGGAAATGATGTGGATGCAATTTTCAACCAAGCTAGGCAACTTGGAGCTGTAGAAAGGCCTCTTGATCAGCTTCAAGAACCTCCAAGGTCAACAAGCTTTGCTGGAACTGGCAGGTTACTCTCTGGGGAAACTGTACAGAATGCTTCTAACTCTCAGCAACCTGAGTCTGTTGTTCACAACATTGTTTTTTGGAGTAATGGTTTCACTGTAAATGACGGACCTTTGAGAAGATTGGATGATCCTGCAAATGCCTCATTTTTGGAGGTACTGTATTACGATTCTTATTCTGCTAATAGATTAGATGGTGGAAAATATTGGGAATAATGAGGTTGTTTACCTAAAAAGACTACTTCTGAGTATTATAAAATCGATTTTTTTTAGTCAATATTCAGGGAACAGTGGAATATCTCAATGAATTTCACATGTATCTTCACTTTTCTAATTAAATTTTCTCTGAATGTCAGCTTATTTTTTAAGTTCACTATAGGTTGCTTTTATAGTCTCTTGACAAGACTATCTAAGAACGTTCCTGATGTGTTTGGGAAACTATTACTTTCTTCATGGTTATATCAATGGTTTTATTTATTGTGTTTAATTATGTTTGCTATTTTTGAATGCAGAGCATTAAAAAATCTGAATGCCCAAAAGAGCTTGAGCCTGCAGATAGGAGGTCAGCTGTAAACGTAAACCTCATAAGGAGGAATGAGAACTATCGTGTGAGTTTTCTGTTTGAGATCTTTGGTTTTGTATTTGTTCAATTTAGGGTCTGTGACTTATTTAAATTTATTTACTTACAGAAGACTTATGGAAACAGCTTATGATATGTCTATATGTTGTTTCAGGTTCAGCTTATTTTATAGGTTCTATGAAAACAGCTTGCTTATAGATTATATGAAAACACACTTTGACTTTATTTTTATTGTTATACAAATAACTTATACTTATATGATAAATGCTTTAGTAAGATGTTTATCCAAATAGAACCATACTATGAAACAAAATCCAGTCCGGTGTTGACTATATCCAAAATCACACATATCCAACTTATAAATAATAACAAGTGCTCCTTGTCACTGCAACAGGAACCAGAAAGGGTCCAAGTTTCATTCCAGGGAGTGGGAAGAACACTTGGAAGCAGCTCCAATTCAGTGGCACCTGAGCCAAATGTTGCATCGACAACGCCTCTCACCTCAGCTCCACCCCCTTCTGCTGCTCTTGTGGTTGACCAGTCATTGCCATCAACCTCAATACAGCTTAGGTTAGCTGATGGAACCAGATTGATATCACATTTCAATAACCACCACACAATTGGCGATGTACGTGCCTTCATTGATGCATCTAGACCTGGCGGTCGGCAGGGTTATCAACTTCAGATGATGGGGTTCCCCCCAAAGGTTCTAGCTGATGAAACACAGACTATAGAGCAAGCAGGATTGGCAAATTCAGTTGTCATACAGAAATTTTAGCATGCTTATGCTTCAAAAACCTCTTTCATTACTTGCTGCATAGAAATGAAAACTATAACAAATAGGAACCTGGTTTGAGGAGATATTTTCTTTTTGAATAGATCTTTATCATGTACTCTATTTGCTATAGGATCAGTTGGGTGGCTTAGCTTTTGACTTATTATGTGTTATGATATGAATCATGATTGTGCTGTGTGTTCTTACTAGCTGAGCCTAATGACTGGATTCAATATTTGATAAGTTGGTTCTTAAAGATTAATAGTTACAGGTTTTAATTTTTTTTCTCCATGCAAATATACTATTTTTGTTGCATTTGATCATTCTAAAACAATGTTGTTTTTTAGTCTTGGCAAACACACTAATGTGTTTTTGTTGCATTTGGCTAGACATGTATTGCTTTTGAATAATACAGGGACAAATAAATAATTATATTAAAACTAATAAAATTTATTTGCTGTCTGTGTAAAAAGCAATAACAGTAACAAGTATAAAAAGAGGAACTAATATAGTAGTTATTGAAACTAAGATGCAATAAAAAAAGAACATATTAGTGAAATAAATAACTAATGTTAAGTATATCCTTATAGAACATGAAATTTATTGTAATGTGAATAAGTTGTGATATTAAGTGTGAAAACTCGTCTCATTCTTGCGCTTAGGTTTTTTATTTTATTTTTATCAAGTTTTGATTAGTTTAATGTAAAAGGAACAACCATAAGTTTTGAGGTACTTAGATAATATAGACACATAAAAAGTATTTTCAAATATTTTTATTCTTACTTTTATAAAACTTCGTAAAATCAATTTTGAAAAGTGGTTAATTGATTAGAAACTTGTTTGATTGGCTGGGAAGGTAAAACTTACACGGACTGATCAATTAAATTAAAGCGTAATGTCTCATAATCGAATAAGGGGGTTAATAATTGATCAAGCGGCATAGAAAATTTAATTTTTTTAATTTAGATTGGTTAATGGATTAACAAACGTTTTAAATCTATTAAATCATTAAAAAAAAGTTTATGAATTATTTTCTTTTTGAGTCCGATTTTTTCTATATAAATGAGATTTCTCCTTATTTCAAAATACATCAGTTTTCTGAATATATATATTTTGCTCTCATTCTTTTTCTCATTCTCTTTAAATTTCTTTTTCACTAGAGTTGCTTTAATACTAAAAGAGTGAAAAACTTTATTTGAGAGTTGTATTTCACTGGTGGGGTTGTGTTGAAAGTATTTATTCAAGAGTGTAGTTTTCTTGTGATCTGATTGTAATAAAATTTAAAGATTGGATGCTAAACCTAAAAAAGTCGGGAATTTCTTAGTGCATCCTATACACTTCTAACACACCATGTGAATTTCAACATATGCCCCATGATTTCGTAGATACATCTTTGGTTGCACTCAATTTCTAAATAAACGTTGACATATTCCAGAGATATATCTCTAGAACATTTTTAAATTTAAACATTCAGAACATGTCTCACATAATCCATTACATTTGAGTTGTTCCGGAGATGTATCTATGAGAATATTCGAAGATATTTTTCTAAAATGTATCAGAATGAGTTTTTTTTATAACGACCTGTGTATTTGTTTTCATATGAAGTATGAAGCACAATCTCAAATAAAAAAACAGACGTACAAATTAATAAAAGACTAATAATGCGTGCGTCGAAAATAATATAGCAATATAATAGTAAAAGTCGTACATCACGAGATCCAAAATGTAGTAACGATGTCAGAAAAAAATACAAACTATAGTACTAAATCAAAATAATAACATGTTACTACTGGGTGTGCCTGACAACCTCTCATCTACCTCTTTTGCTTGCTCTTCCTCCTCGTCCATCGATCTCCCCGTCCTCCGGCGATGTCTTTGGTACAACAGTGTCCTATGTGCCTCCGCCACCATGGCATTCAGGACTTGCCTGACAGTAGACCTCCCAGGGATGATACCCTCGTAAATATTTGGTGTAACGCCCGTTTATTCAATTAATTATTTAATTAAATATATTTGTATTATGTTGTGTTGATTTGTGTTGATTTCCGAAATATCAGAATCTTGTTATGTTGGTTTCAGTTGAATTAAATAAGTTGATTTAAGTTGTGGAAAATAATATTGAACATTTTCCGAATATTTGTTGAATATGTTGAATTTGTTGTTTGAGCTAATATGTTGATAATCGGGTAATTAATCGATTTAGTGGGGAGAAATTAATTATTTGTGATTTATTGGTTGATATTGTGTTGCGGTGATTTAAGTTGCTAAGTTGATATTAAGTTGGTTTAATCGTAGAGTAAAATTAGAAGTTATAAGACTATTTACTTAAGTGGGTTTGGTTGTTGTGTTAGAAATAGCAAATTTGGGGGTATTGTGTAGTAGGTCCATTAAGATGTTAGTAGACCAATTATTCTATTAAGTGATAATTAATAATTTTAATATTATTATTATTATTATTATTGGGTGAGAAAGAGGAAAATAAAGATTAATAAGAGATTTAGTTGAGAATTAGTCCTAACGACAATTAGAGCAAGTACAAAAGTTAGAGGGGAGAGCCAGGGTACTCCAAGATCTGATTTTCGCAGGAATTTTTAAGAGATAATTCAAGCCCTTTAATCCAAGGTAAGAGTGGAGTTTGAATTCTATAACCGGGATTAGGATAATCTGTATGTAGGATCGGGATTCATATGATTTACTGTTGTGTTTTCGTGTGATATGTTGTTATTTGATCTTCGTATGAATCTGTTATAAAAATCTGCTATGTTGTTGTTGTCAGTATGTTGTGTTGTTTGGTTGAATAACAAAAATGATTATCATTCTTGAATGAGTCGTAGAATGATTAATCTGTGTCGATTGAATTATAATGTTATCATTATGATGTAGTGTTTTTATGAGAATACTGTGAATAAATTCTGTTTTGGGTTAGGAATAATGAAAACAGTAAATTTTGGTACGAAATTCATCATCGCGAAAATTAGTTTTTATGCTACCAATGAGTTCTAATAGGTAAAACTAAGTTAAAATAAGAGTCTCGCGAATTAAATCGAAGTTTCAGATGGATTTTTCTGGGCAAAAAAGTGATCAAACTCGTAGCTAGGTTAGTGCTGAATTTTGGAAACTTCGAAAATTCGTAACTTGAGTTTCGGGAGTCTCACCTTTTTTTTTTAATATTACCCCTATGTTGGTAACGTGCAGGTTAGCTTGAAGGAAGATTATTTATCTTCATTAGTTCGAGTCGGTGTCGATGCTCTGATACGTAACACTCGGGTGATAAACGCTTATATGTTGTGTTGTTAGATTTTATTATGTTGTTGTTGTTGTTGTTGTTTCAAGTTGGTACCAATAAAACATGTTGTTATTAAGTTGTCTAAGTTGAACAAGATGATATAAATTGTATTTAGTGGAATAATTGTGAATCCGTTGCTTAGTTATGAAAATTATTTTGTTTTAAAGAATGAATAAAAGTTGTTATTATAGTTTCATCCGAGTTAAAGTGTTATGTATCCATGTTTCATGAAATTTAATGAATGTGTTTTAAAGTTGAAATGTGACATCCTATTTGTTTGAATAAGTTGAATTTCTATTACTCTGATTTTATCGATAATTACTGGGTAGAAATGAGGTGTTACATTAGTGGTATCAGAGCCTGAATGGTCTGTCCGGCCAATGTTGTCTAATGTCGTTTATTCCTTAGTACTCGACATGTGTGTGAAACACTGTCGGTGCTTGCTTGTTAGTTCCTAGTTGTTGTCTTCAAGAATTGGTTTGAAATAAGTGGGGGAGAAGCTTGCTCCCGTAAATGTTGATAGTATGTAAAAGTTGGATTGAGGTGATGTTGATTGCAATAGTGCAAATGTTGTTGGAGCAATGTTGTTGTGAACTGGCGAGAGTATGAACTCATGATTCTTATCGGTCGAATTTGAGATGTGCGTAGATCACAGATGGTGAATTAAAGAAATGATTGAGATTAAGGAATTATTCCAGAGGAAATGATGAGTCGATGGATTAATTCGGTAGATTGTATGTGTTCTGGACTGGGCCTCTAAGTCAGTGTTGGGAAGAAGCCCAACTAGCTAGGCAGAGGCCCACATCGTCGGGCATGACCCATGACCCACTAACCCGGACGTGGGAAGACAATGTCTCCCCCATGTGCACCACATCATCCAACTGTCCTCCATTATCTCCTCAAATATAGGGATAGTTGGACCAAGGGGAAGACCACGTGCTAAGTCTTACTTGCTCCTACGCATTCCTTGGCAGTTCTTCCTTGGGCTTTGCTGAACCAACCCAAGTAAGGACCTTGGCCTAGCGCGGGGGACACACTATAAATATCCTCTTTCAATAGAGGGTCGGGTATTCAAAACCCATATTTCTCTATTACCTTTCTGTACCGTATACTCACTTTAGCATCGAAGTGCCTTGCAGGTAAACCCCCACCTTCTCTCAATCCACCGTACGTTTGTTGTTCAACGCCTGGAGGGTTCCTTCTGATCGGGTAAGATCAGTGGCACCGTCTGTGGGAACAAAGTTCTCCCCATCTTCCATTACAAAAGATCAAAGCTTCAATTCACCCTTCCGTCATGACCAACAAACACGACGACAACCATGCTCTCGGCCTCGTCGACTACAATGGGCCGGAGAATGATCAACACGTCATCCACGAAGCTAATCCAAGGGACGAACAACTTTCCACCACGTCGCCTGAACCTAAGGACAATGGTGTTCCTCAACCTTAGCCAGTGTCTACCTTTCAGCCCATTCCGATTCCAGTCGAAGGGGACCCCACCATGATAGATATGGTGAACGCACTCAACCAGACCAACCTTATGCTCTTTCAACAACAGGAAAGGATCATGGCACTGGAGACCGAGCGACAGACTAACCCTCCTCTACAGGGATGAGAGTCTCAACCTGAGAGACGCCAACCAGAGGCGGCCAAGAAGCGAGGACGCTCACTTCCTCATCGTGGACGACGCTCCCCGGAACCAAAGAAAAACAGATCCAGGGGGCATCCTGATCGACTGAATGACCAACCGAGGACCTCCCTTCGTCGTGCTCAGAGTCTCAGGAACGAGGAATACTCTCCCTTGAGGAGTGATGAAGAGGACTCTCGCTGCCCGTTTTCACGGGCCATCATGGAAACTCCACTCGCAATAGGCATGGAGAAGCCCCCAAATCTGGCAACCTATGATGGGACGACTAACCATGCTCGACTACCGCAACGATATAAGCGGAAACGTTAAATGCAGGTTGTTATCAACAACTCTCAGGAAGGGAGCCATGGTGTGGTACAAAAGTATGGCCCCCCGAATCTATCACATCCTGGAAGAGCATGAGACCAGCGTTTATGAGGCACTTCACAACCTAACGATGCCAGCCAAAGAATGAAGCAACCCTTGAAGCTATCGTACAAGGGAAGAACGAAACGATGCGCTTGTACATCGAGCGATTTAACCAAGAAGCTATCGAGGTAGATACGACCGATTATATGAAAAAGTATCTCCTCGAGAAAGGGCTCCTTCCCTGAAGTGAGCTCAGCAGAGCTGTCGGGATCGAGCCACCTCGCTCTCTCGATGAGCTCCTGCACAAGGACCAAGCGTATATCAGATACGAGGAGAAGCAAGTCGCCCATAATGTCCGGAACCACCACAGTCAAGATGACACCAAGGGTTCCAAACACGAAGACTATATCACTCCTCACCGCTATGGGGAGAGGCGAAGAGCAAACAAACCTCGTGACGTCCACAAAGGATGAGGATCGGAGGGGAGTTTCTCCGAGTATACATTGTTCACTGCTCCCCACAAGCGAATCCTCACTGAGTGCATTAACTCCGAGTTCAAACAGGGTAGGGTAAGGTTCCCCAAACCTACTGCACCCAAACCCCACACCGACAAGTCCAAGTACTGTCGCTTCCACAGGATGCATAAGCATGTAACTGAAGACTGCATCCACTTGAAAGACGTTATCGAGATCCTTATCAAAGAGGGCCACCTCAAATAATACACCAAAATAAGTGAGACTCCTTGACACGAAGAACAATTTACGAGAAGAGACCGTGAAGACTCTCCGGGCAACAACTCCCCCTTTCCAGTAGCCCTTTCCATATCTCGCCCTGAAGATTTCCACCTCCCCGATGTCCACATGGGAGGTCAAGTTACTGCTCATAGCCCGTGGGAAAACTTCCCAGCAGTCTTGGTCATCTCTAGAGGCGGGATAAACAACGAGAACGCGGCCATCTCCGTCAAACGGAAGTTCGACGAACTCCTACTGACAACTCCCGACCAGTTGGCGACGCTAACCAAATCTTGGGGAAAGTACAATCTTATATCTTTTTTCATCGAGGAGCTACCAGGCGGGTCACCCAACTCTACTATTCACTTACTAATAAGGGCAAAAATGGCATGTTTTTACGTTCGACACATTCTGGTCGACCAAGGCAGCTCGGTGGATATCATGTATGCCCATCTGTCGCTCCCAAAGATTTGCATCCCGGTACAAGCGCGAACGGTCGGCGAAAGAGAGAAAGATGAAGTGAAGGTGAATAGAGTCGCCATCTAGGCATTTTTATCCCGAAGGAAAGGTAATGCTGCATAAACCTGGAAAGATGTGGATAAAACGGTCGCGAACCAGAGAAACTGAGAAAGGGGGTTGGTTACAACCTGGGAAGGTATTAGCACCCAGATTTTCCGTCGTACTCGACGGGATCCACGCGTAAAATTTTGTGTTTAAAGGGGTAGGTGTATGTGCTATCTGTGTGCAAAAGCTGGAAAAAGAAATATACATGTGTCAGTGCAAAAGAAATGAAATGCTCAGGGCTGAGGCTTTTAAAGAGAATGTTGAAAGAGGGGGAAGACACAAAGACTTTTGTTCGATAATAGTTAAGTTATGTCTACGTATCCTCTCGTGAAATGAGGAAGTAAGAACACCGTAGTTCGACTCAAAGAGACTGAGAGATAAATTGACTTGTGAACTGCTTGCTTGCCTATGCTCAAGTGTATGACTCGTCTGGCTCGAGTGCTAACTGTCTTGCATTAGACGGAAGAAGCAAGTTCTCGCTTGTGAATGAAGATGATGAGAAAAGAATCCCGAAGGAGACGATTATTGTTTGTTTTTGTGTTTTCAATCTTTTATTTGTTTTTGGTGTTTGTCATAAGTTAATGAGCTTAAGCCTATATCAAAGGTTGTAAACTCATTATATCCTCCCTTGATTAGGGATAATGAGAATACTTAAGTGTGAGATAAGCACCTCAACTTAATTACCATGATGATGTAGGATTAAGATCATTAACCTACTTGTGATTATTTAGATGTTTTTGTTTTTTTGTTTAGTGTTAAGTAATGAGTTTAAGCCATAATCAAAGATTAGTGAACTCATTACACCATCCTAATAGAAGGATAATAGATGAGAGCACTTAAGTTGAGGAAGATACCTCAACTTAATCCATGATTAGGGATTAACCTCATGACAAAACAATCCTTTATTAAGTGGGTTTTAATTAAGGGATGAGATTAAGAAGTGAATTTTATGGTTTGTAAGACAACTTGAGGGGGACTTGTCCATTAAACACTAGGGTTAGTCCTTCTTAACCATAAAGGAAGAATTAGAACCCTAATGTAAGGCCTAAGTTACAAGTTAATGCCTTAGTGATTATTATATGGATTGATTAATAGATTTAAACAAATTAAGGGTTTAACACTTAGGGTTAAAGTTATACACTCCATCCTAAGAGAAGGATGCATGCATAACCCTAATTCCAAAGTCCTAAAACCTTAAAGGTTTAGTCTCTAATGATGAGATGAGAAGAGAGACACAAAGAAGACACAAAGGTGAAAACTAAGGAGGAACTAATCACAACCCTAATTATTATCATGCTTGGATGTTCCTATGATTTGTAAGGCTTAAAAGAGATCTTCAAAGAAGCCGCCAATGGAAGAAGCAGATGGAAGGAGGAAGAAGCAGAGGAATAAGTTACTTACTTCATTGAAGAAGATAAGTAACTTTAGAGAAAGAAAGTGAGAGATGAACATGAATGAGCAAGCTCACTCAAAGGCAATGAAAAATGCAGCAAGGATGCATATGAAGAAGATGAAGAGAAATGAGAAGTGAAGGCAAATTCACTTCTCAAATTACTTACCACCTGAAAATGTTCGTACAAGGTGCATAAAGAAAGAAATGACATGAAAAGATGCATATGTAATGACAAAGAAACAAAACCAGAAGCAAAAACATGATGTAAATGATGCTATGAGATGATGTGAGAGCATACAAGGTGCACATGTGTGATCATACAAGGGAATGAATGCATATGAGGCATGTGGGAAGCATGAAAACACATGTATGTTTATGAAATTAAATGGATGCAAAGCATAGCAAACGTATGAATAAATGACCAAGAAATGTTCAAGAAATGTCTTAAGATGTCTAAGATGGCATACAAGTGCTTATAATGTCATGGAAAGTTCATATGTTCATGCAATGCAATGTAAGATGGAAGTAAGGATGCAAAATTAGGGTTACATGAAAGGATGAGATGAAAATGATCAAAACAGAAGCAATTCACATGATACAAATTTGCAAATGAGCTCAAATAAACCCTAACCCTATATGATATCACACCCCAAAGGAGAAGGTCCAACTCTTAACCTAAAGGAAGTTATGATTTTTCTAAGTTAACTAGGGTTTTTGGGTACCTTAAGAGGAAAAATGCAAATCAATTTGAAAATGAAAGATAAATTCATGACAAAAATATCCTAGAAACTACATGTTATATGGAAAACAATGCAAAAATAATCATTATCAAATCCTTCATGGTTAGGCAGAATAGATTTTTCAAAGTTAGGGTTCTAAAAAGGGAATTTTATGAACCCTAAATTCAAAGAAAATGTCAAAGAATGTTCAAAACCAAAAAGAAATTTGTAAGAATGGTTTGAAAATGTTTCTAAATGTCTTAAGATGCAATGTGATTTTTTTTGTGATTTTTAGAAACCTAAATGGTATTTTAATTAATTAATTTCCTTTAATTAATTAAAATAAACATTTAAATATTTTAAAAATACAATTTTTATGCAAAAAATAAAAATAAAAATATTTTTGGTTTCTGAAAATTAATAGTAGTCATGATAAAAAATTTCAGAATTTTTTAATGATTTTTGCTATTTTTAATAGATATGTAAAATAAAATATAAAGAAAATAAAAATAAAAAATGAAAGTATGCAGAATGAGAGGCTGAGATCTAAAGTTAGGAAATCCAGTGGTCCAGATGGCAATCAGCGTGACTGGGAGTATTTAAATCCAAAGGCCATGACTTAATCTTTCCAATTAAATGAAATCCTACGACTGTGTTTTAATCTGACTTAATTAAATTAATTAATTAAGATTAGGGTTTAATGATCAATCTCAGCCCTTCAAAACACGCGCCAAACACTCATCAAACGGCCCAAATTCAAACTCAGCTAATCACCTGAGATTAGCCCTAATCCACCTCATACGGCCGGAACAGTGTTCCAGTCGTCTTCTCCGGCAGGGTTCTTTCCCAAACTCTCTCCCCAGGCCATTTCAGGAGCTCTAAAGCTCCAGATCAAATCCCCAACTCACCCTAAACACGAATCAACCCTCAAAATTAATTTATTTTGCATCAATCATGAGATTCAAACAAGAACATGTTTCACGGGCAAAGTTTCAGAAGCTAAATACACACTTGTTTTCAACTCATTTTCAAAACAAATTATATCATGATGATCAACATAACATGTAGAACAAATTAGAAACTTAAAATCATGCTTCTGGAAAAAAGTTTGAAGATGGATACCTGAGCTGGAGCTTTCACTTTTGGAGCTTTCTGACCCCTTCTCCTATGCAAACCCGCCCCAATGGACTCCTTGATGATGTTGATAAGCTTTGAATGAGTTTAGAATGACTGGATTGAGAAAATGAACTCTTGCTGCACCAGAATCGTGTTTGTGTTTGGCTGGCTTTTAGGGCTTGGCAATGGTTGGGAAATTATCTATGTATGATGGTGAGTTGATCTATGAAAAAATATTGGATGTTTGATGCTTGTGCAGTGTGTTTCGAAGAGATGAAGGTTGAGGGTGATTTTTGTGAACTTGGTGTATGAGAGGTTATGAGCTCCAAGGTTATGTGAATTGGCTTGCTTTTGGTCCACATAACATGTCTCTATTGGCCAGAGAGTTGTTGTGGCTGCAGCTGATTGGTATGGGCCAAGTTGCAAAAAGTCAACATTATGTGTACTTGAGGTATGGGCTTGTGCAAGGATGGTTCAGTGGCATGTCTTGGTTTAGCATTGATCAAGGAGAGCCATGGGATTCATTTTATGTAGCTGGATGGCTTGGAGGGAAAGATTTCATAGGTTTTGCAAGTGTTATGTGATTTTCCCCTTTTGTGATTTCTTGTGATGCAAGCCATGAAAGCAAGTGATTCTTTGGGCAATTCTGGTCTTTGGAAGTTGCTTTGTATTGTTATGATGCTTAGAGGTTGATTAGAGGTCACAAAATGGCTTGGTATGTGAAATTGCAAAAAATCCTCTTTGGTGTGAAAGTGAAAATTATAGGATTTTTGCCAACTTTGCAAGGCCATAACTTGAGTTCCATAATGAATTAGGACATGTTCTTGTACTTTTTGAAAAGGGAATGATCCAATCTACAACTTTCATGACCAACAATTTTTAATTTGAAGCATTTTTGGTTGAGAAAGAGGAGGTTGAAGAACTTTCCCAAAATGGAAAATTTCCATTACAAGTCATTTCCAATTTTGGCAACTTTTGCTTTAGCTCAAATTTATTCAATTTTGTGAACTTCCAAGCACTTCAATGATCAAATAAAGATCATATAACTTCAATTTGATGAAAATACCCCTTTGGTTCCATTGCTGGGGGCCTCAGATGCCCTGATTTTGCTCTGACTTGCTCAAGAAGTTACCCAGTGAACAGATGACTTCCACAATGAATATATTCATCAAACTTGGTACACATGATCCTTATAAACTATTGAGACTATTATAAACAAGAATGGCCAAAAAATTTGGAGTTATGGCCTCTGAAACCAAAACCCTAATTTCAGGTCATCTGTGTAGTGAAACCTTAGCTCTGCTTCCATGCCTTGCCAGTTCTTGTGATTTCTTAACTTCATTGATCTTTGAGGGATATAATATGATGATAGAACACACATGTACCTTCTTGAAATGCTTGGAGACCTTTGGAGTGGCTCAGATGGATCCTTGGATTGCTCAGATCACAAACCCTAGATGCAGATGAACTTGAACTATGCAGATAAAACAAAATGCAATATGAAATGGTATACTTATACTAATGCAAATATGGAAGATCACAAACCATGTTTAAATGAGTTAGGGAAAATTTGGGGTGTTTACATAATTTGAGAAGTGAATTTGCCTTCACTTCTCATTTCTCTTCATCTTCTTCATATGCATCCTTACTGCATTTTTCATTGCCTTTGAGTGAGCTTGCTCATTCATGTTCATCTCTCACTTTCTTTATCTAAAGTTACTTATCTTCTTCAATGAAGTAAGTAAATTATTCCTCTACTTATTCCTCCTTCCATCTTCTTCTTCCATTGGTGGCTTCTTTGAAGATCTCTTTTAAACCTTACAAACCATAGGAACATCCAAGCATGATAATAATTATGGTTGTGATTAGTTCCCCCTTAGTTTTCACCTTTGTGTCTTCTTTGTGTCTCTCTTCTCATCTCATCATTAGAGACTAAACCTTTAAGGTTTCAGGACTTTGGAATTAGGGTTATGCCTGCATCCTTCTCTTAGGATGGAGTGTATAACTTTAACCCTAAATGTTAAACCCTTAATTTGTTTAAATCTCTTAATAAATCCATCTAATAATCACTAAGGCATTAACTTGTAACTTAGGCCTTACATTAGGGTTCTAATTCTTCCTTTATGGTTAAGAAGGACTAATCCTAGTGTTTAATGGACAAGTCCCCCTCAAGTTGTCTTACAAACCATAAAATTCACTTCTTAATCTCATCCCTTAATTAAAACCCACTTAATAAAGGCTTGTTTTGTCATGAGGTTAATCCTTAATCATGGATTATGTTGAGGTATCTTCCTCAACTTAAGTGCTCTCATCTATTATCCTTCTATTAGGATGGTGTAATGAGTTCACTAATCTTTGATTATGGCTTAAACTCATTACTTAACACTAAACAAAAAAACAAAAACATCTAAATAATCACAAGTAGGTTAATGATCTTAATCCTACATCATCATGGTAATTAAGTTGAGGTGCTTATCTCACACTTAAGTATTCTCATTATCCCTAATCAAGGGAGGATATAATGAGTTTACAACCTTTGATATAGGCTTAAGCTCATTAACTTATGACAAACACCAAAAACAAATAAAAGATTGAAAACACAAAAACAAACAATAATCGTCTCCTTCGGGATTCTTTTCTCATCATCTTCATTCACAAGCGAGAACTTGCTTCTTCCGTCTAATGCAAGACAGTTAGCACTCGAGCCAGACGAGTCATACACTTGAGCATAGGTAAGCAAGCAGTTCACAAGTCAATTTATCTCTCAGTCTCTTTGAGTCGAACTATGGTGTTCTGACTTCCTCATTGCACGAGAGGATACGTAGGCATAACTTAACTATTATCGAACAAAAGTCTCTGTGTCTTCCCCCTCTTTCAACATTCTCTTTAAAAGCCTCAGCCCTAAGCATTTCATTTCTTTTGCACTGACACCTGTATATTTCTTTTTCCATCTTTTGCACACAGATAACACATACACCTACCCCTTTAAACACAAAATTTTACGCATGGATCCCGTCGAGTACGACGGACAATCTGGGTGTAATACCTTCCCAGGTTGTAACCAACCCCCTTTCTCAGTTTCTCTGGTTCGCGACCGTTTTATCCACATCTTTCCAGGTTTATGTAGCATTACCTTTCCTTCGGGATAAAAATGCCTAGTTGGCGACTCTATTCACCTTCACTTCATCTTTCTCTCTTTCGCCGACCGTTCGCGCTTGTACCGGGATGCAAATCTTTGGGAGCGACACCATCTGTTCAGAACTCTCAAACTGGACAAGTCAAACTTATCCCCCTACGTCGGATACGAACTCCCAGGGTTCAACGGAGCAACCACAAGACAATGGTGATACGTGGAGCTACTCGTTCTATTTGGAGATAATGAGACCTCCAGAGAGGTGAAAGTCCAGTTCTTGGATATCGAGTGGCCCTTACTGTATAACTGCATCCTTGGCCAACCCATTTTGGCTGAGCTAACAGTCATGCCCTCCACTATCCACATAAAGATGAAGAACTACACCAAGCTGGGCCGTGTAGTCACCATTCACGGTGACATCAAATATGCTACGACGTCTCGGTCAAAGGACAAGCCATAATCAACACTTCCAAAGGCAACAAGAAACCAAGAGCCAAGAAGCACCCACCTTCCATGCGAGTCAACTCCATCGACCTCAACAGCCGTCCCAATGAAGATAACACCGAAGAACAGGATCCCATCAACGGGAAGACTCCAATTCATCCAGTACGCCCAATCCCCGACAGCGAGTTCGAGCTTATCCCCCTGGGCGACAACCCCGACAGAAATGTGAAGATAGGTGTTGGTATACCACTGAAGACAAAGGAACAACTCATAAACTGTCTCACGGACAACACATACCTGTTCACCTGGAGTGCTGCTGAGATGCCCAATATCGACCCCGAGATTGCCTACCATCAATTAGCTATAGATTCGGACATTAGGCCTATAGCACAACGTAGGCGCAAGCAGTCTCCCGAGAAAGCGGAGGCTGCCGAGCAAGTTGGAAAAGACCTCTTAGAGGAGAATTTTATTTCTGAAGCCCAATACACAACCTGACTCTCAAATGTAGTTCTTGTTAAGAAAAATAATGGAAAATGGTGTATGTGTGTTGATTATACTGATCTCAACAGGGCATGTCCCAAAGATGCTTTTCCTTTGCCTAACATAGATAAACTGGTCGACAATTCTGCAGGTTTTAAACTCTTGTCCTTCATGGAGGCATACAATGTATATAACCAAATTCCCATGTCAGACACGGACAAACGACACACGATTCATGACCCCGAATGGCAATTACTATTACAACGTTATGCCTTTCGAGCTGAAGAACACGGTGCCATATACCAGTGCATGATGAATAAAGTATTCATGGGAGAAATCGGAGACATACTCGAGGTATACATCGATGACATGATATTAAAGTCACACGAGGATCCGGATCACACCCGGCACCTCAGACAGGTCTAAGAGCAAACGAGGAAATGCAAAATGAGGTTCAACCCTAAAAAATACACGTTTGGAGTTCGAGCAGGGAAATTCCTCGGCTTCTACCTCACCGAACGAGGAATCGAAGCCAGCCCCAACAAATGTCGAGCGTTCTCGGAATTCTCAACCCCGAACTCGAAGAAATCCATTCAATCGCTCAATGGCATGCTCGCTTCCCTATCCCGTTTCGTTGCTAAGTCTGCACAACACGCATTTCCCTTCTTCAAGCTACTACGGAAAGAAGCCACCTTTGAGTGGACCGAAGAGTGCGAGCAGGAATTGCTCCACCTCAAGAAAGTGCTCTCTGAACCACCAGTCTTGTAACGGCCTCTCGTAAGAGAAACGTTATACATGTACATGTCCGTGGCCACCGAGGCGGTTAATGCAGTCCTTATCCACGAGACAAACGACAGACAACATACCATCTATTTCACGAGCAAAGCCCTCCAGGGCCCCGAGCTCAGATACCAACAGATAGAGAAGGTCGCCTTAGCCCAGATAAACACATTAAGAAGGTTGAGACATTACTTCCTCGCCCATACGATCAAAGTCCGGACGGACCAACTCATAAAGCAACTACTTGGTCGAACTGATATGGCCGGCAAAATGCGAAAATGGTAGTTGGAATTGTCAGAATTCAATAGCGGCACCCATAAATGGACAATTTTCGTCGACGGTGTCTCCAGTTCGATAGGAAGTGGTGCGGGCATCATCCTTGAAAATGAAGACGAGATCCTGATTAAAGTATCCCTAGAATTATCCTTCCCAACTTAGAATAACCAAGCCGAATATGAAACATTCTTGGCGGGCCTACGGCTGGCTGAGGACATGGTTGCAAAGGAAGTAAAAGTCTCCACCGACTCTCAGCTTGTGGCATCCCAAGTATGGGGAGAATATCAGGCCAAAAACGACAACCTCATCGAATATCTAGCCTTGGTAAGAGACAAACTGGAAACAATTTGACTCTTGGGAGGTCCAACATGTCCCAAAAGAATACAATACCCGAGCAGATGTCTTGTCGAAACTGGCGAGCACACGTAAGAAGAACGGGAACAAATCTGTGATCCAAGAAATCCTTCCCCGACCAAGCATCGAGAAGCCTCCCCCTCTGCTCAAGGTGTTGGCCATCAGTGATGTTCATTGTTGGATGACTCCCATCCACGCCTACCTAATGAAGGATGAACTCCCAATAGATCCGAAAGAGGCAGTTGTCAATCAAGAGAAGGGAATGCTCATACATCCTCCTTGAAGGGAAGCTCTACCGGCGAGGTTTCTCCATCCCACTACTCAAATGCACCGAGGAAGAAAGGATCCCCGACAACTTGGGAGAAATTCATGAGGGGGATCAACGCCTAACACCTCAGAGGAAAGTAATTGGCACGGAAGGCACTCAGAGCAGGCTATTATTGGTCGACGATGCAACACAACACAAAGGAGCACGTCAAAAAATGCGACAGATGTCAAAGACACGTAGACATGCATTCGGCTCCCCCTAACGAGCTAAAAACACTTTCCTCCCCATGGCCTTTCACATGATGGGGAATGGACATCCTCGGGCCATTCGTGACCGGCTCTTATCAAAACAAATATCTCATCATCAACATTGATTACTTTACAAAATGTATCGAAGTTGAAGCTCTCGCCAAGACCACGACATAAAATATACTTTGTTTCTTCAAATGGAACATCCTCACCCACTTCGGCATACCACAAGTCCTTGTCACCAACAACGAAACATAATTCACGAACATAAGATTCTAGGACTTCGTCGTCAATCTAGGCACGAAACAAAATTTTACGTCAGTAGAGCATCCCCAAACCAATGGCCAAGCAGAGGCGGCCAACAGGGTGATCTTACGAGGATTAAAATGAAGGTTGAGGGAGGCAAAGAAAGCGTGGGTCGAGGAGATACACAACATACTCTGGGCCTACCGCATGACCCCACACTCGATGATAGGAGAAACCCATTTCAACTGACCTATGGGACCGAGGCAGTCATCCCGGTGGAAATCTGGGAACCCTTGAGACAAACAGAAGCACCTCTCGACGAGGAGCTGAACGACGAAGCCCTATGAGTAGAACTCGACCTCGTCGAGGAGATACGTTCCGAAGCAGCTCTACGAGAAGCTTCGCTAAAAAAAGGTGGCTCTACGCCATGATGCAAAAGTCATTAAGAGGGAATTCCAAATCGGAAGCCTCGTCCTTAGACGAAGCCAGAAAAACCCGCAAGAAGGCAAGCTGGCCGCAAACTGGGAAGGTCCGTACCGTGTCTGAGACAAAACGGACAATGAGGCATACTACCTTGAAAACTTATAAGGAGAAGAACTAGCTTGACCTTGGAATGCTGGAAAAATCAAGCAATCCCCGGAAGACGGGCACGACCTCCCCGAAAGTTGGTCGAAAGGAAGGTCGCCATCCCCGAAAGACGGGCACAACCTCCTTTGACGTTGGACACTTCAAAACGAACTTCAGCGTCGCAGTACCATGTCAGTAGGGCACCCAACTCGCGATGGGAAGGCCCAAGCCCCGAGATCAGGGCCTCGACCGCGGCCCTTGTCCCGATTTACAGCGGACGTAAAACCCGCCACCTTGCCGGTTCCCTAAACCGACGAGGTTTTGCAGTCGAGCAAACAAGTTCACATCTCATCATCTAAATTAAACAACAAAATAAACATTGTATTATAAATTCGAACAAAGAATGGCCGACGGAAGTACAAAATAAAAGGGCCAAGCCCAAGTTACAAATTGGCACGCAGGCCGTAAAAACTAGAAAATGGCACGCAGGTCGAAAAGAACTATGGCGCACATGCCAAACCTATTCATTAGCTTCCTCCTCCTCGCCTTCCTCTTCTGAGCCAGCAAAGGGACAAATAATTTCTCCATCTACCACTTCAAAGTTGAAGCCTATCCCCTCAGTTACGAGCCCAGGGTTGACAACCTTGAGTTGATCGATGGCGTTGTCAAAACCTTCTTGGAAAACTCCCATGACATCCTTCCTAAGTTTCCTGATCCGAGAAATCAGGTCAACCTGACTTTGCATGGCCCAATCCTCCTCACTCTCCCCGTCAGCGCGAAGTGACAATCCATCTATTACCTCGACCCTTAGCCGGATATGCTCGTTTTCCTCGGCAGCTTCGTTGAACTCGACCTCCCGATCCATCAGTTTTTGTGCTCTTCACCCAAGTTCTCTCGCTTGTGCTTAACCTCGGCTAGCTCGGACTTCATCCCCTCTTGGAGTTTATACTCCTCCTTATAGTTGGACAAGTTCTGGGAGAGTTGATCCCTTTCAGCTCTGATAATCTGGAGCTCCTCCTCTACAACCCTCAACTCTGACAACGAGCAGACACTGTCGAACAGGACCAGGGTCGTTTCCATGACCCTGATCACCGCAACGACATCCAGGGACAGGGTGGCCCGCCTGCTTGCCATTTCCTGGTCGAGTATAGATTTGGCCTCCGTAGGCGCCACCCTATTAGAACCTTCTGCGCTAAAAGTTTCACGCTCTAGGTATAAGGAAGGAAGAAGATAGGTTCTTTGGTTCTCAGACGAACCTCCTTGCACAACAGTTGATTGACCTGGCGGACCCTCAGAACCGGGACGTTTGGGGCGAGGCGAATCGAGCACCATGATGGGATTGTTAGACATCATTGTCACGTGCAGAGAGTTCTGGTGTGGAGAGTTTGAAGTAGGACTGGAAGTCCCATAGCCTCCAGCCACGTCTCGGTGGCTACCTATTGGACGCGACTCTTTCTCTTTTTCTTCGACTGCTTGGCCGGACCCCTAACCTTGTTAGCCAATTTCAGTGCGCGCTCCCTGAGGTTGGGCATTTCACCTGCAGAACAAACGACAAGTCAGCAAGACGAATTGAAAATAATAAAGCAAGAAGGGGTCGAGCATAAACTACCTAAGAGTCGGATAGTCTCCTCATCCGACTTACACTCAAGCACGATCTTAGTATTAATCAGCCGGGGATCTAAAAGTGGCAGCTGATCGTCGCCCAAAAGTGGATTTCCTAGTTGTTCTACGCACGTTGCAAGGTTAAAACTTTGGACATAGGTTACCAGCTTCTTGTAGGCCAACTTGTCCTCAGACCCCATATGCTTGGACTTTACTCTGTAATGGTCGGTCGACAGAGGGATCTTCGACA
This sequence comes from Lathyrus aphaca, assembly GCA_963966055.1. NCBI lineage: Eukaryota > Viridiplantae > Streptophyta > Magnoliopsida > Fabales > Fabaceae > Lathyrus > Lathyrus aphaca. The sequence continues at coordinate 73,039,944 of OZ014519.1, forward strand.
ACAAACGCTCCGTACCCTTGGCGTCCTTATGCATAATATAGATATTATCCAAGGCACGAGCAGTGATAGGCTTCACCATATACCACCTATCTTTGAAGTTTCAGACAGAGTCGTGGTAGGTTTTGAAGAGCCTCATCGAATGCTTGAAAGAGACCCAACTGTGACGTCCATGGTTGCCCGACCACTGCAGATGGAAAACACGGAAGAAGAGGGGCAATGTGCAACAAATTTGGAGGTGCTTGGATACAAGTTCAAACGCCCGAATGAACGATATGGCGTTGGGGTGAAGTTGCGAGGGTGCCAGTTTGAGCCGCCTAAAAACTCCCGCTTGAAAGTCGGTAAAGGGGAGTCGGATCCCCGCCTCTCTAAAAGAGAATTTGTACATAGGGAACCGTCTTCCCCAAAACACTGAACAAATCCGTTGGTCGGGAAGAGAAGCATAACACTCCCAATTGTGGGGTTCGTCGGGGCCCAGTTCCTCCACGATTGTGTGGGTAGTAGTGTGGTCGTCAATAAAGCGTGACTCTGTCTCCAACGGTTCATCGGTGACCCAAGATAGATCCCCACTCCCAGATGTAGACGACATGCTCCTTTATGTGGGTTGTTTTTCATTTAGGTTACCTGAATAGCAGAGGAAAAAAGTGAATTCAATATCGCATCAAATTCTACTTTCCACCGTAATTCAAGTGAAAGGGCGAGGGGGAAAATTAATCGACACACTCATCACAACACCGCGGGTGCCCGAGATATTCATATAAAGTTGCTCAGGACATTCAACAGATGCCTGGGGGATTCAAAGAATAGACTAAGGTTCCGCTCGGGACATTCACAAAACGCCCGCGACATTCAAAGGATGCCCGAAGTATTCAAAGGAAATTCCTACTTTTCCCGACACATTCATGATATGCCCGAGTTATTCATCCAAAATCTCCTATGTTTTCCCGACACATTCATCGTGTGCCCGGGACATTCATCTAAAAATTCCTAAAAAATGCCTAAAAAAGTTTACATTTTTATCTACTTCGGCGAATAAGTCACCGTCCTAACCGTCTTAACTAGCAAATTCAGTTAAAATTACCAGGAAAAGGATCAAAAACGTTACCTGGCATGGTTCCATCAAGTGTGGTGACGGTGGTGACGACGTCGGTCGTTCTGGCAAGAGAAGAGGTTGTAGGTCCGGTGATTCGTGAGGGGAGAGAAAAAACGGGAAAAATAAAATAGACCCCTTACCCCCATATTTATAGGCATCACATGAAGGGAACGCGCCTAGGCAATCATTTCCTAGGCTGCCTAGATTCCCTAGGCCAACTAGCAATTAATGTGCTGAAACACAGGAAACGAAGCGACGCGCTTTAAATGCAATTAAAAGGGAAACGAAAAGGCACGACACGTCACCCTTAAGAATCCCAGAAGACTTCGGGCACATGCTTCCCAACACCCCTGGGCTATTCACACGATTAGTCGGACAGGAAATCATTCCAGACAAAGAACGGTGCTCGTAACATTTCGCCCCGTTTCACACGCACCTTGACATCATCCACCAAATTGCATCATCGACACAACGAGGTGAATTTGTACCCCCAACAGAGAACCTGAGAGGTAGAAAACAAAATCCTTCCGACATTGTACTCCTCGCCAAACGTGAGTTGGCTTATGTCCCCGATATTACCTGATTATGCCCGACACATTCCCTCTTAAGTCATCACTCCACTTCGGAGTTTCAACTTAGGGGGGTCCTATTCTGGACTGGGCCTCTAAGTCAGTGTCGGGCAGAAGCCCAACTAACCGGGAAGAGGCCCACATCGTTGGGCACGACCCATGACCCACTAACCCGGACGTGGGAAGACATCGTCTCCCCCACGTGTGACACGTCACCCAACTGTCCTCCATTATCTCCTCAAATATAGGGACAATTAGACCAAGGGAAAGACCACCTGCTAGGTCTTACTTGCTCCGTCGCATTCCTTGGCAGTTCTTCCTTGGGTTTCGCTGACCCAGTCTAAGTAAGGACCTTGGCCCAGCGCCGTGGGCACACTATAAATAACCTCTTTCACTAGAGGGTCAGGTATTCAAAAACCATCATTCTCTATTACCATTTTGTACCTTATAATCACTTTAGCATCGGAGTGCCTTGCAGGTACACCCCCACATTCTCTCAATCCATCGTACGTTTGTTGTTTAACACCTGGAGGGTTCCTTCTGATCAGGTAAGATCAGTATGTCTTGAGTATAGTAGGATTAAAGTCGAGTAAATTTAGATTTGGATGAAAATAAAGGATTGTTGGTGGATCTTGGAAGCAAGAGAGAGATGAAATTTATGTTCATCAATCTCAATTCTGATATTCGTAATTATGGAGCAGCTGTCAGTAAAAGAGGCATAATGTTTTACTCGTGATTCTAATTAAAGCGATTCTAGACTTTTTGGAAAGCTTACAAAATTCCCTACAGTTTTCATATAAAATTTTTCTTCAGGAAGTTTGTGAATAGGGAGAAAAGTGCGTTTTAATATTTAGGTCTGATGCTAATTTTTGGAAAATTATGTATACGAGAATTCTTGACGAGTCCCATTGCAAAGATGACAACTTTTTATTTGTAACTCGGATTTTAGCGATTCTTGAAGTTCTTGAATCTACATGAAGTTACTTTCATGTTGGAATATAATTTTGTGTTTGGGAGGTCTGTAATGAAATAGATAATTGTGTTTTAAGTTGAGCAATTATTGCTGAAAATTGGAAAGATGAAGACGAGTGTGAAATATTGATAAGGAATGAAATGTTGGTATTATAAGAAATGTGACGCTGTTGGAGAATTCATAAAGATGCAATTTATGTTGAATGAGAATTATTAGGGTGAAGATGTTGTGTGATGGTAATGTTGGGAGAAGAACGAATTCAAGAGAGACTGAGATAGTATTGTTGAGTTGTGAATTGAATGAGGCCCAAAGTGTGAAATTATATGGATTATAGAGGTTCTGAGATTAAAGGAAGGACAAATGTATTGGTTAGTGTTGTTAAAATTCTTAACTTGAATGAAAGTTTCGATTGGAGTAAACCGATTTGGATTGTACTTGATGTAGTAGCGATTCCGGTGCTAGAAGGATACTTAAAAATTGTGTTGTGCTACAAGTGTGTATACGAGAATATGTATTGGATTTTTTTAGATATTTTTGTATCATTGACAAGTTCAGAATTAAGGAAATAAAGAAGATGTTGGTAAGCCTTAGAGAGATATGGCAGAGCATTATGCTTAAGGACTTTGAGCACAAGGTAAAGTATGATATTGTTGTTGGGTAATGATGATTTAGGCAACAATTATGGTTGTCGGCTGGCTATTGAAAAATTGAGAAATTGATCACCCTTAATTTCTTTTGGTTAGTGGACAGAATCATGTTAGAAGGATTAGATGTGTCATTTCCAACTGGTATAATATGTACATTGAATTGTTTGGAGTTGAGCCAAGTGTTGGTGGATTATTTGATTTGTCGATGCAGATTCATATATAGGAATATAAGGTGGACTCGAGGATGATAGAACGAGGTTGCGATTTGATCGATGAGTAGTATGGAAACTCACAACCGAGTTTTGGATAACTTGAGAGTTGAGTTGCAAATATTAAAAGAAGTGAAGTTATAAGTTGATTTATTAAAGTGTTATTTTTAGTTGGAAAAGATGAGTTACTTGGTTGTCTTAATTCAGATGAGAGTTTATGAAGAATTATGTCAGTATGAGTAGGAATTGATGATTCAGTTTGTTGGATTAGTTGGAAGTGAAAAAGATGATTCACCTTGTTGAGATTGATTGGAAACATGTAACTTATGATGTTGGAATGTTGTATTGGGGATATTATGGTATGTGTTTAAGATAATTTTAGAGAATGTGTTTGTGGAATATTGGAACAAACCCTAGTACGAATAGCATGCCATTAAAGTCTACTCACATGTTATTGTTTAATTGGCCTTGTGTTATGGATCCAATTGTTTAAGTTAGCTTGTACCCTAAGTTAGCTTGTAATGGGTAATTTGGATGTGTAGCCTATGCTCACATTAGGCAATACAAGGTCGAACCTAGAGCTCTGAAATGAATGTTCATGGGATATCCTGAAGGAGTCAAAGCTTATAGGCTATGGTGCCTAGAGCCAGGTCACAGGAGGTGTATCACCAGTCAAGATGTAATTTTCAATGAAGTTGAGATGGCTTTCAAGAAAACTGGCGATGTTATCAAAGAGCTGGAATATGGAGAAATTCCTGTTGAGGTGGAGCATAATGATGCTGAATTGCATGGCCCAAATGAAGTCGAAGAAGCAGAAACTACTGTCGAAGATGAGGAGACTGATAATGACTACCTGCTGGCAAGAGACAGGTCGAGAATATTCATCAAGCCACCTCAGAGACGAAGGAAGTTATGAGGAGTCGAAATAAGACTGAATGGCTGAAGGCCATGGATGATGAGATGAAATTTCTTCATGATAACAACACTTGGGAATTGATCAAGAAACTTGTTGGAGCCAGGTTAGTCAGTTGTAAATGGATTTTCAAAGTTAAGGAAGGAATCGAAGGAGTGACATCGAAGAGATACAAGGCAAGGTTGGTGGTAAGGGGGTTCACTCAGAAAGAAGGTGTCGACTTCAATTATGTGTTCTCTCTTGTTGTGAAGCATATGTCCATTCAAATGTTGCTTGCCATGGTGGCACAATTCGACCTTGAACGGGAATAGATGGATGTGAAGACTGCGTTCTTGTATGGTGATCTTGATGAATCAATCCTGATGAGGCAATCTGAAGGGTATGTTGAAGAGGGGAAAGAAGAGTATGTGTGAAAATTGAAGAGATCTTTATATGGGCTGAAATAATCTCCTCGACAGTGGAATAGGAGATTCGAAAAGTTCATGACACACATAAGTTTCATCAGAAGTCAGTTTGACCACTGTGTTTACTTCAGATTTCGACCTGGTAAATCATTTGTTATTTTGTTGCTTTATGTGGATGATATTCTAATAGCAAGCAACAATGTTGAAGATGTAATGAGGGTGAAGGCTGAAAGTAATTGAGATTATGCTTATATCAAGAGGCATACTTGAAGAAGATTCTTGATAAGTTTGGTATGTCGAATTCAAAGCTTGTTGTGACTCCAATAAACCCTCAATTCAAGCTGAGTATGGATCAGTGTCCCAGTACTGATGTCGAAATAACTTATATGAATAACATTCCATATGCTAATATAGTAGGTTCTTTGATGTATGATATGGTTTGTACTAGACCCGACATAACATATGCAGTAAGTCTTGTAAGCAGGTACATGTCGAATCCTAGAATGGCTCACTGGCAAGCATTGAAGTGGATTTTAAGGTACATAAATGGGTCTCTGAATAGTGTCCTAATTTATGCTGGAGCCTTGGGTGAAGATAGTAAAGCAGCAATCGAAGGATATGTCGACTCTGATTATGCAGGTTGTATGGATTCTAGAAAATCTATTTCTGGCTATGTTTTCACTATGTTTGGCATAAATATTAGTTGGAAAGCAACACTTCAGAAGGTTGTTGCCTTATCAACCACTGAAGTGGAATATATCACTCTAACTGAAGTTGTAAAGGAATCATTGTGGCTTGAAGGTTTTGCAAAGGAGCTAAATCTTTAAGGTCGAAGTATCACTATTAAATGTGATAGTCAAAGTGTAATGCACCTGTCGAAGAACTCAACCTATCATGAGCGAACCAAGCACATTGATGTGAGGCTGCATTTTATCAGAGGGGTAATCGAGCATGGAGAAGTCCAAGTGCTGAAGGTTTCGACAAATCATAATGATGCTGATATAATCACCAAGACGTTGCCCAGTTGCAAGTTTTTCCGCTTATGCAGTTGATATAGCTGCATGAAGAAAGTTAGTTTGTTTCTTGTTGGTATAGGGTGTGTTCCAAGGTGGATATTTGTAGAATATTCAAACAACCCCTAGTAAGAATAAAATGCCGTCGAAGTATGCTCACATGTTATTGTTTAATTGGGCCTTGTGTTATGGATCCAATTGTTTAAGTTAGATTGTACCCTAAGTTATATTGTAATGGGTAATTGTTAAAAAGCCCATTAGGTTAGTATGTTAGGTTTATTATAAATAACATCATAGTCTCTCATATTATGTATAAGGGAAAGTAGGAAGATAAAACCCTAATTCAAAAATGAGAGAGGTTAGTTTTTATTCTTGTATACTTGTAATCTTGTTTTAAAGAGATATGAAAGAATAGAAGTTTATAACCAATCTTTGTTGTTATCTTTAGTAACCCTAAACCCTAACCCTTATGTGTTTCTTGAGAAACCTATTATACTTTGTTTTTTAAGGTATCCTATTCACAACAGTGTTAATACAAAATGGTAAAGTTGTAGTTTATTTTTATGATAAATGGGAATTCGTGGAAGTATATGTATATCTTATCCAAGATTTGGAAGTAGTCACAGTTGTAATTGTCTTAAATGTTAAGAGATATTATCTTACGGATCTAAGTTTGAAGTATTCAGCAACTACGAGAGTATAGAATACTTGTTGGAACGGAATTTCAAAAGAGTTAAGTTGAAAGTCTTTTGTTATGTTGATTTTGATGATTGAAAGTTGGAGGTAAACTTGGTAGACTTGATACTTTGCAAGTAATCAGAGTGCGTAGCAAAGGTGTGGTGTAGTGCAGTTGTTCATACGTGAGTAACAATGATGTTGGTGGTTTGGTTGCGTTGGTGTCGTGTTTAAGCTTTTGTGTTCTTATCTTTATTGTTGACTCATTGACTATGGTGATGGTCACGATCTTGTTATGTTCTGGTTCTTAAATCTGCGTGTTCTTAAGTTGGTTATTCTTTGTGTTGTGATGTTAGTTATCAGGGGTATTGCTTGAGTAGTGTTCATGTTGTTGTTTTCATTGAGGTTATAGATTATTGTTTGTATTATTCGTGGGGTTGCCTTTCATGGCATGGTAGTTGATTAGTCGAATGTGATAACATAGCTGAAGTAGTTGCATCGGGTAAATTTTCGAGGACGAAAATGTTCTAAGTGGGGGAGAGTTGTAACGTCCATTTATTTAATTAATTATTTAATTAAATATATTTTTATTATGTTGTGTTGATTTGTTTCAATTTGTGTTGATTTCCGAAATATTGGAATGTTGCTATGTTGGTTTCAGTTGAATTAAATAAGTTGATTTAAGTTGTGGAAAATAATATTGAGTCTTTTCTGAATATTTATTGAATATGTTGAATTTGTTGTTTGAGCTAATATGTTGATAATCGGGTAATTAACCGATTTAGTGGGGAGAAATTAATTATTCGTGATTTATTGGTTGATATTGTGTTGCAGTGATTTAAGTTGCTAAGTTAATATTAAGTTGGTTTAATCATAGAATGAAATTAGAATTTATAAGAGTATTTACTTAAGTGGGCTTGATTGTTGTGTTAGAAATAGCAAAGTTGGGGGTATTGTGTAGTTGGCTCATTAAGATGTTAGTAGACCAATTATTCTATTAAGTGATAATTAATAATTTTAATAGTAATAGTATTATTATTATTATTATTATTAAAATTATGAATATTGGGTGAGAAAGAGTAAAAGAGGAAAATAAGGATTAATGAGGTTTTTAGGTGAGAATTAGTCCTAACGACAATTAGAGCAAGAACAAGTCTTATAGGGAAGAACAATGGAGAGCTAGGGTTCTCCAAGATCTGATTTTCGCATGAATTTTAATAGATAATTGGAGCTCCTTTAATCCAAGGTAAGGGTGGAGTTCGAATTCTATAACCGGGATTAGGATAATTTGTATGTAGGATCGGGATTCGTATAATTTATTGTTGCGTTTTTGTGTGATGTGTTGTTGTTGATCTTCGTATGAATCCATTATGAAAATCTGCTATGTTGTTGTTGCTGTCAGTATGTTGTGTTGTTTGGTTGAATAACAAAATTGATTATCGTTCTTGAATAAGTCGTAGAATAATTAATCCGTGTCGATTGAATTATAATGTTATCATTATGATGTAGTGTTTTTATGAGAATACTGTGAAGAAATTCTGTTTTGGATTAGGAAAATGAGTTCTAATAGGTAAAACTAAGTTAAAAATAAGAGTCTCACGAATTAAATCGAAGTTTCTGATGGTTTTTTGGGCAAAAAAGTGATCAAACTCGTAGCTAGGTTAGTGCTGAATTTTGGAAACTTCGAAAATTCGTAACTTGAGTTCTGGGAGTCCGATTTGTACGCTGTTCGAAGCGTTGGAAAACTAATACTGTGTACTTTCTTTTAAAAATGGTTTCATTTCAAGTTCTGGAATTAAAAGTAACTAAGATCTAATGAGGTTTTATGGTGTCGGTGTAAGATGTCTGGGTCAATGATTTGTTGAAAATTATCGAGGTAGTTCGTAATAATTAGTAGGTGATTTCATTCGGTTTATTTTGTTGAATTCGTGTTGAATGTGTAGATTTTCTAGTACTGTTGAATATGTTGTTTTGTCCCAATATACAAGCATAATTAAGTTGTAGATCGAATGACCAATGTTGATATTAAAGTGGTAGGTCGAATGACCAATGTTGATATTAAAGTTGTAAGTTAAATGACCAATGTTGCTATATGTAAGTTGTAGGCCTATGGCCAAGGTTTAATCTGTGTTGAATTAAGAGTTGCTATGTTGTTCTGAGTTGTTTGTTGTATGTTGTTCTGAGTTGGTTATTGTTATGTGTTGTGTCATTTGTATCATGACATACATTGCATTTCTAAGTTGGAGCGGATGCTCACCACGTTGGCCTGGATTGGCAAAATTATTAAGTTGAAGGCTTATGCCATGCAGATGCTTCGATAACCTGACATATTTTAAGTTGGGAGTTTTACTCCAATGGTACCACATGCATATGCATAGTTGAGTCGCATCTTATGTTGCATTATTTATGTTGATTAAGTTGTTGTTGTTAATGTTGATTACATATATGAAGTTGATTATGTTGCTTATAGTGATGGAGTTGATTATATTGCTTATGATGATGAAGTTGATTATGTTGATGAAGTTGATTATGTTGATTATGTTGATGAAGTTGATGTTGATTATTTTTATTATGTTGATTGTGTCATAAATGTTGATGTATGTAATAAGTTGATAAAGTTGGTGTTAAATTATGGATGATTATTACGTTGTTGTTGTTGTTGTTGTTATTGTTATTGTTGTTGTTGAATAGTAGTGAAATTGTATGATTCTATCTAACGTATTAATTATCATACTCTTGTTTATATTGTTTGATATCTCACCCATTATGTGTGAATGTTACCCCTATGTTGGTAACATGCAGGTTTGCTTGAAAGAAGATTGTTTATCTTCATTAGTTCGAGTCGGTGTCGATGCTCTGATATGTAAAACTCGGGGGATGAACGCTTATATGTTGTGTTGTTAGATTTTATTATGTTGTTGTTTCAAGTTGCTTCCATTAAAACATGTTGTTATTAAGTTGTCTAAGTTGAACAAGATGATATAAATTATATTTTATGGAATAATTGTGAATCCGCTTCTTAGTTATGAAAATTGTTTTATTTCAAAGAATGAATAAAAGTTGTTATTATAGTTTCATCTGAGTTAAATTATTATGTATCTATGTTTCATGAAATTTAATGAATATGTTTTAAAGTTGAAATGTGGCATCCTATTTGTTTAAATAAGTTGAATTTCTATTACTCTGATTTTATCGATAATTACCGGGTAGAAATGGGGTGTTACATTAGTGGTTTTAGAGCCTGACTGGTTTGTTCGACCAATTTTGTCTAATGTCGTTTATTCCTTAGTACTCGACATATCCGTAAAACACTGTTGGTGCTTGCTTGTTTGTTCCTAGTTGTTGTCTGCAAGAATTAGTTTGGAATAAGTGGGGGAGAAGCTTGCTCCCGTAAATGTTGATAATATGTAGAAGTTGGTTCGAGGTGATGTTGATTGCAAGAGTGCATATGTTGTTGGAGAAATGTTGTTGCGAACCGGCGAGAGTATGGACTCATGATTCTTATAGGTTGAATTTGAGATGTGCGTAGATCACTGATGGTGAATTAAAGAAATGATTGAGATTAAGGAATTATTCCAAAGGAAATGATGAATCAATGGATTAATTCGGTAGATTGTATGCCTTGAGTATAGTTGGATTAAAGTCAAGTAAATTTAGAGTTGGATGAAAAGAAAGGATTATTGGTGGATCTTGGAAGCAAGAGAGAGGTGGAATTTATGTTCATCAATCTCAATTCTGATTTTTGTAATTATGGAGCAGTTGTCAGTAAAAGAGTCATAATTTTTTACTCGTCATTCTGATTGAAGCGATTCTGGACTTTTTGGAAAGCTTACAAAATTCCCTATAGTTTTCATATAAAATCTGTCTTCAGGAAGTTTGTGAATAGGGAGAAACGTGTGTTTAAATATTTGGGTCTGATGTTGATTATTGGAAAATTCTGCATACGAGAATTCTTGACCAGTTCCATTGCAAAGATGATAAATTTTTATTTGTAACTCAGATTTTAGAGATTCTTGAAGTTTTGGAATCTAAATGAAATTAATTTCATTTTGGAATATAATTTGTGTTTGGGAGGTCTGTATTGAAAGATATAATTGTGTTTGAAGTTGAGCAATTATTGCTGAAAATTGGAAAGATGAAGACGAGTGTGAAATATTGATAAGGAATGAAATGTTGGTATTATAAGAAATGTGACGGTGTTGGAGAATGCATAGAGATGCAACTTAAGTTGAATGAGAATGATTAGGGTGAAGATGTTGTGTGATGGTAATGCTAAGAGAAGAACGAATTCAAGAGAGACTGAGATAATACTGTTGAGTTATGAATTGAATGAGGCCCAAAGTGTAAAACTAAATGGATTATAGAGGTTCTGAGATTAAAGGAAGGACAAATGAATTGGTTAGTATTGTTAAAATTCTTAACTTGAATTAAACTTTCGATTGGAGTAAACCGATTTGGATTGTACTTGATGTAGTAGTGATTCAGGTGCTAGAAGGATACTTAAAAATTGTGTTGTGCTACTAGCCTGTATAAGAGAATGTGTATTAGATTTTTTGGACATTTTTGTATCATTCACAAGGTCGAAATTAAGGAAACAAAGAATTCATTGGTAAGCCTTAGAGAGAGATGACAGAGCATTATGCTTAAGAACTTTGAGCACAAGGTAAAGTATGATATTGTTGTTGGGTAATGATGACTTATGCCACCGTTATGGTTGTTGGTTGTCTATTGAAAAATTAAGGAACTCATCACCCTTAATCTCTTGTTGATAGTGGACGGAATCATGTTGGATGGATTATATATGTCATTTCCAACTGGTATAGTATGTACATTGAATTGTTTAGAGTTGAGCTAAGTGTTGGTGGATTGTTTGATTTGTCGATGCAGATTCATATATAGGAATATAAGGTGGACTCGAGGATGATACCATGAGGTTGCGATTTGATCGATGAGTAGTATGTAAACTCACAACTGAGTTATGGATAAATTGAGAGTTTTGTTGCAAGTATTAAAAGAAGTGAAGTTATAAGTTGATTTATTAAAGTGCGATTTCTGGTTGGAAAAGATGAGTTACTTGGTTGTGTTAATTCAGATGAGAGTTTATAAAGAATTGTGTTTGTAAGAGTAGGAATTGATGATTTGGTTTGTTGGATTAGTTGGAAGTGAAAAAAATGATTCACCTTGTTGAGATTGATTGGACACATGTAACTTATAATGTTGGAATGTTGTATTGGGGCTATTATGGTATGTGTTTAAGATGATTTTAGAGAATGTGTTAATACAAAATGGTAAAGTTGTAGTTTATGTTTATGATAATTGGGAATTCATGGAAGTATATGTATATTTTATCCAAGATTTGGAAGTAGTCGCGGTTGTAATTATCTTAAATGTTAAGAGATATTATCTTACGGGTCTAAGTTTGAAGTATTCGACAACTACGATAGTGTAGAAAACCTGTTGGAACGGAATTTTCGAAGAGTTAAGTCGAAAGTCTTTTGTTATGTCGATTTTGGTGATTGAAAGTTGGAGGTAAACTTGGTAGACTTGATACTTTGCAAGTAATCAGAGTGTGTAGCGAAGGCGTGATGTAGTGCAGTTGTTCATACGTGAGTAACAATGATGTTGGTGGTTTGGTTGCGTTGGTGTCTTGTTTAAGCTTTTGTGTTTTTATCTTTATTGTTGACGCGTTGACTATGGTGATGGTCACGATCATGTTGTGTTTTGGTTCTTAAATCTGCGTGTTCTTAAGTTGGTTATTCTTTGTGTCGTGATGTTAGTTGTCAAGGGTATTGCTTGAGTAGTGTTCGTGTTGTTGTTATCGTTGAGGTCATGGATTGTTGTTTGTATTATTCGCGGGGTTTCCTTTCATGGCATGGTAGTTGATTAGTCGGATGTGATAACGTAGCTGAAGTAGTTGCATCGGATAAATTTTCGAGGACGAAAATGTTCTAAGTGGGGAAGAGTTGTAACGCCCGTTTATTTAATTAATTGTTTAATTAAATATATTTGCATTATATTGTGTTGATTTATTTTGATTTCTGAAATATCAGAATGTTGATATGTTGGTTTCAGTTGAATTAAGTAAGTTGATTTAAGTTGTGGAAAATAATATTGAGCATTTTCAGAATATTTGTTGAATATGTTGAATTTGTTGTTTGTGCTAATATGTTGATAATCGAGTAATTAATCGATTTAGTGGGGAGAAATTAATTATTCGTGATTTATTGGTTGATATTGTGTTGCGGTGATTTAAGTTGCCAAGTTGATATTAAGTTGGTTTAATCGTAGAATAAAATTAGAAGTTATAAGAGTATTTACTTATGTGGACTTGGTTATTGTGTTAGAAATAAAAAAGTAGTGGGGTATTGTGTAGTAGGCTCATTAAGATGTTAGTAGACATATTATTCTATTAAGTGATAATTAATAATTTTAATTGTAATAGTATTATTATGATTATTATAATTAAAATTATGAATATTGGGTGAGAAAGAGTAAAAGAGGAAAATAAGGATTAATGAGGGTTCTTAGGTAAGAATTAGTCCTAACGACAATTAGAGCAAGAACAAGTCTTAGAGGGAAGAAAAAGAGAGAGCTAGAGTACTCCAAGATCTGAATTTCGAATGAATTTTTAAGAGATAATTTGAGCTGCCTTTAATCCAAGGTAAGGGTGGGGTTTGAATTCTATAATCAGAATTAGAATAATCTGTATGTAGAATCTGGATTCGTATGATTTACTGTTGTCTTTTCGTGTGCTATGTTGTTGTTGATCTTCATATGAATTCGTTATGAAAATCTGCAATGTTGTTGTTGTCGTTGTCAATATATTGTGTTGTTTGGTTGAATAACAAAATTGATTATCGTTCTTGAATGAGTCGTAGAATGATTAATCTGTGTCGATTGAATTATAATGTTATCATTATGATGTAGTGTTTTTATGAGTATATTGTGAAGAAATTCTGTTTTGGATTAGGAATAGTGAAAACAAGAATTTTTGGTGTGAAATTCATCATTGCAAAAATTAGTTTTTATGCTACCAATGAGTTCTAATAGGTAAAAAAAACTTAAAATAAGAGCCTCCCGAATTAAATCAAAGTTTCGGTTGGGATTTTGGGCAAAAAAAAGTGATCAAACTCGTAGCTAGGATATTGCTGAATTTTGGAAACTTCGAAAATTCGTAACTTGAGTTCCGGGAGTCTGATTCGTACGCCATTCAAAGTATTAGAAAGCTAATAATGTGTACTTTCTTTTAAAAATGGTTTCAAGTCCTATAATTAAAAGCAACTAGGATCTAATGAGGTTTTATGGTGTTGGTGTAAGATGTCAGAGTTAGTGATTTGTTGAAAATTATCGAGGTAGTTCGTAATAATCAGTAGGTGATTTCATTCGGTTTATTTTGTTGAATTCGTGTCGAATGTGTGGATCTTCTAGTACCGTTGAGTATGTTTTTTTGGTACCAATTTACAGGCATAATTAAGTTATTGGTCGAATGACCAATGTTGATATTAAAGTGGTAGGTCGAATAACTAATGTTGATTTTAAAGTTGTAGGTCGAATGACCAACGTTGTTATATATAAGTTGTAGGCCTATGTCCAAGATTGAATTTGTGTTGAATTAAAAGTTGTTATGTTGTTATGAGTTGTTTGTTGTATGTTGTTCTGAGTTGGTTGTTGTTATGAGTTGTGTTGTTTATATCATGGCATACGTTGCATTTCTAAGTTTGAGCGGATGCTCACCATGTTGGTCTGGATTGACAAAATTATTAAGTTAAAGGCCTATGCCTCGCAGATGCCTCGATAACCTGACTTATTTTAAGTTGGAAGTTTTACTCAAATGGTATCACATGAATATGCATAGTTGAGTTGCATATTGTGTTGCATTATTTATGTTAATTAAGTTGTTGTTGTTAATATTGATTACATCGATGAAGTTAATTATGTTGCTTATGTTGATGAAGTTGATGAAGTTGATTATGTTGATGAAGTTGACGTTGATTATGTTGATTGTGTTGATTGTGTCGTAAATGTTGATGTATGTAATAAGTTGATAAAGTTGGTATTAAATTGTGTGTGATTATTACGTTGTTGTTGTTGTATAGTAAGGAAATTGTATGATTTTATCTAACGTATTAATTAGCATACTCTTGTTTATATTGTTTGATATCTCACCCATTCTATTTTTGAATGTTACCCCTATGTTGGTAACATGCAGGTTAGCTTGAAGGAAGATTGTTTATCTTCATTAGTTCAAGTCGGTGTCGATGCTCTGATACGTAACACTTGGGTGGATAAACTCTTATATGTTGGGTTGTTAGATTTTATTATGTTGTTGTTGTTTCAAGTTGCTTCCATTAAAACATGTTGTTATTAAGTTGTCTAAGTTGAACAAGATGATATAAATTGTATTTAGGTGAATAATTGTGAATCCGCTGCTTAGTTATGAAAATTGTTTTGTTTCAAAGAATGAATAAAAGTTTTTATTATAGTTTCATCCGAGTTAAAGAGTTATGTATCCATGTTTCATGAAATTTAATGAATATGTTTTAAATTTGAAATGTGGTATCCTATTTGTTTGAATAAGTTGAATTTCTATTATTCTGATTTTATCGATAATTACCGGGTAGAAATGGGGTATTATATTTGGCCGCACAATCTCCACTATGCGACAACACCTAGACAAAACATCATCACTATGATCTAGCTGAGCTTGGTCATTCTCCAGAATCTTCTGATGAGCTGGTCTCGACAGATCACCTGGAGTAGTCTGCACCATGTACGGATGTGACACCCTGAAGAACCACCTGATGCACCCATCAACGTAGCTTAGTCATTCAATATTACAGAGGCTTGTGCCTCCTCTGAAACTAGGTGACTCTCAAAATAAACAAACATCTCCATTATCTGTCGAGAGACAAGGCATAAGGAGCAAAGACAGCATGGTGTCTAGGGATGGTTTCAGTGTACCTGAACTGCCGCATGATATGCTCGGGTAGATAAGGAACAGTAATATGCAAATCGTAGGTGAGCCATCCAGAGTATAACGTTATATCGTCAAATGTCCCCATATGATGGTGATCCACATAGTTGTTGAAGTGGATGTCCTCAACAACCAAGCTATCAAGATAGACTCTGAAAGGCTTGAACGTTTGGTTCCCTTTGATCGGGATAAAAGAACGAGCATACAACACATTCTCAGTGTACTCATCCACACTCGCCCAACTCTGAAATCAAAAAAAAAAAAAATATTCAAGGATAAAGAATTATCAGAAATATGAACTGTAAATGAAAAAGGATTAATAATTATTACCACCAATAGTGTCACGCTGCTTGTGAAGTGCTGAAGGATTCAACCCTGAAATGAAAATAAAAAATAAACATTCAGCATTATATTGACTGCCTTGTCTCTGGTCTTCTTACCATGATCGAGGAACTTCCCTCTGATTTAAAGATATAGCAAACACGAGACATCGTCTAGTGTTATAGACATCTCACCACGCGGAAGATAAAACAAAGAGGTCTTAGAATGCCATCTCTCCACGAATGCATTAAGCATCATGTGGTTAACCAAAGTGTATTCGGTCATGTATATGTCATTCAGGTCCGATAACCTAAGAACATCTTGAAACCAATCCTCGTCTTGCTGAGGCAATGCATTGATCTTCCTCCCATGGTTAAGAAACTTCTGAGGATCACGAACCTTAAATTTTCCAAAAATAAACAATGTAAGTAATACTCAATTTCAGAAATAATCAATGTCAAATATTAAAATTAATGTAAAAATTAATGCAAAGTCCAACTAAGGCTACCTTTCCATCCCAGATATGTCTGGAAGTGTGGTCTAGATATAGAGGAAGTAAGGAAAAATTAGCAGGATCATCAATAGGAGGTGGAACTGGATCATCAGGAGGTGGCACTGGTGAATCCTGACGTCTGCGGGAGGATGGGGGAAGTGACGCATTAGCTGATGAATCCAGTCTCCTACGGGAAGAAAAGGAAGGTGGAGTGGCCTTAGAGGAATGAGGAGTGGGCATGAGATTAAGTGGCCTAAGGTGAAGGACGATCCCCATGATTAAACTGTGCCCCAGAAGTCGACGCCTCTGCCCGACCAGATGTACATGTTGCCTCCTGTAACACGGTGGGAGAACTGACTTTTTTAGTTTTCCTTTTGCAAAAAATGTTGCGGTTAGCAAGAGTCGCCACAGACTTTTATTTTATCCAATTTTATTAGGAAAGACATAAAAGAACAAGAAAGACCTTTTATTTAAAAAAATTGGGTCCGAGAGGTAATTATACAAAGGTAAGGTGTTAGCACCCTTTGTATCCATGGTTATCCATGGGCTCTTAATTGCTTGCTCACTTTAATTTGCTTTTTGAAATGTATTCTGTGTTTAGAAAATATTTCGTAAAAAAAAAAAGAAGTTTAACTTTGTAATGATTCTCATATGAATGTATACAAAGTGTTTATTTTTATTATTTTTTTAAATGTTTGAAAGTGTGAGGTGCAAAAATTATTTGTTTTATTTTAATTGCGAGCGAGCATTTAAAAGTTACTTATCCTTAATGGAAGGTATTTCTTGTAGTTATCATTTTCCTTGAGAGATAATACTATCAATACCATTAGTGGGTAGGTAGTCCTATCTATTGGATGTGGAGGGACATTGAAGATTCATCGAATGGTCATAGAAGGTAACATGTAAGGATACCTTAGCAATTCGAAGGGACTACCATCATTTTTCCGTAGAGTCATCGAGGGACGAGATCATCTTTTCGTAGGAAACTCGAAGGGTCATCGAGAGACTATGATCTTTTTTCGTAGACAACTATGATGATTTATTCGTAAGCGCCTTTTGCTAAGATACACATACGTTCGAGGGACATGACTAATTTGTCGAAAGACACCAAGAGAGGTTACCCTAGAGGTGTGAGTATGCACAATGTGTTCAATTTAGTTATATTTATCTTGGAGGTTAGGGTTATCTACGATTATTTTTATCTTTCCATACAAGCCTATTAACATACATCTATCAGTTATAGATAAGCATAAAGTGCGAGAAAAATAAATCCTAAGTTATTACATCGCTTTGGGAGAGATACATAAGTGTAAGAAATGCGGGAATGTAAAACCTAGACTATTTCATGGCTTATAGGCAATTACATAATAGGGAAAATTTGTGAGAAAATAAATCTACGCTATTACATAGTTTGTGCAATCCTATACACTTGTAGGCAACTATGATGATTTATTCGTAAGCGTCTTTTGCTAAGATACCCCTACATTCGAGGGACATGACCAATTTGTCAAAAGGCACCAAGAGAGGTTACCCTAGAGGTGTGAGTATGCACAATGTGTTCAATTTAGTTATATTTATTTTGGAGGTTAGGGTTATCTACGATTATTTTTATCTTGCCATACAAACCTATTAGCATACATCTATCAGTTATAGATAAGCATAAAGTGCGAGAAAAATAAATCCTAAGTTATTACATCGCTTTGGGAGAGATACATAAGTGTAAGAAATGTGGGAATGTAAAACCTAGACTATTTCATGGCTTATGGGCAATTACATAATAGGGAAAAATTGCGCGAAAATAAATCTACGCTATTACATAGTTTGTGCAATCCTATACACTTGTTCTCGGAATTTAAATAACAATAAAATAAGAACAATGTTAAAAGAAATAATAAATATTTTTAAAGTCCTAAAGTTTGAATTAATGTTTTTTGTATTTTTTTATGATTTAATTCTAGGTGTTATTAATAATTAATTAACCTAAGTTCTAGTTTATTTTACAAAATTAATTAATAGGAAGTCCCAAGCCTAAATTAATTTGATAAAAAATCGATTAGACAAAACTACCTTTTTTTACGTGTTTTTCTTAAAAAAATTAAATTAATTGTTTAAAAAAAATTATTACATGGTTAATTATAAAATAATTAAGCTCAACAAGAGAAAATCCCAAAATTTTAAAATAAACCTAAGTCTAAATTTTTATTGGTTTTTTCGAGTTTCGTAAAAAAAAAGGTATATCACAGTTCATCGATGTCAAATTATGAACTTTACGCTACGAATTCCATGGAACGCATTCTACCTTTTCTAAATAAGCATATATGCAAATTTAGATGGTTAGTAATCGATAAGATTGGAGGAAATTAAAAATACGAATGATAGAAAATTTATAAAATCGGGGATAATGCATATGATTATTTCAAGCATGGATGAGTATAAAAAAACTACCTATAAAAAACTACCTGCGAAGATATGAGACTTAAACCCGAGAAGATGAGATGTTTCAAAAGGACGAGATTAAAATTCCGAGATGATGGAATGTCTTGCAAAAGGATATGAGACTAAACCCTGAGACAACATGACATTTCAATCTACATGGCTAAGACATATTTCAACTCTTGTAACAGGCAGAGTGTTTATTACTTCAACTCCCAGAACGAGACAATTATTTGCAAATGCCTATAACGAGTTTAATGTACTACGAACGGTAGATGTAATTGGGTATGGGTTCATCCTAACATGGGCTCACTCTGTAATACCTCAAAATTTGCCCTCTCATTTTCATGCCATTTAGCATATCCTTTCATACATTGCATTGCATTTAGATCACAATTGCTTCATAAAAATACATGAATATACATCTCCATTTGAGCTTTCATAGGTTGTGAATGGCCTTTATTTCTTCATGCAGCACGTGCACAAGAATCTCAGAAGAAGTCAAAAGTTCTCGGTTGATTCAGAGGAGTTTAGGCAGAATATCGGTTTTATGGTGCAGTTTGCAAAAGTTGTAACTTATGCTCGGAAACTCATTCTTCCTTGAAACTCAATATTTTAGACCATTTAGGTATTCTCTACAACTTTTGTGTTCGGCTCGGAGGCCAATTCATCAAGGAAAATGGTGGGAATTATTTGTTTCTGAAATTTCGGTTTCGCCGATTAACTGTGCTAGCGGTATTCAAGAGTTTGTAACTTCTGATTGGGTCAACATGCCTGAGAGATTCATATGACAAAAGTTCTATCTTGATATCCTTTTCAACTTTTGGGTTTTGGCCGAGAACTAATTCTTTGAAGAATATCTCCGAATGTGCGAGTTTTTAGAGTCGACATAGTGAAAAACAGTGCTGAATCGATGAGTTTTGAACACTAAATAATTCACAACTCTTGGCTCGTTCATTGGATTGATGTCATTCCAGTGCCTAAAATTCCTTTTAGATGTTATGTTCATTATGTGAATTCAGTTTGGGTTAGGTCCAAGCGGAAGGATCCCGAAAACACGAATTACCAGTAAGGTTCTTTGATGTAGTGCACTGTCTGTCGGATTTTGTAACATTCATAACTCGGTCAATTTTCATCGGATTGCACCTGTTCTTGAAGTGTTGGTTCAAAAATGTCATCCTCTTCAAGTTAAAAGACAAACGCGAGTTCGAACGATGCTCCAAAGACTGTCATTTTGGTTTATTTCACAAAACTGAAGTGCTGAACCGAAGAAAAAGGTTGAAAGTGGTTTCACGAGAAAATTCATATCTCCCTCTTCGTTTTTCCGGTTGAGCTTAAATTTTAACACCAGGTCACTGACTCATAGATCTACAACTTTGCTGACAAAATCGAGTCGAGATTATGCTTCGAAGAGGTTGACCACGTCACATTTTCGAGTAGCGGACACCCAAATAAGCCGAAATAACAACTTATTCAGTGATGTCTTGCAGCTTAAACGTATCGATCGCACTCGATTTTGATCGTATGACGTCCGTTCTTTTTGCGTTGCAACTGTGATACAGAGGCGAACGATGTTGTGGAAGGCTCAGAGTCGAAATTTCTTGCCGAAGATATTGTTATTTTCACTTAAGTCGAAATTCTACCTTTTGCCTTCATTTTACACTCCACTATATATTCTTTTGACCCACAATTTGTCTCATAACTTCAATCACAATTTACAAACATCAAAAAACTCTCACAAACTCTCTTTAAAGGATCGAAGTTCATTCTCTCAACTCTTTCTCAAGAACACAACAACAACTTCATCAAGAACTCAAGAACACAACAATTTCGATCAAGCTTCCGGTAGCCGAGCCGCCACGAACCACCACCTCCGGTCAACTTCACCACCGTGCGACCACCATCTTCCGCCGCCGAAAGCCATGCGGCCTCTCCTCCTCTCCTTCGTTCATGATCGCATCTCACTTCCTCCGGATTCACAATTTCTTCATCGATTCTTCATTCGGTAAGCTTCTTAAACTTTAATTCATGAATAATTGTTGAATTGTTTCTTGAATTGAATTTTGAAGTTGAATTAATCTTGTGGAGATTATGTGTATTGATTCATGATTTGATTATTGATTGATTCTCGATTAATTTATCCTAATAATTTTTGTGGTGCATAATTGAAAAAGCTTGGTAAAGTTGACATAGAATAATCGGTGCATGTTAGGTGTTTGACAAAATTCCTAAGCGAGCTAATTATTATGACTTGATATTGATTGAAATGCTTGACTTTTGAATTCATGCTTGTTTCAATGTGTAAATTCAGAATATGATAGATTGATGTCTAATCGATGATGTTGTTCATGTATCGCGTGTCGAGAATTTGTTGTGGGTCATAAATTCCTAACTGTAGCGCGTTTTTGCGAATGTGAATAGTGTAAATTGACTTTGTTGATTATTCCGGAGCCATTGGTAAACTTTTTAGTCGATTTCAGACAATTTTTTCCGGCTATTTCGCTACTGCCAGCCGACAAAATTGGCCAAAAAGTACCACTTCCGAGCGAAATTTTCAAAATCCGATTGCATATTTGAATCCGTTGGCACGTTTGCAAGTTACCATGTGATTTTCGTTCAATTCCGAGTCGGTGATTTTTGACGCGTTTTTTCGTTTTAAGACTTTTTAAGTTCGGTTTGGTGCGATTTTGATGCATTGATCTTATTTTGACTTGTACTTATGTTTATTGATCATTTGTCATTCATTGCATGTAAATTTGTTCGATTCCGGTTTGAGTTTGCATGTTGTTTATGTTAGAGCATAAGTGCTGCCCTGTTTTGAAACATAAATTTCAATGCATGTCCATGACTCGTATATTCATCTTTTTACTTGATTTTGAGTTGTGAGGCATAGGTGCAACTTCCAGTTGCACCTCTTTTTGGTTTCTAATGCGTTTGTTGAGATCATGCAAGGTTCTCGCAAAGATCTTAACGACGGTCGTTTGGTTGGTATTCCACTTTATTTGTAGGATACCTTTGGATTCAAATGATATTTTGTGCCATTGTTTTTGTTTCGATTATGGTGGATCTTCACAAAGAAATTATGGAAGATGAACATTTATTTTGCTCATAGAATATTACAAGACTTTGCTTGGAGTTTTTTCAGATTTTTCTTATATGAAGAATCGTACTTCGATCAAGTGAGTAATTTCGACTTTCCACTTTAATGCACCATTTTAGTAGTATGTGGCTTAAGATCATATAACTTAAGGTGCATATTGAGCCCTCCCACCTGAAGCACTGGATTTATTTATGATTTTTGATTATATGTGTCGATTTCGGAGCTTAGGGATTAGGTTACGGATTGTAGAATTCACTTCCTCTCGCTTTCCCTTAAAACATCGTTTTTGCCCGTTTCGTCGCAATTATTAAAAATAGTTTCGGGTGTGATAAAATTCTGGAAAAATTCATGAATTATCCTAATCCTCTTAATTAATTTTTCATATTTTTTGATTCCAGGTTTGATTGGTTTTAGTAATTAATTTGGATTTTTCATTCCAAGCTGTCCCAAAAGGAATGGTTTTGACATAAGAGATCAAAACCATTTTTTCCCAATAGGTGTGAGACCTATTGTTTTGTGTGTGATTAAGCACTGGAATTGGTGACATTATGATGCTACTTAGGAATTTTTTTCATAATTTTTAGTTCCATTTTTTATCCACTTTGTGGAGTTGTTTTTCGGCGATCATGCCTTGTTATCTTGCTCATCAACTAATTGTTTTGACACTTTGGTGCATAATTTTGTGAAATCCTTTTAGACCATGTTAGATACTAACTTC
Source organism: Lathyrus aphaca (assembly GCA_963966055.1). NCBI lineage: Eukaryota > Viridiplantae > Streptophyta > Magnoliopsida > Fabales > Fabaceae > Lathyrus > Lathyrus aphaca. Next base: position 73,062,476 of record OZ014519.1, read on the forward strand.
AATATGCCAGGGATTTAATTTAATAATTTTTAAAGTCTTTTTGCTATTTTTTTCATGCCACCTAGATTATAGGTTGAGTTATGTGCTTATTTGTCCCATATCCTAGGATTTAGCAAGGTATTCATGCCATTGACTTGAGAGAATTTTTGGTAACTCTTAGGAGTTAATTATAGGCCACTTTTAAGTCCTTAATTCCAGCTATAGGTCACTTTTTGAACCATACTCATTTGGTTTGTTTTTGTGCTCCTAAGTGCATACTTATGTGAACTAATTTTAACCTAAACTAGCTTCTCTTCTCCTCTAATTGTTAACATGAATTATGTGGAGATCATTAATGTCAAGTCATGCATTATAATTTAATCTCATATCTTGTATGCTACTTACCCATAATCACTTCATGTATATTTACATGTCATTCATCTTTAACTTGCATCATTTGTGATCTTATTCGATGTTTGCTCATTTGTTCTCACATCTTCTTCTCATTGCTCCATATGCTTAAGTCATTGCATCCATGATTGTATATTCATTCATCCACATTCATAAGCATTCACTACTGACTTTTATTCTCATTTTATGTATTAATTCATGATTGTAAGCCATACACATCCACACTTCATCCATAAGCCCTAACTTGCATTTAGGTGAACTTAGGTGAACTTTTTGTACATAGTTTGACATAGTTTGATCTTGTGAGGTACCCTAGAATACTTAGGGACCTATAGAATGTAGCTACTGACTTTAGAAGTCATATAACCTTTAGGTACCTTCACCTTTAGACTTAGGTCTTACTTTAAACCCTAGTTCCATTCTAGGACGTTTATGGTACTTAATCGCTTTTATGCTTTGATTTTACTTTCAATATGCATTGTCATGCTAACTTTTGTTTTGTAGGGGGGAAGATTGAGGTAATAATTACTTCATTCCTATCTCTTATGCGTTTTAATTGTGTTTGCCTCAGCACTTGGTGCTTTGTTCTTAGGCTTCCCTTTTGTTCTTTAGATTCAACTTAACTTCCTTAGGAAGTAAGTTGAATTCTAGCTTGTTCTTTCTTCTCCTTAGTTTAGAATACCTCATTAACCATAGGACCACACTTGTACATAATAAGATGACTTAGGGTTGTGCCTTAGCCCCCCATTAGCTTTGACCTTTGCCTTTTGAGTCTTCTCTCCTTATCTTCAAACAAATCCAAAAAGACTTAATAAATGCATGAAAGGATCCCTTGTGTATAGCCTTATTCCATGGGGCACTTTCATTCATTCCATCTTGGAGTGGTGTAGGCTTATATATCATGATATACAAGTCTTATCAAGGGGTTATTTCACAAAGAAAAATCTAAAAGACATTTCTTCACAAAAGCCACAAAAACATGTAATTAAGTTCAACAAGTTAGTGAACTTAAACCATAATCCTTGGGAACAAGTCTTGGATAAATTCTCCTTACTTGGTATGCTTGTTCTATTATTCCATCTTGGAATGTAGTAGAAAGTACACATTCTATGAAAAAGAGTTTGAATTCACTTCCTTGTGCCAAATTCATAAAAAAACTCTTAAAAAGCAAACAACAAACAATAAGCGACTTTCCTGCGGGAACTTCTTTTCTCACCTCATTCATTCTCAACGCGAACTTGCGACAACTTGTCTCGCATGCAAGACGGTAAACGCACTCGTACCAGACGAGCCTACAACACCTGAGCATAGACATACGCAGTTCCAGCATAAAAAAACACAAACAAATAGTTCCCGCCTTAGTTAGGCGAACTACGTCGACTCTGATCCTCATTTTTCCGATGAGGTACGTAGGCAGCGGGGTAGGGCCCGTTCGAGCACATTCTTTATTTTCCCTACATTTCCCCATTCTTTCTTTTTATTCTCTTTCTCCAGTTCCCTTTCTCATTTCATCCCGGTTCCAGTTAGCAGTTCTTATTCAGCAGCATCCTTTTTCTTACCCTTTGAAACAAACAAACAAACAAGCGTGGATCCCGTCGGGTACGGTGGACGGTATGGGGTGCTAATACCTTCCCAGGTCGGAACCGACTCCTGAACCCAGAACTTTGGTTCGCAGGACCTTGTCCTTTCCTTCTTCCTTAGGTTTGTGCAGCATTACCTTTCACGTTCCTTCGGGATAAAAATGCATGGCTGGCGACTCTACCTTTTCCGCGCCACTTTTGCGTTTGTACTAGGATGAAAATCTCAGGAGCGACACACTCCAATATTCTTATTCAGAAAAAGTATTTACTCTGGATGGCATCTTTAAGCCCATCTCCGACGGCCACCCGTCATTTCTCCGAATGGCATCTTTAAGCCCATTTTGTGTACAAGTCAACCAGTATTTTTGCTTCCTGCACCTGTGAGTGCAAATTTCCGGGAACTTACGAGTATTCAATCCTCTTCCACCTTCAGACTACGAAAGGCAGATATGTCAATCTAACTCTTTAGGTTTAAGAAGATTGAATAGGGGCAATTGTTGCACCCTCAAATTTGCTCTCACATCTTCAAGACAATTTGTGTCAAAATGGTATCTTCCTCTCAAGTCGTAATCCTTGCTTCACAAGTTTGCTCAGTCAATTTCTAAAATGATCAACATGAAGTTATAAGGGATGTCTTGAGGTTTCCAAAAAAACCCAAGATCACCTTCAAAAATTTGAGGGTGCAACACCTTCGGTCCCGCTGAACAGATGCATGCTGGAAAACCCGACCATGTCTCATTCTATCAACTCTGTCAGGCATTATGTTTGTAAGGTAAATTAATTCATATCATTAGTGCACGCAAACTAAACACACAAACAAGAAAACTTAAATAAAATAGACTGCAGGATACTCTGAAGATGTATCTACAAAAACACCATAAAACAATAACGTTAAACAATTCCAGAGATGTATCTACGGAAACACCAAAAAACTAATAACTTTTAATAATTCAGGAGATGTATCTTCAGAATTTCCTAGAAGATATGAAACACTGAACAATTTCGGATATGTATTTCTAGAATATTTTGAAACTCAAAGGTCGCGATAATGGCGTAATGTACCTCTCGCAATGTGAAAAAAATTACTTGATCACCATTTTGAGCCAACAAATAAGTCATACACTAAGCCTAAACTACGCTACTTGTTATTTCTACACATTTCTAACCCTAATCACTGATTTCTACACATTTACACTAAAACTCGATAAACTTACGTGAAATTGATTATTCAAATGTTGTTTATGATATTAGAGATGATGCTTGATGTTCCCTTGAGTTACTTTGAGCCTTACTTGATGAAATTTGATGTTTGGTGTAGGGAAGTGTATTGAGAGAGTCTGATGTTTGTGTTGAAGAAATTGTGAAATGAGAGAGGTGAAGAGTCTGACGCGAGTTAAGCACCAAATTGTTCCGGATATATATCTCCAGAATATTTCAACATTCACTGAGCTTAGCGTGCGTCCGAAGATGTATCTCCGGAATCAGGGGGCATATGTTGAAGTCCACATGGTGCACTAGAAACCTATAGGATGCATTAAGAAATTCCCAAAAAATTAAGGTAAAATTTGTTGATTCGCGCGTATGTAAAATCTATAGTTATTAAAATGTTATTGGGTTGATCATGTGCAAAAACAGAATTTGATTTTAAGAGATTATTTGGGTTTATCCTATAAAAAAACTCAATTGTTTTAGTGAAAATCTCGAGCAAAAACTTTTTTGGCAAATTTCTAATCCCACTCTAAATGGTAGAAAATCATCCTATAAAAATCTATAAATATCCTTCAGATTTTGATAATGCATTTTTGAATGAACTCCAGATACACCGAATACATATGTAAATGAAGTCGCATCTCATTATATAAAAATAAATAGTCCAAAAATATACATCCGATGTTAAATTGACATATAAAAAACAAAGATAAAAGAAATGAAAAAAAATATTTCATTAAAAATGAAAAGTGACATCTTCAGTACAATTGTTTCCCTATATACACAATACGCCTGTAATAAACTTACAGGAGAATTTAGCAAACCCTTCTCATACAATTGTTTCCCTAAATATACAATACACTTCTAACAATCTTAAGGAGAATTTAGCTAAACCTTCTCACTGCTTAGTTAGCTAAAGTAAATGAAAATAAAAACTAAATAAAAGATTAATGAGTTATTTTAACACCTCCGAAATGGATGTTGAGCAAGTTCATTTTGTAAACCATGTAATTGAAGGGACCAAGTATAAAGACTTGGTGAATAAGTCTGCAATTTGAGTTAAAGAAGATATTAGTTGCAGCTGAACAATTTTCACTTGTACTTTGTCTTTAACAACGTGTCAGGTCATTTCTATGTGTTTTGTATGCTTATAAAATACCAGATTCATTGCGATGTGGATTGTGTATTGATTGTCGTAATCCGAAGATGTATCTTCGAAAACAATACAAATCAAATTCGGAGATGCACCTCCATACAAATTTGCGATTGTATCCAATGACAGATACGTCGTTTATGTCCTAATAGTCCCCAAAAAAATCTCAATGCATGTTATTTTAGCCCATCAATTTTGCTTAGACTAATGTCTATCAGACCTAATACTTCTAATGTAGTCTAAACATTTATCTACTAATAAAATAAAATAAAAAGGAGGAGAAGTAGTTACCAAATCAAAATGATGAAAAGTAGTTTGAATGTTTGAAAGAGGAGAAGTTTCAATGTTGCAGAGTTCCAAAGAATGGTGTTTGGATGAATGAATGGGAAGGTTCACTATTGCAGAACTCAAATGTTATTTTGAGAACTATTAGAGAGAGAGAGAGAGAGAGAGAGAGAGAGATATTTATTTAGGCAGTTTCCCAATCGTCCTCACTATGGGTACGTCTACCTTGAATTCCAAATAGGATTGAGATATGTAATTAATCATTGCAAGAGTTGTATATAAGAGAAAAAGTAGAAAATCACCTCCCCCCCCCAAACTTTATGTATGATGTTGATCCTAACTTCTTCTCTCCCCTTGATCTTAAGCAAGATCAAGTGACCCAGGCTTCCAAGTCAATCCTCTAATTACCGCTACTCCTTTGACAGAACTTCATTCTTCAAAACTTTCACTCGGCTGAATCCTCGTTGCGACTCTTGTCCCAAGCGTTTCAATTGATCCTCATGTTACTACTACTCCTTTAACAAAAACTCCTTTCTTCAAAACTTTCACTCGACTGAATACAAATTGCAAAGACTTAAACAAAAATCTTCAAATCACCCTTGATCTTTGAGGGAAAATCCTAACTAATTTTATCAATGAAACCCCAAAGAATATTCAACCCAGGTTGATTACAACAATCATAATTGACCTTATCAATCTAATCTAGATGACACTCAACAAAAATAATTATGTGTTATTGTTGAATGTTTGAAGAGAAAAGGTTAAAGAAGATGAGAAAATTCTTTGTATGTTTTTAGTTTCAATAATAAGAAATGATGCATGAATACATATTTATATGTATGTGTATAGAAAAATAACAAATAAAACAATTTTTTAGCAAAAAAATTACAGATTTTGTAAAATAAAACAATATGTATTGACTCCAAACAAGTATGAGTCAATACATAAGTCTGAGAGTCGATACAAACTCTAGGAGTCAATACAATTAAGACACAGTCATTGACTTGCCAAAACCTTCAATTGGAGTCAACTCATACATTGTAGATACAATTTTTATTTTAAAAATCCTTCTGTATATATTAACCCATAAACTTGATGTATTAACTCATAGACTTGTATTTCATCAAAAATCATGATTTTGACTCGTAATGACTTATATAACCTGATTTTAAATGTCCTAATATGATAATCTACTTCTAGACAAAGACAATAAAATCCAATGTACATCCTAATTTTGCCATCTTTCAAAATATTTCCATTTCTTAAAAGGACAGTACACTCACATTAACAGCCTTAATAGTTAATATGGTTTTGGCTACATCTTTTAAAATGAAATAAATACAATGTTATTACATCATACAAGTATAATACACAAATTCTTCAAAAAAGACAAACCAAATGGTCTTTTATAATTATAGATAAATAAGGAGAACCAAACAGAAACTGCACTTTTTAATATAAAAAAATCATGATAAAAAAATCATATTATTTTTATTTGTTTCTTAATTTTATACAAATATTTAAAAACAAATATGTTAATCAAAATGAAATAATATTCGTAACTAAAACTAAAGACAAGACTCGTGGCCTAACTAGGTATAAATAAAATTTATTACTATTCCTTTCCAAAAAAAAGTCAGCTAAATTTGCCAAAGCCTCACTTTACCAAGAGAAAAAAATTAAGAATGAAGAAAGTTAGTCCAAAACTACTAATAAAAAATTAAATTAGAAAATTATTATTATATAAATAAATTAATATATTTATGTGAAGAAAATAATAATCAAGCCTTTTGGCACTGCCAAATGAGGTCAAAGTCTTGGTGAATGATAGGTTGGATGATAGCCAGCGTCGTCGTCACCACCACCATGACAGCAAGTTTCGAGCTCTCTAACTGTGCTTTTTAGATGCTCCAATGTGTAACTTCTGGTCCCTGTGATTTTGTTTTTGTTTTATAACATATGCTTATTCATTTATTATCTCGTTGTGGGATGAACGACGGGGCTTCCTATTTGCAGCAGCACTAAGCCGCGAATCCCGTCTGTGTGTTGCACAAGTTATGTATTCTTGCAAAGGTGGAAGGTTTGCTTGTTCTTCATCTTTAGATACTTGTCCCCGAATAATCTGTCAAACCATGAACAAATATGAGCAAATGCTATTTATTTAAATGATACCTATGAATACTGTATAACAAACTGGAAATTGCTTTTTTAATTCTTCTGACCTTCGATGCCCAGGATCGTTCTGCTTGCAGACAAATATCTCTAATATCTCTTCCAGCCATACTGAAACAATAGCAACCAATTAGCAAGAAAAGAAAAATTTGTGCGAAACAATTTAAATAACTGTAACTTGAGCGCATCATTATTTAGAAAAAATGGCTAAGATCTGGTTACTAATATTCAATATCAACATTAAGAATGTGCATTGGTTGGTAAAAGTTAACAAGATCAACACATCTTCTCACATCTATCAATAATTAGTTTGACTTACTCTTCTGTAGCTCGTGCAAGTTCATCAAGTTCGGTTTTCGACAAGTGCTTTGCATATTTGGATGCTATTTCCTGACGATTATGATGATCAGGTAAACCAAAAGGGATCATAGTATCAAACCGACTACAAGGTTAAAAAACAGCTAGGTTAATATGCTTGGCTCCGGCATTAACAATTCTGTAATCTTTGCAAGCTAGAGAGAAATTTGTCTTGAACTTACCTAATTAATGCAGGATCAAGGTCTTCCTTTCTATTTGTGGCAGCAATGACAACCACTTTCTTATCCTGCTCAAATCCATCTATCTGCAAAATTTGTTCGATCTTCGGTCAAATTCCCTTAACTTAAACTTCTTAACAGTTATCAAACTAATTACTGTATTACGAAAATAAGGCAACGGCTTCCTTGGATTTAGTAAAAGAAATATATCAACATCATTGTACATTAATTCAAACAACAAATATCAAGACTTCACACTGGATGGAGTTGGTTACAAAATTAATCAACACTACTGAACTGAGCTCTATCAAAAACCAAATTATTTCATAAACCAATACAAAATAAGCCAGATGACTACTTATAATACTAAACTTTACAAGTTGAAATCAAGTCCAACAACTTCCACCATAAAGATATATAAAATGTCATTATGCATCATAAAGCAGTAAGCAATAATATTAACCTGTCGCAATAATACTGACAATATTCTACGCGTAGCTTCATGCATTTCGCTATCACGAGCAGCAGCAAAAGAATCAATCTGTATGTCAAGAAAAATACAAACACAGGGAAATCAAAATGGAAAATCAATAAGAGGCACATTACAACTCCACAACAACATTTATAACTTGATTACCTCATCCAAAAATATAATAGCGCCATTGGGAAGACTGTTTGCTAGTGAAAACACTTTCCCTAGAAGGCGTTCACTTTTACCATAGAATTCAGACATTACCACCTCAAGTGGAACATAAAGCAAAGGGACACCCTGCCAAGTCAAGTTGAACACCAATTTGAGTTCACGTTATACATGAATCATTCCACATAATTTCTATTATATAGTAGAAGACATACTAGAAGTGCTATGGAATCAAACTCAGATAAAATACAACCCCTAAAACTAAAATTGAATTAACAGTTTTCGTCGTGAAAAATAAAAGATCCTACTTCCTCATAAGAGACCACTGAACAACAAAAGTAGTAACATGCAACTTCAACATGTCCCATGTCCCTTTGTAAAAAAAAGGTTTCAAGACAGCTTTAATTTATTTTTTATTTTTTCTCCTATGTTAAGGGCAAGGAAGGACATTCAGGAACCGATAAAACAATAAAGCTTACCGCTTGATTGGCAATCACACGGGCACAAGAGGTTTTCCCTGTACCTGAGACCATAAAATATGCCACTCAAACATTATTTATACATTAGAAGAAAGAAAATTAAATGTTGTTCTTAATCATCATAGTCAATTTCTTTTCACTAAATTGAGATTCCAACATTATAGAAGAACTGTTCAACTGACACAGTTTCTTATCAAAACAATGTCACAGTGTCATACTCAATACTTACGATCAAATACAAGAAATAGTAGCAGTTCGAAAATCACAGGTACATTTGATGAGCCAAAATGTAAATAAACAAAATAAAATTATGTTGTATTTATGCCCAAACCATTTAAGAACTCTATAAACATTAAATAGTAAAGAGGAAAATTTTCACAAAAGAAATTGTAGTTACCAAATTGTACCCCAACTTTCCACAATTAAAGAAGTCTGGTCATTTTTAAACTAATAACTGAAAGAGAAGGATATATGAACATGTTCTGTATCATGTAGTTGTTTCAAATTTAGTATATTGTTGATTGGAAAAGAATTCCTTCTTAGTATCAACAGTTAGTAGTTTTTTTTACAAGTTCACAGTTTAAGAACATGGCCGGTACATGACAACAATCCTTGCCAAACAAGCCCCCCAATTCTTTTAATTTTCATTTTTTTTTAAATAGAATTGAATTAATGTTATAACAGAACATAGAATATTTACTCATAATTAAGTATACCCTAAATGCTTCAAACTAATCAATTAAATATCGAACACATAAAATAAGTGATAGGGACAAACCTGGTGGACCTTCAAACAGCACGGCTCGAGGCCTGTTAGACTCAAACTTATGCCGAGTCCCACGAGCAATATCATCATATACTTCAGGACTGTGCAAAGCCAATAGTATTGTATCTTCTATTACCCTATAAAATGTCCGATTGAATATTAAGTAAACTAAAGTACTTTACGCATACTGGTAAGTGAATCCCATAGCTGGAAACACGTGTTAACAGAAATAAAGAATAAGATGCGGAAGATGAAAACAAATTTCTGAGGTTAATGGTACAAACCCAACTCGCTAAGGAGGTTTAGTACAAAGGGAAAAGTAGGTTGATTAGTTTACAATTTCGGTTAGATGACGCCTTGTTGGCAAAAGAGTATAGCATGGGAAGTGGGGTGTTGGCAGTGAGGAATCCGTGTAGAAACTTGAAGCTGGTCGTGTTGACAGTAGGAAGAAGATTTTTGCAGGGAGATGGCCACATGGCCACAGGGGTCTATGTTTAAGGAGTTTTTTTTTTATATCCTATTAGCACTTACATGATGTCAATGGTTGCATGTCAAGTCAACGCTAGTAGAGTTGGAGATTTGAGACAGTTAGACCCCAATGGAACTTTATTTTCAACAACTACAATCTATTCAAGTTGAGGACAATATGAATATTGAAAGGGGGTATTAACAGGTACCTCTCCATGATCTTTAGAAGGTAAGATCAATAATTATAGTGTGTGGTGATACGCTATAAGAAAGAGGAAAGTAAGTCTCCGATGGTAAACTTCACTTTTGGAAAGGAACCCCGAGTGAGAGTGAACCAGTCTCTCAAATACCTGAAATTTAATAGTTTTTATTTTTATTTTTTATCAATAAACATTATTTTTCTTTTGTATTTAGAACGAATTCCTACCTGGCCCATTTGTATCTCGGGTATCAAATGACAACAACTGAAAATCTTTGTCAACAACATATGTTGTCTAAATGCAAAACACGAAAATAAACACTTTCCAAATTTACATAGATTCACATACCGTTTTTGATGCTCGTACCCGGCGATATTGTCCCATGATACTTCATTGTTTGATGTATCTATGGGTTCATTGAGTCCATAAGTTCTTACTCCCATGGCCTCAAGACTAGAAATAGCTTTATCTACAGATGGTGCCTGTTCGGTCTCTTCCCATGGCTTTCTTTCCACGGGATTTCTTTCTACCAACTTGTTACCAGCTAATTGTAAAACAGATATGAAAGCATCAAGCTCTTCGGGACTCAAGTTCCCTTGCTTCATAAATTCAATTTCCTGCAGTGATGGCCAAAGATAACTTTTTTATGAATGCTTACCACTTTTTTAATGCACAGATGCACAACACTGGGAGCATCAAATTAAGAAAAAATGTGAAACTGAAGGCTTACAATTTTATCTGAGCCAATGAGAGAATGAAATATAAGTATACGTAGATCTCTATCATGTGCATTTGTATCTGTTGAAGACAGCTCATTCTGTTGAATATGCTTTTGCTTTGATGGATGAGTAAGGGTCAGTTGCCAGGCAACCGTGCTGTGGATAGACCACAAGAAACATTGATAATTTTAAGTAATGAAGGTATTATAGGCCATAAATAAGTGCATTATTGCCAATGTCACTGAAACTGAAAGTCAAGTACCTGTCCCATGCACGCAAAATCATATCTGAACCACCGCCGTGGCCTTCAGATTTCAGTCCAAGATGTGCAGTAAGGTTTGCAATAAGTTGTGAAATTTCACAACCAGGAGGAACTTGAAACTTTATACTGACCTAAACTTATAACTCTCCCATCAGAAATAGTTTGACTACCATTGCAGTAAGATAACATCACATTAAAAAACTAGCAGACAGTAATTGAAAATTAGGTCTTTTGATTTTTAAGAAAAAAGGTTGAAACTGAATCATGTCATCCATGAAGTTAAAGACTAATATATGAATAAAGTAATCTAGGTTGGATTTAAAATAGTATTTGATATCATCTACTAAAAGTACAGAGTGACAAACAAACTTGCATTCACTTTGGTCATTCTATCAAAGTCATTCAAACTGATTGGGGGGTTGAGTTTAGGCCCTTTACTAAGTTTTTAAATGAGCTGGATATTATCCATAGGCTTATCTGTCCTCACACCCATCATCAAAATGGGGTTGTTGAGAGAAAAGATAGGCATATAGTTGAGCTTGGCCTTACTCTCCTTAGTCATGCATCCCTACCTCTCACCTATTGGGATTATGCCTTTTTAACTGTTGTATTCTCATAAATAGACTGCCATCTGCCTCAATCAATTTTCAGGTTCCTTATTCTATTTTGTTCAAACAAAAAACCTGACTATAAATTTCTAAAAGTTTTTGTTGTTGTGCATGTTTTCCTTCCTCTATTGAGACCTTATAATGCTCATAAACTGGATATCAGATCTCAAGAGTGTTTGTTTTTAGAGCACACACATTCACACAAAGGCTATAGGTGCTTGTCATCTAGTGGAAGACTATATATCTCAAGGGTGTCTTTAATGAGTCAAGGTTTCCTTATAATGATCTATTCCTCAAGTCAACCCCTTTCTGCCTTCTAAATCAAGTGTCACTATATCACCTCTCTCATTTAGTCCCTCATATTCTACTATCAGTAAGTCCCTCATTTTCAATTGTCCTAACTAATCCTGTTACTTCACCTTCTCATACTTCACCTTCTCAGTCACAAGGTCTTCACTCCACTACTTCACCAAGCTTAAAAAGTGTCTCAAACTCCAACAATGAGTCATCTGTGGCTCCCACACCACCTTCTCTAATGAGTAACTCCGACCCTGCTCCCAACCTGTCAACCTCAATAAATGAACCCATATCCACTTCCTCAACCTCCCAAGTCTCCTCTCATACCAGTGAAACTGAGACCCCTCATCTACCTGCCACTCCTCTTTCTATTCCACCTAAAGCCATTCCTATTCAACACAAGTCAATCAACTCTCACAATATGCAAACTAGGACCAAGTCGGGCTTCACTCAACCAAGACTTGAGCCTAGACCGTTGCTAGTTCACTCTGAAGCTAAAAATGTTAAGCAGGCTCTATTTGATCCACATTGGAAGTCAGATATGCAAGCTAAGTACGATGCTCATTCAAAACAAAACCAGAACCCTTGTACCATTGCCCTTTCATAGACATTTCATATGTTGCAAATGGGTCTTTAGGGTCAAAGAAAACCTTGATGGTTCTATCAGCAGGTACAAGGCAGACTAATTGCGAAAGGCTTTCACTAAAGACATGGATTTGATTCTACTGAAACTTTCTCCCTTGTTGTTAAACCTGTTATCATTAGGGTTATTCTCACTATTGCAATTACTCACTAGTGGTCTATCCAACAACATAATGTTAACAATGCATTCCTAAATGGCCTCTTTGATGAGGGAGTCTACATGCATCAACCTCAAGGGTTTGAAAGTTTTGATTCCTCACTTGTGAGCAAACTCAACAAAGTCATCTATGGCCTCAAGCAGGCCTCAGGCAGTGGTTTGAAAGGCTTTAATCTACCTTGGTGACATAGTCTATCACTCTTCACATATTTTTCCAATGGTCACATAGTCTATCTACTTGTGTATGTAGATGACATTATACTTATAGAGAACTTTGTTTCACTCCTTCAAGACATCATCACCAAGCTCAACATGGCTTTCTCTCTCAAGCATCTAGATGATCTAAATTACTTTCTAGGTATTGAAGTTAAACAATCCCCTCATGCTTCAATTCTCTTAACTCAAACCAAGTATATTAAAGACTTGCTACAAAAGACCAACATGCTTAAATCATGCTCTGTCTCCACACCTATGTAGTCCACATGCAAACTTACCAAGAATGACTCAGCAGCTCCTGATCCCTATATGTACATGTCTGTTGTGGGTGGGTGCCATGTAGTGTGCCGCCATAATTAGACTTATGTTCTGTCTCCACACCTATGTAGTCCACATGCAAACTTACCAAGAATGACTCAGCAGCTCCTGATCCCTATATGTACATGTCTGTTGTGGGTGGGTGCCATGTAGTGTGCCGCCATAATTAGACCTAGATCTCCTACTTTGTGAATAAGGTGTGTCAATTTGTGTCACATCCTCTTAGGCTCATTGGTTGTTGTCAAGAGAATTCTTAGGTACCTTAAAAACACTCTTGATCATGGTTTGCATCTTTCTCCTAACTCAACCCACAAAACTCCTTCTCTAAGAGTTTTCTCTGATGATGATTGGGCTTTTGATCATGATGACAGGAGAAGCACTTAAGGAGAAGCTATACACTTCGGTCTTAATCTTATAGCTAGGTGGTCCAAGAAGCAAACCCTTGTTGCTAGCTATAGCGAAGAGGCAGAGTATAGAAATCTGGCTCAGGCTACAACAAACTTGCTATGGGTTCAAATTTTGTGCCTTTGGAAACCCCCATGATCCTATGTGACAATCGGTCAACAATTCTCCTTGCTCACAATCCCATCATACATTCAAGGACCGAGCACAAGGAGATTGACTTTTTTTTTGTAAAAGAGAAGTCTTGGCCAAGCAACTTCAAGTGGTGCACATATCTGACCCTGATCAGTGGGCAGATGCACTCGCCAAGCACTTATCTTCTTCCAAGTTCCTTAAACTCAGGCATAAACTCAGAGTTGCAAGATGCCCTGGATTTGTGGGTTATTAGAGATATGCTATCTATATCTCTTTTTAGGAGTTGCAATTATACCTAACTGATAACAACTGTTCAAGTTAGCGAAACCGACACAGCATGTAACAGAAACCTGCTATAGCGGCCAAACTATTTGCATTTCTCTCTCTCTCTCTCTCTCTTGTAACTAACTTTCATGGAAAATTAGTTAAAAGAAAATGATTACTCTCTAGACTTTCTATTACATGAATTTTATATTGGAAAAAACAACTATTAATATTTTTACAATAAGTTCTTAATTTGTACCTTAGTCCTTAGGCTAAGTTACCATTTTCCATTAATTATGCATTCTAAGATAATTAAGCAAATCATAAAATAACAAAAAGCAATAACCTTCTGGCCTTTAACCGCTACATTGAAGCGAGGACAAGAACCTTGTCGAATTCCCCTAGTTGTAAGCAAGTCCTGAATTCTCTGACGTTCTTTCTTAGCAATCTCTTGCACATCTTCATTAGCTTTATCCGCATACGCAATTTCCACCATTCCAATCCCAAACAAACCAGCCAAAACAGCAGGAAGCATCCGTCCCGACTCCCCGCACAAAACTCTCGAATTCGAAACACCAGAGAAGCTGGATCGTGCATATGCAGATTCCACTTCTACACAAAAAAAAAAAAACATCAATAACAATAATGAAAATAAGTAAAACGAATATTGAAGAGAGAGAAAGGTAGTACTTGGAGAGGGGGAAGAGAGAAGACGGTGTGAGAATTGAGAATTTAGGGTTTGTGAAGAAGGAAGTGAACGGAAACGCGAACGCAAGGCTCGAGATGATCGAAGTAAAAGCTCCATTTGAGAGCAGTGAAACGACGACACGTGGTGGTGTGGTGGTGTTGGTGTGAGGATACACAGTTGAGAAGAAGAAAAGAAAATCGGTGATGATTGAGACGGTGAGAATTGGATTCAGTGTAAGAAAACAGTTTTCCTGCTTAGCAAGGCAACGAGTTTTTGATAATGCTCACGCTACGGGATAAACCCATGGTGGGTTTTTGTCGGCTAAAAATACGTAACAACCCGGGGAAAACTGCCCTCGATTTGAGCTTATTGAAAATATTCCCTCATATTTGAGAACTATACTACATCCTTCCATAAACATAAATCCTTTGAATTTTTTTTTTTTAATTTTAATTTTTACCCAAATATCCAAGGTTTTTTTTTTAAATTCTCTAAATAACCCATATTTTTTTTAAATATTCTCAAAATATCTCAATTTAAAATAATTTTACGAGAGTCTCCATTTGAATTGACCATTATTTTGAGATATCATATGCAGTTTTCAATTCAATTGGTGATTGTGTGTTAATTTAATGAAGAGTCGTCAATTCATCTAGAGTCACCGTGAAATCTCAATTTTTTTAGCAATTTAAAAATATTAATAATTAATTTAAAATAATATTACATTAATAATTAATTAAAAATAAAATTACATAATTTAATTATCACGACCTGATTAGTCATACCAGTTATCGGTTCCACATCTCCTAGGTACCCTTATTCGCTGCTTTCGTGGTTGATTCACTTCAGGTGTTTCTGGAGTTGAGGTCTCAGGAACATCATTAGACTCCATCAGATATTCTTGCATTTTTAAGAAGTCTTGTGTATAGAGCGACGGCATATTGTCGTAACTGAGGTCGTGATTCATGTCATAGTAGTTTGGATGTGATGATGGGGTTATTGGTGTGTGACATGGACGATTGAAATGAGACATTGGTGTGAAAGCTTCGTTGGTGAAAGGTTGAAACGGTAGTGGTGTTTGAAAGGCATAGGGTGGTTGTGATGTCTGTGTTGCCGGTTATGATGTGATGTTTGAGCGTTTTGGCTATGGTACGATGTTTGGGCATTTTGGCTATATCTTGATGTTAGTTTGGGTTATATGCATTTTAGGTGTCTTGATGTTAGTCATTTTGTTAGACATGGTATGGGGGGCGCTATTGGTATTATGGTTAGGTGTCTAACATGTTTGGATAATGGGTTTGTGTGTTTGTGGGTCGGTAATTTTGTTAGGGGGGCTGTGAGTAACAAGGCTGATAATTTCCTCGTGGGTTGGAAACTAAAGTTTCTTGTGTGTAAGTTATTTGTCGTGGGTCGAGTAGATACCTATCTTTGGAGAGAAACTCAGTTGCAACCGATCTATACCAATCTATATAAGTATTAGTTGGTATAAAGGGGGTTGCCATCACCGATTCATGTAAGACATGGGCGCGACGGTTCTTCCATTTACGACACTCAGTTTTAGCAAAATCTTTCCAATTATTATAACTCCATTGTTCATTGACTCTTTGTATATGCCATTTACTGATATCAGTCGGGGGATCCGGGATGTTTTGATGCATTTCAAACTGTAGTTTGACACGGTTACTATGGTGCATCTCCACAGTGGTGAATCTGATGAGCGACACAGATGCAGTCCATACAAATGCATCTTCTTCTCTGACTTCATGTTCATGTTTCATGCCTAGATATGGACGCCAAATAAATTGTATAAGAGAAAAATATTAGATTATAACATAGATGATATTAAAAATAAATTGATTCATTTTGTGACATTGCATCTGCAGGAGTAAAGTGATCTAAGAGACAACAGTATTGAATGATACAATGTCTTGAACATCTATTGTAAGTCATATCATGTGTCAACCATCTAAACAAAAAAAATAGTTCAAATAAATTAGTTAGAGACAATAATCAATAAAGTGAACTAAATAATATGAAAAAATTAACTTACTTTTGTGCATACGGGAATAAGAAGTTGTTGTGATTAATGGGCGCTAGAGATGGCAATCTAAACCAACCCCATGCTTGGAGCAAAACGGAGCATCCAGAAAATGTAGACGTACCTTTCATTGCGTTTTTACATAAAGAGTTATATAAATAAGACAAACTAGCGGAACCCCAACTATACCCCCTTGTTTTTTCTAGGTCCGTTAATAAGGGGAAATATAACGTGCATAGAAGAACCAGTTCCTTCAGAAAATACAAATGAACCAAATAAAATCATAAGATAACACCTAATTTTTATTGTACATGCTAAATATATTTCATAGCAAAGTTGTATAGCCAACTAAGATTAGGCCTGAATCGGATTATGAATCCAAAGAGGAATTAAGAAAGGTTAAGGACTACCATACACATCTCGGCCCGATTACAAGACTCGGCCACCATGTCGCTTACATCACCTACAACAGACGAGGACATAAGGAGCCAATGAGTGCCTTATAAATAACTCGGCATCATGGACGAATACGAGATCAACTAGTACACCAAGATATGTAACAGACGGCGACGTATCAAAACAGTTGTTACCTTCTTCCCATAAGTCACATTCATGGTGATAAGTTACAGTAATGATTGTTCAATAACGTCATAATACTAAGAGACTTTTCTTAATGATGTTTATTAATGGAACTAGGAAGAAAACTATATAAGGGGCTTCCGCAAGAGGGATAAGTAAGACACTCATCTTGAGACACATATAAAACTTGTATTAGCTCCCAAATCCCCCAAAATACATCCAAATTACATACACTGTGGCTCTTCTCATCCTTATAGCAGAGCTAACAGTTTTGGTGTTTTTCAGCTATTTTTAGCTAGAACATTTACTATTTTCGTTTCTTCGGTAGAGTTTTTATTTAATATTAAATTGTGGTAATATGTCTTGAGACGCGAAAGTAAGATACCTTGGCCTCTTGAATTTACATCCAACAAGTCGGCACCCAAAAGTTCTTCGAAAATTGAATTTGTGAGATTTGTTTGTCCATTGACTACCTGACCATCAATAGGCAACCCAAGTATCATGTACACATCCTCTAAAGTCACGGTACATTCACTCATTGGATAAAAGAAAGTGTGTGTCTTTAGACGTCATATCTCTAGTAAATCTAGTATAAACTTTGCATCAACTGATTAAGACATGATTTTGCTTACATGTCTGAAACTAGTGAGCTCAATATAAGGTTCAATTAAAACGTTGGGGGAAACATATTCATGGACACGAGGACAAAATCTAAATACATCCTATAAAAATTAAACAGTTGTGAATGAGAAAAAATAGAGCATTGAATTAAGGACTTATAAATGAAAAAATAAACACTTAGTGAACGAACATAATCCGCAATGTTGGCGATATTGCCTTTGTGCATTTCACCCATTGTCAATAGCGATGTTGTTTCCATTGTAAATTAATTGTGTGTAAGAAGGAATAGTTGGAATAGTCAGAGGAGGATTAGTTGGAATTGTTTGGGATTACCAAATAGAATCAAGTTTACATGCATTTATAGTTAGTATAATTTGCACGCAGCAAGCTATGTCGCCACATCAATTTGGCGACTATGTATATAAAATACATTAGGTCGCAAGTCTAATTGGAGACTCCCTAGCACACATATCCTAAATGTAGGGTGTAGACATAGTGCATGCATGGGGAGTAGTCTGCATGGGGAGCATACCTGGGTACATTCTAGGGTGCAGTCTAGTCTCTTGTCCTTGTTTGCAATCCCCAATTTGAATGGAGATGGTGTATGAAAAAGTAACTTGGTCACCAATTGACCTGGCTATGTTCAAAGGAATTAGAAACCTACGAATAACCGCATTTGTGAGATCAACCTATTATAGGTTGGCATCACTTTTTGCAACAAGAGGCGAAAGATGGAGTGCAGTGTTAATGTCAGGTCAATTATTTAGTGAATGCATAATGAAAGTGATGAAAGAGGAAACTATCAAAGCTATCACAGATTCAATCATAAATTTTGACCGTCATATGCAAAAAATTCCAGTGTAAAGGAAACAATGGACCACAATGAGGGAAGGTCAAATTTAGACTATGTTGTCAGACTAAACAGATATTGGTGTGACTGTGGCATGCACACGTGCTCGTCAAGACCCTTACATCCACCTATCTGATGTTTACAAGAACATTAACGTAATAAATGTCTACAACAAAGGCTTATGGTGCTAGAAATGGAGGAATATTGGCCTCCATACCAAGGGGACATAGTTTGGCATAACGATGAGATACGAAGAAAGAAAAAAGGTCATCCAAACAACATGTGTATAAGAACAGAAATGGATACGATTGATAAAATGATGATTATGAAGTATATGTCGTCAGCCCAAACACAACAAGAAAAAATGTCCAAATGTCGGATCCCAAATCTACCCGACGGAAATTCATAAATCAAAGTTTCAAAAATTCAACAACAATATAGGATGCCACATTTTCGACTTTAAAAACATCAATATTTAATCGCATATCAACATGAATACATAACACATATAGATCGGGAGACAAACAATAACTTCATTTATTCTATAAACCAAAACATCTTTATTACTAAACAACATGTTCATAATTTTCAACTTCACTTGTCATGACAAAACAATTTATTTAGCAACTTATAAAACAACTTGTAACAACATATTCTTCTATTCAACTTTAACTGT
The DNA here is from genome assembly GCA_963966055.1 of Lathyrus aphaca. NCBI lineage: Eukaryota > Viridiplantae > Streptophyta > Magnoliopsida > Fabales > Fabaceae > Lathyrus > Lathyrus aphaca. The sequence continues at coordinate 73,081,826 of OZ014519.1, forward strand.
TAAATACAACAACAATAACGAGAAATGACTAAGACATAACAAGCATCAACTTCCCCCCGAGTGTTACGTATCAGAGCGACGATGTAACACCCCAAATTCGATTATGAGTATTTGTGGCTTAATTGAGGATATATGAATGAATTGACAATTGGTGATTATGTGACTGATGCCGGTGGTGAAATTATTTTAGTAATATTAATAATAAGAATAATCATGTAGTATTATTCGGATTATTGGTTATTATTTAAAATAATATGAGTGGAAGTATGAGTGTTATGTTGGTTATTTTGGAATATAAGAGTATTTTTATATAATAAGGATAAATGGTGTTTTATTATACTATTTTATTATTATTATTGAAAATATATTAAAGAAAAAGGGTAAGATGGTCCTTTGGTGAAAATTATGAGGGTAAAGTGGGAAAAGACTTAACTGGGATAATTTTATCCAAATAGGAGAACACGATCAAAGTTCTCACTTATCGTATTCTTTTTGGTGAAGAGGAGCTTTGAGGAGAAGAAAAGAGGAAGGAGAAGCTCAGAGTCAGAAAGTTGCGAGGAACCTTGGATGAAGAGTATCAATCGGCGAAATTCTCTAAGGTATGGGGAGTTTTCATAATCTATTATAATTATATAAGAATTGGATTATGATTAGATTAGATTTGTATGAGTTTTGTGAGTTTAGGGGTTTTTGATTTAGGTTGAGTTTATGAGTAAAATCTGGATGAATTAGAGTGATAAAAATGTGTTGAATCATATAATTGATTGTATAACTTGTTGTCTCGATGTTATTGTGTTTTGATTGATGTATTGGAATGGTTTTGGGGTGGATTGATATGAAACCCGTAGTGAAATTTGGGAGTTTTGATGGTTGGAGTGCAGTCTGCATTGAGTATCAGAGAACTGTTGTAAAGCGTGTGTTAACCGGTTAACGCTATGGGTTAACCGGTTAACCATTACAATTTTGGTGTTTTAATGAAGTTTCGCAGGTGTTAACCGGTTAACGCTATGGGTTAACCGGTTAACATTGTTTGAATGACAAATTTCAATTCTTTAAAAATCCATAACTTTCAAACCGTAAGTCTGATTCATATTCCGTTTGAAGCGTCGGAAAGAGCATGAATTAAACTTTATTTTGATGGATGAAAATGAGAGAAGTGAGATAATTTCTGAACTGAGTTTTTATAAAGACGGATAGAATTACCTTATAATTTTACTGGGTTTGGGTCGAGTCTTGATGAGTTAAAATGGTTAATGAACCGGAGTTTTGGTGTATTATCTTGGGTTGTTGATGAACGAGAGTATAGGCGTACTATTATGATGATAAATATTAAAAACATGATTTTGTTATAAATCGATGATTAGTTATTATGGATTAAAAGGAATGGGTTCGTGTGTTGTTAAGAAAATTGATGTTTATGATTATAAGCACAATATTATTGTGAATTGGTGTTTTGTTGTTAATGTGTTGTCATGACGAAAGATATTATTTTACGATGATTATTTGATGAACATGAAATGAATAGTGATGTCTTGATGTTTTGAGATAGCTAATGAGATGGGGTTTCGGTGTATTTTCAAGATGAAATTATATGAATATTTGCTGGTTATTTTGCTGATTGAAATGAATGATGCGAATTATTTTGGTGAATTTTTCGATGTAGCGCATCATTGCATTTCATAACATTCACGATGGGGCTTCGGCCTATTTATTTGCTTCAATCCCATTGTGTGGATTGAAGTATCTCGATCATTATGGTGTGCTCCCTTGTGGAGGGTTGATGGTCATGTATCCATCTTTTGGTGAAAATGGTACCACATGCATATTGCATATCAGGATGTAGAATTGCATATTTTGGATGAATCTCATGACTGTGTTGTTGTTGTTGAATTTCATGATTGTGTTGTTGTTGCTGAGTTTAATTGTTAATGATGTCATGATATGTTAATCTAATTATTTATATTTCATATTCTTATATGTTTATGATATATTATGATTACTCACCCTGCCTGCTTGGAAATGTTGTCTCTTTCGTGGGTAACTTGCAGATGTCGAAGAATAGTCCTGCAGTGCAATAAGAGTAATTCATGAGTCTCGGAGCGTGCTTTAGTGCTCCTTAGGAGTGGTTCTGGTTTATGTGTCCTGCTCTGTGTCATGTAACACTGGGATGGGTTTTATTCTGTTAACTGTTTCAGTTATGTTGTTATCTGGATAATGTTTTCCTATTTATATGATGTTAAATTCAGGATGGTGAAAATTAATATTATGAAGTTTTTGAATTATGAAGTAAAATTCCGCTGTGAAATGTTTATGATATTTTGATGTTGATTAACCCGTGTTACGGGACAGGACATTGTTGTGTTGATTTTGATGATATGTAATACCCTTTTTGATGATTACTCTGATGTTATTTTAATTATTATGTTTTGGGGTAGAAGGGTGTTACATTAGTGGTATCAGAGCAGGTCGGTCCGTCCGGCCAATGTTGTCTAGTGTTGTTAATTCCTTAGTACGCGGCATGTGTGTGAAACACTATTGGTACTTGTTATTAGTTTCTAGTCGTTGTTGCAGGTGTTAGTTGGAATTAAGTGGGGGAGAAGCTTGACTCCCGGACTGTTGTTGGAACGTCGAAGTTGGTTCAAAGTTGATGTTGATTACAAGAGTGCAAGGTTGTTCAAGATATGTTGTTGTGGACCAGCGAAAACATGGATTCATGAATTTGTATCGGTCGGGTTGAGAAGTGTGTGGATTTATGGATGGTGATTGTTTATGAAAGAAGGATTTATTTAAAATAAAAAGACAAGTTGATGAATTAAGTTGAAGGATCAAGTATGTAGATTGTTATGCCTTGAGTGTATTTGTATTCAAGTCGAGTAATTTTGAAGTTGCATGTAGAGCAAGATTTTTTTATAGAACTTGGAAGTAAGATGGAGAGAGGTGGAAATTACATTCATCAATCTCAAAAAATTCTGGTTTTTGCAATCTTGGAGCAGCTGTCACGAGAAGTGGCATAACTTTTTAACCGTGATTCGGATTGAATCGGTTCTAGACTATTTGGAAAGCTTACGAAATTCCCTACAGTTTGCATATAAGATTTTTGTTCAGGAGGTTTATGATGAGGGAGATAAGCGCATTTTAATAGTTGGGGCTGCTGCTGATTTTTGGAAAATTCTGCATACGGGAATTATTGACCAGTCCCATGGTAAGGAGGATAACTTTTTACTCGTAAGTCGGATACGAGTGATTCTTGAAGTTCTGGAATCTGCACAAATTTCTCTTCATGTTAGAATATAATTTTGTGATTTGGAGGTCGGTACTGGAGAAGATAATTGCGTTCAAAGTGGGGCGTGTGTTGCTGGAAATTTTAGAAAGATGAAAATGATGGAGAAATAATAAGATGTTGGTATTAGAGGGAAGGCATAAGTATTCGGAGAGTGAATAAATATGTAATGAGAATGATTAAAGTGCTAATGTAATATGGTAGTAATGTCGAGAGGAAGACGGGTGCTTGAATTGTGCTGTTAAAGATTATAATTTGGATGAAGTCATGATTGGATAAGATAATTGTGTTTGAAGTTGAACGTCTATTGCTGAAAAGTTGTAAAGATGAAATTGTTATTAAATAATAAAATGTGGGTATCGAAGAATGCATGGAAATTCGAATTATGTCGAATAAGGACGATTAAAGTGTTGATGTTAGATGATGGTAATATTGAGAAGAAGATGGATGTTTGATCAATGTTGTTAAGAATTTTAACTTGGTTGAACGTTGTATATGGAGCAAACCGACTTGGATGGTACTGGTTGTAGTGAATAAAGTGTTAGTGGGATATTGAGAGTCGTGTGGTACTATGAATGTACATAAGGGAATCGGTACTGGATTTTTGGATGTTTTATGTCGTTGATGAAGTTGGAATTAAGGAGACTAAGGAGATATTGGTAAGCCTTAGAGAGTTGACGGGGTATTATGCTTACGGACTCTGGGCACAAGTTGAAGTCCACTATTGTGTTGGGTAATGATGACTTATGTCACCGTTATGATTGTCGGATGTCTATTGACAAATTGAGGAACTGATCACCCTTAATCTATTGTTGATAGCAAACGTAATCATAATTGATGGATAGTTATGTCATGCCAACTAGTATAGTATGTACATCGAATTGGTTGAAGTCAAGCCGAGTGCTTGAGTATTATTTGTTTTGTTGATGCAAGTTATCATATGAGAGTATTAGTTGGAATTTAAGAGGGAAGTATGAAATTGCGCTTGGATTGAAATGTAATAAGAAAATTCATAGTTGGACTCGGAATAATTGGAATTTTGTTTAATGATGAATTAAGTAGTTGGAGACTTGAAGTTCTCTTGAGATGATTAGAACAGAAAGTAGGTGGAAATGTGAAATGGTGATTTGATAAGAATGTCAGATATAAGGTAGTTGCAAGTATTAGGAGTGAAATTATAAGTTGGTTTATTAAATAACGGTTTTGGTTGGAATAAGAGGAGTTGTTTGGTTGTGTCTATTCGGATAAGAATCTATAAAAGGTTGTGTCGGTATGAGTAAGAATCGAGTATTCGGTAAGTTGAATTAGTTGGAAGTAAAGGGTATGAGTTATCTAATGGATATTCGTTGGACCCCTGTATCTTATATTGTCATAATGATGTAATGTGTTTAAGGTAATTTTTGAAGGATGTATTACTTAAGATGGTAAAGTTGTAGTTGTGTTGAGGATAATTGGAAATTCATGAAGTATGTAAATATCTGTACAAATTTTGGGGAAGTTGTCACAGTTGTATTTATGATTGAACGTTCGGAGGTGTCGCCTTATAAATTTAAGTTGGATATATTTGGTAACTATGAGAGTAGAATACCTATTGAAACGAAATTCAGAAGAGTTAAGTCGAAGGTGTTATTGATGTGTTGGTTTGGCGATTGAAGAAGTTGGAAATAAACTTGGTAGTCCTGGAACTTTGCAGAGTAATCAGAGTGCGCAGCGAATGCGTGTGATGCGGTGTAGTCTTTTGTCTGCGAATGACGACGATGTTGGTAGTCGATTGTTTTGATGTTGGAATTGTGTGCTCCTATGTTGTGATATTCTAACGTGTCAATCATTGAATTCGTGAGTGGGGTACTATCTTGTGTTGCGATGCTAATTGTCAAATGTATCACTTGTGTAATGTTCGTATTGTTATTGTCGTTGATGCTATGAGTTATGGTTTATATGATATGTGGGGCTGCCTTTCTGAGTTGAGAATTGATTAGTTGGATGGATTAAGTAGTTGAAATAGTTGAATTGGCTGTATTTTCGAGGGCGAAAATTCTTTAAGTGGGGGAGAGTTGTAACACCCCAAATTCGATTATGAGTATTTGTGGCTTAATTGAGGATATATGAATGAATTGACAATTGGTGATTATGTGACTGATGCCGGTGGTGAAATTATTTTAGTAATATTAATAATAAGAATAATCATGTAGTATTATTCAGATTATTGGTTATTATTTAAAATAATATGAGTGGAAGTATGAATGTTATGTTGGTTATTTTGGAATATAAGAGTATTTTTATATAATAAGGATAAATGGTGTTTTATTATACTATTTTATTATTATTATTGAAAATATATTAAAGAAAAAGGGTAAGATGGTCCTTTGGTGAAAATTATGAGGGTAAAGTGGGAAAAGACTTAACTGGGATAATTTTACCCAAATAGGAGAACACGATCAAAGTTCTCACTTATCGTATTCTTTTTGGTGAAGAGGAGCTTTGAGGAGAAGAAAAGAGGAAGAAGAAGCTCAGAGTCAGAAAGTTGCGAGGAACCTTGGATGAAGAGTATCAATCGGCGAAATTCTCTAAGGTATGGGGAGTTTTCATAATCTATTATAATTATATAAGAATTGGATTATGATTAGATTAGATTTGTATGAGTTTTGTGAGTTTAGGGGTTTTTTATTTAGGTTGAGTTTATGAGTAAAATCTGGATGAATTAGAGTGATAAAAATGTGTTGAATCATATAATTGATTGTATAACTTGTTGTCTCGATGTTATTGTATTTTGATTGATGTATTGGAATGGTTTTGGGGTGGATTGATATGAAACCCGTAGTGAAATTTGGGAGTTTTGATGGTTGGAGTGCAGTCTGCATTGAGTATCAGAGAACTGCTGTAAAGCGTGTGTTAACCGGTTAACCATTACAATTTTGGTGTTTTAATGAAGTTTCGCAGGCGTTAACCGGTTAACGCTATGGGTTAACCGGTTAACACTGTTTGAATGACAAATTTCAATTCTTTAAAAATCCATAACTTTCAAACCGTAAGTCCGATTCGTATTCCGTTTGAAGCGTCGGAAAGAGCATGAATTAAACTTTATTTTGATGGATGAAAATGAGAGAAGTGAGATAATTTCTGAACTGAGTTTTTATAAAGACGGATAGAATTACCTTATAATTTTACCGGGTTTGGGTCGAGTCTTGATGAGTTAAAATGGTTAATGAACCGGAGTTTTGGTGTATTATCTTGGGTTGTTGATGAACGAGAGTATAGGCGTACTATCATGATGATAAATATTAAAACATGATTTTATTATAAATCGATGATTAGTTATTATGGATTAAAAGGAATGGGTTCGTGTGTTGTTAAGAAAATTGATGTTTATGATTATAAGCACAATATTATTGTGAATTGGTGTTTTGTTGTTAATGTGTTGTCATGACGAAAGATATTATTTTACGATGATTATTTGATGAACATGAAATGAATGGTGATGTCTTGATGTTTTGAGATAGCTAATGAGATGGGGTTTCAGTGTATTTTCAAGATGAAATTATATGAATATTTGCTGGTTATTTTGCTGATTGAAATGAATGATGCAAATTATTTTGGTGAATTTTTCGATGTAGCACATCATTGCATTTCATAACATTCACGATGGGGCTTCGGCCTATTTATTTGCTTCAATCCCATTGTGTGGATTGAAGTATCTCGATGATTATGGTGTGCTCCCCTGTGGAGGGTTGATGGTCATGTATCCATCTTTTGGTGAAAATGGTACCACATGCATATTGCATATCAGGATGTAGAATTGCATATTTTGGATGAATCTCATGACTGTGTTGTTGTTGTTGAATTTCATGATTGTGTTGTTGTTGCTGAGTTTAATTGTTAATGATGTCATGATATGTTAATCTAATTATTTATATTTCATATTCTTATATGTTTATGATATATTATGATTACTCACCCTGCCTGCTTGGAAATGTTGCCTCTTTCGTGGGTAACTTGCAGATGTCGAAGAATAGTCCTGCAGTGCAATAGGAGTAATTCATGAGTCTCGGAGCGTGCTTTAGTGCTCCTTAGGAGTGGTTCTGGTTTATGTGTCCTACTCTGTGTCATGTAACACTGGGATGGGTTTTTTTCTGTTAACTGTTTCAGTTATGTTGTTATCTGGATAATGTTTTCCTATTTATATGATGTTAAATTCAGGATGGTGAAAATTAATATTATGAAGTTTTTGAATTATGAAGTAAAATTCCGCTGTGAAATGTTTATGATATTTTGATGTTGATTAACCCGTGTTACGGGACAGGACACTGTTGTGTTGATTTTGATGATATGTAATACCCTTTTTGATTATTACTCTGATGTTATTTTAATTATTATGTTTTTGGGTAGAAGGGTGTTACAGACGACACCGACTTGACTACTAAGGTAAGCAACTCTAATCTGGAATACCTGCACGTTACCAACCAAGGGTAACATTCAAACAAAAGGGGTGACATATCGAACAATATAAACAAGAGTATGATAATTAATACGCTAGATAGAATCATATAATTTTCATACTATCCAACAACAACATCTTACCAATCACCCCCAACTTATTAACATACTTTATCAATTTAATTCATATATCAATATTTTCGACATATCCACTAAAATCAACCTAATCAACACACGTCAACATAACATATAATCAACTTATTCAACATAAACATGTAATCAACTTAAATCATATCATCAACACAATTCAACCTAAATAACTTCATCAACTTGAGCAACTTAAACAACTTTATCAACTTAAACAACATGGAAAACTTCATCAACTTCAACAAACACAATCAACATAAACAACATAAATAAGGCGATACAGGATGCGAATCGACTATGCATATGCATGTGGTACTATTGGAGTAAAACTCTCAACTTAAAATATACCAGGTTATCGAGGTATCTGCAAGGCATAAGCCTTCAACTTAATTATTTTGTCAATCCAAGCCAACATGGTGAGCATCCGCTCCAACTTAGAAATGCAATGTATGTCATGATACTGACAACACAACACATAAGTAACAAACAACTCAAAACAACATACAACAAACAACGTAGCAACTTAAATCCAACACGGTTCAACTTTGGCCATATGCCTACAAATTTCAACGTTGGTCATACGACCTACAACTTTAATAATCAACATTGGTCCTTCGACCTTTAGCTTAAAAATGCCCCCAACCTGAGACAAAACAACATAAGCAACTATACTAGAAAATACACACGTTCAACACAAATTAACAAAATACACCGACTAAAATCACCTACTGAATATTCCGAACTAACTCGACAATTTTCATTAAATTTCAGACAACTAATTTTTCCGCTTAAATCAGCTAATCGGCTAAATCGGCACTATTTCGACATTTTGCGATAACACGAGTTTATTATAAATATTTTGTCCATTTTAAGTTTACTGATAAAATACTACTATTATAGTTACCCTGCTATCATGAAACTCAACCAAGATATTTTCCTGCCAACTACAAGACTTTGTCTTCTGTCAAAATTCTCAAAAACTTTGTTTTCTGTCAAAACCAGTTAAATTATATTCTGTAACATGCTGATGATAATGTTAATACTAGATCACTCATATTACACTACATGTTCAGTTTCATTGTTATTTTAAACATTTCATAAGAATAAGAATCATAAAGTAGTTAATTTTATTATATGACTATTATACTTTATTACTATATATCTTATCCAAAAGTTACACCAAAATATGTGCATGAGATTTCACAAAAGCCAAAATAGTTCCTGATGGATTAAAATAGTCCTTTAATTACATTCTTATTATAGGACAACTTAGTATGACATTAGTGTGTGTGTGTGTGTGTATATATATATATTCCTTTAAAACTAAAGTGATATGGTAATTACTGATTAAGGAAATCATGGCAAGGGCCATGTAGCCACGACCAGTGCCATACCTTTTATGGCATGCGCCATGTGAATAATAATGGTGATGGCTAGCCCACCAATAAGGTGGCCTGCGCCATAGGTGATTTCCTCACATTGGATGGTCTGCGCCACCCCTTCTTGAACGATGGGTGGCCTGCGCCACCCTCTCCTGTGCAGGATTAGTCCCCAATTTAATTTTTTGAGAAACTCGAAAAACTTCACAACAACTTACACTAATTCAATTCGATAATAAAATCCAACCAAAATTAACTAATCAATCACAACACAGAACACAAATATTTCACCAAAATCAAACGACGTATACAGTACCAATTCAACAACAGATAACACGAAATTATTCAATACCAATCCTACTCATTAATAATCATAATCCCGATTATAGAGTTCGAACCCCACCCTTACCTTAAATCGATGGCTGCTCAAATCTCCGACCGGCTTTCCGTTTTGACTTTCTGACGGTGACTTCTCGTAACTGTTTTCTCCATTTTTCCTCGTTCTAACTTTTTCCACGTTCCACCTCTTCCTCTTACTGATATTCCTTATTTTTATTCTTACTAAATCTTTTTGACTAACTCTTATTTTTATTAAATTAATAATAATAATCCAATTATAACTAATGGGCCTAATTCTTAAACTCTTATCGCTAATTCCGACGAAATCCAAGCCCATTAGCCAACACGCCCTAAAATTCAATAATATCACTTATAATATTATTTCCCCGAATTTCCGACTTAATATTCTGACTTAACGACTTAATTCACCATAACTCCAAATCAACCGAATAATAATTCACAAATAAATACTTATTCACGACTTAATCGATTAACTTCCGATTATCAACCAAATGGTCCAACAATTCTAACAACCTATCCAATAATACCCGGAGATTATTTCGTACCGTCTTCCACAACTTATATCAACTTAATTTATTAAATTCGACTTAAACCAACTTATAATTATCGACATAATATTTCGATATTTTGGGAATCAACTTAAATTAACGCGACTTAATACAACATACCACAATTATATTTAATTAAATAAACGGCGTTACAACTCTCCCCCACTTAGAATATTTTCGTCCTCAAAAATTTATCTGATTCAACTACTTCAACTAACTACTTCATCTGACTAATCAATTCTCATTTCCAAAGGCAACCACGTATAATACAAGCAATAATTCACAACTTTAATGGAAACAACAACACGAATAATCCACAAGTGATGCACTTGACATCTATCAACACAACACAACGAGTAACCAACTTAAGAACTCAGAACATATCAACACAAGAACATGCAACTTAATCACAACGTTAATACAACCAACTACCAACATCGTTGTCATTTGCGTACGAACAACGACACCACACCACGTGTTCGCTGTGCACTCTGATTACTTGAATTCTATCAAGTTTACTGAGTTTAACTCCAGCTTACAATCACCAAAATCGACATATCAACAAAGCCTCCGACTTAATCCTTCGGAATTCATTCCAATAGGTTTTCTAACTCTAGTAGTTACAGAATACTTCCAACTAAGGTCCATAAGACAACAACTTTGAACGTTCTACGTAATTACAATGGTGACTACTTCCCAATCTTGAATAAGATGTACTTACACTTCCCAATTATCCTCAACATAACTACAACTTTACTATCTTTTAACAACACGTCCTTCGAAATTCATCTTAACCACTCAACATCATTACACCAACATAAGGTACAAGGGTCCAACGAATCTCCACAAGATAACCCATACCATTCGCTTCCAACTAATTCAATCTACCAAATACTCGATTCTTACTCACGCCGACACGACTTATTCATAACTTCTTATCCAAATCGACAAACCAAACGACTCTTCTTGTTCCAACCACAAATCGCACCTTAATAAACCAACTTATAATTTCACTTCTTATAATACTTTGCAACTTAACTTTATCTGACATTCTTGTCAAATCACCGTTTTACATTTCCACCTACTTTCCTTTCTAATCATCACAAGAAACTTCAAGTCTCAAGCTACTTAATTCATCACTAAACAACGTTCCAATTATTCAGAGTTCAACTATGAGTTTCCTTATTACATCTTAATCCAAACGCAACTTCATACTTTCATCTTAAATTCCAACTAATACTCCCATATAATAACCTGCATCGATAAAATGAACAATACTCAAGCACTCGGCTTGACTTCGACCAATTCAACGTACATACTATACTAGTTGGCATGACACATTTATCTATCAATTATAATTCCGCCTACTATCAACAATAAATTAAGGGTGATCAGTTCCTCAATTTGTGGATAGACATCCGGAAACTATAACGGTGGCATAAATCATCATTACCCAACACAATAGCGTATTTCAACCTGTGCCCAGAGTCTGTAAGCATAATGCTTCGCCAACTCTCTACGGCTTACCAACATGTTCCCAGTCTCCTTAATTCCGACTTTGCCAATCATACCAAAATCCGATACACAATCTCTTATACACACTCCAAGCACAATACAACTTTAAATATTCTTCTAACACCAGAGTTGCCACAACATCAGCATAATCTGATTCAGTTCGCTCCAATTACAACTCTCATCCAAGTTAAAATATTTAACAATATTATTCAACTTCCTTCTTCCTCTCAACATCAATATCATCTAACATCGGTACTTTAATCGTCCTAATTTGACATGAATCATATCTCTATGCATTCTCTGATACCTTCGCATTCCTTATAATACCAACATTTTATTCCTTATCAACATTTACATCTTTCCAAATTTTCAGCAATACTCGCTCAACTTCAGATACAATTATCTCTTCCAATAAAGACCTCTAAATCATAAAATTAGATTCCAACATGAAGATAATTTTGTGCATATTCCAGAACTTCAAGAATCGCTTGAATCTGACTCACGAGTAAAAAGTTATCCTCCTTGCAATGGGATTGATCAACAATTCCCGTATGCAGAATTTTCCAAAATTCAGCAGTAGACTCAACTATTAAAACGAACTTATCTCATTCTACACAAACCTCTTGAATGCAAATTTTATATGCAAGCTATAGGGAATTTCGTAATCTTTCCAAAAAGTCCAGAACCGCTTCAATCTGAATCTCGAGCAAAAAGTTATGCCACGTCTCGTGACAGCTGCTCCAAGATTGCAAAAACCAGAATTTGAGATTGATGAACATAAGTTCCATCTCTTTCCTCTTTCTTCCGAGATCTACCAACAATCTTGCTCTACATCCAACTTTAAAAATTACTCGACTTTAATCCAACTACACTCAAAGCATAGAAATCTACCGACTTGATCCATCAACTTATCTTTTCATTTGGGATAAATCCTCTTTCTCAAATAACCTCCATCCAAAATCCACGCACTTCTCAAACCCGATCGATACAAATTCAGGAGTCTAAACTCTCGTCGGTCCACAACGACATTGCTTTGACAACTTCACACTCTTGCAATCAACATCAACTTTGAACCAATCTTCGACATTCCAACAACAACCCGGGAGCAAGCCTCTCCCCCACTTAATTCCAAACCAACACCTGCAGACAACAACTAGAAACCAACAAACAAGTATCGATAATGTTTCATACACACGTCACGTACACAAGAAACAACGACATTAGATAACATTGGCCGGATGGACCGATTTGCTCTGATACCACTTAAGTAACACCCCAAATCTACCCGGCGAAAATTTATAAATCAGAGTTTCAAAAATTCATCAACAATATAGGATGCCACATTTTCGACTTTAAAAACATCAACATTTAATTGCATATCAACATGGATATATAACACATATAGATCGAGATACAAACAATAACTTCATTTATTCTATAAACCAAAACATCTTTATTACAAAATAACATGTTCATAATTTTCAATTTAACTTGTCATGACAAAACAATTTATTTAGCAACTTATAAAACAACTTGTAACAACACATTCTTCTATTCAACTTCAACTTTTAAATACAACAACAATAACGAGAAATGACTAAGACATAACAAGCATCAACTTCCCCTCGAGTGTTACGTATCAGAGCGAAGACACCGACTTGACTACTAAGGTAAGCAACTCTAATCTGGAATACATGCACGTTACCAACCAATGGTAACATTCAAACAGAAGGGGTGAGATATCGAACAATATAAACAAAAGTATGATAATTAATACGCTAGATAGAATCATACAATTTTCATACTATCCAACAACAACATCTTACCAATCACCCCCAACTTATTAACATACTTTATCAATTTAATTAACATATCAATATTTTCGACATATCCACTAAAATCAACCTAATCAACATACCAATTTCAACTATAGAATCAACATAACATATAATCAACTTATTCAACATAAACATGTAATCAACTTAAATCATATCATCAACACAATTCAACCTAAACAACTTCATCAACTTTAGCAACTTAAATAACTTAAACAACATGGACAACTTCATCAACTTCAACAAACACAATCAACATAAACAACATAAATAAGGCGATACAGGATGCGACTCGACTATGCATATGTATGTGGTACCATTGGAGTAAAACTCCCAACTTAAAATATACCAGGTTATCGAGGTATCTGCAAGGCATAAGCCTTCAACTTAATTATTTTTCCAATCCATGCCAACGTGGTGAGCATCCTCTCTAGCTTAGAAATGCAATGTATGTCATGATACCGACAACACATCACATAAGCAACGAACAACTCAAAACAACATACAACAAACAACGTAGCAACTTAAATCCAACACGGTTCAACTTTGGCCATAGGCCTACAACTTTCAACGTTGGTCATACGACCTACAACTTTAATAATCAATATTGGTCCTTTGACCTTCAACTTAAAAATGCCCCCAACCCGGGACAAAACAACATAAGCAACTATACTATAAAATACACACGTTCAACACAAATTAACAAAATACACCGACTAAAATCACTTACTGATTATTCCGAACTAACTTGACAATTTTCATTAAATTTCGGACAACTAATTTTTCTGCTTAAATCGGCTAGTCGGCTAAATCGGCACTATTTTGACATTCTGCGATAACACGAGTTTATTATAAACATTTTGCCCATTTTAAGTTTACTGATAAAATACTACTATTATAGTTACCCTGCTATCATGAAACTCAACCAAAATATTTTCCTGCCAACTACAAGACTCTGTCTTCTGTCAAAATTCTCAAAAACTTTGTTTTCTATCAAAACTAGTTAAATTATATTCTGTAACATGCTGATGATACTGTTAATACTAGATCACTCATATTACACTACCAGATCAATTTCATTGTTATTTTAAACACTTCACAAGAATAAGAATCATAAATTAGTTAATTTTATTATATGACTATTATACTTTATTACTATATATCTTATCCAAAAGTTACACCAAAATATGTGCCAGAGATTTCACAAAAGTCAAAATAGTTCCTGATGAATTAAAATAGTCTTTTAATTACATTCTTATTTAGGATAAGTTAGTATGACATTAGTGTAAACACCCCAAACTTTCCCTCACTTTTTCTCAAACCATGGCTTGTGATCACTCATTTGCATAAGCATATCATTACATTGCATAGTTTATTTCACTACATAGGTTGCATAATTAGGGTTTTTGATCAGATGAATCCAAGAAGTGATATAAGCTATCTCAATGGTCTTCAAGCATGCCAATAAGGTCCATGTGTGTTCCATGATCATAATTTTCTCCCCAAAGTTCATAAAAGTCAAGAGATCACAAAGTATGGCAAAGGCATAGAGGCAGACTGGAGATTTCCTGCACAGATGACCTAAAATTAGGGTTTTGGGTTTGAGGCCCTTAACCTCAAATTTTTTTGTCATTCTTGATTCTAATGGTCTTAATATGTTATAAGGAGCACGTGTACCAAATTTGATGAAGAAATTCATTGTGGAAGTCATCTGATCAACTGGTAACTTGTTGTGCAAGAAAAGTCAGAATCAGAGCATCTGAGGCCCCCAACAATGGAACCAAAGGATCATTTTCATCAAAATGAGGTTCTATGATCTTTATTTGATCTTATAAGTGGTTATAAGTTCACAATATTTAAGAATTTCAAGCCATTTGCAAACTTTCCATGTTTTAGACATGACTTGTAATGGAAACTTTCCATTTTGGGAAAGATTTTCAACCTCCTCTTTCTTGATCAAAAATGCTTCAAATGAAAAATCCTTAAACATGAAAGTTGTAGATTGGATCTTACCATTTTCAAAAAGTAAAATAAATCCTCTTTATTCCTCCTAGAACTCAAGATATGATGTTTCAAAGTTGGGAAAAATCTTGTAATTTTCAAGTATGTGCCAAAGAGGGATTTTTGCAAAATCAAGTTTCAAGACTTCTAATGACCTTTAATCCACCTCTAAGCATCATAACATGATTATGCAACTTGCCTTGATCAAAATTGTGCCAAGAATCACAATTTTTCATGCCTTGCACTTCAAGAAATTTCAAAGAGGGAAATTTGCAAAATCCATGCTATCTCTTGCATCAAGCCATCCAGCTCACAAAATCTCATCCAAGGGCCCTCCATGAACTCAGTTGAGGCAAGACACCCCTTGAAACAACCTATGACCCGTGCCATGCCTCAAGTACACCTTCATTGACTTTTTTACAAAATCACCCATACCAATCACACTATGCCACCACCAACTTTCTGACCAATCAAGACCTCTTATGCAAACCCTAAGGAGCTCATTTCATACATCACACAAGCTTGAAACCTCTCATACACTCAGATTGCCAAAAATCTCCATAACACTTCCTCTCTTTGAATTTTATCACACATCCACTCAAACTCCAAACTTTCTTCACCATTCAACTATACATCACCTAAGGAACAAATCCCAACCATTAGAATGGCCTGAAACCTCACAAAACAAAAACACGATTCTTCACCTCTTAAAACTGAACTTCAAAAAGAAGCCACATAAACTCTAGCAAAGCCTCAAAGAAGCTCAAAGGTGATCAGAGGAGTGTGTTTGCATCAAGAAGAAGGCCCAAACAGCTCCATTGACAAAGCTCCAACTCAGGTACCTTCTTGAAACATTTTTCCAGAACTCATTTCTTTTGTTACAAAATGATAGATTTTGTCTTGCTGATCATGTTGAGCTTTGAATTATTGAAAATGATGAAGTATGTTGAATGTATTTAGCTTCTGAAATTTTTGCCAGTTTTCCGTTTTGCTTTGATTCTTGTTGTTGATGCAAACTAAATGAAATTTGTTGATGGATTCTTGTTCTATGTTGCTTAATGATTGATTCTGGAGAGTTTGAGGTGTTTTCATGGAGTTTTGAGAGAGATAGAGTGAAAGGGTGATCAGAGAAGATGACCGGAGCTTCCTCCGGTCACTTGAGAGTGATTAGGTTTAATTTTAGGGTTAATAAGGTTAGTTTGAATTCTGACCTTTAGATCATGTTTACCGCGTGATTGGATGGCCAAGATGCGTTCACTTAAACCCTAATCCAATTAATTAAATTAATTAAGATTAATTATCCAGATTCAATCTGAACCTTAGGATCATGCGCACAGTCTTCCCCAATTCAAATCTGGACCATCAGATTGGTTGACTTTCATTTTCTTTTGTTTTTATTTCATTTTATTTCATTTGTTTCACATATTTATTAAAAAAATAGCAAAAAAACATTTTTAAAATACCATTTTCTGCATTTTCACTTTAAATATT
Organism: Lathyrus aphaca; assembly: GCA_963966055.1. Taxonomy (NCBI): domain Eukaryota; kingdom Viridiplantae; phylum Streptophyta; class Magnoliopsida; order Fabales; family Fabaceae; genus Lathyrus; species Lathyrus aphaca. The sequence goes on from OZ014519.1 coordinate 73,098,816, forward strand.
TTTCTTAACTAAAAAACATTTTTTATTTTAATTTTTGCATTAAAAAAGTATTTTTAAATCATTTAAATGTTTTATTTAATTAATTAATTGATTTTAATTAATTAAAAATACATTTAGGTTTCTAAAAATCACCAAAAAATTCATGAGGCATTCTCATATATTTAGAATTATTTACAAACTCACCATACAAATTTCTTTTTAGGTTTGATCACATTTTCACAATTATCTTTGAATTAGGGTTCTTAAAAATCACATTTTCTAACCCTAACTTGAAAAAATCATTTCTGATCAACCATGATGAGTTTGAACTTGATTCCTTTTGCATTGTTTCACATATTGCATCTAGTATCTAGGTTATTTATATCATAATTTTGCATTGCATTTTCAAATTGATTTGCATTTTCCCTTTAGAATCACCCAAAAACCCTAGTTAACTTAGAAAATTAATAACTTTCTCTAGGTTTAGCTTCTGACCTTCACCTTTGGGGAGTGACCTTGTATGTATTTAGGGTTTGTTTGAGTTCAATTTCAATTTTCTATCATGATGTATGCTTCTGTTTTGATCATGTGCATCTCATGTTGTCGTAAAACCCTAATTTCTCATGTTCATTTGCATTCATCTTTGTTTATCATTATCATATGAACTTGACATGACATTTCAAACATTTGAATGACATTTTAGACATATTAGGACATGCTTGAACATTGCTTGATCATTTCTTCATTCATTTGGGTTGCTTTGCATTCATTGCATTTCATGTATATTCATGTGTTTTCAAGCTTCTTTCATGCTTCCTTTGCATCTCATCCTTTGTATGATCACACATAAGCATCTTACATGACTTTGCATCATCTCATGACACACTTACATTGCATATTCACTTCTGGTTTTGGTCATTGCACTTTCATTTGCTTAATTTCCTTTTGCTTTGCATCTTATGCATCTCATACTAACATTTCAGGGGCTTATGGTAAGTTGAATGGGATGTGGATTTGCCTTCACATCCCACCTCTTCTCATCTCTTCATATGTATTATTTACTTGTCTTTGAAGTGAATCTTGCTTCACTTATGCACTCTCATTATTACTTTCTTTCTTTTAGGTTACTTATCTTCTTCAGGAAGTAAGTAACCTATTCTCTTTCTCCTTCTCTTTTCATCTGCTTCTCTTCCTTGGTGGCTTACTGAAGATCTTCTCTTAGCATCACAAACCATATGATATCCAAGCATGACAATTTTTAGGGTTGTATATAGTTCCCCCTAGATTTTTACCTTTGAGTCTCCTTGAGTCTCTCTTCTCATCTCATAATCAGAGGCTAAACACTTAAAGCTTTAGGACTTTGAATTAGGGTTATGCCTGCATCCTTATCTTAGGATGGAGTGTATAACTCTAATCTTTAGTGTTAAACCTTTAATTTTCTTACACCTCTTAATCAAAACACCTAATAATAATCAAGACTTAAGCTTGTAACTTGGGCCTTACATTAGGGTTCCATCTCTTCCTTATGGTTAAGAGGGACTAACCCTAGTGTTTAATGGACAAGTCCCCCTCATGCTAAAGTCTTACAAACATAAAACTCACTTATTAACCTCACCCTTTAAATAAAATCCATTTAATAAAGGCTTGTTATATAATGAATTTAGTCCCTAACCATGGATTAAGTTGAGGTATCTTCCTTAGCTTAAGTGTTCTCATTTATCATCCTTCTCTTAGGATGGTGTAATGAGTTCAATAATCCCTGATTAGAGATTAAACTCATTACTTAACACTAAACAAAACCAAAAACATCTTAATAATCACAATTAGTTTAATGATTTTAATCCTACATCATCATGGTAATTAAGTTGAGATGCTTATCTCACACTTAAGTAGGCTCATTATCCCTAATCAGGGAAGATATAATGAGTTTACAACCCTTGATTTAGGCTTAAGTTCATTATCCTGTGCAAAACACCAAAAACAATAAAAAACTGAAAACACAAAAACAAACAATAATTGTCTCCTCCGGGATTCTTTTCTCATCACACTCATTCTATAAACGAGAACTCGCTTCTTCCGTCTAATGCAAGACAGTTAGCACTCGAGCCAGACGAGTCATACACTTGAGCATAGACAAGTAAGCAGTTCACAGTTAAATCATCCCAGTCTCTTTGAGTCGAACTACGGTGTTCTGACTTCCTCATTGCACGAGAGGATACGTAGGCATAACTTAACAATTATCAAACAAAAGTCTCTTTGTCATCCCCCTCTTTCAGATTTCTTTTCTAAGCCTCAGTCTTGAGCATTTCACCCTCTCTTTTTGCACTTACACACTATACATTCTCCCTAACTTTTCATATACAGTCAACACATATACTACCCCTTTTAGCACAATCAAGTAAGCGTGGATCCCGTCGAGTACGATGGACGATCTGGGTGCTAATACCTTCCCAGGTCCTAACCAACCCCCTTTCTCAGTTTCTCTGGTTCGCAACCGTCTTATCCATACCTTTTCCAGGTTTGTGCACCATTACCTTTCCTTTTAGATAAAAATGCCTAGCTTGCGACTCTATTCAACCTCAACCTCCAACATCACCGACCGTTCGCGTTTGCATTGGGACGTAAAGTCTTTGGGAGCGACAACTTGGCGACTCTGTTGGGGAAAAAAGTTCTTTGCAACCAGGGCTTCTGGTTCTCTTGTGGGTTTCTCCTAGTGCTTGTTTGATTTGTGTTTATGGGGGTGTTATGTGCTTTTTTTTGCTTTATTTATTGCTTTTTGTACAACTTTATTTACTGCATTTACTTTATCGATTTCATTTACCGCTTTATGCATTTCATTTTATTATCATATCATCTATGCTGGATTTTCTGGTTTGCTTTGGTGAGAGGGGTATTCCAGTGAGAAAGGTCCAACACAAAGGCCTGAGTGACATACATTGGATTAGAGTGGCTTCATATTCTTTCCCATTCCATTTCGGTCTGGTGCGGGAATATGAAACACGGTTCAGACATGTGTTTCTTCTTGAGAACTCTGTGCTACGGATTTCCTTTAGTGCTAGGGCTATTTGGGAAGCCTGCTAAGTCTGGATAACCTTTTTAGATGACCTTTAGCATCTGAGGTGAATTAGAGGAGGATCCTTTATGATTAGGGTAAACATTGTACCTCCGGGTTAGAAGTGTTTACACTTCTCATAATAGATCTGAATCTGAGGATCCTTGTTCTAGAACAATACCTGTGAGTGGGTGGGGTTGTTTACAAGTTTGCAGGAACCCTTGGCCTCATCATACCCTATTACTGGAATTGTTTTAAGGTTACACTATTTTGGACTGATTCTTATGAAAGCCTGGACTTGTGACTCTTTATTTGAGTCCCCCACCTGGTTACTGGTTCTCAGACCTTCTTTCGGATTTCTGAACACTCATGGACCCTATCAAAAGCAATTGATAAATCCAACACCTGATCACAAACCCTTGCATATCATTCAACATACATTATATTGCATCATTTAACATGTTGTCTATTTGTTTTACAGGGTATCAGATATTCTTTTGTTTGGTTTTGACCGTTCTTCTGCTCAGATATCTTCTTCAGTTATCCTCATCAGTTATCTTCTCCAGTTATCCTCATCAGAACCCATTATCAGTATGGATTCAACCAGGAAGAGCAACATCACCTACCATTTCTTTGAGTGTCCCCTGGCAGGCATCAGGCATATACAGGCCCTTATCACTCCTGATCATGTCCCCTTATTCAGAGAACATTATGGTGGTATCCTGGACATGATCATGGACTTGGATGCATCACAGAGGAGCATGATTCATACTTGCCTTCAGTTTTATGACCCTCCTCTCCGATGTTTCACTTTCCCAGACTTTCAGATATGTCCTTTGTTGGAAGAGTTTTCCATGTTGTTGGGTGTCCTTATCAGAAGAGGAATTCCTTTCAACCCTGAGATGATTGCTCCTAAGAATGAAGACATAGCTAAGGCTCTACATCTGGAAGCAACTGTCATTGATGAGCATATGACCACCAAGGCTGGAATCTCAGGCCTTCATCTGGATTTCTTGGTCACTCAGGCTACAAAGCAAGCTGCAACAGGGAACTGGGAATCTGTTTGTGCTCTTCTGGCCCTCAGCATATATGGTATCATCTTGTTTGTAGACGAGCCTAAGTTTGTAAGCAAGAATGCTATTCATATCTTCATACTCAAGAATCCAGTTCCCACCTTGTTAGGAGACTTTTATTACTCAGTGCATCAGAGAAATGAGAAGCGGAGGGGACGACTAGTCAGATGTTATGCACCTCTCTTCTACAGTTGGTTAGTGAAACACATGCCGAAGACGGAAGCTTTCCTGAATCCACATCAGACAAGGAACTGGGCTAAAAGGATGATTGCCCTTACTTCAGAAGACATCTGGTGGGGTACTCAGAACACCAAAGGAAGGTGTCATACCCTAAATTTTGACCATAAATTTTCAAATTTTCATTCATTTGACGCATTTTTATCGATTTATTTGATAGTCAGTCATTTTTGCATTTTAATCCATTAATCATTAATCATGCATTTTTAACTGATTTTTATAATTCCATACCATTTTTTTTATTTTTATGATTTCTATTTAGATAATTATTTTAGTTTATTTAGAATTATCTTAGTTTAATTTTGATTTTAATTTATATTTTAATTAAATTTTATATTAAATTTAGTTTAATTTCAATTTCAATTTACTTAGTTTATCTTTGATTTAGTTTAAATTCAATTTATTTAATTCAATATAATTTCTTTTTTTTAATAACCATTTTCAATTAATTATTATTATTATTAGTTTTATTATTATTATCATCTTTATTATTATTATTAGTTATATTATTATTATCTTTTATTATTATTATTATTATTAGTTTTATTAATATTATTTATTATTATTATTACTACTTTTCTTTGTTTTTTCTTCATGTTCAAAAAAGAAATAATGATTAGTGGGTCCACTACAATGTAGTACAAACACTTCACATGGATTACCAACTTGGAATTATCAATGACCAATAATTATTCTAACACTTCACATGAATTGCCAACTTGGACTTATCAATGACCAAGAATCATTCTCACACTTCACATGGATTGCCAACACTCTTACCTCATTCACACTATAAATAAGATCTATATTTCTCTCATTTTAGACTAACAAGACCACCCTTAAAATTCTCAAAATCTAGCACATTCATTACATATTTTTCAAAGTCAATTTTTTTTTACTTACATAATACTCATAAACATTCACCTTCTTCACCACGACAACAACCTCCATCAAAACACATTCACTTTCTTCTACACAACAAGCTCAACCTTTGATAGCTTTGAAATTTGTGAGTATCATTCATCATTTTTTTTTTATATTTTAGTTTGTTATCTATTTAAATTATTTAAAAAATTCCTTATCAGTTTAAGTTATTAGATTGACTTTAGTTTCTTCGTTTCAAAATATAGTTTTGTTTAATTTATTTATTAATGTTAGAAGTAAAGTATATATGTGATTAACACTTAAAAATATAAAAAATATTATTGTGTAGTAAGTTATTTAAATTTAGTTTTTAAGTTTAGTTGTAATTTTGTTTAGTTGTTGATAAACTAAAAATTCAAAAAGATGTGTTTTTGCTTTTCAATTCCGTATTGATTTTTATTTGGGCCGATGATATGATAAAAAAATCACGATAAATCGTTTCCGATTAATCGTGACCGATATGAGGCCATTTATTTATTGTATTTTCATTTTTTTTAATTTATTCTATTTTACAATTTATTTCATTTTGTTAGTCTATTTATTTATTTTATTTATTTCTCACGCTTTTACGCAATATTTAATACTAACGGTTCCGATTAATTTGTACACTGCACACACGATTCTCTTGGGCAAAATACAACGATACCCTTTATTTCCTCGCAAATCTTATATAAATTATCATGTATCCCCCTCCCGTTTATTTTGAACGCAATTTATTTCTTTCGCATTTATTTTACCGGTTTCGACTTTGCTAGGAATACCCATAGGAATTAGAAATCGAATCCACATAAATCGAATAAACAATTCTTGCGTCTACATTTTGCACACACGTAAGTCGATCGCTGTGATCACCGTCCGCACAACCTTACGCGTCTAATTTAATTAACGAGGAACGGAGCTTCGGAATCTAGCATTTCGCGGGTCTTTAATGAACCACACCCGGGCTAGCCCCACGCGTAGTGTTTCATTCACTCCTTCATTTTAAAAAAAAAACATTAAGCCCTAATTCATCCAAAATAACCGCAAGACGTCTCTAAATTAATATACTAATTAACGTAAGAACTAAACTCGGGAATCTAGCATTCCTCGGGTTTTTGAATTGAATTACTGTTGGGGCTAGCCTCCGATTTGTAATTCATTCGCTCTTTCGTTTTCAAAATGTAAAATTAAATTTGTGAAATAACTAAACTCAGGAATCTAGCATTCCTCGGGTTTTTTATTTGAATTACTCTTGAGGCTAGCATTCGAGCTGTAATTCATTCGCCCTTTCATCTCCAAAAAAATCGCGTCTTAATTCACAAATCAAATAATGGAGGAACAAAGCTCTGGAGTCTAGCACTCTGCACGCTCTGGAATACAATCACTCCTGGGCTAACCCCACGAGATGTGGTTTATTCACCCTCTCGTTCCTAAAACACAGAAACTCATAATTAATTATACGAAGAACTGAACTCGGGAATCTAGCATTCCTCGGGTGCTTGAACTGAATTACTCCTGAGGCTAGCCTTCGGGTTGTAATTCATTCACTCTTTCGTATTCAAAACAATTCAACAACCTTAAAGGATTAGACATAGTTCATCCCCATAGGAAAGATATTTCTCTTATCCCCACAAACACAAATCAAATCTTACAAACAATTTTTCTCAAAGGAAGAATGTGGAATTGCTTGTCGATACTCATATCCAAGTTTAAAGCATCTTTCGATTTTATTTCTCAAAGGGAGAATGTGGCATTGCTTGTCGATACTCATATCCAAGTTTAAAGCTTCTTCCGGTTTTATTTCTCAAAGAAAGAATGTGGCATTGCTTGTCGATCCTCGTATCCAAGTTTAAAGCTTCTTTCGATTTTCTCTCCCTCAAATGTTTGTGTTGGAATAAGCAAGATATCTCCCTTAAAGATGACGACTTGTCTCTTTCTTTAAAATACAAACTTAAAACCTACCAACCAATACAAACTATTTTCCATAATTAATCAACGAGTAACTGAACTCCGGAGTCTAGCACTCCGCACGTTCTTGAATGCAATCACTCCTGGGCTAGCCCCACGCATTGTGGTTCATTCGCCCTCTCGTTTAAAACACTTTAACAAAGGTCAAACATTTTCTCTAAACGAAAATTGTTTAAATATTTTTATCTCGCAAACAAGCTAGCGCTTCAACCTCCACAACAAGTAAAAGCCAACACTTAGCAGATTAGAAAGCGTTTTTAAACAATTGTTCATAAAAAACACAAACTGTAGTTGCACGAACTACGAAGCTTTGACTTTCCCATTGTACAAGGGAATACGTAGGCACGGGGATTTTTGTCCTTCGCGAGCACAATAATAAAAAATTAATTATTTACCCGGCACAATAATAAAAAACTTAACCTTTCTCCGTAATAAATAATAATTTTCTTTTCCCTTTAATAAACAATCTTAACAAACTTTAATCAGTAAAAGAAGACAATAATAATAAGTTAACATTTAAGCACAAATTAGACTAAGAGGTTCCCGTTGAGTACAACGGACGTGAGGGGTGCTTAACACCTTCCCTTTGCGTCACTGACTCCCGAACTTAGATTAGTGGTTTCGTTGACCATTTCTTATCCAATTTAGGTTGTGTCTATATCTCCCTTTTCTTTAGTTAGAATAAATAGAATTAGGTGGCGACTCTGTTGTTGTTTTAGGATCGTACTTTTTGAGGTACGACGGCAGGGACATAATTACAAGCTATGGACAATATCCTAATGTACCTCTTATTGGAGTGAAGGGTTGCATCAACTACAATCCTTTACTTTTCAAAAGACAATTGGGATATGCATTGATACACCCACCTAGAGAGCAAGACTTAGCAGAGACTCTTTATTGTGCCTTTCAGAATAATCATGCCATTGTCTGACAAACAGCCTAGGCTTGGGACCACATACAGACAAAAGGGACTGTTATTCTGGGTAAGTGTAACAACATAGCTTCAGCTCATTACACTGAATGGTCACGCATGAGAGGACAGATCACTCGCATGTTATTCACCCTAGAGGATGTACCAGGGCCATCAACAATTGAGCCCATAGCTACAGTCAGTTTGGAAGAGTTTGAAAAGTTGAAAGAGAGGAATGCCCAGCTTTCTGAGGCTTTGAAGAAGACCCTTTGGGAAAGGAATGATGGTCGTCTAGACATTGAAAGGTTAGAGAAGCTCCGTATTGAGCATCTGACCAAGATTGAGAAGACAGAGGACTTCATCAAAAAAGCCCGAGCAAGGGAGTTGGTATTGAAGAATGCTTGCAAAGAAGCCAAGATTCAGAAAGCCAGAGTTAGCACTATCTAGAAGAGAGTCAGGCTAGATGGATCAGGATCACTGAAGCTCGTTTGCAAGAAGATCAGAAGACATAGGCTAAGATAGAGCAACTAGAAGCCAACGAGAAGAAGAGTCAGGAAGCCTTGTTAGCAGCACAGAAGGAAATCTCCGAGCTGAAACTCCGGGCGGGGTTAAAGAGATCAAAAGAACAAGACAAGTACCAGAAGATGACAAGTGCCATTGCAATCAGAAACCTTCTCATTAGGACCATCACAGAGCATCCAGTTGAACCAGTGACTGATGCTCTCCTGAAGGAAGTCAAGGAGGATGACTTTGGACTGGATGTTTAATCTCTTTTGCTTGTATTTTATTTTGGTTGTACTTTATTTCTCCATGGTGATTTTGTTTGTATTCTTGACTTGATTGTATTTTGACCCACCATGGGAACTTGTTGTAATCATAAACTATGTATTTTGGCATTTTGTAATGTTATGGTTTATGTGTTACCTGGATCTACTTGTGGACTTCATTTCTCTTCAACATCTTCATCATTCCCAGAGATCTGGAAGGTCAAAACCAAAGAACCAAATCAGATACCCTCTGAAGATAAATAGGCATACTGCATTGCATACTAACCTCATTCTTTGTGTTGCAGGTTGTTTTGTTGTTGTTTTCTCACCTTGCTGTGTATTTCAGGAAACATTGCTCATAGGAGAGTCTTTCCCATCAATCGCATCCACCGGTATCCGACTAGAAACAACCTTCCAAGCTTACTGATGGATCAACTTCAACAAGAATTGACAAATGTAAGAACCCATATGACTGATGTGAGGAAAGAAGTGAGGACTCAGATGAATCAGTTCATGGTTATGATGACTGGGCTAGCACAGACCCAGGAAAGATTGAGGGAGCTAGTCGAGCGGCAAACTCCAAAAGAGAACCATGTCGGTACTGGGGGTACAAGTAACAACACGCGCGATCAGCCGCAAGCAAATCCACCAGAATTTGGGCCCCACATCAACCCTGAAGTCAATGTCATTGGAAATACTCAAAGAAACACTGGAGATCGTGTCCTACAAGAAAATCCTTAGGACGAGCAGTTTACAGTGTTGGGTGTTGGAGCTGATGAAGTTTATGATCGTCGTCTGGACGAAATATCTTAGAAGCTGAGATCCTTGGAATCTCAAAACTCTCTGGGATTCGATGTGATGGATATGGGATTAGTGGAAGGAGTCAGGATTCCTCACAAGTTCAAACCTCCTTGCTTTAAGAAGTATAACGGTACCTCATGTCCTCGTACCACCTTCAATCTTTTCTCAGAAGATTGAAAGCTTATACCATGGATGAGAAGCTGTGGATGTTTTACTTTGAAGATAGCTTGACCGGGGCATCCCGTGAATGGTATTCTCACATATCCAGAGCTACAGTCAGGAACTGGAAGGACTTAGTTGAAGCTTTCGTACGCTAATATCAATACAACCTGGATATGGCTCCTAATAGGACCCTCCTGATGGGTATGTCTCAATCCTCAAGAGAAAGTTTCCGGGAATATGCCCAAAGATGGAGACAACTTGCTGCTGTTGTCCAGCCAGCTATGTCTGAAAGAGAAATGGCTGACATGTTTATGAACACCTTGCAAGGAACTTACATTGACCGACTTGTTGCCTTCTCCTCTACCAGTTTTGCTGATGTAGTTATAGTTGGTGAGAGAATTGAAAGTCTTTTGAAGATGGGAAAGATCTCTGACAACGGTGCTAGCTCCAGTAATGCCAGAAAACCTTTCTCAGGGCCTCGAAGAATAGGTGAAACTAACTCAGTGCATATGGGCATAGCTAGGCCCCAATACATGCAAAGATCGGTAGCTGCTGTCACCATTCCTGCTCCAGCACCTCAGTAACAACAATATCCTCAGCAACAACACTTCCTACAGCAACAACAGTTCCCTCAACAAAAGAGGTCTTACAACAACAACAACAATCAGCAACAACGTCCGTTCTAGCAAAGGACTTCACAATCAACAGGGTTATCGATCCCATTCCGATACCCTATAATGCCTTACTTCCACAATTACTGAAGCTCAATCTAATCAAATTGAGAAACTTGACTCCACCTGATCCTCAGAACCTTCCAAGGAACTATGATGTCAACGCCAGATGTGCCTTCCACTCCAATGCACCTGGCCATACAACAGAGAAATGTAGGGCATTGCACATGAAAGTTCAGGACTTAGTAGATTCCAAGGCTTTGAATTTTGCACCTCCTCCTAATGTCACAAAGAATCCAATACCGAATCACGGTGGACTAAGGATCAATTCCATTGAAGAAGACCAACCATCTATTCTGATTGGTGACGTTGCAAGTATTCAAACACCACTGGCCGAAGTTAAAGCTCAGCTATTGAAGTGCCAAGTGTTTCCGGGTTGTGAGGCCCTTTGTGAAGCTTGTCGGATTTCTACCAACGGTTGTGCAGATTTGAAGATTGGTATCAGTGGTCTTATTAGAGAGGGCATCCTACAAATCACTTCAACAATTTCGTCTTCTACAACATCAACAGACATCCCTCCTATAACTTCAACAACAATCATTCCAACAGATTCTTCTACAACGTCAACAAACTTCCCTTCTTCAACTTCAACAGACATCAGTTCAGTAGCATATTCTACAACAACAACAACCATCAATGAAGATATTTCCACAGTCACCATTTACTATAATCTGGAAACAGTTCAGGTCCCGGATTCTTTCAACAACTTTCAGCAACATCAACGATCTCATCAACAACTCCCTACAATTGCACCATCTCCAATCAGACCTCCTGTCACCCATCTACTATGACCCACAGACTGTCACAACTTCTTCTTCCGCAGCAATCAGTCTAGTTACCATCACGGTGCCTGGACCAGTTCCATATGACAACAACAGTGTCGTGCCTTGGCATTATGGCTCAGATCTATATTGCAATGAAAAGAAATTCACTCTTGACACTTCTACACCACAAATTGATAATGTCGGGGGAGGCGGAGGCTTCACTCGAAGCGGACGTCTCTTTGCCTCACAGTTCCCGAGAGTTAATGATGAAGCAGAAGCTGCTAAAGCAAAAAGAAATAGTGTAGTGCTTGAAGAACCAATTGCCAAAGAGACTCACAAGACATCCTTTGATCAGGATGTGGACGAGTTCATGAGGATTATCAAGAAGAGTGATTACAAAGTTGTGGACCAGCTCCACCAAACACCCTCCAAGATCTCTATATTATCTTTGCTCATGTGTTCCAAGGCTCACAGGAATGCACTCATCAAAGTCTTGCATGCAACTTATGTGCCTGAGGAGATCATAGTCAATCAGCTAGAGACGGTGGTTTCAAATGTCAATACTAGTCATGGACTAGGGTTCACCAATGTTGATCTGATTACGGAGGGCCGTAACCACAATAAGGTTGTACATATCACCTTAGAGTGTAAATGTGTTGTACTTTCTCATGTCTTGGTTGACATTGGGTCATCTCTCAATGTTCTTCCAAAGAAAGCCTTGGTCAAGCTGGAATATGATGGTCTTGCACTCCGCCCGAGTAACCTAGTTGTGAGAGCCTTCGATGGTTCTAAGAGATTGGTTCGTGGAGAAATAGAGCTGCCTGTGGTAATTGGCCCACAAATTTTCAAAACTATCTTCTATGTGATAGACATTCAGCCTGCCTACAGCTGTTTGTTGGGTAGACCTTGGATTCATGTCGTTGGCGCAGTAACGTCTACCCTTCACTAGAAGTTAAAATACGTGTGGGAGGGCCAAATTATCACAATTTGTGGAGAATAGGACATCTTTGTCAGTCACTTGTCTACTTACAAGTATATTGAGATGGATGGGGAGATCTATGAGATGATGAGTCAAGGTTTTGAAGCTCTTAATGTCAATGAAGCAACAACTGAAGTGTCTGGTACTTCAATTGCTTTGTACAAACAAGCTCGGAAGGTTGTTAAAGACGGGAATGCCCAAGGCTGGGGCAAGCTGCTGCAAGTTCAAATCAAGGAAGACAAGTTCAGTTTGGGTTACAGACCATCCTGACAGGTTCAAGAGGAGGCTGCTGAAGCTCCCAAGTTCATAAGTGGGGGAATGTTGACCCTGGATGCAATCAACAATGTGGAAGACAAGGCTGAAAACGACTACAACCTGGAAAGCTGGATTCTTCCAAGAGTCCCAGGCCAACAAGTCCTCAACTGGTCTTCCCAGGAAATTATAAGGGTTATTGCTGCAGAGTAATTATTATTTCCTGTTTAAGCATGCATCAAGTCTTGCATCTTGCCCAAGGTGTCAGCACTCATTTTCTAATAGGGCCATATATGTATTTTGTGCAAATGGAATATTAATGAACAATGGACATATTTTGCAAACAATCTTTTCGCTCACTGTCTTTCATTTTTGTTATTTTCGCACAAAACAATAAATGGCAATGTTTTCTTAATAAACTCCATTCACTTTTTCTAAATAAGATAAAATCAATCACTAAAATGAACAAATCTCAACCCTTGCAGAGATAGCCTTCCAGATTGCACCAACAACGACACTGCTATGACCTTGTATGACTTCGACAATCCGATTAATCAAACAAATGAAGGGGTTGATGAAGACTATGTATTGCCTGAAGAGTTGGCAAGGTTGTTGAGACAAGAGGAAAAAGTGATTGCACCTCATCAGGAGAAAGTTGAAACTGTCAATCTTGGTACCGAGGAAGATGTAAAAGAGGTGAAGATCGGGGCCAGTCTGCAAGCTCCAGTGAAAGAACAACTCATCAGTATGCTTCGAGAGTATGTCGACGTCTTTGCTTGGTCCTATCAAGATATACCAGGTTTAGATACAGATATCGTCATGCATAGACTGCCATTGAAAGAAGATTGTCCGCCAGTTAAACAGAAGTTGCATCGTACTCGCCCAGACATGGCCATGAAAGTCAAAGAAGAAGTACAAAAGCAGTGAGACGCCGGTTTTATTGTTGTGACTAGTTACCCGCCGTGGGTTGCTAACATTGTACCCGGGCCTAAGAAGGATGGCAAGGTGCGTATGTGTGTCGATTACCGGGATCTGAGCAGAGCTAGCCCAAAAGATGACTTCCCATTACCTCAAATTGATGTATTGGTGGATAACACAACTCAGTTCTCGATATTTTCTTTTATGGATGGATTTTCTGGATACAATCAGATTAAGATGTCGCCTGAAGACATGGAGAAGAGAACCTTCATCACACCATGGGGCACGTTCTGCTACAAAGTAATGCCTTTTGGTTTGAAGAATGCCGGTGCAACATATCAACGGGCTATGGTAACATTATTCCATGATATGATCCATAAAGAAATCGAGTGCTATGTGGATGATATGATTGCCAAGTCCCTCACAGAAGAAGAACATTTGGTGAATCTATTGATACTTTTCAAGCGTCTAAGGTAGTACCAGTTAAGGTTAAACCCCCAACAAATGCACATTCGGGGTGCATTTGGGTAAGTTGCTGGGTTTTATTGTAAGTGAAAAAGGAATTGTGGTTGATCCCGACAAAGCAAAGCTATCCAGGAAATGCCTGCACCTAAGACTGAGAAAGAAGTTTGAGGGTTCTTAGGTAGATTGAACTACATTTCAAGGTTCATATCTCATCTCACTGCAACTTGCGAACCCTTGTTCAAGCTGTTAAGAAAAGAGCAAACAGTCAGGTGGAACGATGATTATCATAGAGCTTTTGACAAGATCAAAGAATATCTGCATGAACCTCCAATTCTCATGCCTCCAGTCAAAGGAAGACCTCTAATCATGTACCTGACAGTATTAGAAGAGTCGACGGGGTATGTGTTGGGCCAGCATGACGAGTCTGGTCAAAAAGAGTATGCAATATACTACCTAAGCAAAAAGTTTACCGACTGTGAACAACGTTATTCACTGCTCGAGAAAACTTGTTGTGCTTTAGCGTGGGCTGCTCGCCGACTAAGATAGTATATGTTGACTCATACTACCTTATTGATCTCAAAGATGGATCCAGTCAAGTACATATTTGAGAAGCCAGCACTTACTGGAAGGGTTGCTAAATGGTAAATGATTCTATCAGAATATGACATTCAGTACACCTCTCAGAAGGCCATCAAAGGCAGTGTATTGTCTGAGTATTTGGCTGAGCAACCCATTGATGACTACCAGCCTATGAGATTTGACTTCCATGATGAAGACATCATGTTCTTAAAAGAAAAAGATTATGGATAGCCTATTCACACTGAAGGGCCTGACCCAGAAGAAGCATGGACTATGATGTTTGACGGGGCAGTTAATTGCAACGGTCGTGGGGTTGGTGCAGTGCTTATTACACCTAAAGGAGTTCATATGCCTTTCTCAGCAAGGCTTACCTTTGCCTGCACTAACAACGAAGCCAAATATGAAGCTTGTATCATGGTCTTGAGGAAGCCATTGACCTCAGGATCAAAACCTTGAATGTATTCGGAGATTCAACTTTGGTAATCAACCAGACCAACGGCAAGTGGTACACTCATCAAGAGCGTCTGGTTCCCTACCGTGACTATACGAGGAGATTGTTGACCTTCTTCACAACAATTAAGCTTGAATACATCCCTCGAGATGAGAATCAGTTTGCAGACGCT
This sequence comes from Lathyrus aphaca, assembly GCA_963966055.1. Lineage (NCBI taxonomy): Eukaryota > Viridiplantae > Streptophyta > Magnoliopsida > Fabales > Fabaceae > Lathyrus > Lathyrus aphaca. The sequence continues at coordinate 73,113,979 of OZ014519.1, forward strand.
TTGGCTACCATTTCATCCATGATCAAAGTACACGCTGCCAATTATGTACCTCGGATTTTGGTATCCAGACTGGACATACCAGCATATGTATTCTCTATGGACAATGTCATTGATAACAAGCCTTGGTACCTTGACATCAAATGCTTCTTGGAAACTCATACATACCCACCTGGGGCATCGTCAAATGATAAGAAGACACTAAGAAGGCTAGCCGGTAGCTTCTTCCTAAATACTGATGGTTCTTTGTACAAGCGAAACTTCGACATGGTCTTGCTCAGATGTGTTGACAAGAAGGAAGCAGACCTACTGATGCACGAGGTACATGAAGGTTCTTTTAGTACCCATGCCGGGGGACATGCAATGGCAAAGAAGTTATTAAGATCGGGTTACTACTGGATCATAATGGATACAGACTGTTGTGCCTATGCCAGAAAATGCCACAAATGCCAGATCTACGCAGAAAAAGTGCATGTGTGTAACACGGTGGGAGAACTGACTTTAAGTTATGTTGCGGATAGCAAGAGTCGCCACCGACTTTTATTTTATCCAAAAGGAAAGGGTATAAAAGAACAGGAAAGACCTTAAGAGATATTTTTGGGTCCGGGGGGTAGGTTATGTAAAGGGAAGGTGTTAGCACCCTTTACATCCATGGTTATCCATGGGCTCTTAGTTACTTAGCTCACTTTTGAATTGTTTTTGAAAGTGTAGTGTGTGAATAGAAAAATTTTCATAATAGTTAATAATGATCCATGTACGGATGCGTAAAAACTTGTTTTTGAAAATTTGTTTGAAATTGTGGAAAGTTTGAAAAGTTTTGAATGAAGTGAGCAAGTACATAAGAGGAACCTACCCTAAAGTTTAAGTCTTTCTTGTTCTTTATCCTTTAATTGGTAAGACTATCCCTACTATTAAGGAGTAGGTAGTCATTACCTTGGATGTGAGGGACATATGTTTTTATGAAGGCAACTGTGGGGTGTATTAAGCATTTAGGAGGGACTATCATCATTATTCGAAAAGGGACTTGATCTTTAAAGGCAACCATTAGGGACTTGATGATTTTTTCTTTTTAGGGACTTGCTTTATACACCCCACTTGACCTTATGATTAGGCAACAATGAGGGATATCCTTAGAAATGTGAGATGGCGATTAAAAATCGACTTACGTGTGTGAGTGTTCAATATTATTTATCTTTAATTAAAATGATCTAAATTTATTTTACATAGAATACATGTTTTTGCACTCCCTAAATTACTAACCATAGCAAGCAAATTAAATTAAATAATTAAATATTTACACCAAGGAGCAATTACAAAATAATTATAAGAATAAATAGCAAAAATATAAATATAAAAGCAAAATATAAATAATAAGCAACAAATAAATAAATAAGCAATAATAAATAAATAAGGGTTAGTAATAATAATAATTAAAAAATAATTAAGTAAGGTTAGTAAATAAAGTTAGTGAAATAATAATAATAATAAAATATATAAGATTAATGAAGCAAAAATAATAAATAATAACATGGTTAGTAACAATAATTGAAATAAACAAAATTAGCTAAAATATTATAAGAATAAAAGATTAATAATTTTTTAATATAGGCAAATTATATTTACAAATTATTAAATTATTTTTAAAGGTATTCAATTTATTTCTAATTATTTATTAAAAGATATTTATACATTATATGAAGAAAATAAATTTTAAATATCATATTCACAAAACAAGATTAATATTAAATAAATATATACATTATAATTATATAAAGAACTAGAAAGTAAGAATTGTTTAGAAAATAAAATTAGGTTTTCACAAAATTAGGGTTTTGTTTTAGAAAAATATTTTTAGAGTTTTTTAATTTAATTATACAAAATTATTTAATTAACATGCATATATTATATTTACATATATAATAAAGAAAATAATTTTTGACTTTAGAAAAAATAAAAGGTTTTAGAATTTTAGAAAATAAAAAGCTATTTTAGATACTTGAACATATATATATACAATACATAATTTATTTTTTATTAAGAATATGAAACAATTAAACTAATTAATTAAAGAAAATAGAAAAAAGTGGTAAAAATAAGAACTTACCTTGGCTGGGTTTGAACCCAGGATGCCCTATTTACCAGCAACAAAACCTTCCACCAGGCTAGCCCACACGCAGGCAACAATGAAGGGGCTTTAATTTGTTTTGCTCTTTGTCACAAAAACCTGGAAAATAAAAGAAATAAAAAGGCCTGGGGTGGTGTTGAACCCAGGACCTCATGTATACAAGCAGCGCGCATGACCACCTGGCTGGGAGAGCCCATCTGCTAATGGAGTGGTAACAATACATAATATATTATGTACGCTTGACCTGAAAAAATAAGAGAAAAAAATGTGCCCAGCCAAGTATCGAACCAGTGCCATCACATAATACGCGTATCAGCCTTACCACTAGGACAAACGTGCGTTTGTGAAATATAGCCAGAACTAATTCATAATATTTTTAAACAAGAATTTGAATTTTTAAAACAGGCGCGAATGGACATCGTCTTCTTCCTCATACCTGCATTTTTACCTACGAATGTTGCTGGGAATTTACCTGCGAATAACAAGTTCCAGCAAAACCTACGAAACTCAATGGGCAACAAAACTGTACAATTTCACAAAATCAAACACAACAACATGATCCAAACATTCATGCGATTCATCCTGTGTTTTTAGAATCCATTTATATTCATTAAATTAGAAAACCCTAAACCTAGGTCCAAACCCTAACAATGGTGTTTCATGCATTTGCCACGGTTTCTTTGATTTTCCTGCCCAGAAACATTCTACATAACATCATAAACAACATTAGACAAACAAAATCCATTAATATGCAGTGAATTGATGTAATCGAAAAAAAAAACAAGAACAAGAATGGCTCGGGTTGAACAATAGGGCATGTATGAGATGAATGTGAGTGATGGTTTAGCTCCAGTGATGTCCAAAGAACATCTCTATGTTCTTATTTTACCTTCTAATGCTCTGAAACTCCAAATCCGAATATGAGTTTTTGGAGGATTTTTTGAGGTTTGAAACTTACACTTTGAGGCAGCAAAATCGTGTCTTGATGATTAGGTTATGCTTAGTACTTATAGGAGTATCATTTAGGTCAGAAAAATTGAATGGTTGTATGGAGAATTTGATTCAAAAAGATTGAAATTGATCATGGTTTAAAATTCAAATATTTGTTCATGAAGGCTTGCTATTTTTGTACCAATCTCATAATTTCCTTCCCTTTCAATTCAAATCATCAATTAAGACTTTCTAGAAGCCTAATCCATATAAAATCTCTTATTTTCATATTTTATTTTTATTTAAAATGATTTTTAATGATTTAAATCAAAATAAATAAAAACAAAATAATAAAAATTCTGAATTTTAGTCATTTGGGTCGTGCATGATGATAGTGTATGGGTTGGATCATAATTTGCCAGGCCCATTTGAAAAGAATTGGTTTTAAACCTCCATTTTCATCATAAACCATCACAAAATTTCCCAACTTTGCAAGGGCATATCTCCCTCAATTTTAAAGGTATGAGGGTGTTCTTGGACATTTTGGAAAGCTTGAAGAGTCCTCTAAACAACCCCACTGGTTTCATGTCCATATCATTTATCAATCTCAAGTTATATCCTTTTGAAGTTGTTGACTTTTTGTTGACTTTTGAAATGACCTATAATGTCTTAGCTCATATCTTCGAAATGAAGCATTTTTGGGCTTGACTTGCAAGATAAAAGTTGTAGAGAATTAAATTTCCTTCAAAATGATCTTTGAGTGGAGACTTGGTGATGAAGTATGTGAAAGTTATGGCTGGTCAAAGTTCAGTTGACTTTTACTGAGGAAACCCTAATTTAGAAACTCCTGATTCTTGATGATCTGGAATCTCCTTGATGAATCATGATCAACCCTTGATCAAATGATGAATTTTACTTCATATACTTGATGTTGACAAAAAAATCATGAAGTTTGACTTTGGTTTGACCACAGTTGACCTCAGTTTGACTTTTTAACTGCATTGACTGATTTTGACTTATCTGATCATCTGACTGAGCAAACTTTTGAGAAAAGTCTTGAAACTTGTCATGGAGGTTCTTAAACACATATAAGATGTTATGAAGCTCACTTGAAGTCTTGGAAGTCCATTTAGCCTGATTAAAGTCAAAACCCTAGTTTTGGATGCACTGCTTAGGAGGTGCATTGTCTGAGGGAATTGTCAACTCTTTTGACCAATTGTGAACTTTGTGACCCTTGTGAAACATCATAAAATGTCTTGTGAACTTCATGGGAGGTATGGTGAACCTTGTGAACCTTGTGAATCTTCATGAAGTGACTTGTAGACTTCATGAACCTCATGAAAGGTTATGTAAACATTGTGAATCTTGTGAACCTTGTGAACCTTCAAGAAGTAACTTGTAGACTTCATGAACCTCATGAAAGGTCTTGTAAGTGTTGGGAAACTTGTGAACCTTGTGAACCTTCTTAGAACACAAAGTCTTGTATTGTGAGGGCAAATTTTGGGGTGCAACAGCTGCCCCTGTTCAATTTTCTGAAACCTGAGGGGTTAGATTGGTATAATTGCCAGTCGTGACCTGGAAGGTTGAAGGGGATTGAACATAAAAGCCCAAAAATTTGCACTTACCAGTGCATAGAGTGATACAGATGGCTAGTTGAATATGCTTGAGTGGGCTTAAAGATGCCACTTGGAGGAAAATTCTTCAGATACATGTCTTGGAGGATGAAGCAATCCAAAATATGGAGGTATAATGATAGCTGTCAGGAGGATGGAGCAACCCTGAGGTGAAAAAGCTGTCAGGGGGATAAAGCAACCCTGAGGTAATAATATACTTCCAAGAGGATGAAGCAGTCTTGATTGATAATATGCTTCCAGGAGGATGAAGCAATCCTGATGTACTAGGAGTTTTCAGGAGGATAAAGCAGTCCTGAAGTAATGATAATAGCTGTCAGGAGGATGGAGCAGTCCTGAGGTAATAAGCTGTCAGGGGGATAAAGCAACCCTGAGGTTTTTGATAATATGCTTTCAGGAGGATGAAGCAATCCTGATGTAAGAAGGTAATGATAGCTGTCAGGAGGCTGAAGCAGTCCTGATGTGTTGATATGTTTTCAGGAGGATAAAGCATTCCTGATGTATAAAAAGTTGTCAGGAGGCTGGAGCAGTCCTGAGGTAACAATAATATCTCAAGATGATAGAGCAATCTTGATGTATGAGAAGCTGTCAGGAGGCTGGAGCAGTCCTGAGGTGATAATAAATTCTCAAGAGGATGAAGCAGTCTTGAGAGGTTGATGATATGCTTTCAGGAGACTAGAGTAATCCTGATGTAACAGCATGTCTTCAGGAGGATAGAGCAGTCCTGATGAGATCATAAGTTTAGATTGATGATATGCTTTCAGGAGACTGGAGTAATCCTGATGTAACAGCACATCTTCAGGAGGATAGAGCAATCCTGATGATCATAAGTTTGTTTGCTGGATAATTAACCTGAAAACAAGGTAGCATTTGTATAATAATATTAGTTTATGTATTACGTATGCATGTATAATATGATGCACTTAGGTAATGTACTATGTATGTATGGATATGTATGTTATGGTATGATGTAAATGATGTATGTATGATATGATATTGCCGGAAGCGTCTGGATATCTTCATACAACAACTGCTGGCCAGGGAAAATAAATCCCGATTCGTTGCTGAAGAATATGAGGAACTCGTTCCCGTCTTGTTTGATAATGAGATATACATAACCTTCCGTCTGCTGGGGATAGAAGGGTACAGATAACCTCCCGTATGCTGGGGATAGTAAGGTATATATAACCTCCCGTTTGCTGGGGATAATAGGGTATATATAACCTTCGTCTTCGTTTGGTAGTAGAGTAGATACAACATCCCGTCTTCGTTCGTCGTACCCTTATTGGAAAGTAATTTCCCGTATATCCGTATGAGGATAAAAGAGATGGATATAAATTCCAGGGGAGATGAGACTTTATGAAGATAGATTTGTCCTACTGAGGGTTCGTAACTGTCTTGTAGAGATGAACCGGCGAAGCTTCGTTGAAATCCTTCCCTCGTTCGTCCTTAGTAAATACTATTACTGCATTTTCATGCATTTCTGGTAAACATTAATCATATTAAGCATACATGCATTTCTGGTAAACATTAATCATATTCAAAAGCATACATACATTCAAACACAACCAATGGACGTTTCGCTTATGTAAATAGGGTAAAAGTAAATCTGGACTCAAAAGATGGAATTTATTTATATCAAAAAGTGACCCATACACGGGTGAGTTTGTACAAGGAGACATAAACCCTAGTAAGAGGATTTTGTCATAAAGTTTTAAAAGAGAATCAGCTATGTGGGAAATAATCCTATTGAGTTTCAATTCTACTATTGCCACTCAAGTATCTCATCTTCTTGCTGTTGAGACGGAAACGATTGAATTGAGCTTTATCTGTTCGAGCTTGAATAAGTAGCACAACTGGTTGCAGTTTCATTGGTGATCCAAACGAGACATAGTCATACGCTTTAATCCCTAACTTTTGCCTGGATTGCCCTTTCAGGTTTTCAATCCACCGGGATACCCTTTTTTGCCCAAGCCGCCTTTTCAGGTTTTCGACTTGCCGGGTGTACATCTTTTTGTATATATCCCTAATTTTTGCCCAAACCCTTTTGGTTTGCCGGGATGCCCTTATTTTTGCCTAGGCCTGTCAACCTAGCGGGTCTCTTTTTATGCGTAGTATTTTTTTTAACTATGTCTGCGTTTACAGGCTGTGGGAAGTCTTCACCATCCATTGTAGTCAGTATCATGGCACCTCCTGAGAACACTGTCTTAACTACAAATGGTCCTTCATATGTTGGAGTCCACTTGCCCCTAGGATCACCCTGTGGTAATATGATACGCTTGATTACCAAGTCACCAGCCTGATATACCTTTGGCTTAACCTTCTTGTTAAAAGCTTTGATCATTCGTTTTTGGTACATCTGGCCATGACAAACTGCTGCTAATCTCTTCTCATCAATCAAATTTATCTGGTCCAGTCGAGTCTGAATCCACTCATCTTCATCCAAGCCTGCATCCTTCATAATTCTCAAGGAGGGAATCTGAACTTCAATGGGCAGAACTGCTTCCATACCATAGACTAAAGAGAATGGGGTTGCCCCTGTTGAAGTACGTATTGTGGTACGATAACCATGAAGAGCAAATGGTAACATCTCATGCCAATCCTTGTAAGTAACAGTCATCTTCTGTACAATCTTCTTAATGTTCTTATTAGCAGCTTCAACTGCCCCATTCATCTTTGGACGATACGGAGAAGAGTTATGATGCTTAATCTTGAACTGCGTGCAGAGATCAGCAATCATAGTGTTGTTCAGATTAGAGCCATTGTCAGTGATAATCCTTTCAGGGATGCCATACCTACATATGAGATTATTCTTAATGAACCGAGCCACAACATTCTTGGTAACAGATGCAAATGAAGCTGCCTCCACCCACTTCGTGAAGTAATCAATAGCAACCAGGATGAAACGATGCCCATTAGAAGCAGTAGGCTTGATCTCACCAATCATATCAATGCCCCACATGGCAAAAGGCCAAGGAGCAGTCAACACATTCAATGGTGATGGTGGTATATGGACTTTATCAGCATAGATTTGACACTTGTGACACGTTCTGGAGTGTTGATAGCAGTCAGCTTCCATGGTAGACCAATAGTAACCTGCTCTCAAAATCTTCTTTGCCATAGTATGTCCACTAGAATGAGTGCCAAAGGTCCCATCATGCATGTCTTCCATAATCTCAATTGCTTCCTTCTTATCCACACAATGAAGCATAGTTGAATCATGATTACGCTTATACAGAATCCCATTACTCAAGAAAAACTTAGCAGAAAACCTTCTCAGAAACTTCCTATCTTTGACAGATGCCCCTTCAGGGAACTCCTGAGTTTCGAGATATCTTTTTACTTCATAGAACCAAGGCTTCTCCTCTGCCCCTTCAGTGTCAATCTCATTGCAGTATGCAGGCTTTTCAAATCTATCAATAGTAATCTTGGGAGCTTCATCATCCCAGCTGATCTCAAACATTGATGCCATGGTGGCTAATGCATCTGCCAACTGATTCTCTCTTCGTGGAATGTGCTCAAAGGTAATCTCTTTGAAATGTGGGATCAAAGACAACACATGCTCTCTGTAAGGAATGAGATTATCATGCTTGGTATCCCAATCTCCTTTAATCTGACTTACTACTAGGGCTGAATCTCCATACACGTCAAGGAACTGAATCTTCATATCAATAGCAACTTTAATTCCCAGGATACATGCCTCATACTCAGCCATGTTATTGGTACAATAGAAACAAAGTCTGGCAGTAATCGGGGTATGACAACCTTCGGGGGAACTAATCACAACACCAACACCATTACCAAGTGCATTAGAGGCACCATCAAAAACCATAGTCCATCGGGATCCTTGTTCAGGTCCGTCATATTGTCCAGGTTCTTTGGTAATAATCATAATGTCTTCATCAGGGAACTCAAAACTCATTGACTGGTAATCATCCACTGCTTGATGAGCCAAATGATCTGCTACAACACTTCCCTTAATGGCCTTCTGAGTAGTGTACTGTATGTCATATTCTGTCAAGATCATTTGCCATCTTGCAATTCTTCCGGAGAGAGCAGGTTTCTCAAATATGTACTTGATTGGATCCATCTTCGAAATCAGCAAGGTAGTATGAGTCAACATATACTGTCTTAGTCGGCGAGCAGCCCATGCCAAAGCGCAGCAAGTTTTCTCAAGCAGTGAGTATCTTGTTTCACAGTCGGTAAACTTTTTGCTAAGGTAGTATATTGCCTGCTCTTTTCGACCAGACTCGTCATGTTGCCCCAACACACACCCCATTGAGTTGTCTAATACTGTTAAGTACATGATCAAGGGTCTTCCATCAACTGGTGGCATCAAAATTGGAGGTTCTAGCAGATATCTCTTGATTTCATCAAAGGCAGTCTGGCACTCATCATTCCATTCCATCACCTGATCTTTCTTCAACAACTTGAAGATTGGCTCACAGATGGCAGTTAGTTGGGAAATAAATCTTGCAATGTAGTTCAATCGTCCCAAGAAACCTCTAACCTCCTTCTCAGTACGGGGAGCTGGCATCTCTCGTATAGCTTTCACTTTTGCAGGATCCACTTCAATACCTTTTCCACTGACAATGAAACCCAGGAGCTTTCCAGATCTAACTCCAAAAGTACACTTGTTTGGGTTCAACCTCAACTTGTATTTCTTCAACCTCTCAAACAACTTGTGCAGATGATCAAGATGTTGCTCTTCATTCTGAGATCTGGCTATCATATCATCCACATATACCTCTATCTCATGATGAATCATATCATGAAACAAAGCCACCATAGCACGCTGATATGTTGCCCCTGCATTCTTCAAACCAAATGGCATCACCTTATAACAAAAAGTGCCCCACTGTGTAACAAAGGTTGTCTTCTCCATATCTTCAGGTGCCATCTTGATTTGATTGTAACCAGAGAAACCATCCATGAAAGAGAATACTTTATGCTGAGCAGTGTTGTATACCAGAATATCAATATGAGGAAGTGGAAAGTCATCTTTGGGGCTAGCCTTGTTCAAATCTCTGTAGTCCACACACATACGTACCTTACCATCTTTCTTAGGAACTGGTACCACATTTGCAACCCACTGAGGATAAGAAGTCACTGCTAAGAACCCTGCGTTGAACTGTTTCATTACCTCTGCCTTGATCTTTTCTGACATTTCAGGACGCATACGACGAACCTTCTGCTTCTTTGGACGACAATCTTCTTTCACTGGTAAACGGTGAACCACAATGTCTGTATCCAACCCTGGCATATCTTCATAGGACCAAGCAAAGATCTCCACATAGTCACGTAACATATGAATCAATCTGCTCTTGACACTGTCCTCTAAATCAGCCCCTATCTTGACCTCTTTTCTGTTTTCTTCAGTTCCCAGATTCACAACTTCGACTGGCTCTTCATGTGGCTGTATAGCTTTCTCTTCTTGTTGTAACAACCTAGCAAGCTCTACAGGTATTTCACAATCGTCCTCATTTCCGTCTTCAGTTTGATAGATCGGATTCTCGAAATCATAATTGGCAATAGTAGAACTGTTATCAACAGGATCCAGAGTGGATGAGGATCTGCATTTAGTGATGTGGGTGTGTGTAAGAACACATAGCTGATAAAGTAGAAAAAGAAAAGAAAGACAAGGAACACAATATTTACGAAAACGAAACGTCCACTGATTTTATTGAATGAAGTATGCAAATGAAATGACAGCCCGTAACAAGCACACCATTATGCCCCGGGTAAGGCACATGGCTTGAAAGTTTTTATTGTTCAAGAAATCACAAACTTAAAAGCAACAACACAGTAATAGTATTTACTCCTGACTAAAGGAGATAGGGATAACATCTTCAGCTTTCCAATTATTGAGCCCATCACCCACAGTAGGAAAAATCCAAGCATCCAAGTTGTAGTCGTCATCATAGTCTCCCACAGCATTGATCTGATCTTTCATAACCCCTTGATTAGTGATATGAACAGCACGAGCACGACGAACAGCCTTCTGGGACTCTTCATCCCCCACAGCTCTAGCATCATTGAGGGAGGCCATTGCCATTGTTGGAGGTTTTCTGGTGACCACAGGAACTTTCTTCACAACAGGAGGAGCTACATGATCATTAACAACCCAGGGAACCACTTCAAATGTCTGACATGGAGTTTCAATGTATTCACCTTCCACTTCCAGATACTTGAAAGTGTTTACATGGCTGACAAAGTATTCTTCTTCTCCATAGACAGTAACAACCTTTCCATTCACCGGATATTTCAACTTTTGGTGTAATGTAGAGGTTACAGCACCTGCCCCATGGATCCAGGGACGACCAAGCAGACAAGAGTACGAAGGACGAATATCCATCACATAAAATGTAGCAGTAAACACCTGAGAGCCAACTTTGATTGGAAGATCAATTTCCCCATGCACTACTCTTCTAGAACCATCAAAAGCCTTTACCACAATATTACTGGGCTTCAGCACAGCATCTTCAGGACTCAGCTTATTCAGGACTTCCTTGGGCAACACATTCAGAGAGGAACCATTGTCTATCAGTACATGTGACAGGGTAGTGCCCCTGAATTCAATTGAAATATGCAAGGCCCTGTTATGATCCCTCTTGGCAGGGGTCAAATCAGCATCAGAAAATCCTAACCCATTGTCATAGGTCAGGTGGGCAACACAATTCTCAAACTGGTCAACAGAGATAACATTGGGTACATGAGCAGTCTTCAGAAACTTGATCAAGGACTTGGCATGGGCCTCAGAACACAGCAACAAGGATAACATAGAAATCTTTGAGGGAGTATGCCCCAATTGATCCACAATGTCATAATCACTCTTGCGAATGATTTTCAATACTTCTTCCATCTGCTTGGAGAGATCATCAGCAGCTGGCACATCAGTAGATACAGGCTTAATAACAGGACCTTTGCCCCGGGCATCAGTGGTGGAAGTAGCAGCAGGAGTAACTGCATCCTTAGAAGCAACTGGAGGAGAGAAGACTCTTCCACTACGAGTGATCTTGCTAGATCCAACAATATTATCAATGTCAGCAGGCACATCAGGTAAAGGCTCCTGCTTAACACCATGGATGTAAACATCAGACCCATAGTGCCAAGGCACAGCTTTATCAGATGTATAGGGAATAGGACCAGGAGTAGTAATGATCAGAGGAGCCACTCTGGCTTCAGCAACAACCTTCACAGGACCTTCAGCAGTAATCTTGATTGGACCCTGATGAGTGATTTTAACAAGTCTCTTTGAAGTGATTCTTACCGGTACTTTGTCAACCATATCAACCTCTTCAATCTTCCTACCTTGAGTCAGATGATCCACCATGCTTTCTACAGAAGATGGTCTTCTCTCGAACACTATAGTGTACTTATCCATGAGACGTTGAATTCCATCTCTCAATATGAAGCAACTATCTGGCTTATAAGTACAATACAAACAATCTTCACGACAACCCGGAAAGATCCCAGCTTGTACTAACCTCTTTTTGATAACAGACAATGGTGTGGTCAACTCCATAACTGAATAGACATGTAGGTCTTCATCAATGGCATTGACAGTCTTCTCGTGATTTGGCATTGGAGCAGTAATCACATTTGGAGTACCTGGAGGATCAAACTCAATTTCTCCAGCATCAATCATATCTTGAATTTTGTTCTTCAAGATCCAGCAGTTATTAGTATCATGTCCCTGACAGTTTGAATGATATGCACATCGTGCATTGGGATTGTACCTGGGAGAGGTAACATTAGGATTCTGAGGAGCCTCTTTCAAAGTAATAAGTTCAGCCTTCAACAAATGTTGCAATGCCTGAGCCATTGACATGTTGATCTTCGTGAACTGCCTTCTAGCCCTCTGTTGGTTGCCCTGTGGCTGCTCTGTTGTTGCAGGAGTTGGATTTGAAATATGAACTGCACTAACAGACTGATGTCTTCTGTTACGATCAGGTTGACCATAAACAGCATTTGACTCTTTCTTCCCAGTGGGAGGCTTCTTTGCAGCACCTGATGAGGAAGTACCCACTTGGATCTTGCCATTCTTTATACCATTCTCTACTCGCTCTCCTGTCATGATCAACTCAGTGAAGCCAGATGATGAGCTTCCAATGAGATGACTGTAAAACGGACCATTCAACGTACACATGAACATGTCAACCAATTCCCTGTCAGTCAAAGGGGGTTGAACTCTTCCAGCTAAGTCTCTCCATTTCTGAGCATACTCTTTAAAACTTTCTTTGGCACCCATAGACATGCTCTGAAGCTGCATGCGAGTGGGAGCTAAGTCAGCATTGTATTGATACTGCTTATAGAAAGCTTCAGCTAGGTCATTCCAGTCTCTGATGTTGACACTCTCTAACTGATAATACCACTCCAACTGAGCTCCTGATAAGCTCTCTTGGAGAAAGTGAATCCACAACTTCTTGTCAGCAGTGTGAGGTTGAATCCTTCTGACATAAGACCTCAGATGCAGCTTGGGACAAGAGACCCCATCATAAACAACAAAGGTAGGAACCTTGAAACCAATGGGTATAACAACCCCAGATATCAGACTCAAATCCTCAAAATCCAGCCCAGATGATTTCTGCAATTCCATAGCATCCATCCTATCCACCAGCATCTTGAATTTGTCTTCATTAGGCTCATGATAGTAATTAGCCTCAGAATCAGAGTCCCCCATAGTGTTGTGGAGACTGCCTCCCTCTTTCTCAGATTCCTCAGATTCATAGTCATCAACCTGCTCTTTAGTCTTGACAGGACCCTTGAACCTTCTTCCCATGTTGAGCAGGCCACCTGACTTTCTGGTTTTCTTAGTCTTCTTGGCCAGCAGTGTCTTCAATTCATCTTGCCCCTTGGACAAATTCAGGATCAGCTCTTGAAACTGTGCATTTTGTGCCTGGAGATCCTTAACTGTTTGTTCAAGAGCCATTGCTGAAATAAACAGCGAGAAGATGAGAAACCTGTGCACAATTATAAACCTGTGATGCAATGAAATGGTATGTGAATGTATATGCAATGTTTTCAAGGACCGCAGGATTTAAATTTGCTTAAACAAACAAGAAAGTAACTTTTTATTAGTAATAACTTGTTTTGCCTTTTAGGCTTACAAAAAATGAAATGAAATAAGTACAAAAGGTGGGGTTTTAAGTCTCCCATGGACGTTTCCTCTTTGTGTTGAGGTATGAATTGAGGTTCCGTTCTTCGTGAAGTTGCTTTGTTAGCTCTAGGACTCTTTCTTGGCTTGCTTTGTAATGAGCCTCGAAAGTATCCCTTTGCTCCTTCAATTGGATCCATGATCTCTGCAAGTCTTCCATATCAGTAGGCATGTCTGGGTGAAGGATGGTATAAGCAGTGTCTCCTTCAGCAACAGGTTCCATGGTAACTGGTAGGACGGCAGGATATGGCATCATGAGAGTCTGAGCACGAGATCGTACCCATCTGAGATAAGCTTCCATAGGAATAGTGTACTTAGGCTCCAGTGTCTTGCTGTCAACCCTGTTTACTTTTCCCCAAGCTCGTATGAATCTCTGACGGTAACCTTGATGATCGTTGTCGTAATCAAACACAATGCCCTGAATCAACATATCATGTGGACCATCACTCCGAGCGTAACCAAACTGTAGTAAAGCTAGAGAGGGGTTGTAGGTGATGCCTCCTCTTATGCCTAGAAGTGGCACATTAGGGAACTCCCCACAACGGTCAATGATGGTGACATTCTCCATAGATCTGGAGCACCAATGGATATCTGAGTGAGAAAGTGACATGATCCTCTTGGACCATCTGAACCCTTGCTCATTCTTCATTACTGAGCGAGGAAGGTGAGAAATAAACCACCTAGAAAGCAAAGGTATGCAGCACATCAAAGTTCCTCTTGCCCTTGTAGTACGGGTGTGAAGAGAATGTAGTATGTCTCCCAGCAATGTAGGCACTGGATTATGACTCAGGAAAATGTTGATGGCATGAACGTCTATGAACTGATCTGGATTGGGGAACAATACTAAGCCGTATATCAGCAAGGCTAAGATCTCCTCAAAAGCATCATAGCTCATAGCTTTCAAGAACACTTGAGCCTTTTCTATCAACACCTTAGCAAGAATACCCTTAACCCCGCTTCTCATTTCTAAAACAATGTCTGACTTCTTCAGATGTAGAGCTGCAGCAATAACCTCTGGTTTAAGTTCCTTCTCCAAACCTGTGAATGGTTTCTGATCAAGAACAGGTATACCCAGAAGCTTAGAGAACTCCTCCATGGTTGGAACCAACTGATAGTCAAGGAAGGTAAAGCAGTGGTGCTTAGGGTCAAAGAACTGAAACAGAACACTCATCATGTCTTCATTGAACCCTGAAGTGACTAGATCCAATAGGTGACCATGTCTCTTGATGAACTGGGAGTGATCAGACACTTGAGAAACCAACTCTTTAAGCTTGGGAGGTATCCCTACAAAGTTGATCCTGATGG
Source organism: Lathyrus aphaca (assembly GCA_963966055.1). Taxonomy (NCBI): domain Eukaryota; kingdom Viridiplantae; phylum Streptophyta; class Magnoliopsida; order Fabales; family Fabaceae; genus Lathyrus; species Lathyrus aphaca. The sequence continues at coordinate 73,129,124 of OZ014519.1, forward strand.
TGTTTCTACGAGCAGAAGCCATGACCTACAACAAAGAACAAAGATAAATCCCTTGGTCCTTGAAATGGTTAGTGAAAATGTTATGCTCATGATGCATGATGATGTCATGATGTTATGCTCAATCACAAACATGTGGCACACACAAACAAGTCACACCACAGCCCTAGGTTTAAAGGCTTGCATGAAGTTCAAAGGTAAGTACCCTCCCCTGAAGTTAGATGGTTCATCCTGTCCTACAAAAGTAACCAGGTTCTAAGGGATCTCAATATCATTGATCCTTCACAAGGGTGGTTGATCAGAAGGCAACTTACTTGCCAACCAAAACCCTCCAAGTTTAAGATCTCAATGAGTGTAGTATCGAGTGTCAACCAACTTCAGTCTGCACCAAAGCCGGTTACCTCACTACTTTCTAAAGGCCAAGATGAGTTAACTAGGGTTCTAAAAGTTAGTTAGTGCATTGACAACATATGGCAGCCTCATATTATCCTCAACTTGACTTAAGGAACATAAGCACCAACCAAGAAGTCGCACTAACCATGGCCACCAGATCAACCATATCGGTATACGCCGTACAGTTTCCTTGGTCTATTGCCATTTACCTAAGGTACACTAGATCCGGGTTAGGATCTTTCACACATAAGAGCACCCAACAGATAAGTATAAAGCAAACAAGGCAAACAATTTAAAGTGATCTAATTCCTAAGGGTACCCCTCTTTAATTTAAATCCCCAGCAGAGTCGCCAGTTCTGTAACATGGTGGGAGAACTGACTTTAAGTTATGTTGCGGATAGCAAGAGTCGCCACCGACTTTTATTTTATCCAAAAGGAAAGGGTATAAAAGAACAGGAAAGACCTTAAGAGATATTTTTGGGTCCGGGGGGTAGGTTATGTAAAGGGAAGGTGTTAGCACCCTTTACATCCATGGTTATCCATGGGCTCTTAGTTACTTAGCTCACTTTTGAATTGTTTTTGAAAGTGTAGTGTGTGAATAGAAAAATTTTCATAATAGTTAATAATGATCCATGTACGGATGCGTAAAAACTTGTTTTTGAAAATTTGTTTGAAATTGTGGAAAGTTTGAAAAGTTTTGAATGAAGTGAGCAAGTACATAAGAGGAACCTACCCTAAAGTTTAAGTCTTTCTTGTTCTTTATCCTTTAATTGATAAGACTATCCCTACTATTAAGGAGTAGGTAGTCATTACCTTGGATGTGAGGGACATATGTTTTTATGAAGGCAACTGTGGGGTGTATTAAGCATTTAGGAGGGACTATCATCATTATTCGAAAAGGGACTTGATCTTTAAAGGCAACCATTAGGGACTTGATGATTTTTTCTTTTTAGGGACTTGCTTTATACACCCCACTTGACCTTATGATTAGGCAACAATGAGGGATATCCTTAGAAATGTGAGATGGCGATTAAAAATCGACTTACGTGTGTGAGTGTTCAATATTATTTATCTTTAATTAAAATGATCTAAATTTATTTTACATAGAATACATGTTTTTGCACTCCCTAAATTACTAACCATAGCAAGCAAATTAAATTAAATAATTAAATATTTACACCAAGGAGCAATTACAAAATAATTATAAGAATAAATAGCAAAAATATAAATATAAAAGCAAAATATAAATAATAAGCAACAAATAAATAAATAAGCAATAATAAATAAATAAGGGTTAGTAATAATAATAATTAAAAAATAATTAAGTAAGGTTAGTAAATAAAGTTAGTGAAATAATAATAATAATAAAATATATAAGATTAATGAAGCAAAAATAATAAATAATAACATGGTTAGTAACAATAATTGAAATAAACAAAATTAGCTAAAATATTATAAGAATAAAAGATTAATAATTTTTTAATATAGGCAAATTATATTTACAAATTATTAAATTATTTTTAAAGGTATTCAATTTATTTCTAATTATTTATTAAAAGATATTTATACATTATATGAAGAAAATAAATTTTAAATATCATATTCACAAAACAAGATTAATATTAAATAAATATATACATTATAATTATATAAAGAACTAGAAAGTAAGAATTGTTTAGAAAATAAAATTAGGTTTTCACAAAATTAGGGTTTTATTTTAGAAAAATATTTTTAGAGTTTTTTAATTTAATTATACAAAATTATTTAATTAACATGCATATATTATATTTACATATATAATAAAGAAAATAATTTTTGACTTTAGAAAAAATAAAAGGTTTTAGAATTTTAGAAAATAAAAAGCTATTTTAGATACTTGAACATATATATATACAATACATAATTTATTTTTATTAAGAATATGAAACAATTAAACTAATTAATTAAAGAAAATAGAAAAAAGTGGTAAAAATAAGAACTTACCTTGGCTGGGTTTGAACCCAGGATGCCCTATTTACCAGCAACAAAACCTTCCACCAGGCTAGCCCACACGCAGGCAACAATGAAGGGGCTTTAATTTGTTTTGCTCTTTGTCACAAAAACCTGGAAAATAAAAGAAATAAAAAGGCCTGGGGTGGTGTTGAACCCAGGACCTCATGTATACAAGCAGCGCGCATGACCACCTGGCTGGGAGAGCCCATCTTCTAATGGAGTGGTAACAATACATAATATATTATGTACGCTTGACCTGAAAAAATAAGAGAAAAAAATGTGCCCAGCCAAGTATCGAACCAGTGCCATCACATAATACGCGTATCAGCCTTACCACTAGGACAAACGTGCGTTTGTGAAATATAGCCAGAACTAATTCATAATATTTTTAAACAAGAATTTGAATTTTTAAAACAGGCGCGAATGGACTTCGTCTTCTTCCTCATACCTGCGTTTTTACCTACGAATGTTGCTGGGAATTTACCTGCGAATAACAAGTTCCAGCAAAACCTACGAAACTCAATGGGCAACAAAACTGTACAATTTCACAAAATCAAACACAGCAACATGATCCAAACATTCATGCGATTCATTCTGTGTTTTTAGAATCCATTTATATTCATTAAATTAGAAAACCCTAAACCTAGGTCCAAACCCTAACAATGGTGTTTCATGCATTTGCCACGGTTTCTTTGATTTTCCTGCCCAGAAACATTCTACATAACATCATAAACAACATTAGACAAACAAAATCCATTAATATGCAGTGAATTGATGTAATCGAAAAAAAAAAACAAGAACAAGAATGGCTCGGGTTGAACAATAGGGCATGTATGAGATGAATGTGAGTGATGGTTTAGCTTCAGTGATGTCCAAAGAACATCTCTATGTTCTTATTTTACCTTCTAATGCTCTGAAACTCCAAATCCGAATATGAGTTTTTGGAGGATTTTTTGAGGTTTGAAACTTACACTTTGAGGCAGCAAAATCGTGTCTTGATGATTAGGTTATGCTTAGTACTTATAGGAGTATCATTTAGGTCAGAAAAATTGAATGGTTGTATGGAGAATTTGATTCAAAAAGATTGAAATTGATCATGGTTTAAAATTCAAATATTTGTTCATGAAGGCTTGCTATTTTTGTACCAATCTCATAATTTCCTTCCCTTTCAATTCAAATCATCAATTAAGACTTTCTAGAAGCCTAATCCATATAAAATCTCTTATTTTCATATTTTATTTTTATTTAAAATGATTTTTAATGATTTAAATCAAAATAAATAAAAACAAAATAATAAAAATTCTGAATTTTAGTCATTTGGGTCGTGCATGATGATAGTGTATGGGTTGGATCATAATTTGCCAGGCCCATTTGAAAAGAATTGGTTTTAAACCTCCATTTTCATCATAAACCATCACAAAATTTCCCAACTTTGCAAGGGCATATCTCCCTCAATTTTAAAGTTATGAGGGTGTTCTTGGACATTTTGGAAAGCTTGAAGAGTCCTATAAACAACCCCACTGGTTTCATGTCCATATCATTTACCAATCTCAAGTTATATCCTTTTGAAGTTGTTGACTTTTTGTTGACTTTTGAAATGACCTATAATGTCTTAGCTCATATCTTCCAAATGAAGCATTTTTGGGCTTGACTTGCAAGATCAAAGTTGTAGAGAATTCAATTTCATTCAAAATGATCTTTGAGTGGAGACTTGGTGATGAAGTATGTGAAAGTTATGGCTGGTCAAAGTTCAGTTGACTTTTACTGAGGAAACCCTAATTTAGAAACTCCTGATTCTTGATGATCTGGAATCTCCTTGATGAATCATGATCAACCCTTGATCAAATGATGAATTTTACTTCATATACTTGATGTTGACAAAAAAATCATGAAGTTTGACTTTGGTTTGACCACAGTTGACCTCAGTTTGACTTTTTAACTGCATTGACTGATTTTGACTTATCTGATCATCTGACTGAGCAAACTTTTGAGAAAAGTCTTGAAACTTGTCATGGAGGTTCTTAAACACATATAAGATGTTATGAAGCTCACTTGAAGTCTTGGAAGTCCATTTAGCCTGATTAAAGTCAAAACCCTAGTTTTGGATGCACTGCTTAGGAGGTGCATTGTCTGAGGGAATTGTCAACTCTTTTGACCAATTGTGAACTTTGTGACCCTTGTGAAACATCATAAAATGTCTTGTGAACTTCATGGGAGGTATGGTGAACCTTGTGAACCTTGTGAATCTTCATGAAGTGACTTGTAGACTTCATGAACCTCATGAAAGGTTATGTAAACATTGTGAATCTTGTGAACCTTGTGAACCTTCAAGAAGTAACTTGTAGACTTCATGAACCTCATGAAAGGTCTTGTAAGTGTTGGGAAACTTTTGAACCTTGTGAACCTTCTTAGAACACAAAGTCTTGTATTGTGAGGGCAAATTTTGGGGTGGATCGAAAACCCGAAAGGGCGATCCACGCAAAATAAGGAAAAAAGCGAACAACTACATTCTGAGTTCGTTTGTATCACTCACAACATGGAAAGCTTTGAAAGGATAAAGCATCGGTCAGAATCAACCTTCTTCAGAAAGCAAGATAAGAAGAACGTCAAGGTCATACAGGTCATAGCAAAGGAAGCTCACTGGAGTGTCAACTTCAACATTGCCAACACCTTTATTTTATTAATTTACAACAACTCATCCTTTCAGGGATTCGCTTCTTCACTATACTTGCCTATTCAGGGCACACAAATCAATAAAATCAGAATTTTCAGTCACACTTTGTTTTGTACATTTTTGTTTCGTTTGCAAAATGTCCAAAGTTCATAATACAACACTTGCATGAAAACGTATAAGCCATTTTCAATATATGTGTGCAGGAAATATGCACTCTTGAGCAAATCTAACTCCTATGACGGAATCCGGTTGAGGATACCTCGGGACACTTGTGCGTTTCCTTTTTACAGGTTGCAGGTACTCAAGGCAGACAATCTCTCACAGCATGGAGCATATCAAGCATTATATCCCCAGCCAAGTCAGTAATCACTTCATCAACAGGGTTACTTGACAGAAGTATTCCCCCATGAAGTTGTTATCCCCTCATAGGGTCCTTCGAGAAACTCATTGAATCCCCAACGTGTCGCTTGGACGAAGGAGTTACAACAAATTACTTCCCAGAAGTGCTTTTCTCCCCAAGCAGAATCTCCCGAGCAGTGCTTAAACTGCTGCTCCCCATCAGAGTTGCCAGGATTTTCTCATCCTCAGAAGAGTCGGCAGAATCGCTTTCCCGCAGAGTTTCCAGTTTCTCCCCAGTAGAGTTGCCAAGGTTTTTTGTTCCCCAGCGGAGTTGTCGAAGCCTCCTCATCCCCAGCATTAGTCTCTTCAACGGAAGCTTCCCCAGTGTAAACACCCCAAATTTTCCCTCACTATTTCTCACACCATGGGTTGTGATCTTTCATTTTAGCATTGCATAAGCATACCATCTCATATTGCATATTTGTTTCACTGCATAGTTTCATTTTCATCTGCATCTAGGGTTTGTGACCTGAGCAGTCCAAGAATCAATCTGAGCCATCCCAATGGTCTTGAAGCTTGCCAAGAGGGTCCATGTGTGTTCTATAATCATAATATGCTCCCCAAAGTTCATGAAAGTCAAGAGATCACAAAGAATGGCAAAGGCATGGAGGCAGAGCTAGGGTTTTCCTACACAGATGACCAAAATTAGGGTTTTGGTTTCAGAGGCCTTAACTCCAAATTTTTGGCCATTCTTGTTTCTAATGTTCTTAATATGTTATAAGGATCATGTGTACCAAGTTTGATGAAGAAATTCATTGTGGAAGTCATCTGATCATTGGGTAACTTCTTGAGCAAGTAAAGTCAAAATCAGGGCATTTGAGGCCCCCATCAAGGGTACCAAAGGGTCATCATCATCATTTTGAGGTTCTATGATCTTTATTTGATCTTATAAGTGGTTGGAAGTTCACAAAGTTGAAGAATTTTGAGCCAAATGCAAACTTGCTATTTTTGGAAATGACTTGTAATGGAAACTTTCCATTTTGGGAAAGATTTTCAACCTCCTCTTTCATAATAAAAAATGCTTCAAATGAAAAAGTCTTGGACAAGAAAGTTATAGATTAGGTATTTCCCTTTTCAAAAAGTACCAGAACATGTCTTGATTCATCCTAGAATTCAAGATATGGCCTTTCAAAGTTGGCAAAAATCACATAATTTCAAGTTTCATGTCAAAGAGGCAAATGTGCATTTTTGGTTTCCAAGCACTCAAATGACTTATAATGTGCCCAAATGTGACATAATATGTACATACACCTTTCCTAGACCAGAGTTGAGCCTTGCATCACAAGTTTTCATGGCCAATTTCTCAAGAAAGTTCAAAGAGGGAAAGTTGCAAAATACCTTGGATCCTTCCATCCACTTGTGCCAGCTGCATCAAACCAATTCTATGGCTCTCCATGAATCTTGCTGAGGCCAGACACCCCAAAAAGCCAGCTCTGCCATGGCCCATACCTCGAAGTACACAAATTTGACTTTTTGGCAAAACCTCCCATACCAATCAAGTTGAGCCACAACAACTCTTCTGACCAATCAAGACTTCACATGCATGCCTCATGCACCTCATTTCATATGATCTTGGAGCCTAAAACAAAACACAACTCAGAATTCACAAAATCAACAAAAACCTTCATCTCTTCGATTCTCTCAACACAAGCTACAAACCTCAAAACAAACTTCACCAATCATCTCAACACCACTCATAGAACACAAAGCAACCCTCAAAATGGCCTGAAACCTCCTAAATCAAAAACACGATTCCTCCTTCATCAGAACTGAACCTTCAAAACCAAGCCATACAAGCCTCATTCAAGCATTTCAGAAGCTTCAGGGAGTTCATTGGGGTGGTTTAGCATCAAGGAGAAGTCCAGAAATCTCAGATTGAGAAAGCTTCACCTCAGGTATCATCAAGAACAATTTTTCCAGAAACCTTATTTTAAGTTCTTAAATGATTCTACATGCTTCCCTAATCATGCTGATGTCTTTACTTTTGAAAATGATTCAGAAATGAGTGTGTATGTTTGCTCTGAAACTTTGCCTGTGAAACATGTTCTTGTTTGATTCTCTTGATTCATGAAAAATAAATGGTTTTTGTTGATGGATTATTGTTTAGGGTTGTTAGTTGAGTGATTCTGGAAAGTTTGATGCGTTTTCATGGCGTACTGAGAGATTGAGTGAGGTGCCTTCCGGAGAAGATGACCAGAGCTAGCTCCGGTCACCTGAGAATCATTAGGGTTCTTAATTAGGGTTTAGGGGTCAGTTTGAATGTGGGCCGTAGGAATTGGATTTCGCGCGTGGGTGAAGGGCTCAAATGCCTTGTTAAAACCCTAATCAGTTAATTAGTTTTAATTAATTAGGATTAATTTTAAAGATGCCACATTGAATCCTAACCACACAAACGCGCGCCAGTTAATTCCCTCTCTTTTTTATTCAAATCTGAACCACTGGATGTGCTGACTTCCATTTATTTTCATTTTTAATTCATTTCTTTTGCATATTTAATTTAAAATAGTTAAGAACATCACAAAAATGTAATATTTTACATTTCTGATCCAAATATTTTTCTAAACCCAAAAAGGATTTTTATTTTATTTTTTGCATTAAAAAAGCATTTTTAAAATATTTAAATGTTATTTTTAATTAATTAATGGATTTTAATTAATTAACAATACATTTAGGTTTCTAAAAATCACCAAAAAAATCATGAACCATTCCAATACATTTAGAAACATTTTCAAACTCTTCATACAAATTTCTTTTTAGGTTTGATCATAATTTCACAATTTTCTTTGAATTAGGGTTCTTTAAAATCACATTTTCTAACCCTAATTTGAAAAATTCATTTCTGCCTAACCATGAAGAGTTTGAACATGATTCTTTTTGAATTGTTTTACATATTGCATGTAGTTTATAGGTTATTTTCCTTATGATTTTATCTTGCATTTTCAATTTGATTTGCATTTTCCTTTGAGAATCACCCAAAAACCCTAGAAAATTTATAAAATTCATAACTTTCAATAGGATTAGCTTCTGACCTTCTCCTTTGGGGTTTGACCTTGTAAGGGTTTAGGGTTTGATTGAGCTTGATTTCAATTTTTTTTATCATGTTGAATGCTTCTGTCTTGGTCATTTGCATCTCATACATTCATAAAACCCTAATTTCTCATGTTCATTTGCATTCATCTTTGCATATCATTATCATGTGAACTTGCCATGACATTTCAAGCATTCATAGGACATCTTAGACATATTAGGACATACTTGGACATTTCTTGATCATTTCTTCATTCATTTGCTATGTCTTGCATTCATTTCATTTCATAAACATCCATGTGTTTTCAAGCTTTTAAGCATGCTTTCATGACATCTCATCTTTGTATGAACATACATATGCATATTGTATGACTTTTCATCATCTCATATGCCATTTGCATTGCATAATCACTTATGACTTTGGTCTTTGCACCTCATTTCATTTCATTTCTTTATGCTTTATGTCTTATGCATACATAATAACATTTCAGGTACCTTTGGTAAGTTATTTGGAAAGTAGATTTGCCTTCACTTCCCACCTCTTCTTATCATTCATATGCATTTTACATGTCCTTGAAGTGAATCTAATTCACTTGTGTTCCATCCTTATTACTTTCTTTCTTTCAAGTTACTTATCTTCTTCAGGAAGTAAGTAACTTGTTCTTCTTTCTCATTCTCTTTTCATCTGCTTCTTCCATTGGTGGCTTTGAAGATCCTCTTCTCTTAAGCCTAACAAACCATAGGATACCCAAGCATGATAACGTTTAGGGTTGTATAGTCCCCCTTAGACTTTTACCTTTGAGTCTCCTTGAGTCTCTCTTCTCATCTCAATAATCAAAGACTAAACTCTTAAAGTTTTAGGACTTTGGAATTAGGGTTATGCCTGCATCCTTCTCTTAGGATGGATTGTATAACTTTAATCCTAAGTGTTAAACCTTTAATTTGTTTAAATCTCTTAATAAAATCACATTAATAATCACCAAGACTTTATCTTGTAACTTGGGCCTTACATTAGGGTTCTATCTCTTCCTTATGGTTAAGAGGGACTAACCCTAGTGTTTAATGGACAAGTCCCCCCCAAGTTGTCTTACAATCTTAAAATCCACTTCTTAATCTAATCCCTTAATTAAAATCCAATTGATAAAGGTTTGTTATATAATGAATTTAACCCCTAACCATTGATTAAGTTGAGGTATCTTCCTCAGCTTAAGTGTTCTCATCTATTATCCTTCTATTAGGATGGTGTAATGAGTTCACTAATCTGTGATTAGAGGTTAAACTCATTACATAACACTAAACAAAAACCCAAAAACATCTAAATAATCACAAGTAGGTTAATGATCTTAATCCTACATCATCGTAATTAAGTTGAGATGCTTATCTCATACTTAAGTAGGCTCATTATCCCTAATCAGGGAGGATATAATGAGTTTACAAGCCCTTGATTTAGGCTTAAGCTCATTAACTTATGCAAAAGCATCAAAAATAATAAAAAAACTGAAAAAACAAAAAACAAATAATAATCGTCTCCTTCGGGATTCTTTTCTCATCACACTCATTCATAAACGAGAACTTGCTTCTTCCGTCCAATGCAAGACAATTAGCACTCGAGCCAGACGAGCCATACACTTGAGCATAGACAAGCAAGCAGTTCATAGTCAATTCATTTTCAGTCATCTTTGAGTCGAACTACGGTGTTCTGACTTCCTCATTGTACGAGAGGATACGTAGGCATAACTTAACTGTTATCGAACAAAAGTTTCTTTGTCATCCCCCTCTTTCAGCATTCTTTTCTAAGAGCCTCAGTTCCTGAGCAATTCACCCTTTTGCACTGACACCTGTACATTCATTCCTTATCTTTCACACACAGATAACACATACGCTACCCCTTTAAACATAATCTTTTAAGCGTGGATCCCGTCAAGTACGAAGGACAATCTGGGTGCTAATACCTTCCCAAGTTGTAACCAACCCCCTTTCTCAGTTTCTCTGGTTCGCAACCGTCTTACCCATCTCTTTCCAGGTTTATGCAGCATTACCTTTCCTTCGGGATAAAAATGCCTAGCTGGCGACTCTATTCATTTCATTTTCATTTCTCTTTTCGCCGATCGTTCGCGCTTGTATCGGGATGCAAATCTTCGGGAGCGACAGCTTGGCGACTCTGCTGGGGAACCTATCTTGCAACCAGGGCTTCTGGTTCTTTTTGTGGGTTTCTCCTAGCGCTTGTTTGATTTGTGTTTATGGGGGTGTTATATGCTATGTGTGCTTTTTGTTTACTGCTTTATTTATTGCTTTCTGTATAACTTTATTTATCTCCTTCATTTACTGTTTATGCATTCCATATTACTGTCATCATATCATTGTGTTGGATCTGTTGTTTACCTTGGTGGGAGGGATACTCAGTGAGTAAGGTTCCACACCAGGAGCCTGAGTGACACATAGGATAGAGTGGCTTCATATTCTTTCCCATTCCATTTCGGTCTGGTGCGGGAATATGAAACATGATTCAGACATGGGTTTCTTCTTGAGAACTATGTGCTACGGATTTCCTATAGTACTAGGGCTATCTGGGGAGCCTTCTAAGTCTGGATGACCTTTTAGATGACCTTCAGCATCTAAGGTGAATTAGAGGAGGATCCTTTTATGATTAATGTAAACAATGTACCTCCGGGTTAGAAGTGTTTACACTTCTGATAACTGATCCAAGTCTGAGGATCTTTGTTCTAGAACAATACCCGTGAGGGGGTTGGGATGTTTACAGGTTTGCAGGAACCCTTGGCCTCATCATACCCTGTTACCAGATTTATTTTAAGGTCACATCATTTTGGACTGAAATCCTGGACTTGTGACTCTTTATTTGAGTCCCCCACATGGTTATTGGTTTTATAAGGCTTCATCCAGACTTATGAACACACATGGACCTTATCAAGGCAGATAACAGATCCAACACTTGATCACAAACCCTTGCATATCATTCTGCATACATCACTTTGCATCATTTTAACATTTGTCTGTTTGTCTTACAGGGTATCCACATCTTATATTGGGTTTGGTTTTGACTGATCTTCTACTCAGCCACCTTTGTCAGATATTATTCTCAGGGATATCTTCATCAGATACATTCATCAGCCATTTTCATCAGAGATTCTCTTCAGCACATTCATCAGCTGTCTTCATCAGTGTTTCTCCTCAGCATCTTCACCATCATCCATTATCAGTATGGACACATCCAGGAAGAGCAACATTACATACCATTTCTTTGAGCCCTCCCTAGCATGCATCAGGCAGATTCAGACACTCCTCACTCCTGATCATGTCCCTTTGTTTAGGGAACATTATAGTGGTATCATTGACATGATCATGGACTTGGATGCATCACAGAGGAGTATGATCCACACTTTCCTTCAGTTCTATGACCCTCATCTCAGATGTTTTACCTTTCCAGACTTTCAGTTGGGCCCTTTGCTAGATAAATTTTCCATGTTGTTGGGTGTCCCCATCAGGAGAGGGATTCCTTTCAACCCTGAGATGACTGCTCCTAGGAATGAGGATATAGCTAAGGCTCTGCATTTGGAAACCACCATCATTGATCAGAATATGACCACCAAGGCTGGGATCCCAGGCCTCCATCTGGACTTCTTGATTACTCAGGCCATCAGTCATGCTGCAGCAGGGAAGTGGGACACTGTCTGTGCTCTTTTGGCCCTAAGCATATATGGTATCATCTTGTTTGCAGACGAGCTTAATTTTGTAAGCAAAAGTGCTATCCATCTTTTCTTGCTGAAGAATCCAGTTCCCACCTTGCTAGGGGATTTCTATTACTCAGTGCATAAGAGAAATGAGAAGCAGAGGGGAAGATTAGTCAGATGTTGTGCACCTCTCTTATATTGTTGGTTACTGAGACACTTGCCAAAGACAGAAGCTTTCTTGAATCCTCATCAGTCAAGAAACTGGGCTAAGAGAATGATTGCTCTCACTTTAGAAGACATCAGGTGGTGCACTCAGAGCACCAAAGGCAGGGGCATAATCACCAGTTGTGGGCAGTATCCCAATGTACCTCTGATTGGAGTGAAGGGTTGCATCAACTACAACCCTTTGTTGTTCAAAAGGCAATTAGGGTATGCTTTGGTACATCCACCAAGAGAGCATGACTTATCAGAAACCCTTTACTGTGACATTCAGCATAACCATGCCATTGCCCAACAAGCAGCCTGGGCTTGGGATGATATTCAGACAAAAGGGACTGCCATTCTTGGCAAGTGCAACAACATAGCTTCAGCTCAGTACATTGATTGGTCTCGCATCAGAGGAAAAATCACCCACATGCCATTCACCCTGGAGGATGTGCCTGGACCATCAGCAGTAGAACCTGTAGCTACAGTCAGTTTAGAGGAGTTTGAGAAGTTGAAGGAAAGGAATACTCAGCTTTCGGAAGCTCTAAAGAAGACCCTCTGGGAGAGAAATGATAGTCGTCTAGACAATGAGAGGTTAGAGAAGCTCCGGATCGAGCATATGACCAAGATTGAGAAGATAGATGATTACATCAGAAGGGCTCGACCAGGGGAGTTGGTATTGAAGAATGCTTGCAAGGAAGCTAAAATTCAGAAGGCCAGAGCTGAGCACTACTTGGAAGAGAGTCAGGCTAGATGGATCAGAATTACTGAAGCTCGTTCATAGGAAGATCAGAAGACTCGGGCTAGGATAGAGCAATTGGAAGCTAATGAGAAGAAGAGTCAGGAAGCCTTGTTAGCAGCACAGAAGGAAATCTCTGAATTGAAACTCCAGGCGGGGTTGAAGAGATCAAAAGACCAAGACAAACATAAGAAGTTGACAAATACTATTGCCACCAGGAACCTTCTTATCAGGACCATCACAGAGCATCCAGTTGGTCCAGTGACTGATGCTCTCCTGAAGGAAGTCAAAGAGGATGACTTTGGGCTGGATGTCTAATTTCTTTGTATTTGTACTTCATTTTGTTTGTACTTTTGTTGATTTTGTTGTATTTTGACCCATCATGAGAACTTGTTGTAATCATGAAACTATGTATCTTTACATTTTGTAATATATGGTTTGTGTTATCCTTTGGGCTTCATTTCTCTTCAACATCATCATTCCTTGAGGTCTGGAAGGTCAAAACCAAAGAACCAAATCGGATACCCTTGGAAGACAAATAGACATACTACATTTCATACTAACATCATTTCTTTGTTTTGTAGGTATTTTCTATTGTTTGTTTCTCACTTTGCTATGGTTTCAGGAAACATTGCTCGTAGGAGAGTCTTCCCCATCAACAGAGTTCACCGGTATCCTACAAGAAACAACTTTCCGAGCTTACAGATGGACCAGGTTCAGCAAGATCTGACTGATGTTAGAAACCAAATGGCTAATGAAAGAACTAAAATGAGAGCTCATATGAGTCAGTTCATGGCAGTAATGACCGGGTTGGCCCAAAGCCAAGAAAGATTAAGAGCGTTGGTCGAGCAGCAAACTCCTGAAGAAAATCACCCAGGCACAGGGGGTACTAGCAACAATGATCATGTACAACCACGTACTGACCCCCCCCCCCCCGGAGTTTGGACTTCATCTCAACCCTGATGTTAATGCTATCAGGAATACCCAGGGTAATACTGGAGGACGTGCCTTGCAAGAGGACCCTCAGGAGGAACAATTCACTGTAGTTGGAGCAGGAGATGAAGTCTATGATCGACGTCTAGACGAGATTTCAGAAAAGCTGAGAGCCCTGGAGTCCCTAAACTCCTTAAGATTTGATGTTATGGATATGGGGCTAGTGGAGGGAGTAAGAATTCCTTACAAATTCAAACCTCCCTGCTTTGAAAGATATAATGGGACATCTTGCCCTCGCACCCATCTTCAATCCTTTCTGGGAAGATTGAAGGCTTACACTATGGATGAAAAGCTATGGATGTTTTACTTTGAGGATAGCTTGACCGGGGCATCCCGTGAGTGGTACTCTCATCTGACTAGGGCAATAATCAGAAATTGGAAGGATTTGGTTGAGGCTTTCATACGCCAATATCAATACAATTTAGACATGGCTCCTAATAGAACTCTTCTAATGGGCATGTCACAGTCCTCCAGAGAAAGCTTCAGAGAGTATGCTCAGAGATGGAGGCAATTAGCTGCTGCTGTTCAACCTCCAATGTCGGAAAGAGAAATGGCAAATATGTTTATGAACACCCTACAGGGGACATACATTGATAGGCTGGCAACTTTCTCTTCCAATAGCTTTGTTGACGTAGTCATAGCAGGAGAAAGGATTGAGAGTTTGTTAAAAATGGGTAAGATTTCTGATAATGGCGCCAGCTCTAGCAGCACAAGGAAACCTTTTGCAGGGCCTCACAGGTCGGGTGAAACCAATTCAGTACACATGGGCAGGGGTAGGCCCCAGTATATGCCAAGATCAACTGCCGTTGTCACAATTCCCACTCCACCACCTCAACAACAATACATCCTGCAACAACAACATTTTCCTCAACAAAGGTCTTATAACAACAACAACAACAACCAACAATGACGTCCTTTCTAGCAAAGGCCATCTCAGGTCAACATGGTAATCGATCCTATACCGATGCCCTATGCCACTTTATTGCCACAACTTTTGCAGCTTAATCTTTTTGAATTAAGGACTCTGGCTCCATCAGATCCTCAGAACCTTCCGAGAAATTACGACGTCAATGCCAGATGTGCCTTCCATTCTAATGCACCTGGCCATACCACAGAAAAATGCAGAGCTTTGCACATGAAGGTCCAGGATCTAGTTGATTCAAAGGCCTTAAATTTTGCACCTCCTCCTAACGTCACAAAGAATCCTATACCAAGCCACGGCAGCCCCCGGATAAATGCAATTGAGGAAGATCAACCAGTGAATCTAATTGAGGATATTGCAAGCATTCAAACACCTCCGGCCGAGGTTAAAGCTCAGCTTTTAAGGTGCCAGGTGTTCCCAGGTTGTGAGGCATGTTGTGAATCTTGCAAAGTTTCCACCAATGGTTGTGCAAGATTAAGAGATGGCATCAATGGCCTTATCAGAGAAGGTATCCTGCAGATAACATCAATGGTTTCTATAACATCAGCAATTCCTCCTACAGCAACAACAAGCACCCCTCCTACAACTTCCAAAACAATTGTTCCGACGGACTCTTCTACAAAGTCAACAACCATCTCTCCCATCACTTCAACAAATGATAGTTCTACCGCATCCGCTTCTACAACTACAACAACCATTAATAATGATATATCCACAGTCACCATATATTACGACCCGACGATGGTCCTCGATTCCAAAAATTTTCAGCAACAGACTCAACAACAACCCAACTTCAGTCTTTCACCACCACCACCAGTTAGAAATCCTGTAACCATATATTATGATCCGCAAACAATAACAGTTCCTACTTCTGCTGCAGTCAGTCCAGTCACCATCACGGTACCTGGGCCCATTCCATATGAGAAAGATAATGCTGTACCATGGAACTATGGTTCAAACCTTTACTGCAACAGGGAGAGAGTCTCTCTTGATTCTTCAGCTTACACACCACAAATCGATAATGTCGGGGGAGACAGAGGATTCACTCGAAGCGGACGTCTTTTCGCGTCACAAATTCCAGGAGTTAACACTGAGGCAGAGGCTGCTGCCAAAGCTAAAGGCAAAAATGTGGTGCCTGAAGAACCAGTTTCAAAAGAAGCTCATAAGACGTCCTTTGATCAGGATGTGGATGAACTTATGAGGATAATCAAGAGAAGCAATTATAAGGTTGTGGATCAGCTCCACCAGACTCCTTCCAAGATCTCCATTTTATCATTGTTATTGTGTTCTGAAGCTCATCGGGATGCACTACTTAAAGTCCTGCACGCAGCCTACGTGCCTGAGGAGATTACGGTGAATCAGCTAGAGACAGTGGTTTTTAATGTCAATACTAGTCATGGACTAGGCTTTACCAATGCTGATTTGACAACGGAAGGTTGTCATCATAATAAATCTTTGCACATCACTTTAGAGTGTAAAGAAGTTGTGCTTTCACATGTTCTAGTTGACACTGGGTCTTCACTCAATGTCTTGCCAAAGAAAGCCCTTGTTAAGCTTGAATATGATGGTATAGCTCTCCGACCAAGCAATCTGGTGGTTAGAGCTTTTGATGGTTCCAAGAGGTCTGTTCTTGGAGAAGTGGAGCTGCCTGTGATAATTGGCCCGCATGTCTTTCAAACTACTTTCTATGTGATGGACATTTAGCCGGCCTACAACTGTTTGTTGGGTCGACCATGGATTCACGCCGCTGGAGCAATTACGTCGACCCTTCACCAGAAATTAAAATACGAGTGGGAAGGGAAAATTATCACAATCTGTGGTGAAGAGGATATTTTTGTTAGCCATCTGGCCACCTACAAGCTCGGAAGGTTGTTGAAGATGGAAACGCCCAAGGCTGGGGCAAGCTGCTACCTGTGGAGAAGAAGGAGGACAAATTCGGTTTGGGTTATAAACCATTCCGACAAGATCAAGCAGAGGCTGCTAAGGAGACCAAGTTCATAAGTGGGGGAATGCTGACCCCAGATGCTGTCAATAACATGGAAAACGAGGCTGAAAGCGACCTAACCTGGAGAGCTGGATTCGTCCAAGGATCCCGGGCCAACAAGTCCTTAACTGGTCTTCCCAGGAAATTATAAGAGTTACTCCTGCAGAGTAATTATTATTTCCTGCTTTAGCATGCATCAAGTCCTGCATCTTGCCCAAGGTGTCAGGACTCATTTTGTAATAGGGCCATATTTGTATTTTGTGCAAATGGAATATCAATGAACAATGGAAATCTTTTGCAAACAATTTTCTTTTTCGCTCACTGTCTTTTCAATTTTGTTATTTTTTGCACAAAGCAATAAATGGCAATGTTTTCAAAATAAATAACTTCATTCTTTTTCTAAACAAGATTAAAATTAATCACTAAAAAGAACAAATCTCAACCCTTGCAGAGATAATCCTCCAGATTGCATCAACAACAACACTGATATGACCTTGTATGACTTCGACAATCCAATTAATCAAGCAGATGAATGGGTTGATGAAGACTATGATTTGCCTGAAGAGTTAGCCAGGTTGTTGAGGCAAGAAGAGAAAGTGATTACTCCTCATCAGGAGGAGGTTGAAACTGTTAATCTTGGTACCGAGGAAAATGTAAAAGAGGTGAAGATTGGGGCCATTCTGCAAGCTCGAGTGAAAGAAAAATTTATCAGTATGCTTCGGGAATATGTTAACGTTTTTGCTTGGTCCTATCAAGATATGCCAGGTCTAGATACAAATATTGTCATGCACAGGCTACCATTGAAAGAAGATTTCCCTCCAGTTAAACAGAAGTTGTGCCGCACTCACCCAGATATGGCCATGAAGATTAAGGAAGAAGTACAAAAATAGTGGGACGCCGGTTTCCTTGTTGTAACTAGTTAACCGCCGTGGGTTGCTAACGTTGTACCCGTGCCTAAGAAGGATGGCAAGGTGCGTATGTGTGTGGATTACCGGGACCTGAACAGAGCTAGCCGAAGGATGATTTCTCATTACCTCACATTGATGTATTGGTAGACAACACAACTCAGTTCTCAGTATTTTCTTTCATGGACGGATTTTCTAGATACAATCAAATTAAGATGTCACTCGAAGACATGGAGAAAACAACTTTCATCACGCCCTGAGGCACATTTTGCTACAAAGTAATGCTGTTTGGTCTGAAGAACGCCGGTGCAACATATCAACGGGCTATGGTAATATTATTCCACGATATGATCCATAAAGGAATCGAATGCTATGTGGATGATATGATTGCCAAGTCCCTCACTGAAGAAGATCATCTGGTGAATCTGCTGAAGTTGTTCAAGCGTCTGAGGAAGTATCAGCTGAAATTGAACCCCAACAAGTGCACATTCGGGGTACGTTCTGGTAAGCTGCTGGGTTTTATCGTAAGTGAAAAGGGAATTGAGGTTGATCCTGACAAAGTCAAAGCCATTCAGGAGATGCTTGCACCTAAGACTGAGAAAGAAGTTCGAGAGTTCTTAGGTAGATTGAACTACATCTCAAGGTTCATATCTCATCTCACTGCAACCTGTGAACCCCTGTTCAAGCTGTTAAGAAAGGAACAAACAGTCAGGTGGAACGATGATTGTCAGAAAGCTTTTGACAAGATCAAGGAGTACCTACAAGAACCTCCAATTCTCATGCCTCCAATTGAAGGAATACCTATGATAATGTACCTGACAATATTAGAAGGGTCAATGGGGTGTGTGCTGGGCCAGCATGATGAGTCTGGTCGAAAAGAGTATGCAATATACTACCTAAGCAAAAAATTTACCGACTGAGAACAACGTTATTCACTGCTCAAGAAAACTTGTTGTGCTTTAGCGTGGGCTGCTCGCTGACTAAGACAGTATATGTTGACTCATACTACCTTGTTGATCTAAAAAATGGACCCCGTCAAGTACATATTTGAGAAGCCAACACTTACCGGAAGGGTTGCAAGATGGCAAATGATTCTGACAGAGTATGACATTCAATACACCTCTTAAAAGGCCATAAAGGACAGTTTATTTTCTGACTACCTGGCTGAGCAACCCATTGATGATTACCAACCCATGAGATTTGACTTCCCTGATGAAGACATCATGTACTTAAAAGCAAAAGATTGTGAAGAGCCAGTTCACACTAAAGGGCCTGATCCAGAAGAAGCATGGATTATGATGTTTGATGGGGCTGTCAATATGAATGGTCGTGGAGTTGGTGTAGTGCTCATTACACCTAAAGGAGTTCATATGTCTTTCTCGGCAAAACTCACCTTTGCCTGTACTAACAACGAAGAAGAATACGAAGCCTGTATCATGGATCTTGAGGAAGCCATTGACCTCAGGATCAAAACCTTGAATGTATTCGGAGATCCGACTTTGGTAATCAACCAGACTAACAACAAATGGTACACCCATCAGGAGCATCTGATTCCATACCGTGACTATACAAGGAGACTATTGACCTTCTTCACAACAGTCAAGCTTGAATACATCCCTCAAGATGAAAATCAATTTGCAGATGCTTTAGCTACCATTTCCTCCATGATCAAAGTACAGACTACCAATTATGTGCCTCAGATTCTGGTATTCAGACTGGACAAACCGACATATGTATTCTCCGTGGACACTACTACTGACAACAAGACTTGGTACCACGACATCAAATGCTTCTTGGAGGATCAGACATACCCACATGGGGCATCATCCAATGATAAAAAGACATTAAGAAGGATGCCGACAGTTTCTTCCTCAATGTTGATGATTCATTATACAAGCGAAACTTTGACATGGTCCTGCTCAGATGTGTTGACAAGAAGGAGGCAGACCTACTGATGCACGAAGTACATGATGGTTTTTTCGGTACCTATACCGGAGGACATGCAATGGCAAAGAAGTTATTAAGATCGGGTTACTACTGGATCACAATGGATGCAGACTGTTGTGCCTATGCCAGAAAATGCCACAAGTTCCAAATCTACGCGGATAAAGTACATGTGCCTCCAAAACCTTTGAACGTGATGTCTTCACCTTGGCCCTTTGCCATGTGGGGCATTGATATGATTGGAAAGATCGAACCGACTGCTTCAAATGGTCACAAATTCATCCTGGTAGCCATTGATTACTTCACCAAATGGGTTGAAGCAACTTCGTATGCAAACGTCACCAGACAAGTGGTAGCCAGATTTCTGAAAAGAGACATCATCTGTCGGTATGGAGTTCCCGAGCGAATCATTACTGATAATGGTTCCAATTTGAACAACAAAATGATGGCAGAACTTTGCTGGGACTTCAAAATTCAACATCACAACTCTTCTCCTTACAGGCCAAAGATGAACGACGCTGTTGAGGCAACCAACAAGAATATCAAGAAGATTGTGCAGAAGATGGTAGTCACCTACAAAGACTGGCATGAAATGCTATCATTTGCCTTACATGGGTACAGAACCTCAATCAGAACATCTACTGGAGCAACACCTTATCAGCTTGTGTACGGTATGGAAGCTGTCCTACCTGTTGAAGTTGAGCTACCCTCCTTACGGGTAATGATGGATGTGAAACTGGATGAAGCAGAATGGGTCCGGTCTCGTTACAATCAACTAAATCTGATTGAAGAAAAAATATTAGTTTCCATCTGTCATGGGCAGTTATATCAAAAATGAATGAAGAAAGCCTTCGATCAGAAAGTCAGACCTCGGGAATACCAAGTGGGAGAGCTTGTTCTGAAAAGAATCCTTCCTCCTCATACAGACCACAGGGGCAAGTGGACACCAAACTATGAAGGTCCCTATGTGATAACCAAAGTCTTCTCAGGTGGAGCACTGATGCTCGCAACCATGGATGGTGAAGACTTCCCGTCTCCTGTGAATTCAGATGCAGTTGAAAAATACTTCGCATAAAAAGGCCTGTTGGACATAAAAACAAAATGTAATTCCAGGAAAAAATAGGGCATCCCGGCGAGTCAAAAACAGAATAAAAGACTCGGGAAAAAATAAGGGAAAAATCAAATAAAAAATGTACACCCGCTGAATTAAAAAGCCGCATTGGACAGCTCAGGAAAAAATGGGTATCCCGGTGGATTGAAAACCCGAAAGGGCGATCCACGCAAAATCAGGGAATAAGCGAACAACTGCATTATGAATTCGTCTGTATCGCTCACAACATGGCAAGCTCCGAGAGGATAAAGCGTCGGTCGGAATCAACCTTCTTCAAAAAGCAAGATAAGAAGAGCGCTAAGGTCATACAGGTCATAGCAAAGGAAGCTCACTGAAGCGTCATCTTCAAACATTTCCAACACTTTTATTTTCTCAATTTATAGAAATCCCCTCCTTCCAGAGGATTCGCTTCTTTGACTGTACTTGCCAATTCAGGGCACACAAATCAATAAAATCAGAGTTTTCAGTCACATTTTGTTTTGTACATTTTTGTTTCGTTTGCAAAATGTCCAATGTTCATAATACAACGTTTGCAAGAAAACTTATAGGTTATTGTTAAAACAAAAATGCTTGTAGGAAATATATTACTTTCAGCAAAACTAATTCCTATGACGAAATCCGGTTAAGGATACCTCGGGACACTTGTGTGTTTTCCTTTGTCTTAACAGGTTGCAGATACTCAAGGCAAACGATCTTTCGCAACATGGGGCATATCAAGCATTACATCCCCAGTATACTACTTCCCAGAAGTTATCTCCTCCCCGAGCAGGATCTCCCGAGCAATGCTTGACAACTCTTCCACAACAAAGTGGTCCAAGAACCTTCCTATTCCCCACCAGAGATACCAGATTTCTCTCATCCTCAGCAGAGTTGGTAGAATTGATTCCTCACAGAGTTGCCTCCCCAGAAGAAAAATACCTGAAACACATCCCCAGTGGAGTTTCTAAAACCTCCTTATCCCATTAGGAGTTCTCCCTCCAGACAGATCTATCAATGATCTCTTTCCCCAGCTGAGTTCTCTCCCCAAGCAGATCAGCCAGAGATCTTTATCCCTGCAGGATCCGAGTCTCGGATCAAGTTTCTCACTTGCATAATCATAGCATTCGCATCATATTTCCCAAAATAAGCGTAGCATTCCGTCTAATACGGAGCATTACGGCAAAAATCAAACATTTGCATGATCATAAGCCAGGTTCGAGCCAGTCACCTGCAAATACCATCATTATTTCATCAACAATATACAAAACTCATATCCCCTGCAGATAAAATCCAAAGCATCCCCTTTGCACTCTCAAAAACAGATGCCCATTCATATTTATACATGCTCTTCTCGACACTCGTCCATGTCATCTTATTCCCCCATAGATCACCAAAATACCTTCTGCACTCTCCAATACAGATATTGGTTCATAACTCGTACATATTCTTTTTGACACTCGTCTGTGTCATACATTCCCCAGCAAGTCAAACACTCGTTCGTGTCCCTTTCCCAATCTTTCGACACTCGTCCGTGTCTTGCACATACTTCACCAACAAGTCAACACTTGTACATATACAATCCCTTGATACTCGTCCGTATCTTGTATATATCGCCTCCCCGGCTGATTCAAAACTCGTATGTGTTTCTTGCTTAACTGATTGATACTCGTCTGTATCCTCATCTTTAAACACACGTCAGCATTTGTTTCTACCGATACTCGTATGTATCATGGTTCTAAGGATGCTCGTCCGCATCTTTAATTTATACACACTGTCAAACACTTATACCGTTTTTTTCAAAAGCATAAGCACTCGTCCGTGTTTACCATTCCCCATTAAGTCTCCAACAAAACAACTTTCTATCCGACATTCGTCCTATGTCGTGATACTTTCAGCAGCCGTCCCCTGCTAGGTGATCGTCCATCACCTTTGGATGACCGTCCCTGATCCTTTCCCCAGTAGAATCTCCATTGTTGGAACCTTTTATCTGACATTCGTCATATGTTGTGATATTTTTAGCAGTCGTCCCCTGCTAGGTGATCGTCCTTCACCTTTTGATGACCGTCCCTCATCATTTACCCGATGGCCGTCCCCATCATTGAACTTATTATCCGACATTCATCCTATGTCGTGATAATCCCCGAGAGCAGCCGTACACTGCTAGGTGATCGTCCTTCACCTCTTGATGATTGTCCTTCATCATGCTTATCCGATGGCCGTCCCCATCGTTGATCTTTTCTATCCGACATTCGTCCTATGTCGTGATATTTTCAGTATTTTTCCCCTGCTAGGTGATCATCCTTCACCTTTGATGACCGTCCCTCATCATTATTTCATTTATTCTTTCACCCGATGGTCATCCCCATCATTGTGTACTATACTTTCCAAGCCTGATGGTCGTCCCCATCAATGATTTTCTCAAATCCCCAGAGAATTTTATTTCCTTACCCGATGGTCGTCCCCGTCGTGGTCTCTTTATTTCCCCAGCTTGTCGGCCGTCCCTGTCATTGCTTAGCTTACCACTTTATCCCCAGCAGTCGTCCTCTGCTCGATGGTCTCCCTCAATCGCTTTCATTTGATAATCATACTATACTACCTTTTACAATTTATATCCCTTTTCTTCTTATCCCTAGCGAGTTCAAATTTCGGGTTGTCTTTGGTATTCAACCACAAGTTATCTTGTTTGTCTGTTAAGCCAGGCGCTTACATCCGACACAGCTAACTCATGCTTGAATAGGGGAAGCTGTAAACACCCCAAATTTGACCTCACTCTTTCTCACAACATGGCTTGTGATCTTTCATTTTAGCATTTCATAAGCATACCATCTCATATTGCATATTTGTTTCACTGCATAGTTTCATTTTCATCTGCATCTAGGGTTTGTGACCTGAGCAGCCCAAGAATACTCTGAGCCATCCCAATGGTATTGAATTTTTCCAAGAGGGTCCATGTGTGTTCTATAATCATAATATGCTCCCCAAAGTTCATGAAAGTCAAGAGATCACAAAGAATGGCAAAGGCATGGAGGCAGAGCTAGGGTTTTCCTGCACAGATGACCAAAATTAGGGTTTTGGTTTCAGAGGCCTTAAATCCAAAAATTTTGGCCATTCTTGTTTCTAATGTTCTTAATATGTTATAAGGATCATGTGTACCAAGTTTTATGAAGAAATTCATAGTGGAAGTCATCTGATCATTGGGTAACTTCTTGAGCAAGTAAAGTCAAAATCAGGGCATCTGAGGCCCCCATCAAGGGTACCAAAGGGTCATCATCATTTTGAGGTTCTATGATCTTTATTTTATCTTAGAAGTGGTTGGAAGTTCACAAAGTTGAAGAATTTTGAGCCAAATGCAAACTTGCTATTTTTGGAAATGACTTGTAATGGAAACTTTCCATTTTGGGAAAGATTTTCAACCTCCTCTTTCATAACCAAAAATGCTTCAAATGAAAAATTCTTGGACAAGAAAGTTGTAGATTAGGTCTTTCCCTTTTCAAAAAGTACCAAAACATGTCTTGATTCATCATAGAACTCATGATATGGCCTTTCAAAGTTGGCAAAAATCACACTATTTCAAGTTTCATGTCAAAGAGGCAAATGTGCATTTTTGGTTTCCAAGCACTCAAATGACTTCTAATGTGCCCAAATGTGACATAATATGTACATACACATTGCCTAGACCAGAATTGATCCTTGCATCACATGTTTTCATGGCCAATTTCTCAAGAAAGTTCAAAGAGGGAAAGTTGCAAAATGCCTTGGATCCTTCCATCCACTTGTGCCAGTTGCATCAAACCAATTCTATGGCTCTCCATGAATCTTGCTGAGGCCAGACACCCCAAAAATCCAGCTCTGCCATGGCCCATACCTCTAAGTACACAAATTTAACTTTTTGGCAAAACCTCCCATACCAATCAAGCTGAGCCACAACAACTCTTCTAACCAATCAAGACTTCACATACACGCCTCATGCACCTCATTTCATATGATCTTGGAGCCTGAAACAAAACACAACTCAGAATTCACAAAATCCAAAAAAACCTTCATCTCTTCGATTCTCTCAACACAAGCTACAAACCTCAAAACAAACTTCACCAATCATCCCAACACCACTCATAAAACACAAAGCAACCCTCAAAATGGTTTGAAACCTCCTAAATCAAAAACACGATTCCTCCTTCATCAGAAATGAACCTTCAAAACCAAGCCATACAAGCCTCATTCAAGCATTTCAGAAGCTTCAGGGAGTTCATTGAGGTGGTTTAGCATCAAGGAGAAGTCCAGAAAGCTCAGATTGAGAAAGCTTCACCTCAGGTATCATCAAGAACAATTTTTCCAGAAACCTTCTTTTAAGTTCTTAAATGATTCTACATGCTTCCCTGATCATGTTGATGTCTTTACTTTTGAAAATGATTGAGAAATGAGTGTGTATGCTTGCTCTGAAACTTTCCCGTGAAACATGTTCTTGTTTGATTCTCTTGATTCATATAAAATAAATGGTTTTTGTTGATGGATTATTGTTTAGGGTTGTTAGTTGAGTGATTCTGGAAAGTTTGATGCGTTTTCATGGCGTATTGAGAGAGATTGAGTGAGATGCCTGCCGTAGAAGATGACTGGAGCTAGATCCGGTCACCTGAGAATCATTAGGGTTCTTAATTAGGGTTTAGGGTCAGTTTGAATGTGGGCCGTAGGATTTGGATTTCGCGCGTGGATGAAGGGCTAAGATGCCTTGTTAAAACCCTAATCAGTTATTTAGTTTTAATTAATTAGGATTAATTTTAAAAATGCCAGATTGAATCCTAGCCACACAAACGCGCGCCAGACAATTCCCTCTCTTTTTTAGTCAAATTTGGACCACTGGATGTGCTGAATTCCATTTATTTTCATTTTTAATTCATTTTTATTCATTTCTTTTGCATGTTTAATTTAAAATAGTTAAGAACATCACAAAAATATAATATTTTGCATTTCTGATCCAAATATTTTTCTCAACCCAAAAATGATTTTTATTTTATTTTTTGCATTAAAAAAGTATTTTTTAAATATTTAAATGTTATTTTTAATTAATTAATGGATTTTAATTAATTTAAATACATTTAGGTTTCTAAAAATCACCAAAAAAATCATGAACCATTCCAATACATTTAGAAACATTTTCAAACTCTTCATACAAATTTCTTTTTAGGTTTGATCATAATTTCACAATTTTCTTTGAATTAGGGTTCTTTAAAATCACATTTTCTAACCCTAATTTGAAAAATTCATTTCTGCCTAACCATGAAGAGTTTGAACTTGATTTTTTTGCATTGATTTACATATTGTATTTAGTTTATAGGTTATTTTCCTCATTAATTTATCTTGAAGTTTCAATTTGATTTGCATTTTCCTTTGAGAATCACCCAAAAACCCTAGCAAACTTAGAAAATTAATAACTTTCAATAGGATTAGCTTCTGACCTTCTCCTTTGGGGTTTGACCTTTTATGGGTTTAGGGTTTGATTGAGCTTGATTTCAATTTTTTATCATGTTGAATGCTTCTGTCTTGGTCATTTGCATCTCATACATTCATAAAACCCTAATTTCTCATGTTCATTTGCATTCATCTTTGCATATCATTATCATGTGAACTTGCCATGACATTTCAAGCATTCATATGACATCTTAGACATCTTAGGACATACTTGGATATTGATTGATCATTTCTTCATTCATGTGCTATGTGTTGCATTCATTTCATTTCATAAACATCCATGTGTTTTCAAGCTTTTAAGCATGCTTTCATGACATCTCATCTTTGTATGAACATACATATGCATATTGTATGACTTTGAATCATCTCATATGCCATTTGAATTGCATAATCACTTCTGACTTTTGTCTTTGCACCTCATTTCATTTCATTTCTTTATGCTTTATGTCTTATGCATACATACTAACATTTCAGGTACCTTTGGTAAGTTATTTGGGAAGTGGATTTGCCTTCACTTCCCATCTCTTATTATCTCATTCATATGAATTTTACATGTCCTTGAAGTGAATCTAATTCACTTGTGTTCCATCCTTCTTACTTTCTTTCTTTCAAGTTACTTATCTTCTTCAGGAAGTAAGTAACTTGTTCTTCTTTCTCCTTCTCTTTTCATCTCAATAATCAGAGACTAAACTCTTAAAGTTTTAGGACTTTGGAATTAGGGTTATGCCTGCATCCTTATCTTAGGATGGAGTGTATAACTTTAATCCTAAGTGTTAAACCTTTAATTTGTTTAAACCTCTTAATCAAATCACATTAATAATCACCAAGACTGTATCTTGTAACTTGGGCCTTACATTAGGGTTCTATCTCTTCCTTATGGTTAAGAGGGACTAACCCTAGTGTTTAATGGACAAGTCCCCCTCAAGTTGTCTTACAAACTTAAAATCCACTTCTTAATCTCATCCCTTAATTAAAATCCACTTAATAAAGGTTTGTATATAATGAATTTAACCCCTAACCATGTGAAATTCTGTGATCAGGTACGAGATGTCGAATGAGATGTTTAAACACTTGAAGACTTAACTAAAACTTAGAGTGCAAGAAAATTAAACAACACAGGAATTTGTTAACCCAGTTCAGTGTATAACCACACTTACATCTGGAGGCTACCAAGCCAGGAAGGAAATCCAATATAAGTAATATTAATTCTAGACTTAAACCACCCAGTTTAATCTTTCACTTAATATCTACCCAATGCAATTTCTACCTAAGACACAACTTAGATATGAGTACCAACTCACTCCCCCTCAATCACACAGTGATATGTTTTACAAGTTTAATAAAATTGAAGTCATACTTCAAACAAAACAGCTTGATCTTACTTCACAGTTTCAATCAAGACACAAATACACTTTTGCTTAAAAGCTCATAAAGTGGTACAATTAAACAACCTGCTATTAAAACACAAAACACCCTATTTGGTCTTCTTAAATTCGTACTCTATTCTGAGAGTTTCTGTTGCTTAAATAGGTGTTTGGATTTTGGGCTTTCTGTAGGTTTATCCAATCCTGATACGCATGCATTCATCACCATGAATTAGGGTTTGTTACTTCCTAGATTTTAGGTGATTCAGTTCTTCTGATTATGCTGAAGTCACATAACAAAACTCCCTATAGATGCGCCTTATTCTGTTTCATTCATCCATAATTAATTCCAGATAACTTCCCTTAATTTACTCAGTTCTGTTAGTCATTAATTAATTCTGGTAGCAGGTTTGAGATGTCACAACATCTGGTGTGACATCCTGAAAACTGAACTTACTTCATTTACTGATACAATGTCACAACATCGGGTGTGACATCCTGTAAACTGAACTTATTTCATTAACTGATACAATGTCCCAACATCTGATGTGACATCCTGAATTAAGTTCATTTACTTATACTCTGTTTGATAATGTCCCAACATCTGATGTGACATCCTGAACTAAATTCAACACTTCTTGTTGGTCAAAAATTCTGCCAATTCTAAACATCTACAAACTCCCCCTTTGGCAAATTTTTGGCTAACATACTTTTTCTGGTTATCAGAGTGCAGCAAAGTTTCTTTTATCAGAGTACAGCAGTTCTTTTCTGTTGAGTCATGTGTGAGTTTACTCCCCCTCAAACATACATGTGTTCAGACTTGTTGCAACAGAATATTTTTCAAAACAACAACTTTAGTTCAGAAGCAAACAAAAGTTTTTCATTAATCAGTAAGCATCATCATACATTGTTGTTGTTGTTCAGTTTCAGTTCTCTTCTCCCCCTTGTTAGACAAAAATTGGGGCCAAAGTTACTAATTCAAAATTACAATGCAGAAACAGACATTACATATTCCTCACATACAAGTTTCACTCAGAGTCCTCATATTCAGTGTCTTCCTCTTCTTCAGTTTCTTCATCAGAAGCAGCAGCTTTCTGAGCACTTTCTTCAATCTCCAGCCTTTGGATAATCTCCTCAAGCTTCTGCTTCCTGGCATCCAGCTCTTTGCATGTGTTCTTCAGTTCAGCAATCAAAACAGCTTTGGAGATTGGAGACTTTGCCTTTGAAGGACCAGCAGATGTCCCAGAGGGAGCTTCAACATCAGCTGCATGATGACTCAAGAACAGCTTGTAGTGGAAGGCTAGAGGGCTTTCTCTTTTGCAGATTGAGTCCTTTTCAGTGAGGATACCTGGATACTGACTCAGCATTATTCCACACAGCAAAGAAGGGAAGGCAATAGGTAGCTTTGTTGCAGATGATCCAGCATGCTTCAATGTCTGATAAAAAATATAAGCTCCAAAATCCAGCTTTGTTTGGGTGCCCACAGCATATATAAACCTGCCCAATCCAGTTGCTATTGAGGAGGTATGGTTGGTAGGAACCCAGTTTGCAGTGCCAATCCTATGCAGCATTGCATACTTCCTTGTCAGCAAGCTAACAGAAAGCTTCCCCTTGACTGGCCAAGTCTTGACCTGATTAGCAGTGATAACCTTGCAAACCTGGTTATCAGTCTTCCCTAATTCATTTGGACCATCAGATTCTCTTCCTAGATAGTGGTTGATAACCCTAGGAGAGAATTCCACACATCTCCCTCTTACATATACTTTTCTGAAGTCAGCAGACTTACCATCTGCACAGTCTTCTTGGAGGTTGACAATGAATTCCTTGACTAGCAGCTCATAGCAAGGAGAGAAGTTGGACACTGTTTTGAATAAGCCAGCAGAAGAGATGAGATCAATTACCTCAGTGCACTCAAGTGCATTGCTGCTCAGCTCTCTTTCAAGTGCTACCCTTCTTTGATAGACAAACTTCCATCTGTTCACACTTGACACATGATGGAAAGAGATGTTGTCTAAAGGAGCTTCAGGAACAGCAGCTGAGGACCTTGAGGGTGCTGGTTTCTTCTTTGGTGGGGATGTTGGGACATCCTCTTCAACATCTGAATTTGGAGGGGTGACAGCTTTCCTCTTCTGTGTATTCGCCTTGCTCCATTGTTTTGTAGGACCAAAAACAACTTTAGCTTTGTCCTTCTTTGGTGTAGATTGCTTCTTCTCAGGAGTTGCATGTCCTACATTCTTCTTTTCCTTCCTAGTCCTAAGCCTTTTGGCTATGCTAGGGTTTACAGAAGCAATGATTTCTGTATCAGAATCATGCTCTATGTTTACAACAGGAGGAGGTTGAGCAGTCTCCTCTTCAGCAGGTGGATCAACAGAAGCTTGATCTTCAGTGGAGGCCTTGTGCTGGTCCTCAGATGTTTCATCATCACTATCAGTGGAGGCCTTTTGCTGGTCCTCAGATGTTTCATCAGCATCATTTGAGGAGGCCTTTTGCTGGTCCTCAGATGTTTCAACATCTATTGGGACATCCTGTTGAGCAGGAGTGTCCTTTTCAGCCTGATTTTGTTGTTCTTCTTGTGGAGCTGGCATGGTTTTCAGAGGAATAGATATGCCACTCACAACTCTTTGTTCAGACAAGATCCTGTTCACCAGTTCCTTTATAGAATCATTAACATATTCTGAAGCTTTTGGAGTGGTGTTTGATGATGAAGGCATGCCTTTGGCTTTGCTGAATACAGGTTCCTTTGCCCTCCTTACAGTAGGGGTTCTTGGCTTTTGAGCAAGAGGAACACTTCCTCTGATTTCGTCCATTGGAGTTGAATCCATGGGTACCACAGAGATGGGGGTTGCATGCACCACATCTTCCTTGTTGAGGATTTCTTCAGAGATGTTAGGGTTTTGATGTTGAGCCATTTTCGAATGTGGTGAAGAAAGAGATTAAGATTGGTTGAGTTTGATGATCTCTGAAAGTTAGCTATAGCATGCAAGTTGTTTTGAGAGAATGATGAGAAGATGAATAGCTGAAAGTGAGCTGATATTCTTATAAGAGCCGTTACTTGGAGAATTTCTAGGAGTGGAATACCCAGAGTCCTTGACCAGACTGGTGTTGCCATCTGGTGATCATGCCACACGATGTCATATGACATGTTGGCACATCTCCATAACTGTTATATTTCACATAAACAGATTCCCAATTTACCCCTTAGGTTTTCAAATTGGGTAGCATCCAAGGCTTTAGTAAATATATCAGCCAATTGCAGATTTGTAGCTACATGTTCCAATGAGATCACTTTCTCTTCCACAAGATCTCTGATGAATTGATGCCTGATATCAATATGCTTGGTCCTGCTATGTTGGATAGGATTCTTTGATATGTTAATAGCACTTAAGTTGTCACAGTACAATGTCATGACATCTTGTGGGACATTGTACTCTGTGAGCATTTGCTTCATCCAAACCAACTGTGAACAACTGCTTCCAGCTGCAATATATTCAGCTTCAGTAGTAGATAAGGATACACAATTTTGTTTCTTACTGAACCAAGAAATCAAATTGTTTCCTAGAAAGAAGCATCCTCATGATGTGCTTTTTTTGTCATCAGCTCTTCCAGCCCAATCAGCATCACAGAAGCCAGTGAGAATTGGTTTGCATCCATGAAAGTACATTATGCCATAGTCACAAGTACCATTGACATATTTCAGAATTCTTTTGACTTGGTTTAGATGACTAACTTTTGGATCAGCTTGATATCTTGCACATACACCTACTGCAAAGGCTATGTCTGGTCTGCTAGCAGTCAAATATAATAAGCTTCCAATCATACTTCTATATAGGCTTTGATCTACATTCTCACCCTTGTCATCTTTAGTCAGCTTTAAATGTGTGGGGGCAGGAGTTCTTTTATGAGTAGCATTGTCCATTCCAAATTTCTTGACAATGTTCTTAGCATACTTGCTTTGGGAAATGAACATGGAATCCTCCATTTGCTTTATTTGCAATCCAAGGAAGTAGGTTAGTTCTCCTACTAGGCTCATCTCAAATTCAGATTCCATTTGAGTGACAAAATGTTTAACCATCCTGTCTGACATCCCACCAAAGACAATGTCATCTACATATATTTGAGCAATCATGACATTTCCTTCATTATCCTTCACAAACAAGGTTTTGTCTATTCCACCTTTCTTGTACCCTTGCTTGATAAGAAAAGTAGTTAGCCTTTCATACCATGCTCTTGGGGCTTGCTTCAGTCCATAAAGAGCCTTCCTTAGTTTGTACACATGGTTTGGACAGCTTGGATCAACAAATCCCTTAGGTTGTTCTACATACACCTCTTCATTAAGATATCCATTCAGAAAAGCACTTTTCACATCCATTTGAAATAGCTTGAACTTCAGGATACAAGCTATTCCTAAAAGTAGTCTGATTGATTCAAGCCTTGCTACTGGTGCAAAGGTTTCATCAAAGTCTACTCCCTCAATTTGTGTGTATCCTTGAGCTACAAGTCTAGCTTTGTTCTTTGTAACAACTCCCTGCTCATTTGACTTGTTCTTATACACCCATTTAGTGCCAATCACATTTATGTCATCAGGTCTAGGAACAAGATCCCACACTTCATTCCTTGTAAATTGACCTAATTCTTCTTGCATTGCACAAATCCAGTACTCATCAGTAAGAGCTTCCTTGATGTTTTTAGGTTCTATTTTTGAGACAAAACAGGAACCTGAAATCACCTCTCTTGATCTAGTGCTTACACCTCTGTTGGGATCCCCAATTATCAAATCTTTGGGATGATCCTTCTGGATTCTTATGGAGGGAGGTTTGCTGGTCTGTTCTGTCCTTGCATTAGTTTGAGTGAAGTCAGAATGATCATTCTTTTCTTCAGCTTCAGTTTGACTGTCAGCAGATGTTCCAACATCTTCTGTAACATCTGCAGGGGCATCATCAATTATCACATTTATGGACTCCATGATAACTTTGGTTCTAGAGTTAAATACTCTATAGGCTCTGCTGTTTATAGAGTATCCAAGGAAAATCCCTTCATCACTTTTAGGATCCATTTTCCTTCTTTGCTCCCTATCAGCCAGAATATAACAATTACTTCCAAACACATGGAAGTACTTAACTGTGGGTTTTCTGCCCTTCCAGACTTCATAAATTGTGGACAAAGTTCCTTTCCTTAGAGTGACTCTATTATGGATGTAACAGGCTGTGTTCATAGCTTCAGCCCAGAAGTACAAAGGTAACTTTTTAGCATGGATCATAGCTCTTGCTGATTCTTGAATAGTTCTATTTTTCCTCTCAACAATCCCATTCTGTTGAGGAGTGATTGGTGAAGAGTATTCATGATTTATTCCTTCTGAAGAACAGAAATCTAAGAATTTTTGATTCTCAAACTCCTTTCCATGGTCACTTCTTATTCTGACCACACAGCTGGCTTTTTCTCTTTGTATTCTTTGGCATAAATCTTTGAATACATCAAATACATCAGACTTCTCTTTGATAAAATTTATCCATGTATACCTTGAAAAGTCATCAACCACCACATAGGCATACCTCTTACCACCAAGGCTCTCAACTTGCATAGGTCCCATAAGATCCATATGCAATAATTCCAA
Source organism: Lathyrus aphaca (assembly GCA_963966055.1). Classification (NCBI taxonomy): domain Eukaryota; kingdom Viridiplantae; phylum Streptophyta; class Magnoliopsida; order Fabales; family Fabaceae; genus Lathyrus; species Lathyrus aphaca. Next base: position 73,162,517 of record OZ014519.1, read on the forward strand.
AACTTTGGAAGTTGTCAGATGTTGGAGCTTTGGATGGGACATCTTGGTTTGCTTGCCTATTTGACATTCACCACATATTTTGCCATCATCAATCTTCAGTTTAGGAATACCTCTCACAGCTTCCATAGATATGATTTTCTTTATGCCTCTGAAATGAAGATGACCTAGTCTTTGGTGCCATAGTTTCATTTCTTCTTCTTTGGCTAAAGAGCAAGTTGAAGTGAGACTGAAATCTTGAGGTTCCCACATATAACAGTTGTCTTTAGATCTGGCTCCTCTCATGACAACCTCCTGTTCTTTATTGGACATTATGCATTCAGTTTTGGTAAAGTTTACACTGTAACCTTGATCACATAATTGACTTATGTTGATCAAGTTAGCAGTCAATCCTTTTACTAGCAGCACATCATCTAGTCTTGGTACATCTGGACAGTCCAAGGTCCCAACACCCTTGATTTCTCCTTTAGCTCCATCTCCAAATGTTACATATCTGGATGAATATGACTTTAAGTCTACTAGCAGATTCTTCAATCCAGTCATGTGTCTTGAACATCCACTGTCAAAGTACCAGTCTTCTTTAGCTGATACTCTTAGAGATGTATGAGCTATATATGCAACACCCTTCTTTGACCATTTGTATTGAGGTTTCTTTTGATGCCTCTGCCCTGTGTAATGTCCATTAGAAGAGCTCCCAGGTTGTTTGTTGAACTTGTTCTTGGGCATGTAGCTTTGATCAGCATGAAGACTAGCTTTAGGTACCCATACTTTCTTGATGTCCTCTGTCTTCTGCTTAGAGGGTTGCTGATACATCTGATTTGGATATCCATGCAACTTGTAACAATGAGGTTTGATGTGTCCAAACCTTCCACAATGATGACATCTCCATCTATGATACTTCTTCTTCATTATGTTCTTTTCATGATGTTGAGACATCTATTGGAACATTATGTTTGACTTTGTGTTCTTTTCATGATGTTGAAGCATCTGTTGGGACATCTTGTTTGACTGTATGGAATTTGAAGTAGTTTTGCTGGTGCTAGCTTCAACCTTATAAGCTTTGTTAAATCCCAGTCCACTTCTATCCCCTGAATGTTTATTGTTGTTGAGAATAACATCCAGTGTGTTCGAGCTACTGTTCAGCATTCTAACAGATTTGGACATATGCTCCAACTTGGAGTTGAGAAGGATTACTTCACTTTTCAAGGTGTCAATGATCTCTAGATCACTTGTTTTTTTATCCTTTAGTGCCTCAATCTGCTTCTTCTGCTTTATACTCTCCATGCATATTTCAGTGCTCCTTTTAACCAGTTCTCTGTATGATTGCTCAAGCTCTTCAAAGGTAAGCTCCCCATCACTGGATTCACTTTCAGATTCACATAATCCAGCTAGAGCAGTGATATGCTTAGCTGATTCTTCTTCTGAATCACATCCTGAGTCTTCATCAGACCAGGTTACAGAGAGACCTTTCTTCTGCCTTTTTAAATAGGTAGGACATTCATTTCTGATGTGTCCATATCCTTCACATCCATGACATTTAATCCCTTTTTCTTGATTGGTCTTTTCATCATAATTTGACCTTCTATTAGCATCATAAGGTCTTTTATTCTCAGAAGAGTTTGTGTATCTTCCACTTGGTCTGGTCTTGTCTTCCATCTTTCTGAGAATCTTTTTGAATTGTCTTCCAAGCATAACAATGTTTTCTGATAAATTTTCTTCAGGTTCTTCTTCATTATTTTCTTCTTCTTTATCAGTATTTGATACCAAGGCTATGCTTTTGTTCTTCTTTACAATTGTGTCATTCATTCCCATCTCAAATGTTTGAAGGGAACCAATGAGCTCTTCAACTTTCATTGTGCATATGTCTTGAGCTTCTTCTATTGCTGTGACCTTCATGTCAAATCTTTTTGGCAAAGATCTGAGAATCTTTCTTACAAGCTTTTCATCAGTCATCGTTTCTCCCAAAGCACCAGAAGTATTGGCTATTTCTAAGATGTTCATGTAGAACTCATGAATTGTCTCATCTTCCTTCATTCTCAAGTTTTCAAACTTGGTGGTGAGAAGTTGAAGTCTTGACATCTTCACCTTTGATGTCCCTTCATGAGTTGTTTTGAGAGTGTCCCAAACATCTTTGGCCAGCTCACAGTGATGCACAAAAATTATTTTTATTTTACTTTTTGCATTAAAAAAGCATTTTTTAAATATTTAAATGTTATTTTTAATTAATTAATGGATTTTAATTAATTAAAAATACATTTAGGTTTCTAAAAATCACCAAAAAAATCATGAACCATTCCAATACATTTAGAAACATTTTCAAACTCTTCATACAAATTTCTTTTTAAGTTTGATCATAATTTCACAATTTTCTTTGAATTAGGGTTCTTTAAAATCACATTTTCTAACCCTAATTTGAAAAATTCATTTCTGCCTAACCATGAAGAGTTTGAACTTGATTTTTTTTGCATTGATTTACATATTGTATTTAGTTTATAGGTTATTTTCCTCATTAATTTATCTTGAAGTTTCAATTTGATTTGCATTTTCCTTTGAGAATCACCCAAAAACCCTAGCAAACATATAAAATTAATAACTTTCAATAGGATTAGCTTCTGACCTTCTCCTTTGGGGTTTGACCTTTTATGGGTTTAGGGTTTGATTGAGCTTGATTTCAATTTTTTATCATGTTGAATGCTTATGTCTTGGTCATTTGCATCTCATACATTCATAAAACCCTAATTTCTCATGTTCATTTGCATTCATCTTTGCATATCATTATCATATGAACTTGCCATGACATTTCAAGCATTCATATGACATCTTAGACATATTAGGACATACTTGGATATTGATTTATCATTTCTTCATTCATGTGCTATGTGTTGCATTCATTTCATTTCATAAACATCCATGTGTTTTCAAGCTTTTAAGCATGCTTTCATGACATCTCATCTTTGTATGAACATACATATGCATATTGTATGACTTTGAATCATCTCATATGCCATTTAAATTGCATAATCACTTCTGACTTTTGTCTTTGCACCTCATTTCATTTCATTTCTTTATGCTTTATGTCTTATGCATACATACTAACATTTCAGGTACCTTTGGTAAGTTATTTGGGAAGTGGATTTGCCTTCACTTCCCATCTCTTATTATCTCATTCATATGAATTTTACATGTCCTTGAAGTGAATCTAATTCACTTGTGTTCCATCCTTCTTACTTTCTTTCTTTCAAGTTACTTATCTTCTTCAAGATGTAAGTAACTTGTTCTTCTTTCTCCTTCTCTTTTCATCTCAATAATCAGAGACTAAACTCTTAAAGTTTTAGGACTTTGGAATTAGGGTTATGTCTGCATCCTTATCTTAGGATGGAGTGTATAACTTTAATCCTAAGTGTTAAACCTTTAATTTGTTTAAACCTCTTAATCAAATCACATTAATAATCACCAAGACTTTATCTTGTAACTTGGGCTTTACATTAGGGTTCTATCTCTTCCTTATGGTTAAGAGGGACTAACCCTAGTGTTTAATGGACAAGTCCCCCTCAAGTTGTCTTACAAACTTAAAATCCACTTCTTAATCTCATCCCTTAATTAAAATCCACTTAATAAAGGTTTGTATATAATGAATTTAACCCTTAACCATGTGAAATTCTGTGATCAGGTACGAGATGTCGAATGAAATGTTTAAACACTTGAAGACTTAACTAAAACTTAGAGTGCAAGAAAATTAAACAACACAGGAATTTGTTAACCCAGTTCAGTGTATAACCACACTTACATCTGGAGGCTACCAAGCCAGGAAGGAAATCCAATATAAGTAATATTAATTCTAGACTTAAACCACCCAGTTTAATCTTTCACTTAATATCTACCCAATGCAATTTCTACCTAAGACACAACTTAGATATGAGTACCAACTCACTCCCCCTCAATCACACAGTGATATGTTTTACAAGTTTAATAAAATTGAAGTCATACTTCAAACAAAACAGCTTGATCTTACTTCACAGTTTCAATCAAGACACAAATACACCGTTGATCTTTTCTATCCGACATTCGTCCTATGTCGTGATATTTTCAGTATTTTTCCCCTGCTAGGTGATCATCCTTCACCTTTGATGACCGTCCCTCATCATTATTTCATTTATTCTTTCACCCGATGGTCATCCCCATCATTGTGTACTATACTTTCCAAGCCTGATGGTCGTCCCCATCAATGATTTTCTCAAATCCCCAGAGAATTTTATTTCCTTACCCGATGGTCGTCCCCGTCGTGGTCTCTTTATTTCCCCAGCTTGTCGGCCGTCCCTGTCATTGCTTAGCTTACCACTTTATCCCCAGCAGTCGTCCTCTGCTCGATGGTCTCCCTCAATCGCTTTCATTTGATAATCATACTATACTACCTTTTACAATTTATATCCCTTTTCTTCTTATCCCTAGCGAGTGCAAATTTCGGGTTGTCTTTGGTATTCAACCACAAGTTATCTTGTTTGTCTGTTAAGCCAGGCGCTTACATCCGACACAGCTAACTCATGCTTGAATAGGGGAAGCTGTAAACACCCCAAATTTGCCCTCACTCTTTCTCACAACATGGCTTGTGATCTTTCATTTTAGCATTTCATAAGCATACCATCTCATATTGCATATTTGTTTCACTGCATAGTTTCATTTTCATCTGCATCTAGGGTTTGTGACCTGAGCAGCCCAAGAATACTCTGAGCCATCCCAATGGTATTGAATTTTTCCAAGAGGGTCCATGTGTGTTCTATAATCATAATATGCTCCCCAAAGTTCATGAAAGTCAAGAGATCACAAAGAATGGCAAAGGCATGGAGGCAGAGCTAGGGTTTTCCTGCACAGATGACCAAAATTAGGGTTTTGGTTTCAGAGGCCTTAAATCCAAAAATTTTGGCCATTCTTGTTTCTAATGTTCTTAATATGTTATAAGGATCATGTGTACCAAGTTTTATGAAGAAATTCATAGTGGAAGTCATCTGATCATTGGGTAACTTCTTGAGCAAGTAAAGTCAAAATCAGGGCATCTGAGGCCCCCATCAAGGGTACCAAAGGGTCATCATCATTTTGAGGTTCTATGATCTTTATTTTATCTTAGAAGTGGTTGGAAGTTCACAAAGTTGAAGAATTTTGAGCCAAATGCAAACTTGCTATTTTTGGAAATGACTTGTAATGGAAACTTTCCATTTTGGGAAAAATTTTCAACCTCCTCTTTCATAACCAAAAATGCTTCAAATGAAAAATTCTTGGACAAGAAAGTTGTAGATTAGGTCTTTCCCTTTTCAAAAAGTACCAAAACATGTCTTGATTCATCATAGAACTCATGATATGGCCTTTCAAAGTTGGCAAAAATCACACTATTTCAAGTTTCATGTCAAAGAGGCAAATGTGCATTTTTGGTTTCCAAGCACTCAAATGACTTCTAATGTGCCCAAATGTGACATAATATGTACATACACATTGCCTAGACCAGAATTGATCCTTGCATCACATGTTTTCATGGCCAATTTCTCAAGAAAGTTCAAAGAGGGAAAGTTGCAAAATGCCTTGGATCCTTCCATCCACTTGTGCCAGTTGCATCAAACCAATTCTATGGCTCTCCATGAATCTTGCTGAGGCCAGACACCCCAAAAATCCAGCTCTGCCATGGCCCATACCTCTAAGTACACAAATTTAACTTTTTGGCAAAACCTCCCATACCAATCAAGCTGAGCCACAACAACTCTTCTAACCAATCAAGACTTCACATACACGCCTCATGCACCTCATTTCATATGATCTTGGAGCCTGAAACAAAACACAACTCAGAATTCACAAAATCCAAAAAAACCTTCATCTCTTCGATTCTCTCAACACAAGCTACAAACCTCAAAACAAACTTCACCAATCATCCCAACACCACTCATAGAACACAAAGCAACCCTCAAAATGGTTTGAAACCTCCTAAATCAAAAACACGATTCCTCCTTCATCAGAACTGAACCTTCAAAACCAAGCCATACAAGCCTCATTCAAGCATTTCAGAAGCTTCAGGGAGTTCATTGAGGTGGTTTAGCATCAAGGAGAAGTCCAGAAAGCTCAGATTGAGAAAGCTTCACCTCAGGTATCATCAAGAACAATTTTTCCAGAAACCTTCTTTTAAGTTCTTAAATGATTCTACATGCTTCCCTGATCATGCTGATGTCTTTACTTTTGAAAATGATTGAGAAATGAGTGTGTATGCTTGCTCTGAAACTTTCCCGTGAAACATGTTCTTGTTTGATTCTCTTGATTCATATAAAATAAATGGTTTTTGTTGATGGATTATTGTTTAGGGTTGTTAGTTGAGTGATTCTGGAAAGTTTGATGCGTTTTCATGGCGTATTGAGAGAGATTGAGTGAGATGCCTGCCGTAGAAGATGACTGGAGCTAGATCCGGTCACCTGAGAATCATTAGGGTTCTTAATTAGGGTTTAGGGTCAGTTTGAATGTGGGTCGTAGGATTTGGATTTCGCGCGTGGATGAAGGGCTAAGATGCCTTGTTAAAACCCTAATCAGTTATTTAGTTTTAATTAATTAGGATTAATTTTAAAAATGCCAGATTGAATCCTAGCCACACAAACGCGCGCCAGACAATTCCCTCTCTTTTTTAGTCAAATTTGGACCACTGGATGTGCTGAATTCCATTTATTTTCATTTTTAATTCATTTTTATTCATTTCTTTTGCATGTTTAATTTAAAATAGTTAAGAACGTCACAAAAATATAATATTTTGCATTTCTGATCCAAATATTTTTCTCAACCCAAAAATGATTTTTATTTTATTTTTTGCATTAAAAAAGTATTTTTTAAATATTTAAATGTTATTTTTAATTAATTAATGGATTTTAATTAATTTAAATACATTTAGGTTTCTAAAAATCACCAAAAAAATCATGAACCATTCCAATACATTTAGAAACATTTTCAAACTCTTCATACAAATTTCTTTTTAGGTTTGATCATAATTTCACAATTTTCTTTGAATTAGGGTTCTTTAAAATCACATTTTCTAACCCTAATTTGAAAAATTCATTTCTGCCTAACCATGAAGAGTTTGAACTTGATTTTTTTGCATTGATTTACATATTGTATTTAGTTTATAGGTTATTTTCCTCATTAATTTATCTTGAAGTTTCAATTTGATTTGCATTTTCCTTTGAGAATCACCCAAAAACCCTAGCAAACTTAGAAAATTAATAACTTTCAATAGGATTAGCTTCTGACCTTCTCCTTTGGGGTTTGACCTTTTATGGGTTTAGGGTTTGATTGAGCTTGATTTCAATTTTTTATCATGTTGAATGCTTCTGTCTTGGTCATTTGCATCTCATACATTCATAAAACCCTAATTTCTCATGTTCATTTGCATTCATCTTTGCATATCATTATCATGTGAACTTGCCATGACATTTCAAGCATTCATATGACATCTTAGACATCTTAGGACATACTTGGATATTGATTGATCATTTCTTCATTCATGTGCTATGTGTTGCATTCATTTCATTTCATAAACATCCATGTGTTTTCAAGCTTTTAAGCATGCTTTCATGACATCTCATCTTTGTATGAACATACATATGCATATTGTATGACTTTGAATCATCTCATATGCCATTTGAATTGCATAATCACTTCTGACTTTTGTCTTTGCACCTCATTTCATTTCATTTCTTTATGCTTTATGTCTTATGCATACATACTAACATTTCAGGTACCTTTGGTAAGTTATTTGGGAAGTGGATTTGCCTTCACTTCCCATCTCTTATTATCTCATTCATATGAATTTTACATGTCCTTGAAGTGAATCTAATTCACTTGTGTTCCATCCTTCTTACTTTCTTTCTTTCAAGTTACTTATCTTCTTCAGGAAGTAAGTAACTTGTTCTTCTTTCTCCTTCTCTTTTCATCTCAATAATCAGAGACTAAACTCTTAAAGTTTTAGGACTTTGGAATTAGGGTTATGCCTGCATCCTTATCTTAGGATGGAGTGTATAACTTTAATCCTAAGTGTTAAACCTTTAATTTGTTTAAACCTCTTAATCAAATCACATTAATAATCACCAAGACTGTATCTTGTAACTTGGGCCTTACATTAGGGTTCTATCTCTTCCTTATGGTTAAGAGGGACTAACCCTAGTGTTTAATGGACAAGTCCCCCTCAAGTTGTCTTACAAACTTAAAATCCACTTCTTAATCTCATCCCTTAATTAAAATCCACTTAATAAAGGTTTGTATATAATGAATTTAACCCCTAACCATGTGAAATTCTGTGATCAGGTACGAGATGTCGAATGAGATGTTTAAACACTTGAAGACTTAACTAAAACTTAGAGTGCAAGAAAATTAAACAACACAGGAATTTGTTAACCCAGTTCAGTGTATAACCACACTTACATCTGGAGGCTACCAAGCCAGGAAGGAAATCCAATATAAGTAATATTAATTCTAGACTTAAACCACCCAGTTTAATCTTTCACTTAATATCTACCCAATGCAATTTCTACCTAAGACACAACTTAGATATGAGTACCAACTCACTCCCCCTCAATCACACAGTGATATGTTTTACAAGTTTAATAAAATTGAAGTCATACTTCAAACAAAACAGCTTGATCTTACTTCACAGTTTCAATCAAGACACAAATACACTTTTGCTTAAAAGCTCATAAAGTGGTACAATTAAACAACCTGCTATTAAAACACAAAACACCCTATTTGGTCTTCTTAAATTCGTACTCTATTCTGAGAGTTTCTGTTGCTTAAATAGGTGTTTGGATTTTGGGCTTTCTGTAGGTTTATCCAATCCTGATACGCATGCATTCATCACCATGAATTAGGGTTTGTTACTTCCTAGATTTTAGGTGATTCAGTTCTTCTGATTATGCTGAAGTCACATAACAAAACTCCCTATAGATGCGCCTTATTCTGTTTCATTCATCCATAATTAATTCCAGATAACTTCCCTTAATTTACTCAGTTCTGTTAGTCATTAATTAATTCTGGTAGCAGGTTTGAGATGTCACAACATCTGGTGTGACATCCTGAAAACTGAACTTACTTCATTTACTGATACAATGTCACAACATCTGGTGTGACATCCTGTAAACTGAACTTATTTCATTAACTGATACAATGTCCCAACATCTGATGTGACATCCTGAATTAAGTTCATTTACTGATACTCTGTTTGATAATGTCCCAACATCTGATGTGACATCCTGAACTAAATTCAACACTTCTTGTTGGTCAAAAATTCTGCCAATTCTAAACATCTACACCATGGATTAAGTTGAGGTATCTTCCTCAGCTTAAGTGTTCTCTGTAAACACCCCAAATTTGCCCTCACTCATTTCACCATGGCTTGTGATTCTTTTCATATTGCATAAATTCAATCATAGCATCTCATACTACATTTTTGCTTCACTGCATTGGTTCTAAGTCATCTGCATCTAGGGTTTGTGATCTGAGCAATCCCAGAGCCATCTGAGCCACTCCAAAGGTCTTCAATCATCTCAAGAGGGTCCATGTATGTTAAAGCATCATATATATCCTCCCAAGGGCAAGGAAGTCAAAGAATCACAAGAACTGAGAAAGGCATGGAAGCAGAGCCAGGTTTAACTACACAGATGACCTAGAATTAGGGTTTTGGTTTCAGAGGCCATAACTCCAATTTTTTTTATCATTCTTGTTTCTATGGGTCTTTATATGTTATGAGGATTATGCATATCAATTTTCATGAAGAAATTCAAAGGGGAAGGCATCTGATCAAAAGGTGACTTCTTGAGCAAGTCAGTGCAAAATCAGGGCATCTGAGGCCCCCAATGACCCAACCAAAGGGGTTTCTCCATAATTTTGAATGTGTATGATCTTTATTTGATCATAGAAGATGTTAGAAGTTCACAAAATTAAAGAATTTCAAGCCATTTGCAAAGTTGCCATTTTGGGAAAGTGACTTGTAATGCAAACTTGCCATTTTGGGAAAGTTTTTCAACCTCCTCTTTTTGATTCAAAAATGCTTCAAATGAGAAATATTTGGTCATGAAAGTTGTAGATTGGATCCTCCCATTTTCAAAGAGTACAATAACTCATTCTAATTCATTTTTAGATCAAAAGTTATGGCTTGTCAAAGTTGAACAAAATCACTTAAATTTCACTTTTACACCAAAGGAGGAAAGTTGCAAAACCTCATGCCAAGGCCAAATGTGACTTCAAATCAGCTTCTAATCATCATACAAACACAATGCAATGCCTAAGAGTCAGATTTGTGCCAAGAATTCTCAAGTTTCATGACTTGTGCATGAAGAAATCAAGAAAGGGTCAAACTTCATGAAAATTGCAAAAACCCCCCACAAGTTTCAATCCACTTGCTGATTTGCCTCAATCTCATTTCCATGGTCATCCTTGAATCAAGCTGCAGCAGACATGCCTTTGTCCTAGTCCTGAAACAGCCCATACCCCAAAGGACACATAGCCATGACTTTTTGCAAAACAAGCCATACGAATCAGCATAGCCCACAACAACTCTCTGACCTATCACCACTTGATATGTGGACCAAATGGAACTCAAAACACACAAGAGGCAAGCCTGAAAACACAGCATCACCATAGTTCACAAAAACTCTCCCTCTTGCATTTTCATTCGAATCTCATCACACAAGCCTAAAACCTCAAAACAAACTTCACAAAACCACTCACCATGATCCACTGATCATTTCCCAACCATCATCTGGCCCTGAAACCACCCCAAACAGAAATATGATTTTCCACTCCCTTTGAACAAAACTTCATCAATCTCACAAACTAGCCACAATACACTCCAACTAAGCCTTAAAGCTTCTTCAGGAAGATCATTGGAGGGGCTTTGAAGCCAAAAGCTGCCTGAAAGCTCCAGAGTTGAAAGTTCCATCTCAGGTAGCTCTCTCAAACTTTTTTTCCAGAAATCCTTTTTTAAGTTATAGAACTGTTCCTCATGATCTCCTGATTACCTTGAGCTTTGTAGTTTTGAAAATGGTGAAGAAATGAGCATGAACCGAATCTCTGAAATTTTTGACCTAAAAAGAGATTGATTCGATTCATGCTTGTTTATGAAAATAAATTGATTTCATGCCTGGATTCTTGTTCCTTGATGTTTGTTGAGTGATTCTGGAGCTTTAGGAGGCTTGGGGTGAGGTTTTGAGGGAGATAGCATTTTTCAGGGGAGAGTGTGGCCGGAGAAGATGACCGGAGGTCATTTCCGGCCACCTGAAAGTCATTAGGGCTTTTAATTGTGATTAGGGTTTCGTTTAAATGTGGGCCGTTAGATGGAGTTTCCCGCGCGTGTTTGTGTGGCCTGGATCTCATGATTAGTTTTAATTATAGGATTAATATTTAATTAATTAGGTTTAGGCAGATTTGAATATGGGCCGTAGGATTGCGCGCCAGGTCAATGGATTTAAACACAGAACCAATCTGATCCATTCATTCAACTTACTTTTCCATTTTATTAATTTTATTTCATTTTATTTGCATTTTATTTCCACGAATTTTTAAAAATAGTAAAAAGCATTAAAAAATTCTGAAATTTGTTATCAAATCTTTTATTAATTTTCAGAACCCAAAAATATTTTTATTTTTAGTTTTTGCATCAAAAATCATTTTTAAATCATTTAAATGTTTATTTTTAATTAGTTAATGGAAATTAATTAATTAAAAATGCATTTAGGTATTTAAAAATCACTAAAAAAATTCACATTGCATTTTTAAACATTTAGAAACATTATCAAACTCTCAAAACAAATTTCGTTTTGGTCCTTGATGTATTTTGACATTTTTCATTGGAATAAAAGTTATTTAAAGGTAATATTTTGGTCCGTACTTAGAAAAATTCATTCTGCCTAACCATGAAGAGTTTGATGATGGTTCTTCTTGCATTGCATCCTTCATATCATGTAGTTTCTAGGGTAAAATTAGTTTGAATTTATCTTTCATTTTCAATTTAATGAGCATTTTTCCTTTTAAAGTGCCTTGAAACCCTAGTTGACTTGAGAAAATCATAACTTCCATTAGGTTAAGACTTAGGTCCCCTCCTTTGGGCAGTGAACTTGTGTACGGTTAGGGTTCCTTTGATCCCATTTTCAATTTTTTATCATGTCATTTGCTTCTGATTTTGAATTTTGTGTTGCATGTTATGCATAAACCCTAATTCTTGCCTTCATTTGCATTCATCCCTCATTTGCTTGCATTCAGGAACTTGCCATGACATTTTATGCATCAACATGGCATATAAGACATCTTAGGACATATTAGAACCATGTTTGATAATTGCATCATTTATTTGCCATGTTGTGCATTCATTTCATTACATAAACGTTTATGAACTTTCATGGTTCAAAGCATGCTTCATTTGCATCCTCATCCTTGTATGATCATCCACAACTATTGACATATGTTTGCATCATCTATTAGCATCATTAACATCATGTTCATGCTTCTGAATTTGTCTTGCATCATGGCATTTCATCTCATTTCCATTGCATTTCATTTCTTTTGCTAACTTTTCAGGTGGTAAGTTGTTTTGAGAAGTGAATTTGCCTTCACTTCTCACAATCTCTTCTCATCTCTCTTATGCATCATTGCTGCATTTTATCTTTGTATTAGAGTGAGCTTGCTCATTCATGTTCATCTCTTACTTTCTTTATTCAGGCAACTTGTCTTCTTGAGTGAAGCAAGTTGTCTTATTTCTTTCTGCTTCTCCTCCTTTCATCTGTTTCTTTCCTGGTGGCTTTTCTCCTGAAGATCTTCTTGCAAGCCTCATAAACCCTAGGATCTCCAAGTATGATAACAATTAGGGTTTGATTAGTCCCCCATTAGTTTTGCCTTTGTGTCATCTTTGAGTCTTCTTTTCTCACCTCATAATCAAGGACTAAACCTTAAAGGTTTTAAGGCTTTGTGATTAAGATTATGCTTGTATCCTTCTATAAGGATGGAGTGTATAACTTTAATCCTAAGTTTTAAACCCTTAATGTGTTTAACTCCTTTAATAAATCTACCTAATAACAACTAAGACATCAAGCTTGTAACTTGGGCCTTGCATTAGGGTTCTAATTCTTCCTTAATTGGATAGGAAGGACTAACCCTAGTGTTAATGGACAAGTCCCCCTCAAGTTGTCTTACAAACCATAAAATTCACTTCTTAATCTCACCATTAACAAAAATCCATTTAATAAAGGTTTTGTTTTGTCATGAGGTTAATCCCTAATCATGGATTAAGTTGAGGAGCCTTCCTCAGCTTAAATGTTCTCATTTATCATCCTTCTATTAGGATGGTGTAATGAGTCCATTAAATCCTTGATTATGGCTTAAACTCATTACTTAACACTAAACAAAAACTCCAAAAACATCTAAATAATCACAGGTAGGTTAATGATCTTAATCCTACATCATGGTGATTAAATGTGAGGTGCTTACTTCATACTTAAGGTATTCTCATTACCCCTAATCAGAGGGAGGATGTGATGAGTTTACTAACCCTTGGTTTAGGCTTAAGCTCATTTTCTTATGACAAATATCAAAAAGCAATAAAAGATTGAAAGCACAAAAAACAAACAATAATCGTCTCCTCCGGGAGTCTTTTCTCATCATTTTCACTCATAACCGAGAACTTGCTTCTTCCGTCTAATGCAAGACAGTCAGCACCTGAGCCAGACAGGTCATACACTTGAGCATAGACAAGTAAGCAGTTCACAAGTCAATTTATCTTTCAGTCTCTTTGAGTCGAACTACGGTGTTCTGACTTCCTCATTGCACGAGAGGATACGTAGGCATAACTTAACAGTTATCGAACAAAAGTCTCTGTATATTCCCCCTCCTTCCAGCATTATTCTTTGAGCCGCATAGTCTTGAGCATTTCACTCTTGTTCTTACACTGACACTTCTCTTATATACTTCACATTTCTTTTACAGTGACACTTGCATTCTTTCCAGCTTTGATACACAGATTGCACTGACACTACCCCTTTTAAACAAAAATCTTTTAAGCGTGGATCCCGTCGAGTACGGCGGACAATCTGGGTGCTAATACCTTCCCAGGTTGTAACCAACCCCCTTTCTCAGTTTCTCTGGTTCGCAACTGTCTTATCCATATTTTCTCAGGTCTATGCAGCATTACCTTTCCTTCGTGATAAAAATGCATAGCTGGCGACTCTATTCATTTCTCTCCTTTTCGCCGACCGTTCGCGTCTGTACCCCTTCTGACCAGGTGTCATTTGGTGGGAGCGACAGCTTGGCGACTCTGCTGGGGACCCTTATACTGTAACCAGGGCTTCTGGTTCTTTTTGTGGGTTCCTCCTAGCGCTTGTTTGATTTGTGTTTACTGGGGTGTTATGTGCTATATGTGTTTATGTATTTATTTTATTGCTTTATGTACAGTCTTGTTTATTGCTTTCTTTACAGTTTTATACATCATACTGTCATACTGTCATTGCTGGATCTGGTTTGCTGTTTTGGTGGGTGGGGTTCCATTGAGAGTTCAAGGTCCTATAGCTGGGACCTGAGTGACACCTAGGCTAGAGTGGTTCATGTTCTTTCCCATTCCATTTCGGTCTGGTGCAGGAATATGAAACACGGTTCAGATATGGGTTTCTTCTTGAGAACTCTGTGCTACAGATTTCCTGTAGTGCTAGGGCTATCTGGGAAGCCTGCCAAGTCTGGATGACCTTTATTATGACCTTCTGAATTTGAGGTGAATTAGAGGAGGATCTCTTATGATTATTGTAAACACTGTACCTCCGGGTTAGAAGTGTTTACACTTCTCATAATTGATCCAAGTCTGAGGATCTTTGTTCTAGAACACTACCTGTGAGGGGGTTGGGCTGTTTACAGGTTTGCAGGTACCATTGGCCACATCATACCCTGTTACTTGTTTTGTTTAAGAGTACCTCATTTTGGACAGTTCTTGTGATTTAACCCTGGACATGTGACTCTTTATTTGAGTCCCCCACCCTGGTTACTGGATTTCTAAACCTCCATCTGGACCTTCTTTGAGCATACATGGGCTTATATCAGGACAGATAATCAGATCCAGCTTAATCACAAACCCTTGCATATCATTTGCATACATCATCATTTGCATCATTTAACATTTGTTTATTCGTTTTTCAGGGTATCCACATTATATCTGGTTTGGTTTTGACCCCTTCTTCTACATAGACCTCTGCTTCATCAGTTATCAGCTTCAGCTATTCTCATCATCACCAGCATTAGCCTGTCAGTGGTTCATCTCCAGTATCAGTCTTGATCTTCATCAGTACCTATCTTCCTCCTCTTCAGCATTTATGACTACTCCCAGGAAGAGCAACATATCCTACCATTTCTTTGAGCCTGTGTTGACTGGTATCAGGCAGGTCCAGTCACTTATCACACCTGACCACATCCCATTGTTTAGAGAGCATTATGGAGGTATCTTGGATATGGTTATGGACCTTGACCCTTCTCAGAGGAGCATGATCCACACATGCTTGCAGTTTTATGATCCTCCTTTGAGATGTTTCACCTTTTCAGACTTCCAGCTAGGGCCTTTGCTGGAAGAATTTTCTTCATTGACTGGAGTACCTATCAGGGGTGGAATCCCCTTCAACCCAGAAATGCCAGCTCCCAGCAATGGAGAAGTAGCAAAGGCACTGTACTTGGAGCCTACTTTGATTGAGCAGAATATGACAACAAAAGCTGGGATCCCTGGTTTACACTTGGACTTCTTGATTTCTCAGGCCACCCTGAAGGCCTCCTTGGGAGAGTGGAGGGCAGTCTGTGCACTGTTAGCCCTCAGCATATATGGGGTTATGCTGTTTGCAGATGAGCCCAAATTTGTCAGCAAGAATGCCATTCATCTCTTCCTTCTGAAGAACCCAGTACCCACATTGCTGGGAGTTTCTATTACTCCATCCATCAGAGGAATGAGAAACAAAGGGGGAAGTTGGTGAGATGCTGTGCTCCTTTGTTTCACACCTGGCTGCTCAGACACCTACCTAAATCAGATACCTTCTTGAACCCTCACCAACAGAAGAATTGGGCCAAGAGGCTCATTGCTTTAACTTCAGATGATATCAGATGGTGCACCCAGAGCACCAAAGGCAAAGACATTATCACCAGCTGTGGGCAGTACCCAAATGTACCTCTGATAGGAGTAAAGGGTTGCATCAACTACAATACTTTGCTGTTTAAGAGACAACTGGGCTATGCTTTGGTTCATCCTCCTAGAGTGCAAGATTTAGTTGAGACCCTGTATTGTGAAGTGAAACCTAATTCAGCTGTTGTCAGACAAGCATCTTGGGCTTGGGACAACATCCAGACAAAAGGGATGGCTATTCTTGGAAGGTGTAATAATGTTGCTTCAGCTCAGTACTATGATTGGTCCCGTACTAGAGCTCAAATTACTGGAATGCCTTTCACCATTGAGGACATACCTGGACCATCTACAGCACAGCCAGCAGCAACTGTCAGCCTGGAAGAATTTGAGAAGCTGAAGGAAAGGAATGAGAATCTGTCTCAAGCTCTGAAGAAGACCCTTTGGGAAAGGAGTGATGGTCGTCTGGACATTGAGAGGTTGGAAAAGCTTAGGGTGGAGCATCTTGCCAAAATTGAGAAAACAGAGGACTACATCAGGAAAGCAAGAGTTGGGGAACAAATATTGAAGAATGCCTGTAAAGAAGCCAAGATTCAGAAGGCTAGAACTGAGCTCTATCTGCAAGAAAGTCAGGCTAGGTGGGTCAGGATCACTGAAGCCCGGACACAAGAAGATCAGAGAATTCAAGCCAAGATTGAACAGTTAGAGGCCAATGAAAAGAAGCAGCAGGAAGCTTTGTTGGCAGCCCAGAAGGAGATTTCAGAGTTGAAGCTTAGGGCAGGATTGAAGAGATCAAAAGACCAGGACAGGCACAAGAAGCTGACCACTGCCATTGCCACCAGGAACCTCCTCATCAGGACCATTACAGAGCACCCAACTAGTCCAGTGAATGAGGCACTCCTGAAGGAGGTCAAGGAGGATGAGTTTGGACTGAATGTCTGATCCTTTGCTTGTTGTTTATTTCCATTTGATGTACTTTTCTTTTTGTTGTATTTTGACCCTCCAGGGGCATGTGTTGTAAAACAAACTATGTATTGTTCATCGTTTGTAATATATTAGTTTGCTTTCATTGGGTTTCTTTTCTCAAGCAACATCAAGCATCTTCCTCGAGGTCTGGAAAGGTCAAAACCAAGAACCAAGCCGGATACCTTGGAAAACAAATAAGCATACTTCATTGCATACTAACTTTTGTTTTGTTTTGTAGGTTTTGTTATTATCTTTGTTTCTAACCTTGTTGTGATCGCAGGAAATATTGCTCGTCGCCGAGTGTTCCCTGTCAACCACACGCACCGGTACCCTACTCGGAACAACCTTCCTGGTATCCTAATGGAGCAAGTACAGCAGGACCTGACTGAGTGGAGATAAGGAACCAAATGACTCAATTCATGGCTGTAATGACTGGCTTGGCCCAGAGTCAAGAAAGGTTAAGGGAACTAGTGGAAAGACAAACTCCCGAGGAACCTCATCTTGGACCTGGAGGAACAAGTAACAATGAGCGGGGCCAGCCTCATGTTAATCCACCAGTATTTGGGCCTCATCTAGATCCGGAAGTCAACATCCCGAGAAATGTACAAGGAAATACTGCTGGGGGGAGAATCTTGCAGGAAGATCCCCAAGAAGAGCAATTTACCGTTATGGGAGTTGGAGACGAAGTCTATGATAGGAGGTTGGATGAAATTGCTGAGAAGTTAAGATCGTTGGAGTCTCAGAATTCCTTGGGCTTCGATGTAATGGATATGGGACTAGTGGACGGGGTGAGAATTCCCCACAAATTCAAACCCCCGTGTTTTGAGAAATACAATGGAACCTCTTGTCCACGAACTCACCTGCAATCTTTCCTAGGAAGACTTAAAGCATATACCATGGATGAGAAGCTGTGGATGTTTTACTTTGAAGACAGTCTGACTGGGGCTTCAAGAGAGTGGTATTCACACTTGACCAGAGCTACCATTAGATGCTAGAAGGACTTAGCTGAAGCCTTCATCAGGCAATATCAATACAATCTGGACATGGCTCCTAACAGGACCCTCCTAATGGGAATGTCTCAATCTTCCAGAGAAAGCTTCAGGGAATATGCCTAGAGGTGGAGACAGCTTGCTGCTGCTGTCCAACCACCCATGTCGGAAAGAGAAATGGCCGACATGTTCATGAATACTCTGCAAGGAACATATATTGATAGACTGGCTGCCTTTTCTTCTACCAGTTTTGCTGACGTAGTTATAGCTGGGGAAAGGATTGAAAGCCTTTTGAAAATGGGCAAAATTTCTGAAAGTGGTGCAAGTTCATCCAGTAATCCCAGGAAACCTTTTGTGGGGCCCCGAAGAGCTGGTGAGACCAATTTCGTTCATGCAAGCAGGGGCAGACCTCAGTATGTCCACAGATCAGTAGCAGCTGTTACCATTCCAGCTCCGATTCCTCAACAATCAGTATATCCTCAACAACAGCAACCACAGTATCAACAACAAGTCCAATATCCGCAACAGAGAACCTACAACAACAACAATAGAAACCAACAACAGCGACCCTTCCAACAAAGACCATCACAGGCAAACAGGGTGATTGACCCTATCCCTATGCCTTATGCTGCCTTATTGCCACAACTCCTGAAGCTTAACTTGGTTGAGTTAAGGACGTTGGCACCACCAGATCCCCTCAACCTCCCAAGGAATTATGATGTCAACGCCAGGTGTGCTTTCCACTCCAATGCACCTGGTCACAATACTGAAAAATGCAGGGCCTTACAAATGAAAGTCCAAGATCTGGTGGATTCTAAAGCCCTCAACTTTGCACCTCCTCTGAATGTCAACAAAAATCTTATGCCTAATCATGGGGGGCCGAGGATTAATGCCATTGAGGAAGACAAACCATCTACCTTGATCACCAGTGTTGCACAAATTCGAACACCTTTGGTCGAAATTAAAGCTCAGCTTTTAGAGTGCCAAGTGTTCCCCGGGTGTGAGCTCGGCTGTGGGTATTGCAACATTGCAGTCAACGGGTGTGAAAAGTTGAGAAGCGGCATAGATGGTCTTATTAAGGATGGTATCCTTCAGATTTCAACAACGGCGCCTACAAATCCAGCAATTCCTTTAACAACAATTCCCGATTCTTCTACAACAGCAGCAACAATCATTCCTACCGATTCATCAATATCATCAGCAATTACTCCATCCATCACTTCAACAAGTCAAAAATCAATAACCATTCCTTCTACAACATCAACATCAGCATCCGTTTTATTGGCAGAATCTTCTACAATGCCAACAAGGATTAATGAAGATGTCTCGACAGTTACAATCTACTATGACCCATCAAATGTTCCTCCCAGCAGCAATTTCCAACAACAAACCATGGCACCTCCTGCTAGATCACCAGTCACAATTTACTATGATCCGCACACTGTTACAGTACCCTCCTCTGCAGCAATCAGTCCGGTCACCATTACGGTGCCTGGACCCGTTCCTTATGAAAGCAGTAATGCCGTACCTTGGCATTATGGCTCTGATCTCTACTGCAACGGGGAGAAAATCACTCTGGATTCATCAACCTCTTCTCCACAAGTTGATAATGTTGGGGGAGGCGGAGGCTTCACCAGAAGCGGACGCCTTTTTGCCTCACAAACACAAAAACCTAATGTTGAAGCAGAAGCTGCTGCCAAAGCAAAAGGAAAAAGTGTGGTATCTGAAGAGCCAACTGTCAAAGAAACTCAGAAGACATCTTTTGAACAAGATGTAGATGAGTTCATGAGAATCATAAAAAGGAGTGATTACAAGGTGGTGGACCAGCTTCACCAAACGCCCTCCAAAATCTCCATATTATCACGGTTGATGTGTTCTGAAGCGCACAGGAATGCACTATTGAAAGTCCTGCACGCAGCGTACGTGCCGGAGGAGATTACCGTTAATCAGCCAGAAACTGTGGTTGCAAATGTCAACACCAGTCATGGACTGGGCTTTACCAATGCTGACTTAACCACAGAGGGACGTAACCATAACAAGGCTTTGCATATCACCTTGGAATGCAAGGGTGCTGTTCTGTCTCATGTACTGGTGGACACTGGGTCATCACTCAATGTTCTACCAAAGAAAGCCTTAGTGAAGCTGGAGCATGATGGCTTGGCATTACGTCCGAGTAATTTGGTGGTGAGAGCGTTCGATGGCTCTAAAAGATCAGTGCTTGGGGAGATTGATTTGCCTGTGTTGATTGGCCCGCAGACCTTCAAAACTACCTTCTTTGTGATGGACATACAGCCGGCCTACAGCTGTCTGTTGGGTAGACCCTGGATCCACGCCGCTGGCGCTGTTACGTCTACCCTTCACCAGAAGTTGAAATTCGAGTGGGAAGGCCAAATCATCACCATCTATGGGGAGGAGGACATCTTTGTTAGCCAGCTGGCTACGTATAAGTACATTGAGATGGATGGGGAGATCCATGAAACCATGAGCCAAGGGTTCGAGGCCTTGAACATTAATGAAGCATCTGCTGTACTGGGAACTTCGATAACATCGTACCAGCAAGCCCGGAAGGTTGTTGAGGAAGGTATCGCCCAAGGCTGGGGCAAGCTGCTGCCCGTGGAAAAGAAAGAAGACCGATTTGGGTTGGGTTACAGACCAACTCAACAAGATCAATCAGAGGCTGCCAAGGAGCCCAAGTTTCTCAGCGGGGGAATGCTCACCCCGGATGCTGTGAACAACTTGGAAGACGAGGAGGAAAGCGACCGCAACCTGGAGAGCTGGATACGTCCAAGGATCCCGGGGAGCCAAGTCCTTAACTGGTCTTCCCAGGAAATTATAAGAGTTACTCCTGCAGAGTAATTATTATTTCCTGTATTTTAAAGCATGCATCAAGTCTTGCATCTTTCCCAAGATGTCAAGACTCATTTTGTAATCGGGCCATCTTGTATTTTGTACAAAGATCAATTAATGAATATCAGGACATCTTTTGCAAATGAGTCTTTTCCTTTCCGCTCACTGTTTTTCATTTTTTCTTTTTGTACAAAAATAAAATGGAAATGTTTTTCAAAATAAAATAACTTCGTTTTTACTTTTTCTAAATAAGATAAAACTGATCACTAAAATAAACCAATCTAAACCCTTGCAGAAAGTGCCTTTCAGACTGCACCGACCACAACACTCCTATGACTTTGTACGACTTTGACAATCCAATCAATCAAGCTGATGAAGGGGTTGAAGAAGATTATGAGCTACCTGAAGAGCTAGCCAGGTTGTTGAGACAAGAGGAGAAGGTTATCACTCCTCATCAGGAGGACGTTGAAACGGTTAATCTTGGTATGGAAGAAGACATGAAAGAAGTTAAGATTGGGGCCTGCCTACAAGATTCAGTAAAAGAGAAACTGATTGACATGCTTCGGGAATATGTGGATGTTTTTGCTTGGTCCTATCAGAATATGCCAGGGTTGGACACCGATATCGTCATGCACAAGCTGCCTCTGAAGGAAGACTGTCCGCCAGTAAAACAGAAGCTGCACCGTACTCGCCCAGATATGGCAATGAAGATAAAAGAGGAGGTACAAAAGCAGTGGGACGCCGGTTTCCTTGCTGTGACTAGCTATCCGCAGTGGGTTGCTAATATTGTACCTATGCCTAAGAAGGATGGAAAGGTGCGAATGTGTGTGGATTACCGGGATCTGAACAGAGCTAGCCCAAAAGATGACTTCCCTTAACCTCACATCGATGTATTGGTTGATAATACGGCTCAGTTCTCGGTATTCTCCTTCATGGATGGATTTTCAGGATATAATCAGATCAAGATGTCACCTGAAGACATGGAGAAGACCACTTTCATCACACCCTGGGGCACATTCTGTTATAAGGTGATGCCATTCGGACTGAAGAATGCTGGTGCCACTTATCAACGGGCTATGGTAACATTATTCCATGACATGATCCACAAAGAAATTGAATGTTATGTGGATGACATGATTGCCAAGTCCCTCACAGAAGAAGACCACCTGGTAAATCTGTTGAAGCTATTCAAGCGTCTGAGGAGGTACCAATTGAAGCTAAACCCCAACAAGTGCACATTCGGGGTGCGATCTGGTAAGCTGCTGGGATTTATTGTAAGTGAAAAAGGGATTGAAGTTGACCCTGATAAAGTCAAAGCCATTCAAGAAATGCCTGCACCGAAGTCGGAAAAAGAAGTTCGGGGGTTCCTAGGTAGATTGAACTACATTTCACGGTTCATATCTCATCTTACTGCAACCTGTGAACCCTTGTTCAAGTTGTTAAGAAAAGAACAAACGATCAGGTGGAACGAAGACTGCCAGAGGGCTTTTGACAAAATCAAGGAATACTTACAAGAGCCTCCGATCCTTATGCCTCCAGTTGAAGGAAGACCTCTAATCATGTACTTGACAGTATTAGAAGAGTTAATGGGGTGTGTGCTGGGCCAGCATGACGAGTCTGGTCGAAAAGAGTATGCAATTTACTACCTAAGCAAAAAGTTTACCGACAGTGAACAACGTTATGCACTGCTCGAGAAAACTTGTTGTGCTTTAGCGTGGGCTGCTCGCCGACTAAGGCAGTATATGTTGACCCACACTACTTTATTGATTTCAAAGATGGATCCAGTTAAGTACATTTTTGAGAAGCCAACACTTACCGGACGGGTTGCAAGATGGCAAATGATCCTCACAGAATATGACATTCAGTACACATCCCAAAAGGCCATCAAAGGCAGTGTATTGTCTGATTATCTTGCTGAACAACCCATTGATGATTACCAGCCTATGAGATTTGACTTCCCTGATGAAGACATCATGTTCATAAAAGCAAAAGATCATAAAGAGCCTGTTCACACTGAAGGGCCTGACCCAGAAGAAGAATGGACTATGATGTTTGACGGGGCTGTTAATATGAATGGTCGTGGTGTTGGTGCAATACTCATTACACCTAAAGGAGTTCACATGCCTTTCTCGGCAAAAATCACCTTTAACTGCACTAACAACGAAGCTGAATACGAAGCTTGTATCATGGGACTTGAGGAAGCCATTGACCTCAGATCAAGACTTTGACTGTGTTCGGAGATTCAGCTCTGGTAATTAATCAAACTAACGGCAAATGGTACACCCACCAAGATCATCTGATACCTTACCGGGATTATACAAGGAGGTTATTGACTTTCTTCACAACAGTCAAGCTTGAGTATATCCCTCGAGATGAAAATCAGTTTGCAGATGCTCTGGCTACCATTTCATCCATGATCAAAGTTCAAGCTGCCAACTTTGTGCCTCGGATATCAGTATCCAGACTTGACAGACCAGCATATGTATTCTCAGCAGACCTTGCTAAAGATGAAAAGCCTTGGTTCTATGACATCAAATGCTTCTTGGAGGATCAAACATACCCACCTGGGGCATCTTCCAATGATAAGAAGACATTAAGGAGGCTTGCTGGTAGTTTCTTTCTGAATGCTGACGGCTCCCTGTACAAGAGAAACTTTGATATGGTACTCCTCAGATGTGTTGATAGGGAAGAAGCAGACTTGTTAATGCATGAGGTGCATGAAGGATCCTTTGGTACCCATGCAGGAGGGCATGCAATGGCTAAAAAGTTGCTGAGATCAGGCTATTACTGGATCACAATGGATGCAGATTGTTGTGCCTATGCCAGAAAATGCCATAAATGCCAGATTTATGCGGATAAAGTACATGTGCCTCCCAACCCTTTGAATGTGATGTCTTCACCTTGGCCCTTTGCCATGTGGGGCATTGATATGATTGGCAAGATCGAACCGACTGCTTCAAAT
This sequence comes from Lathyrus aphaca, assembly GCA_963966055.1. Classification (NCBI taxonomy): domain Eukaryota; kingdom Viridiplantae; phylum Streptophyta; class Magnoliopsida; order Fabales; family Fabaceae; genus Lathyrus; species Lathyrus aphaca. Next base: position 73,186,422 of record OZ014519.1, read on the forward strand.
GGCCACAGATTCATCCTGGTAGCCATTGACTATTTTACCAAGTGGGTCGAAGCAGCTTCTTATGCAAATGTTACAAGGCAAGTGGTAGCCCGATTCCTGAAGAGAGACATCATCTGTCGGTATGGAGTTCCCGAACGAATCATTACTGATATTGGTTCCAACTTGAACAACAAAATGATGGCAGATCTGTGTCGGGACTTCAAGATCCAACACCACAATTCTTCTCCTTACAGGCCAAAGATGAATGGCGCTGTTGAGGCAACTAACAAGAATATCAAGAAGATTTTACAGAAGATGGTGGTCACCTACAAAGACTGGCATGAAATGCTACCATTTTCCTTGCATGGGTACCGTACATCAATCAGAACATCCACTGGGGCAACGCCATATCAGCTTGTGTATGGAATGGAGGCAGTCCTACCTGTTGAAGTCGAATTACCCTCCTTGAGGGTACTAATGGATGTTAAGCTAAACGAAGCAGAATGGGTCCGATCCCGATACGAACAACTGAATCTGATCGAAGAAAAGAGATTAGCTGCAATTTGTCATGGGCAGTTATATCAGAAGAGAATGAAGAAAGCCTTCGATCAGAAAGTCAGGCTTCGGGAGTACCAAGTAGGAGATCTTGTGCTGAAAAGACTCCTCCCTCCTCATACAGACCACAGGGGCAAGTGGACTCCGAACTATGATGGTCCTTTCATAGTAAAGAAAGTTTTCTCTGGTGGAGCACTGATGCTCAGTACTATGGATGGTGAAGACTTCCTGTCCCCTGTGAATTCGGATGCAGTTAAAAAATACTTCGCATAAACGACCCGCTGGACATAAAAACAGAATGTAAGTCCAGGAAAAAATAGGGCATCCCGGCGAGTCAAAAACAGAATAAGAGACTCAGGAAAAAATAAGGGAAAATAAATAAAAAAATGTACACCCGCTGAGTTGAAAAGCCGCATTGGACAGCTCAGGCAAAAATGGGTATCCCGGTGGATTGAAAACCCGAAAGGGTGATCCACGCAAATTAAGGGAATAAGCAAACAACTGCATCCTGAATTCGTCTGTATCACTTACAACACGGCAAGCTTCGAAAGGTTCAAGCTTCGGTCAAAATCAGCCTTCTTCAAAAGCAACATGAGAAGAACGTCAATGTCATACGGGTCATAGCAAAGGAAAGCTCCCAGAAACGTCATCAACATTGCCAACGTATCTTTTTGTTTCTCAAATTGTAACGATCTCCTCATTTCAGAGGATCCGTTTCTTTGACTGTATCTTTCCAATTCAGGGCACATAAATTAATAAAATCAGATTTTCAGTCACATTCCGTCTCGTACATTTTATTTTCATTTGCAAAATGTCTGATGTCCTTAAGATATTGATTGCATAAATACAGATGTTTCCTTTCTAAAAACTACAGGCTTACGGGAAATATATTTGCTCCCGGGAGTGTCTAAACTCCTATGATGGGATCCAGTAAGGGATGCCTCGGGATACTTGTATGTTTCTTTGTCAAGATAGGATTGCAGGTATTCAAAGCACATCATGTGGCATGAAAGCTTCCTCCCCAGCAAGCTGTCAAATCACCATTTCCTCAGCACTTCTTCCGGCACCAGAGCTGCTTTCTCCCCAGCTGAGTTGCCGGTCATCATTCCTCCTCAGCCAAATGTCAGACAGGGAACTTTATCCCCACAAAGTTTCAGCCTCTATTCAGAAGAGCAATGCCTAAAGCTCTCACAACAGAGTGACGAAAGCTCCCGCAAACCCCAGCTGGGTCCCTCATTACCAAGATAGGTCTACCAATGATTTATTTCCTCAAGCAGGGCCATATATGTCAGATCTACCAATGATCTCATCCCCAGCTGGGGATATCCACTTCAAGCAGATCAACCAGGGATCTCTACAGCAACGGGATCCAAATCCCGGATCGGTATCTTTGCATGATCATAGCATTCGCATCATATTTTTCCCACAGAGCTTAGCATTCCGTCTAATACGGAGCATTATGGCAAAAATCAAACATATTGCATAAATCATAAGCCATGTGTCGAACCGAACACCCGTAAATACCGACGTTAAATACCTCTCAAACTCCCCGGCAGAATACTGAAGCATTTTCCTCTACAAATACAGTTACATGCTCCTTTTGGCACTCGTCCGTGTCATCATTCCCCAGTAAAATAGCCCGAGCAAGCAGATGCTTATACATTACACTCGTCTGTGTCATATCCCCAGCAGAAAGCCAAAGCGTCCCCTTTGCACTCACTAATACATATGTATTTTCCTCCTTTGACACTCGTCTGTGTCACCCTTCCCCAACATGATTAACTAAACGCTGATTGTAGATCAAATACTTGTCTATAATACACTTCTTCCGACACCCGTCCGTGTCGTGTTCTCCACAGCAAGTTGAACACTCGTTTATGTCTCACTCATCACTTTTTACTCATACAGATACTCGTCCGTATTTTATATATACCACTTAAATCCCCTCAGAGTCAACACTCGTTCATGTTCTTTGTTAACCAGTTGGTACTCGTCTGTATCATCATCTCTGAACATGCGTCAAGCGTTTGCTTCTACCGATACTCGTCCATATCATAGTCTTAAGGATGCTCGTCTGCATCTTTAATCTATACACAGTGTCAAACACGCATATCTTCTTGAATTTAGACGCTCGTCTGTGTCTACTATTCCCCAGAAGAATTCCTGGAAAATCTTGATAAACTATTCCCTTTCTATCTGACATTCGTCCTATGTCATGACATTTTCGGCAGCCGTACCCTGCCAGGTGATCATCCTTCACCTTTTTGATGATCGTCCTTCATCATCCCCAGCGAAGTCTCTATTCATTAGAACCTCTTCCTATCCAACATTCATCCTATGTCGTGATATTTTTAGCAGCCGTCCCCTGCTAGGTGATCGTCCTTCACCTTTTGATGATCGTCCTTCATCATGCTTATCCGATGGCCGTCCCCATCGTCGACCTTTTCTATCCGGCATTCATCCTATGTCATGATATTGTTGGCAACCGTACCTTTCCAGGTGATCGTCCTTCACCAATAGATGACCGTCCCTCATCTCATCCCCAACAGAGCAGCCGTCTCCTGCTAGGTGATCGTCCTTCACCTTTGATGACCGAACCTTGTCATTTATTTCATTTATGCTTTGAACCTAATGGCCGTCCCCATCATTACCTTTGTCCTTAAACCCCAGAGAACCCTGTTACTGTATTTGATGGCCGTCCCCATCCTAATCTCCTTTATTTCCCCAGCATGTCGGCCGTACCCGTCATTGCTCCATCCCCAGCAGTCGTCCTCTGCTCGACGGTCGTCCTCCGTCGCCCGCACTTTATAATCATACTTCATTTTCTTTTACAATCTATATCCCTTTTCTTCTTCATTCAGTGAGTGCAAATTTTGGACTGTCTGTGGTATTCAACCACAAGTTATCTTGCTTGCCTGTTAAACCGTCGCTTACATCCTGCACAGCTAACTCATGCTTGAATAGGGGAAGCTGTAAACACCCTAAATTTGCCCTCACTCATTTCACCATGGCTTGTGATTCTTTTCATATTGCATAAATTCAATCATAGCATCTCATACTACATTTTTGCTTCACTGCATTGGTTCTAAGTCATTTGCATCTAGGGTTTGTGATCTGAGCAATCCCAGAGCCATCTGAGCCACTCCAAAGGTCTTCAATCATATCAAGAGGGTCCATGTATGTTCAAGCATCATATTATATACTCCCAAGGTCAAGGAAGTCAAAGAATCACAAGAATTGAGAAAGGCATGGAAGCAGAGCCAGGCTTAACTGCACAGATGACCTAGAATTAGGGTTTTGGTTTCAGAGGCCATAACTCCAATTTTTTTTTATCATTCTTGTTTCTATGGGTCTTTATATGTTATGAGGATTATGCATATCAATTTTCATGAATAAATTCAAAGGGGAAGGCATCTGATCAAAAGGTGACTTCTTGAGCAAGTCAGTGCAAAATCAGGGCATCTGAGGCCCCCAATGACCCAACCAAAGGGGTTTCTCCATCATTTTGAATGTGTATGATCTTTATTTGATCATAGAAGATGTTATAAGTTCACAAAATTGAAGAATTTCAAGCCATTTGCAAAGTTGCCATTTTGGGAAAGTGACTTGTAATGCAAACTTGCCATTTTGGGAAAGTTTTTCAACCTCCTCTTTTTGATTCAAAAATGCTTCAAATGAGAAATCTTTGGTCATGAAAGTTGTAGATTAGATCCTCCCATTTTCAAAAAGTACAAGAACTCATTCTAATTCATTTTTAGATCAAAAGTTATGGCTTGTCAAAGTTGAACAAAATCACTTAAATTTCACTTTTACACCAAAGGAGGAAAGTTGCAAAACCTCATGCCAAGGCCAAATGTGACTTCAAATCAGCTTCTAATCATCATACAAACACAATGCAATGCCTAAGAGTCAGATTTGTGCCAAGAATTCTCAAGTTTCATGACTTGTGCATGAAGAAATCAAGAAAGGGCCAAACTTCATGAAAATTGCAAAAACCCCCCACAAGTTTCAATCCACTTGCTGATTTGCCTCAATCTCATTTCCATGGTCATCCTTGAATCAAGATGCAGCAGACATGCCTTTGTCCTAGTCCTGAAACAGTCCATACCCCAAAGGACACATAGCCATGACTTTTTGCAAAACAAGCCATACGAATCAGCATAGCCCACAACAACTCTCTGACCTATCACCACTTGATATGTGGACCAAATGGAACTCAAAACACACAAGAGGCAAGCCTGAAAACACAACATCACCATAGTTCACAAAAACTCTCCCTCTTGCATTTTCATTCGAATCTCATCACACAAGCCTAAAACCTCAAAACAAACTTCACAAAACCACTCACCATGATCCACTGATCATTTCCCAACCATCATCTGGCCCTGAAACCACCCCAAACAGAAATACGATTTTCCACTCCCTTTGAACAAAACTTCATCAATCTCACAAACTAGCCACAATACACTCCAACTAAGCCTCAAAGCTTCTTCAGGAAGATCATTGGAGGGGCTTTGAAGCCAAAAGCTGCCTGAAAGCTCCAGAGTTGAAAGTTCCATCTCAGGTAGCTCTCTCAAACTTTTTTTCCAGAAATCCTTTTTTAAGTTATAGAATTGTTCCTCATGATCTCCTGATTACCCTGAGCTTTGTAGTTTTGAAAATGGTGAAGAAATGAGCATGAACCGAATCTCTGAAATTTTTGACCTAAAAAGAGATTGATTTGATTCATGCTTGTTTCTGAAAATAAATTGATTTCATGCCTGGATTCTTGTTCCTTGATGTTTGTTGAGTGATTCTGGAGCTTTAGGAGGCTTGGGGTGAGGTTTTGAGGGAGATAGCATTTTTCAGGGGAGAGTGTGGCCGGAGAAGATGACCGGAGGTCATTTCCGGCCACCTGAAAGTCATTAGGGCTTTTAATTGTGATTAGGGTTTCGTTTAAATGTGGGCCGTTAGATGGAGTTTCCCGCGCGTGTTTGTGTGGCCTGGATCTCATGATTAGTTTTAATTATAGGATTAATATTTAATTAATTAGGTTTAGGCAGATTTGAATATGGGCCGTAGGATTACGCGCCAGGTCAATGGATTTAAACCCAGAACCAATCTGATCCATTCATTCAGCTTACTTTTCCATTTTATTAATTTTATTTCATTTTATTTGCATTTTATTTCCACGAATTTTTAAAAATAGTAAAAAGCATTAAAAAATTCTGAAATTTGTTATCAAGTCTTTTATTAATTTTCAGAACCCAAAAATATTTTTATTTTTATTTTTTGCATCAAAAATCATTTTTAAATCATTTAAATGTTTATTTTTAATTAGTTAATGGAAATTAATTAATTAAAAATGCATTTAGGTATTTAAAAATCACCAAAAAAATTCACATTGCATTTTTAAACATTTAGAAACATTATCAAACTCTCAAAACAAATTTCTTTTTGGTCCTTGATGTATTTTGACATTTTTCATTGGAATAAAAGTTATTTAAAGGTAATATTTTGGTCCTTACTTAGAAAAATTCATTCTGCCTAACCATGAAGAGTTTGATGATGGTTCTTCTTGCATTGCATCCTTCATATCATGTAGTTTCTAGGGTAAAATTAGTTTGAATTTATCTTTCATTTTCAATTTAATGAGCATTTTTCCTTTTAAAGTGCCTTGAAACCCTAGTTGACTTGAGAAAATCATAACTTCCATTAGGTTAAGACTTAGGTCCCCTCCTTTGGGCAGTGAACTTGTGTACGGTTAGGGTTCCTTTGATCCCATTTTCAATTTTTTATCATGTCCTTTGCTTCTGATTTTGAATTTTGTGTTGCATGTTATGCATAAACCCTAATTCTTGCCTTCATTTGCATTCATCCCTCATTTGCTTGCATTCAGGAACTTGCCATGACATTTTATGCATCAACATGGCATATAAGACATCTTAGGACATATTAGAACCATGTTTGATCATTGCATCATTTATTTGCCATGTTGTGCATTCATTTCATTACATAAACTTTCATGAACTTTCATGGTTCAAAGCATGCTTCATTTGCATCCTCATCCTTGTATGATCATCCACAACTATTGACATATGTTTGCATCATCTATTAGCATCATTAACATCATGTTCATGCTTCTGAATTTGTCTTGCATCATGGCATTTCATCTCATTTCCATTGCATTTCATTTCTTTTGCTAACTTTTCAGGTGGTAAGTTGTTTTGAGAAGTGAATTTGCCTTCACTTCTCACAATCTCTTCTCATCTCTCTTATGCATCATTGCTGCATTTTATCTTTGTATTAGAGTGAGCTTGCTCATTCATGTTCATCTCTTACTTTCTTTCTTCAGGCAACTTGTCTTCTTGAGTGAAGCAAGTTGTCTTATTTCTTTCTGCTTCTCCTCCTTTCATCTGTTTCTTTCCTGGTGGCTTTTCTCCTGAAGATCTTCTTGCAAGCCTCATAAACCCTAGGATCTCCAAGTATGATAACAATTAGGGTTTGATTAGTCCCCCATTAGTTTTGCCTTTGTGTCATCTTTGAGTCTTATTTTCTCACCTCATAATCAAGGACTAAACCTTAAAGGTTTTAAGGCTTTGTGATTAAGATTATGCATGTATCCTTCTATTAGGATGGAGTGTATAACTTTAATCCTAAGTGTTAAACCCTTAATGTGTTTAACTCCTTTAATCAATCCACCTAATAACAACTAATACATCAAGCTTGTAACTTGGGCCTTGCATTAGGGTTCTAATTCTTCCTTAATTGGATAGGAAGGACTAACCCTAGTGTTAATGGACAAGTCCCCCTCAAGTTGTCTTACAAACCATAAAATTCACTTCTTAATCTCACCATTAACAAAAATCCATTTAATAAAGGTTTTGTTTTGTCATGAGGTTAATCCCTAATCATGGATTAAGTTGAGGAGCCTTCCTCAGCTTAAATGTTCTCATCTATCATCCTTCTATTAGGATGGTATAATGTGTCCATTAAATCCTTGATTATGGCTTAAACTCATTACTTAACACTAAACAAAAACTCCAAAAACATCTAAATAATCACAGGTAGGTTAATGATCTTAATCCTACATCATGGTGATTAAGTGTGAGGTGCTTACTTCATACTTAAGGTATTCTCATTACCCCTAATCAGAGGGAGGATGTGATGAGTTTACTAACCCTTGGTTTAGGCTTAAGCTCATTTTCTTATGACAAATATCAAAAAGCAATAAAAGATTGAAAGCACAAAAAACAAACAATAATCGTCTCCTCCGGGATTCTATTCTCATCATCTTCACTCATAACCGAGAACTTGCTTCTTCCGTCTAATGCAAGACAGTAAGCACCTGAGCCAGACAGGTCATACACTTGAGCATAGACAAGTAAGCAGTTCACAAGTCAATTTATCTTTCAGTCTCTTTGAGTCGAACTACGGTGTTCTGACTTCCTCATTGCACGAGAGGATACGTAGGCATAAATTAACAGTTATCGAACAAAAGTCTCTGTATATTCCCCCTCCTTCCAGCATTATTCTTTGAGCCGCATAGTCTTGAGCATTTCACTCTTGTTCTTACACTGACACTTCTCTTATATACTTCACATTTCTTTTACACTGACACTTGCATTCTTTCCAGCTTTGATACACAGATTGCACTGACACTACCCCTTTTAAACACAAATCTTTTAAGCGTGGATCCCGTCGAGTACGGCGGAAAATCTGGGTGCTAATACCTTCCCAGGTTGTAACCAACCCCCTTTCTCAGTTTCTCTGGTTCGCAACCGTCTTATCCATATTTTCTCAGGTCTATGCAGCATTACCTTTCCTTCGTGATAAAAATGCCTAGCTGGCGACTCTATTCATTTCTCTCCTTTTCGCCGACCGTTCGCGTCTGTACCCCTTCTGACCAGGTGTCATTTGGTGGGAGCGACATTCTCATATATTATCCTTGTATTAGGATGATGTAATGAGTTCACTAATCTGTGATTAGAGGTTAAACGCATTACTTAACACTAAACAAAAACCCAAAAACATCTAAATAATCACAAGTAGGTTAATGATCTTAATCCTACATCATCATGGTAATTAAGTTGAGATGCTTATCTCATACTTAAGTAGGCTCATTATCCCTAATCAGGGAGGTTATAATGAGTTTACAAGCCCTTGATTTAGGCTTAAGCTCATTAACTTATACAAAACCATCAAAAACATTAAAAAAACTAAAAACACAAAAAAAAAAATAATCGTCTCCTTCGGGATTCTTTTCTCATCACACTCATTCATAAACGAGAACTTGCTTCTTCCGTCTAATGCAATACATTTAGCACTCGATCCAGACGAGTGATACACTTGAGCATAGACAAGCAAGCAGTTCATAGTCAATTCATTTTCAGTCATCTTTGAGTCGAACTACGGTGTTCTGACTTCCTCATTGCACGAGAGGATACGTAGGCATAACTTAACTGTTATCGAACAAAATTTCTTTGTCATCCCCCTCTTTCAGCATTCTTTTCTAAAAGCCTCAGTTCTTGAGCAATTCACCCTTTTGCACTGACACTTGTACTTTCATTCCTTAGCTTTCGCACACAGATAACACATACACTACCCCTTTAAACATAATCTTTTAAGTGTGGATCCCGTCGAGTACGACGAACAATCTGGGTGCTAACACCTTCCCAGATTGTAACCAACCCCCTTTCTCAGTTTCTCTGGTTCGCAACCGTCTTATCCATCTCTTTCCAGGTTTCTGCAGCATTACCTTTCCTTCGGGATAAAAATGCCTAGCTGGCGACTCTATTCATTTCATTTTCATTTCTCTTTTCGCCGACCGTTCGCGCTTGTACCGGGATGCAAATCTTCGGGAGCGACACCCAACCGAGATCCCCACAGATTTCTTCCCCCAGAGTGCCACAGAGTTCCCTTGGAAGATTGTTCGGCGATCCTCTCTCCCCACAGATTGGCCAATGATCTCTTTCCCCAACGGAGTTCTCCCTTCAGACGGATCACCCAGAGATCTTTCTCCCCGCAGGATCCGGATCTCGGATCGGTTATATCATTTTTTGCATAATCATAGCATTCACATCATTTTTCCCACACAAAGCGTATCATTCCGTCTAATACAGAGCATTACGGAAAAAATCAAACATTTGCATGATCATAAGCCAGGTTCGAGCCAGTCACCTGCAAATACAAAATCACTTCACCAGCAATATAGAAAACTCATATCCCCTGCAGACAAAGCCAGAATACGTTTTGCACTCTCAATACAGATACTTGTTCATACTTGTACATACTCTTTTTGACATTTGCCCGTATCATACTTCCCCAGCAAGTCAAACACTCGTCTGTGTCCCTTGCTCAATCTTTTTGATACTCGTCCGTCTCTTGCACATATTCCCCCAGCAGGTCAAACAATTGTACATACTTATACACAATCCTCTGATACTCGTCCGTATCTTGCATATATCACTTCCCCGGCAGATCAAACACTCGTCTACGTTCCTTGCACAACCAATTGATACTCGTCCGTATCATCATCCTTAAACACGTGTCATCATTTGTTTCTATTGATACTCGTCCGTATCGTGGTCCTAAGGATGCTCGTTCTCATCTTTAGTCTATACACACTGTCAAACACTCATACCTTTTACTTTGAAGCATAAGCATTCATCCGTGCTTACCAATTCCCCAGAAGTCACCAACAAAACAATCTCTTTTTCCGGCATTCGTCCTATGGCATGATATTTTCGGCAGCCGTCCCCTACCAGGTGATCGTCCTTCACCTTTTGATGATCGTCCTTCATCATTTTATCCGATGGTCGTCCCCATCATTGATCTTTTCTATCTGGCATTCATCCTATGTCGTGATACTTTCGGCAGCCGTCCCCTGCCAGGTGATCATTCTTCACCTTTAGATGACCGTGCCTCATCCTTTCCCCAGTGGAATCCCCATTGTTGGAACTTTCTATCCGGCATTCGTCCTATGTTGCAATATCTATTTAGCAGCCGTCCCCTGCTAGGTGATCGTCCTTCACCTTTTGATGACCGTCCCTCATCAGTTTATCCGATGGTCGTCCCCATCGTCGATCTTTGTTATCCGGCATTCGTCCTATATCGAGATAATCCCCAAGAGCTGATGTACCCTGCTAGGTTATCGTCCTTCACCTCTTGATGATCGTCCATCATCATGCTTATCCGATGGTCGTCCCCATCACTGACCTTTTCTATCTGGAATTCGTCCTATGTCGTGATATTTTCAGCAGTCGTCCCTTGCTAGGTGATCTTCCTTCACCTTTTGATGATTGTCCCTCATCATTATTTCATTTATTCTTTTACCCGATGGTCGTCCCCGTCGCAGTTTATTTACCCTTTAACCTGATGGCCATCCCTGTCAGTGCTTTCCTCATTTCTTTAATCACCAGAGAGTTTTATTTCTTTACCCGGTGGTCCTCCCCGTCGTGGTCTTTTCCTTTATCCTGATGATCGTCCTTCATCAGTTTACCCGATGGTCGTCCCCGTCACGGTCTCTTTATTTCCCAGCATGATGGTCGTCCCCGTTATTGCTTTACTTACCGTTTTTCATCCCCAGCAGTCGTCCTCTGCTCGATGGTCATCCTCCATCGCTTTCATTTGATACTCATACTATACTGCCTGTTACAATTTATATCCCTTTTCTTCTTCTCCCCAGTGAGTGCAAATTTAGGACTGTCTTGGTATTCAACCACAAGTTATCTTGTTTGTCTGTTAAGCCAGGCGCTTACACCCTGCACAGCTAACTCATGCCTGAATAGAGGCAGTTGTAAACACCCCAAATTTTCCCTCAATTTTTCTCACACCATGGCTTGTGATCACTCATTTGCATAAGCATATCATTACATTGCATAGTTTATTTCATTGCATAGGTTGCATAATTAGGGTTTATGATCAGATGAATCCAAGAAGTGATCTGAGCTATCTCAATGGTCTTTAAGCATGCCAAGAAGGTCCATGTGTGTTCCATGATCATAATTTTCTCCCCAAAGTTCATAAAAGTCAAGAGATCACAAAGTATGGCAAAGGCATAGAGGCAGACTAAAGATTTCCTGCACAAATGACCTAAAATTAGGGTTTTGGGTTTGAGGCCCTTAAACTCAAATGTTTTGGTCATTATTGATTCTAATGGTCTTAATATGTTATAAGGAGCATGTGTACCAAATTTTATGAAGAAATTCATTGTGGAAGTCATCTGATCAACTGGTAACTTGTTGTGCAAGAAAAGTCAGAATCAGGGCATCTGAGGCCCCCAACAATGGAACCAAAGGATCATTTTCATCAAATTGAGGTTTTATGATCTTTATTTGATCTTAGAAGTGGTTATAAGTTCACAAGATTGAAGAATTTCAAGCCATTTGCAAACTTTCCATTTTTTAGACATGACTTGTAATGGAAACTTTCCATTTTGGGAAAGATTTTCAACCTCCTCTTTCTTGATCAAAAATGCTTCAAATGAAAAATCCTTAAACATGAAAGTTGTAGATTGGATCTTCCCATTTTAAAAAATTAAAAGAAATCCTCTTGATTCATCCTAGAACTCAAGATATGATGTTTCAAAGTTGGGAAAAATCTTGTAATTTCAAGTATGTGCCAAAGAGGGATTTTTGTAAAATCAAGTTTCAAGACTTCTAATGACCTCTAATCCACCTCTAAGCCTCATAACATGATTATGCAACTTTCCTTGATCAAAATTGTGCCAAGAATCACAAGTTTTCATGCCTTTCACTTCAAGAAATTTCAAAGAGGGAAATTTGCAAAATCCATGCTATCTCTTGCATCAAGCCATCCAACTTACTAAATCTCATCCAAGGGCCCTCCATGAACTCAGTTGAGGCAAGACACCCCTTGAAAAAACCTATGACCCGTGCCATGCCTCAAGTACACCTTCATTGACTTTTTTGCAAAATCACCCTTACCAATCACACTATGCCACCACCAACTTTCTGACCAATCAAGACCTCTTATGCAAACCCTAAGGAGCTCATTTCATACATCACATAAGCCTGAAACCTCTCATACACTCAGATTTCCAAAAATCTCCATAACACTTCCTCTCTTCTAATTTCATCACCCAACCACTCAAACTCCAAACTTTCTTCACCATTCAACTATACATCACCTAAGGAACAAATCCCAACCATTAGAATGGCCTGAAACCTCACAAAACAAAAACACGATTCTTCACCTCTCAAAACTGAACTTCAAAAAGAAGCCACATAAACTCTAGCAAAGCCTCAAAGAAGCTCAAAGGTGATCAGAGGAGGGTGTTTGCATCAAGAAGAAGGCCCAAACATCTCCATTGACAAAGCTCCAACTCAGGTACCTTCTTGAAACATTTTTCCAGAACTCATTTCTTTTGTTACAAAATGATAGAGTTTGTCTTGCTGATCATGTTGAGCTTTGAATTATTGAAAATGATGAAGTATGTTGAATGTATTTAGCTTCTGATTTTTTTTCCAATTTTCCGTTTTGCCTCGATCCTTGTTGTTGATGCAAAATAAGTGAAATTTGTTGTTGGATTCTTGTTCTATGTTGCTTAATGATTGATTATGGAGAGTTTGAGGTGTTTTCATGGCATTTTGAGAGAGATAGAGTGAAAGGGTGATCGGAGAAGATGACCGGAGCTTCCTCCGGTCACCTGGGAGTGATTAGGTTTAATTTTAGGGTTAATTAGGTTAGTTTGAATTCTGACCTTTAGATCATGTTTACCGCATGTTTGAATGGCCAGGACGCGTTCACTTAAACCCTAATCCAATTAATGAAATTAATTAAGATTAATTATCCAGATTCAATCTGAACCTTAGTATCATGCACGCAGTCTTCCCCAATTCAAATCTGGACCATCAGATTGGTTGACTTTCATTTTCTTTTGTTTTTATTTCATTTGTTTCACATATTTATTAAAAAATAGCAAAAAACATTTTTAAATACCATTTTCTGCATTTTCACTTTAAATATTTTTCTTAACTCAAAAAAAAATTATTTTAATTTTTGCATTAAAAAAGTATTTTTAAATCATTTAAATGTTTTATTTAATCAATTAATTGATTTTAATTAATTAAAAATACATTTAGGTTTCTAAAAATCACCAAAAAATTCATGAAGCATTCTCATACATTTAGAATCCTTTACAAACTCACCATACAAATTTTATTTTAGGTTTGATCACATTTTCACAATTATCTTTGAATTAGGGTTCTTAAAAATCACATTTTCTAACCCTAAATTGAAAAAATCATTTCTGATCAACCATGATGAGTTTGAACTTGATTCTTTTTTCATTGTTTCAAATATTGCATCTAGTATCTAGGTTATTTATCTCATAATTTTGAATTGAATTTTCAAATTTATTTGCATTTTCCCTTTAGAACACCCAAAAACCCTAGTTAACTTAGAAAATTCATAACTTTCTCTAGGTTTAGCTTCTGACCTTCACCTTTGGGGACTGACCTTATATGTGTTTAGGGTTTGTTTGAGTTCAATTTCAATTTTTTATTATGATGTATGCTTCTGTTTTGATCATGTGCATCTCATGTTGTCTTAAAACCCTAATTTCTCATGTTCATTTACATTCATATTTGTTTATCATCATCATATGAACTTGCCATGACATTTCAAACATTTGTATGACATTTTAGATATCTTAGGACATTCTTGAACATTGCTTGATCATTTCTTCATTCATTTGGTTTGCTTTGCATTCATTGCATTTCATGTATATTCATGTGTTTTCAAGCTTCTTTCATGTTTCCTTTGCATCTTATCCTTTGTATGATCATACATAAGCATCTTACATGACTTTGCATCATCTCATGACACACTTACATTGCATATTCACTTCTGGTTTTGGTCATTGCACTTCCAGTTGCTTTATTTACTTTTGCTTTGCATCTTATGCATCTCATACTAACATTTCAGGGGCTTATGGTAAGTTGAATGGGATGTGGATTTGCCTTCACATCCCACCTCTTCTCATCTCTTCATATGCATTATTTACTTGTCTTTGAAGTGAATCTTGCTTCACTTATGCTCTCTCATTATTACTTTCATTCTTTTAGGTTACTTATCTTCTTCAGGAAGTAATGTCGCTCCCGGGATTTTCATCCTAGTACAAACGCGAAAGTGGCGCGGAAAAGGTAGAGTCGCCAGCCAGACATTTTTATCCCGAATGAATGGGAAAGGTAATGTTACACAAACCTGAGGAAGAAGGAAAGGATAAGGTCCTGCGAACCAAAGATCTGGGTTCGGGATTCGGTTACGACCTGGGAAGGTATTAGCACCCCAGATCGTCCGTCGTACCCGACGAGATCCATGCTTGCTTGTTGTTTCAAAGGGTGAGAAAAATATAACTGCTGCTAAACAAATGAACTACTAACTGGAATGGGAATGAGAAAGGAACTAGAAAAGAGAAAGAACAAAAAGAGAACAAAAAGAAAGAATAGGGAGAATGTAGGGAAAATAAAGAATGTGCTCGAACGGGCCCTACCCTGCTGCCTACGTACCTCATCGAGAAAATGAGGATCAGAGTCGACGTAGTTCGCCTAACTAAGGCGGGAACTATTTGTTTGTGTTTTTAATGGCTGGAACTGCGTATGTCTATGCTCAGGTGTTGCAAGCTTGTCTAGTACGAGTTTTTTTACCGTCTTGCATGCGAGACAAGTCGTCGCGAGTTCGCGTTTAGAATGAATAAGATAAGAGAGAGAAGTTCCCGCAGGAAAGTCGCTTATTGTTTGTTGTTTACTTTATGAGTTTTGTATGAATTTGGCACAAGGAAGTGAATTCAAACTCTTTTCCATGGAATGTGTACTTGCTACTATATTCCAAGATGGAATAATAGAACAAGTACACCAAGCAAGGAGAATTTATCCAAGACTTGTTTCCAAGGATTAGGGTCTAAGTTCACTAGCTTGTTGAACTTATTAGGTGTTTTTGTAGCTTTTGTAAAGAAATGTCTTTTATGTTTTTCTTTGTGAAACAACCCCTTGATAAGACTTGTGCATTATGCTAGACAAGCTTACACCATTCCAAGATGGAATGAATGTAAGTGCTCCATGGAATAAGGCTATACACAAGGGATCCTTCCATGCATTTATTAAGTCTTTTTGGATTTGTTTGAAGATGAGAAGAGAAGACTCAAAAGGCAAAGGTCAAAACTAATGAGGGACTAAGACACAACCCTAAGTCATTCTATTATGTACAAAGTGTGATCCTATGGTTAATGAGGTATTCTAACCTAAGGAGAAGAAAACCAAGTTAGAATTCAACTTACTTCCTAAGGAAGTTAAGTTGAACCTAAAGAGAAAAAGAGGGTACTCATAAACAAAGCAATAAGGTTCTAAGGCAATAACAAAAACATGCATAAGAGATAAAGAATGAAGTAATTACCTCATTTTCCCCCCTACAAAACAAGTGTTAGCATGATGGAGAAGTATGAGCAATTATTACATGGTAAATCTCAATAACAACCCACACTAGCTAAGGAAAGATGTTAGTGAGCTTCTAAGGTTAATACCTAAGCCTAAAGCATCTTATAAAGTAACAAACTTAAAAAGTCAGTAGCTAAATCAATTCCAAAGTTTCTAAAGCTATAAAGGTAGACAACCTCAAACTATGCCCTAAAAAGAATCTAAACCCTAATGAAATCTAAGTTAAAGTCACATGGGGAAACCTAAAGGATTAAGTAACCTAAAAAAGGCTTAAACCCTAAAGTGAATGGAAAATCCAGGGTATAATCACCTTATTAAAGTCTCCTAATAAGTCATGCTACAAGGGATGGAGAGACCTAAGTAAAGGAAATATAAATTATGTGAGTGATAGTGTGAACATGAGAGAGAATGCAAGTGAAACTTCAAAGAGAAGAAAGATCTTAAGGTAAGACTCAATCATGAACAAAAGGGTTTGAAATCCCCATACAAAAAATAGGGGTTTGACATGAATTCAAGATGGAAATTAAATTTACAAAACAATGGCAAATGAAATGGCAAGAAGCAATCTAAAAATTAGGTATCTCAAGTTAGGGTTTTTGACTTTCTTAATGGCAAATGAAACATAAAGAGAGGCAAAGATTTATACATGTGAAGTGAGCATAGAGGAATGACCTAAACATGTTTATAAGACACAAACCAATACTTGGACAAATTTATTTGGTGTATTCAAGAAGTTTTGAGTGGTTAAGATGAGGGATGAAGAAGAATTAGGTTAAAATGGAGACAATGGTGGCATAAAGTTCAAGTAAACCCTAAAAAACAAAAGTAAAGACTCAAGGATGGCTTTCAATGTTAGAGGACCTATAATATGACTCACAAGAACCAGAAACAAGACCTTAGACTAATGGCATGAATGCCTTATTCATTTGAAGTAAGAGAAAACAACATGAAGGACCAAAAATGACTTAGAAATCAAGCAACTCAATAAAAATACCAAATGACCTTAAACAATTATGAAAGTTGGTACTTAGAATCAAAATCCAGGGAGTAACATATGTACAAAAAATCTCATTAAAATTCCTCTCTTTGAATGGTTAATGGAAAGGTAGAACTCAATTAGGGTTTTTTGAACGTACAAGTGAAAGAAAGGACTAAAATATGATCCAAAAATGACCTAAAAATCCAGAGAAAAATCTTTTGATGAAGTTTGATGAAATAAGAAGACACCACAAGAAGAATGACACATTTATCATACATGGTTCGAGAGAACAAAAATGTACAAGTTTATATATCAAAAAGGGTGAAAATTAAGAAACAAATAAGGAGGAAATTAATTATGATCTCAAAAATGAACAAAAATAAAATCTAAAATTATGAAAAATTAAAGAATATTGTGAAGAGTGTCCATGAATTAATTGGGAATTTTTGGAGGCTTTTTGGTATTTTTAAAAATAAGAAACGAAACTGATATAAAATAAAAAAAATAAAATAAAATGAACAAAATTGAAATGGGCCTTGGGGGTGCAAAGAGTGAAGAAATGAACTTGAGTGGGTCTGAGTCAGCTACGCAGGGGGTTCCAAAAACAAACTGAAGACTTTTATGTTGACTTTGGACACGTGAATGGCACATGGATCATTTATGTGTTGGCACTCTCATGACCACAGGATGCAAAGAATCCAAGGGCTACGACATGTTCTCATATTTAAACTTAGGGCACTGTTCAGGTGACCGGAAGTGACCTCCGATCATCTTCTCCGATCACCCCTAACCTAGGGTTTTCTGAATCCTCCATGAACAAGCCATCTAAGACCATGAATAGAATCCTCACACTTCCTACATCAATAATCTAGCCTTAAATTTTATTTTCCATGTAAGAGCAAGTTGGATCGAAGGCAACAAAATCAACCTGAAAACTGTAACTATGCCTCTAAGAGGCCTATCAACTAGCCAGATTATCCATGCTTCTAATAAGCTTCCAATTAACAAGAAACAAGCATAAAATTGGCAATATCGTGCAATGAAAGTTTGGTGTAAAACCTGGAAATGCAGACCTTCAAATGCCACAGAAAACCAGAGGTGATATTCCAATGGCTCGAGTGCTTGACCTTGATCCTCAAAGAGTTAAATAAACACTCTGAATCACTTGATTCTTGTCAAAGATTAGATTGTGTAGGAATGCAGTTATGCTTCTTCTTGGAGATTCCACTTGACTAATCCATGAAAAATGACCAGAAGATGAAGATGATGATGAGTATGTGAAACTTGAGAAGTGATTGATGAAGATCAATGCAAACTGAAGCAAAATGCAGAGAAGGTTCTTCCAAAATGCAGAGAGATCCTTGGAGAATCAAGCCAAATCAACCATGGATCTTGCACAATGCCATGATGATAATCAATTGAAGAAGAGTGAAGAAGATTGATGAAGATTGAAGCTGGCTCGAAGCTAAATGCAGAAGTAAAATCTTCAAAGTGCAGAGAGAAAAATCAGAGAATTTGGATGTGATTTGTTCAAAAATGAGAGTGGTCCTGATCCAGCTGTGGTTGATCCTATATATATCCTTGGTTACACTCTTAACCAACTCAATTAACAGTTGGAAATGCAGTTAACTGAGTCAAGTTGGTTAGAAGGTTTGTTAAGGTGAGTGGAAGTTGGTTATGCTCGAGTTGAAGCTGATGGAGTTTTATTGTATATTGTGGTGTTCATGTTTGTTAAGATGAAGCTCAATGAAGTGCAGCAGAACTGAATTGATCCAATGCAGTTTGAAAGGAAATGCCATCTCCTTGCTTGATCCCTATGATAATTGATATGAGGATGCCAACACTTGATTGTAGCTAGCCTGTACAATGCTTATGATCCAAGTTATTGAGACAAGTGAACTCAAATCCACTAAGTCCATGAGCTTTATGGTGGAATTCATCATGATGCAGGCTGTCATGCTTGATCTTGTTCCATTGGCTTAAATTGGGATGGTGATGCATGACAAGTGAAGTAAACCAGCAACCATGAGATCACATCTCCTCCAAGGCAATGCTTTATGGCCATGACTTGTTGAATGGTGTGAATGAGAAGAGGTGATTTGAAGCCTACTGCATAATAAAGTACCTTCTCACACAAGCAACATCAGTTTGAAGTCATGTTTTTCCATGGAAGCTTTCTTCATGACCAAGGCATCAAAACATGTCATCCTTGGACTCAAATTGAAGGAGATGTTTCCTATAACAAGTTTGTAGTTCAAGCCATCATGAAATAGAGACTCTAGATACCTCAAATATCATCTTGAACATCACAAATCAACACTGCATTATGGGTCTGCATGGCCTACCCTAGGCTTGGCAAAATGCCCTGCACACTTTCAGTTTGAACAGCCTCTCTTTGCCTTCCCATAACTCTCAATCCTTTGATCAGATGAAAAATCTTTGAACATCAAAGTTTTTGGAAACATGGCAATGAACAACTTTGTAGTTCAAAGAAAATTAATTTGAGGCCTCTAACATGGAGAAAAATGGCTTTCATTGTGACCCACCACCTGTTTGATGGAATGCCATGCCTGGCGCGCACGCAGGAGGCAAGGCCTGCCTTGGTTCTTGCCCAAGTTTGCCATAAATTGCACCAACTTTGGATGATCATATCTCACTCAATTTTGATGCTATGAAAGAGTTCCACCTATGGATTTGAAGCTCAAGATGCCCTCTTTAATTGGCTCCAAGTAGAATTTTCATATCTTTCATATTTTGGGAGAAGGCCTCATTCAAAGTAGCTGCAAAAATAGCCAAAACTTGCCATTTTGGAAACCCTAATTTTCCAAAAATGGTAAGTTTTGGTTTTCTTGATTTCTCTTGATTCATCTATCATTTATTGATCAAATTTGAAACATAGGATCCTTGTAACCCTTATTTCATGATTTTGATCTCAAAAAGTCAAGAGTTGACTTTTTCCTCAGCATGGTTGACTTTTCCCCAATTTCCTGATTTTCAATCACCTAACCAATTGAACCTCTTCCAAAATGATTTTTTGGATGAAATTTGAACCCTATACACTTGTTGTCATATAGAACATAATGGAATCCACTTTTTCTCAAAAATTCATGGAGAAGCCCTTCACAATTGAAACCCTAATTTGGATCATTTCCTCAGGAGATGTTGCACTGCTTGCATACCTTGGAGCCATTCACTTCTTACCAAGACTTGAGGCTTCAAATGGAGACTTGTGGGATGTTGTATACCCCTTGTACATGATTTAGGAGCTTTGTGGCCCTTTGATTTTCTTTGTACAACCCTCAGTTGCTCCAGTCATTGACCACATACCTATGTCTCAACTATGCTACACATGATGCAATGTTTTTGGTTACTTTGTGAACTTATATATGCTAAATGATATGCAAAATGTTGAGGATATGAGAGGGAAAAGTTTGAGGTATTACAAGTAAGTAACCTATTCTCTTTCTCCTTCTCTTTTCATCTGCTTCTCTTCCTTGGTGGCTTCCTGAAGATCTTCTCTTAGCCTCATAAACCATAGGATATCCAAGCATGACAATTTTTAGGTTTGTATATAGTTCCCCCTAGCTTTTTACCTTTGAGTCTCTCTTCTCATCTCATAATCAGAGGCTAAACACTTAAAGCTTTAGGACTTTGAATTAGGGTTATGCCTGCATCCTTATCTTAGGATGGAGTGTATAACTCTAATCCTTAGTGTTAAACCTTAAATTTGTTTATACTTGTTAATCAAAACACCTAATAATAATCAAGACTTAAGCTTGTAACTTGTGCCTTACATTAGGGTTCCATCTCTTCCTTATGGTTAAGAGGGACTAACCCTAGTGTTTAATGGACAAGTCCCCCTCATGCTAAAGTCTTACAAACATAAAACTCACTTCTTAACCCCACCCTTTAATTAAAATCCACTTAATAAAGGCTTGTTATATAATGAATTTAGTCCCTAACCATGGATTAAGTTGAGGTATCTTCCTCAACTTAAGTGTTCTCATCTATCATCCTTCTCTTAGGATGGTGTAATGAGTTCAATAATCCCTGATTAGAGATTAAACTCATTACTTAACACTAAACAAAACCAAAAACATCTTAATAATCACAAGTAGGTTAATGATCTTAATCCTACATCATCATGGTAATTAAGTTGAGATGCTTATCTCACACTTAAGTAGGCTCATTATCCCTAATCAGGGAAGATATAATGAGTTTACAACCCTTGATTTAGGCTTAAGCTCATTATCCTATGCAAAACACCAAAAATAATAAAAAACTGAAAAACACAAAAACAAACAATAATCATCTCCTCCGGGATTCTTTTCTCATCACACTCATTCTACAAACGAGAACTCGCTTCTTCCGTCTAATGCAAGACAGTTAGCACTCGAGCCAGACGAGTCATACACTTGAGCATAGACAAGTAAGCAGTTCACAATCAAATAATCCTTGTCTCTTTGAGTCGAACTACGGTGTTCTGATTTCCTCATCGCACGAGAGGATACGTAGGCATAACTTAACAGTTATCGAACAAAAGTCTCTTTGTCATCCCCCTCTTTCAGATTTCTTTTCTAAGTCTCAGTCTTGAGCATTTCACCCTCTCTTTTTGCACTGACACACTATAGATTCTCCCTAGCTTTTCATACACAGTCAGAACATACACTACCCCTTTTAGCACAATCAAGTAAGCGTGGATCCCGTCAAGTACGACGGACGGTCTGGGTGCTAATACCTTCCCAGGTCGTAACCAACCCCCTTTCTCAGTTTCTCTGGTTCGCAACCATCTTATCCATACCTTTTCCAAGTTTATGCAGCATTACCTTTCCTTCGGGATAAAAATGCCTAGCTGGCGACTCTATTCAACCTCAACCTCCAACATTACCGACCGTTCGCGTTTGCATCGGGACGTAAAGTCTTCGGGAGCGAGAATTAGTATATATATATATATATAAGTGATATGCTAATTACTGATTAAGAAAATCATGGAAAGGGCCATGTAGCCACGGCATGTGCCATACCTTTTATGGCCCGCGCCATGTGAATAATAATGGTGGTGGCTGGCCCACCAATATGGTGGCATGCGCCATAGGTGATTCCCTCACATTGGGTGGCCTGCGCCACCCTCTCCTGTGCAGGATTAGTCCCCAATTTAATTTTTTTTTCCAAAAACTCGAACAACTTCACAACAACTTACACTAATTCAATTCGGTAATAAAATCCAACCAAAATTGACTAATCAACCACAACACAGAACACAAATATTTCACCAAAAGCAAACCACGTATACAGTACCAATTCAATAACGGATAACACAAAATTAATAAATCTCAATCCTACACACTAATCATCATAATCCCGATTATAGTGTTCGAACCCACCCTTACCTTAAATCGATGGTCGCTCGAATCTTCAATCGACTTTCTGTTTTGACTTTCCGACGGCGACTTCTCGTAACCGTTTTCTCCATTTTTCCTCGTTCTAACTTTTTCCACATTCCACCTCTTCCTCTTACTGACATTCCTTATTTTTTTCTGACTAAATCTTTTTGAAAAATTATTATTTTTATTAAATTAATAATAATAATCCAATTATAACTAATGGGCCTAATTCTTAAACCCCCTCTTATCGCTAATTTCGACGAAATCCAAGCCCATTAACAAACACGCCCTAAAATTCAATAATATCACTTATAATATTATTTCCCCGAATTTCCGACTTAATATTCCGACTTAACGACTTAATTCACCATAATGCCAAATCAACTGAATAATAATTCACAAATAAATACTTATTCACGACTTAATCGATTTACTTCCGATTATCAACCAAATGGTCCAACAATTCTAACAACCTATCCAATAATACCCAGAGATTATTTTGTACCGTCTTCCACAACTTATATCAACTTAATTTATTAAATTCGACTTTATAATTATCAACATAATATTTCGATATTTTGGGAATCAACTTAAATTAACGCGACTTAATACAACATACCACAATTATATAATTAATTAATTAATTAAATAAACGGGCGTTACACAAACTAAACCCATTGAATACCCATTCAGTTATACATATTGGTCATTTATTTTTCTTATTTTTGGTTATTACATGCCTGAGCACATAATTTTAACTTTCTTGTACATAAGTCTAAGGCTGAGCTTGCAAACCTCTGACTTGACTTATCAGACCTAGAAGGAGCTTACAAACATCATATTCTGGTGTTGATTAAGAAGGTTAAAATGGACAACATATTTCAACTATCTTGTAAATAGTGATAAATAAGAGCTTACAAACCATTATGTTATCTTAATAGACTTAGAAGGAGCTTACAAACCTCATATTCTGTTGTTGTCAAAGGAAGTTAAAATGTGGTTATTTGAATTTTCTTAAATATGGTACTAAGGGGGAGCTTACAAACCTCATATTTTGTTGTTGCCAGAGGAAGTTAAAATGTGGTTATTTGAGTTTTCTTAAATATGGTACTAAGGGGGAGCTTACAAACCTCAACCTTGGAACTGTTTGACTCAGGGGAGCTTACAAACCTCAGACTCTGATGTTACTAAGAAACTTGATTTATTTTTTTCTTGAAAAATAATTCTTAATAATGAGTCAGAAAACTCAATTGTGGACTATTAGACTCAATGTGAGCTTACAAAACTCATACTCTATTGTTCCAAAGAATATTAAAGACCAACAGTGTCCTTTAAATACTTGTGTTTGTCATCATCAAAAGGGGGGATTGTTAGAACAAGATATATTCTTTACTTAATTCTCTTTAATTTTGATGATAACAAAGTATTGAAATAACAATGGTCTATTTGATGTGTGTTTTACTTATTGCAGGTTCTACATCATTGTACATAAATAATTGGAATATGTTCTACATGAACACACTTGAGAGTTGCTTCATTTCTAGCTTCTGGTGGCAGAATCTCAAGAATAATTACTAGTATGGTTGAACGTAGACTCTGAACAGAAGGCCTTAACATTCAGACGACTGATTACACATGGTTATTGTAAATTAGCTTCTGGTACCATTCAGAGTTGGTGATAAAGCTTTGGTTGTTCATACTACTGTAAGACTTATTGTATTATCTTATCAACATGTTAGCTAGAGTATACTTTGTGCAAGATTCAAGAAAAGTTGAACTGTTCTACGAATGACTGCTCTCAACGAATCAATTAGTACAGATCCTCTTGAATAATCAAAGGTTAAACGTGTTACGCACTATATTTAAAATTTGCTGAGTATCCATATTTAATGGCTCTTGTAATATGGAGGAAAAGAAAAGTCACTTGGTTAAGTTATCATCTCAATGACTATTTTCTGTAGATTGCTATAAATATACTGAAAATTCAAAGCTTGGTTTTCAACAAGGTTTCTAGACATGAAGGAGTAGCAAGATCAAGAAATTATCAACTCATTGTAATATGCATAAATTATGTAGGTAGTTGTAATTTTAAAAGCCTTAAGATTTCTTACCATTGTATAACTTAGAAATCTTAAGAGCTTTAGGTCTTGTAATGGTTATTTACAGTACCTCTGATACTTGTATCATGTACACCTTGTTCTCTATTATGTTGAGACTTCAGTAGTTTAGATTAAGTCATTTGTTATGTGCTGGAGCAAAAGTTTTTTCTCATTGGGATTCAAGAAACAAGTTTTGAGCCATGATGCTTAAGACATGTAATTCTCATTGCTTAAGTGCTTGGGTTGTGAAAGTCTTATTCAACTAGTCTGGTTGAGCAAGAAGTCACAAGTGTGGCCTGAGTAGGTTAAGTCTCTGTCTGAATGATCAGTGGAGCAGGAGGCTCGGTCAGAGGATGAACAATTAGGCATGGATAGTCAGTTTATGCAAGGGAAGTCTTAGACATGTGCTCTAAGAAAAGGAAAATCCCAGCCAGAGGATCTTGAAGAAGGAGGCTTAAATCAGAGGGCTTGAGCAAGGGTAATGATCAATGGATTCCTTGCGATTATAAATTAATTGTAAGTGCACAGCCTATCGTGTAGTTTTAAAAGATATTGATCCCACAAAGACCAATGTCAAAATCCTATTGTCCCTAGTTGTTACGCTATCTATCAAAGGCAAACAAAAATTATAAGGTCGGCAGAAAAATAAATAAGTAGTTTGAGTAAAGCAAAAGAATAAAAATGTTGAGATGTAATTCACATCAATCAACAATGATTTGGTTGTTTCTATAAAGTTACACATGTGAGATCAAGGTATGCCTAAAAGGGGATGAATTAGGCCTTTTAAAAAAATTCTCGATTTATCGCTAATTTTTTATTTTTACTTTCCTAAAGATACTAAGTATTCACTGTAAAGTGCAGAAAGTAAGGAACACCAAGAAGTATATTGGTTCCCCTTACAATCTGAGAGTAATTCAATCCATTTTCAACACGAAAGAGATTTTATTATTGTTAGATATTTGTATAAGCCTAAACCCAAGACTTCTCCTACAATCTTCTAACAACAAAACCACCAAGAACAACCTCTTGAATTTTACAAGCTTAAAGTCCAACCAAGAAAAATCCTCTCATAATGGACTTCTTATATCCAAAATTCGGATAATAAAAAATAACCACCCAAGTAGAACAAGAAAACAATCCTTTCTTTTCTACTATCTTGTTTTCAACAATCCTGGACAACAAGGAATATAACAAGAGTTTTTTAAGAATAATGAAATTTGTATAATAATTATCACTTTAAGTGATGATGTATCAATTTAACTGATCTTCCCTTCCAAACAAGCAACTTACAATGATAGAATATAGTGCTCAAGTGTTTGTAAATATTTTATTAATTTTTCTGGATTGATATGAAAATACATGCAGAAAAATTCTTTGTGAAAGTTCAAGAATACAAACACTTGTTTTGAAAATTGGATGATTATAATGATGTTAAATTGCAATGGAAGAGGTTGAATTTAATTTGAAATTTTATATATTTATAAATGCATATGAAACATGATAAAGTTATGCAAAAATATCATGAGCAATTGTCAAGTTAAAATAAATGGTTTCATGAAAAGATGCATGAAAAGGTGTTAAAAAAAATTATTATTTTCAAATCCGTACAGGACTTGTTAAGTCAGTTTTAACGGATACCTGACTTAACAAATGCAAAATAATTTTTGAATTTCAAAATTAAAATACTACTTCAGACCTGTGCAAATTACGGCGGTTTTGAGTGTTATTACGATAATTCAAACCACCATAATTTACCAAAAACTGCATCTTTAAAAAAATTGAAATACTAAAAATTTGAATCAATCTTATGCAACTTCTACTGATTTATCCAAGTCAATAGATTATATTTTAAAGTGATTTAACATGGTTCAAATATTAAAAATAAATCAAATGTATGATAAAAAATATTTTGTTTTTTAAAGTTAAAAGTAGTGATATATTTTCAACCAAATGAACTATGCATGCAAATGAATTTTGGAGATTATTTTGAGCACTATTTTATCAATATATATTCCATGCTTATACCTCAATAAATAAAGATTAAATGCAAGTCTTCTTAATGTTGCAATCTTGATCCATAGCGATATTGATTCATGATGCTTTTTCTCATCATTTAATAAATACACATAATAGTTGTCTTCATCAAAATATGATGTTGAAGAAGCTTGACTTTATATTCTCCCCCTTTTTGATGATGACAACCATTGAAGATTGAGATGCTTGAATCTTTTAGAATGAATGAGGATTTCTTATGTGGATGCTCCCCCTATCTTTGATAACTCCCCCTTGATCAAAGCTCTCCCTTGATTCATAGAGAATTTGCATATTTTGGTCTACAATTGTTAGAGACAAGGATACACATACACATATATATCTTCTCTCCCTTTGTCATTAGCAAAAAGGATGGGAGAAGTTTTGTAATGGATAAAGAATTTAATGAAAGTAAAAACAATTTATACCAATGAGTTTCACCTTAATAGTGACTTCATCAAATATTCATCTTTTGTGAACATGATGTTGAAGTCTTTTGTCACAAAGTTGACTTGTACTTAAAAGATTATGCTTTAGTCTTTTAACATAAATATATCTTTAATGGATGTGAAAGTTAGTGCTTCAACTTTGTCAATGCCAAAAATTCTTCCTTTAAGGTATTCCACAAAACAATGGAGCAAGGTGCAAACACAAAAGAGGAAAGTTGTTACTCCTCCAGATTCAGATGTTGAAGAGGATGTCCCAACATCCCCACCAAAGAAGAAACCAGCACCTTCAAGGTCATCAACTGCTATTCCAGAAGCTCCTCTGGACAACATCTCTTTTCATCATGTGTCAAGTGTGAACAGATGGAAGTTTGTCTATCAAAGAAGGGTAGCACTTGAAAGAGAGCTGAGCAGTAATGCACTTGAGTACACAGAGGTAATTGATCTCATCTCTTCTGCTGGCCTTTTCAAAACTGTCTCCAACTTCTCTCCTTGCTATGAGCTGCTAGTCAAGGAATTTATAGTCAACCTCCAAGAAGATTATGCTGATGGTAAGTCTGTTGACTTTAGAAAAGTCTATGTAAGAGGGAGGTGTGTAGAATTCTCTCCTAGGGTTATCAACCACTACCTTGGAAGAGAATCTGATGGCCCAAATGAGTTAGGGAAGACTGATAACCAGGTCTGCAAGGTTATCACTGCCAATCAGGTCAAGACTTGGCCAGTCAAAGGGAAGCTATCTGTTAGCATGCTGACAAGGAAGTATGCCATGCTGCATAGGATTGGCACTGCAAACTAGGTCCCTACCAACCATACCTCCTCAATAGCAACTGGATTGGGCAGGTTCATATATGCTGTGGGCACCCAAACAAAGCTGGATTATGGAGCTTATATCTTTGATCAGACATTGAAGCATGCTGGATCATCTGCAACAAAGCTGCCAATTGCCTTCCCTTCCCTGCTGTGTGGAATTATGCTTAGTCAATATCCAGGTATCCTCACTGAGAAGGACACAATTTGCAAAAGAGAAAGCCCCCTGGCCTTCCACTACAAGTTGTTCCTGAGTCATCATGCAGCTGATGTTGAAGCTCCCTCTGGGACATCTGCTGGTCCTTCAAAGGCAAAGTCTCCAATCTCCAAAGCTGCCTTGATTGTTGAGCTGAAGATCACATGCAAAGAACTGGATGCAAGGAAGCAAAATCTTGAGGAGATTATTCAAAGGCTGGAGGCTGAAGAAAGTGCTCAGAAAACTGATGCTTCTGATGAGGAGACTGAGGAAGAGGAAGAAACTGACTATGAGGAGTCTGAGTGAAAAAAACTATATGTGAGGAAAATGTAATGACTGCTGAATTGTCATTTTGTATTAGTAACTTTGGCCCCAATTTATGTCTAACAAGGGGGAGAACTGAACAACAACAACAATGTATGAATTCAAATTACTTATTAATGAAAAACTTTTGTTTGCTTCTGAACTAAAGTTGTGTTTTAATGAAAATTTTCTTTGCAATAAAACTGAAAGACATGTATGTTTGAGGGGGAGTAAACTCACATATAACTCAACAGAAAAGAACTGCTATACTCTGATAAAAGAACTTCTGTTGCACTCTGATAACCAGAAAAGAATGTTAGCCAAAAATTAGCCAAAGGGGGAGTTTGTAGATGTTTAGAATTGGCAGAATTTTTGACCAACAAGAATTGTTGAATTTAGTTCAGGATGTCCTATCAGATGTTGGGACATTATCAAACAGAGTATAAGTAAATGAACTTAATTCAGGATGTCACACCAGATGTTGGGACATTGCATTAGTTAATGATATAAGTTCAGTTTACAGGATGTCACATCAGATGTTGTGATATTGTATCAGTTAATGAAGTAAGTTCAGTTTTCAGGATGTCCCAACAGATGTTGTGACATCTCAAACCTGCTACCAGAATTAATTAATGACTAACAGAACTGAGTAAATTAAGGAAAGTTATCTGGAATTAATTATGGATGGATAAAACAGAACAAGGCGCATCTGTAGGGAGTATTGTTATATGTCTTCAGCATAATCAGAACAACTGAATCACCTAGAATCTAGGAAGTAACAAACCATAATTCAAGGTGGAAACAGCATGCGTTTTAGGATTGGATAAACCTACAGAAAGCCCAAAATCCAAACACCTATTTAAGCAACAGAAACTCTCAGAATAGAGCACGAATTTCAGAAGACAAAATAGGGTGTTTTGAGTTTTAATAGCAGGTTGTTTTATTGTACCACTTTATGAGCTTTTAAGCAAAAGTGTATTTGTGTCTTGATTGAAACTGTGAAGTAAGATCAAGCTGTTTTTGTTTGAAGTATGACTTCAATTTTATTAAACTTGTAAACAAGATCACTGTGTGATTGAGGGGGAGTGAGTTGGTACTCATATCTAAGTTGTGTCTTAGGTAGAAATTGCATTGGGTAGATATTAAGTGAAAGATTAAACTGGGTGGTTTAAGTCTAGAATTAATATTACTTATAGTGGATTTCCTCCTGGCTTGGTAGCCTCCAGATGTAAGTGTGGTTATACACTGAACTGGGTTAACAAATTCCTGTGTTGTTTAATTTTCTTGCACTTTAAGTTTTAGTTAAGTCTTCAAGTGTTTAAACATCTCATTCGACATCTCATACCTGATCACAGAATTTCAATTGGCATCAGAGCAGGCACCCTGCCTGTTTATACTGGGTGAGATCTAGGGACTGCAAATTCTGAAAATATGGACAGAGATGTAGGATCAGTAAATAGACCACCTATATTGGATGGATCTAATTATGACTACTGGAAGCCAAGAATGGTTGCATTCTTAAGGTCACTTGACAATAGGGCCTGGAAGGCAGTCAACAATGGATGGGAGCATCCTGTCCAAGACACCAAAAATGGAGCAAAAGTGTTGAAACCTGAAGAATAATGGAGTAAGGAGGAAGAAGATTCAGCACTTGGCAACTCCAAGGCCTTAAATGCTTTATTCAATGGCATTGATAGGAACATCTTTAGACTTGTGCATCATTGTGAGTTGGCCAAAGATGTTTGGGACACTCTTAAAACAACTCATGAAGGAACATCAAAGGTAAAGATGTCAAGACTTCAACTTCTCACCACCAAGTTTGAAAACTTGAGAATGAAGGAAGATGAGACAATTCATGAATTCTACATGAACATCTTAGAAATAGCCAATACTTCTGGAGCTTTGGGAGAGAAGATGACTGATGAAAAGCTTGTAAGAAAGATTCTCAGATCTTTTCCAAAAAGATTTGACATGAAGGTCACAGCAATAGAAGAAGCTCAAGACATATGCACAATGAAAGTTGAAGAGCTCATTGGTTCCCTTCAAACATTTGAGATGGGAATGAATGACACAATTGTAAAGAAGAACAAAAGCATAGCCTTGGTGTCAAATACTGATAAAGAAGAAGAAAATGATGAATCAGAAACTGAAGAAAATTTATCAAAAAACATTGCTATGCTTGGAAGACAATTCAAAAAGATTCTCAGAAGGATGGAAGACAAATCCAGACCAAGTGGAAGATATACAAACTCTTCTGAGAACAAAAGACCTTATGATGCTAATAGAAGGTCAAATTATGATGAAAAGACCAGTCAAGAAAAAGGAATTAAATGCCATGGATGTGAAGGATATGGACACATCAGGAATGAATGTCCTACTTATTTAAAAAGGCAAAAGAAAGGTCTCTCTGTAACCTGGTCTGATGAAGACTCAGGAGGTGATTCAGAAGAAGAATCAGCTAAGCATATCACTGCTCTAGCTGGATTATGTGAATCTGAAACTGAATCCAGTGATGGGGAGCTTACTTTTGAAGAACTTGAGCAATCATACAGAGAACTAGTCAAAAGAAGCACTGAAATATGCAGGGAGAGTATAAAGCTAAAGAAGCAGATTGAGGTACTAAAAGATGAAAAAGCAAGTGATCTAGAGATCATTGACACCTTAAAAAATGAAGTAAGTCTTCTCAACTCCAAGTTGGAACATATGTCCAAATCTGTTAGAATGCTGAACAGTAGCTCAAGCACACTGGATGTTATTCTCAACAACAATAAGCATTCAGGGGATAAAAGTGGACTGGGATTTAACAAAGCTTATAAGGCTGAAGCTAGCACCAGCAAAACTACTTCAAATTCCATACAGTCAAACAAGATGTCCCAACAGATGCTTCAACATCATGAAAAGAACACAAAGTCAAACAGTATGTTCCAACAGATGTCTCAACATCATGAAAAGAACATAATGAAGAAGAAGTATCAAAGATGGAGATGTCATCATTGTGGAAGGTTTGGACACATCAAACCTCATTGTTACAAGCTGCATGGATATCCAAATCAGATGTATCAGCAAACCCCTAAGCAGAAGATAGAGGACATCAAGAAAGTATGGGTTCCTAAAGCTAGTCTTCATGCTGATCAAAGCAACATGTCCAAGAGCAAGTTCAACAAACAAGCTGGGAGCTCTTTTAATGGACACTACACAGGGCAGAGGCATCAAAAAGGACCTCAATACAAATGGTCAAAGAAAAATGTGGCATATATAGCTCATACATCTCTAAGAGTATCAGCTAAAGAAGACTGGTACTTTGACAGTGGTTGTTCAAGACACATGACTGGATTGAAGAATCTGCTAGTAGACTTAAAGTCATATTCATCCAGATATGTAACATTTGGAGATGGAGCTAAAGGAGAAATCAAGGGTGTTGGAACCTTGGACTGTCCAGATGTACCAAGACTGGATGATATGCTGCTAGTAAAAGGATTGACTGCTAACCTGATCAGCATAAGTCAATTATGTGATCAAGGTTACAGTGTAAACTTTACCAAAACTGAATGCATAGTGTCAAATAAAGAACAGGAGGTTGTCATGAGAGGAGCCAGATCTAAAGACAACTGTTATATGTGGGAACCTCAAGATTTCAGTCCCACTTCAACTTGCTCTTTAGCCAAAGAAGAAGAAATGAAACTATGGCACCAAAGACTGGGTCACCTTCACTTCAGAGGCATAAAGAAAATCATATCTATGGAAGCTGTGAGAGGTATTCCTAAACTAAAGATTGATGATGGCAAAATATGTGGTGAATGTCAAATAGGCAAACAAACCAAGATGTCCCATCCAAAGCTTCAACATCTGACAACTTCCAAAGTTTTGGAATTATTGCATATGGATCTTATGGGACCTATGCAGGTTGAGAGCCTTGGTGGTAAGAGGTATGCCTATGTGGTGGTTGATGACTTTTCAAGGTATACATGGATAAATTTTATCAAAGAGAAGTCTGATGTATTTGATGTATTCAAAGATTTATGCCAAAGAATACAAAGAGAAAAAGCCAGCTGTGTGGTCAGAATAAGAAGTGACCATGGAAAGGAGTTTGAGAATCAAAAATTCTTAGATTTCTGTTCTTCAGAAGGTATAAATCATGAATACTCTTCACCAATCACTCCTCAACAGAATGGTATTGTTGAAAGAAAGAATAGAACTATTCAAGAATCAGCAAGAGCTATGATCCATGCTAAAAAGTTACC
The DNA here is from genome assembly GCA_963966055.1 of Lathyrus aphaca. NCBI lineage: Eukaryota > Viridiplantae > Streptophyta > Magnoliopsida > Fabales > Fabaceae > Lathyrus > Lathyrus aphaca. The sequence goes on from OZ014519.1 coordinate 73,218,879, forward strand.
TTTGTACTTCTGGGCTGAAGCTATGAATACAGCTTGCTACATCCATAACAGAGTCACTCTAAGGAAAGGAACTTTGTCCACAATCTATGAAGTCTGGAAGGGCAGAAAACCCACAGTTAAGTACTTTCATGTGTTTGGAAGTAATTGTTATATTCTAGCTGATAGGGAGCAAAGAAGAAAAATGGATCCTAAAAGTGATGAAGGAATTTTTCTTGGATACTCTATAAACAGCAGAGCATATAGAGTATTTAATTCTAGAACTAAAGTTATCATGGAGTCCATAAATGTGATAATTGATGATGCTCCTACAGATGTTACAGAAGATGTTGGAACATCTGCTGACAGCCAAACTGAAGCTGAAGAAAAGAGTGATTATTCTGACTTCACTCAAACTGATGCAAGGACAGAACAATCCAGCAAACCTCCCTCCATACGAATCCAGAAGGATCATCCCAAAGATCTGATAATTGGGGATCCCAACAGAGGTGTAAGCACTAGATCAAGAGAAGTGATTTCAGGTTCCTGTTTTGTCTCAAAAATAGAACCTAAAAACATCAAGGAAGCTCTTACTGATGAGTACTGGATTTGTGCTATTAAAGATGAATTAGGACAATTCACAAGGAATGAAGTGTGGAATCTTGTTCCTAGACCTGATGACATTAATGTGATTGGAACTAAATGGGTGTATAAGAACAAGTCAAATGAGCAAGGAGTTGTTACAAAGAACAAAGCTAGACTTGTAGCTCAAGGATACACACAAATTGAAGGAGTAGACTTTGATGAAACCTTTGCACCAGTAGCAAGGCTTGAATCAATCAGACTACTTTTGGGAATTGCCTGTATCTTAAAGTTCAAGCTATTTCAAATGGATGTGAAAAGTGCCTTTCTAAATGGATATCTTAATGAAGAAGTATATGTAGAACAGCCTAAAGGATTTGTTGATCCAAGCTGTCCAAATCATGTATACAAACTAAAGAAGGCTCTTTATGGTCTGAAGCAAGCTCCAAGAGCTTGGTATGAAAGGTTGACTACTTTTCTTATCAAGCAAGGGTACAGGAAAGGTGGAATAGACAAAACCTTGTTTGTGAAGGATGATGAAGGTAATGTCATGATTGCTCAAATATATGTAGATGACATTGTCTTTGGTGGGATGTCAGACAGGATGGTTAAACATTTTGTCACTCAAATGGAATCTGAATTTGAGATGAGCCTAGTAGGAGAACTAACCTACTTCCTTGGATTGCAAATAAAGCAAATGGAGGATTCCATGTTCATTTCCCAAAGCAAGTATGCTAAGAACATTGTCAAGAAATTTGGAATGGACAATGCTACTCATAAAAGAACTCCTGCCCCCACACATTTAAAGCTGACTAAAGATGACAAGGGTGAGAATGTAGATCAAAGTCTATACAGAAGTATGATTGGAAGCTTATTATATCTGACTGCTAGCAGACCAGACATATCCTTTGCAGTAGGTGTTTGTGCAAGATATCAAGCTGATCCAAAAGTCAGTCATCTAAACCAAGTCAAGAGAATTCTGAAATATGTCAATGGTACTTGTGACTATGGCATAATGTACTTTCATGGATGCAAACCAATTCTCACTGGCTTCTGTGATGCTGATTGGGGTGGAAGTGCTGATGACAGAAAAAGCACTTCAGGAGGATGCTTCTTTTTAGGAAACAATTTGATTTCTTGGTTCAGTAAGAAACAAAATTGTGTATCCTTATCTACTGCTGAAGCTGAATATATTGCAGCTGGAAGCAGTTGCTCACAATTGGTTTGGATGAAGCAAATGCTCACTGAGTACAATGTCCCACAAGATGTCATGACATTGTACTGTGACAACTTAAGTGCTATTAACATATCAAAGAATCCTATCCAACATAGCAGGACCAAGCATATTGATATCAGACATCACTTCATCAGAGATCTTGTGGAAGAGAAAGTGATTTCATTAGAACATGTAGCTACAAATCTGCAGTTGGCTGATATATTTACTAAAGCCTTGGATGCTACCCAATTTGAAAACATAAGGGGTAAATTGGGAATCTGCTTATGTGAAATTTAGCAGTTATGGAGATGTGCCAACATGTCATATGACATTGTGTGGCATGATCACCAGTCTGGTCAAGCACCTTGTGTATTCCACTCCTAGAAATTCTCCAAGTAACGGCTCTTATAAGAATAACAGCTCACTTTCAGCTATTCATCTTCTCATCATTCTCTCACAACTACTTGCTTGCTATAGCTAACTTTCAGAGATCATCAAACTCAACCAATCTCAATCTCCTTCTTCACCACATTCGAAAATGGCTCATCACCAAAACCCTAACATTTCTGAAGAAATCCTCAACAAGGAAGATGTGGTGCATGCAACCCCCATCTCTGTGGTACCTATGGATTCAACTCCAATGGACGAAATCAGAGGAAGTGTTCCTCTTGCTCAAAAACCAAGAACCCCTAAAAGGACAAAGGATCCTGTATTCAGCAAGGCCAAAGGCTTGCCTTCACCATCAAACACCACTCCAAAAGCCTCTGCATATGTGGATGATTCCATAAAGGAGCTGGTAAACAGGATCTTATCTGAGCAAAGAGTGGTAAGTGGCATATCTATTCCTCTGAACACCATGCCAGCTCCACAAGAAGATCAACAAACTCAGGCTGAAAAGGACACTCCTGCTCAACAGGATGTCCCAATAGATGTTGAAACATCTGAGGACCAGCAAAAGGCCTCATCTGATGCTGCTGATGAAACATCTGAGGACCAGAAAAAGGCCTCCACTGATAGTGATGAAGAAATATCTGAGGACCAGCCCAAGGCCTCCACTGAAGATCAAATCTCTGTTGAACCACCTGCTGAAGAGGAGACTGCTCAACCTCCTCCTGTTGTGAATATAGAGCATAATTCTGATACAGAAATCATTGCTTCTGTCAACCCTAGCATAGCCAAAAGGCTTAGAACTAGGAAGGAAAAAAAGAATGCAGGACATGCAACTCCTGAGAAGAAGCAAGCTACACCAAAGAAGGACAAAGCTAAAGTTGTCTTTGGTCCCACAAAACAATGGAGTATGGTGCAAACACAAAAGAGGAAAGCTGTTACTCCTCCAGATTCAGATGTTGAAGAGGATGTCCCAACATCCCCACCAAAGAAGAAACCAGCACCTTCAAGGTCATCAACTGCTATTCCAGAAGCTCCTCTGGACAACATCTCTTTTCATCATGTGTCAAGTGTGAACAGATGGAAGTTTGTCTATCAAAGAAGGGTAGCACTTGAAAGAGAGCTGAGCAGTAATGCACTTGAGTACACAGAGGTAATTGATCTCATCTCTTCTGCTGGCCTTTTCAAAACTGTCTCCAACTTCTCTCCTTGCTATGAGCTGCTAGTCAAGGAATTTATAGTCAACCTCCAAGAAGATTGTGTTGATGGTAAGTCTGTTGACTTTAGAAAAGTCTATGTAAGAGGGAGGTGTGTAGAATTCTCTCCTAGGGTTATCAACCACTACCTTGGAAGAGAATCTGATGGCCCAAATGAGTTAGGGAAGACTGATAACCAGGTCTGCAAGGTTATCACTGCCAATCAGGTCAAGACTTGGCCAGTCAAAGGGAAGCTATCTGTTAGCATGCTGACAAGGAAGTATGCCATGCTGCATAGGATTGGCACTGCAAACTGGGTCCCTACCAACCATACCTCCTCAATAGCAACTGGATTGGGCAGGTTCATATATGTTGTGGGCACCCAAACAAAGCTGGATTATGGAGCTTATATCTTTGATCAGACATTGAAGCATGCTGGATCATCTGCAACAAAGCTGCCAATTGCCTTCCCTTCCCTGCTGTGTGGAATTATGCTTAGTCAATATCCAGGTATCCTCACTGAGAAGGACACAATTTGCAAAAGAGAAAGCCCCCTGGCCTTCCACTACAAGCTGTTCCTGAGTCATCATGCAGCTGATGTTGAAGCTCCCTCTGGGACATCTGCTGGTCCTTCAAAGGCAAAGTCTCCAATCTCCAAAGCTGCCTTGATTGCTGAGCTGAAGATCACATGCAAAGAACTGGATGCAAGGAAGCAAAATCTTGAGGAGATTATTCAAAGGCTGGAGGCTGAAGAAAGTGCTCAGAAAACTGATGCTTCTGATGAGGAGACTGAGGAAGAGGAAGAAACTGACTATGAGGAGTCTGAGTGAAAAAAACTGTATGTGAGGAAAATGTAATGACTGCTGAATTGTCATTTTGTATTAGTAACTTTGGCCCAAATTTATGTCTAACAAGGGGGAGAACTGAACAACAACAACAATGTATGAATCCAAATTACTGATTAATGAAAAACTTCTGTTTGCTTCTGAACTAAAGTTGTGTTTTAATGAAAATTTTCTTTGCAACAAAACTGAAAGACATGTATGTTTGAGGGGGAGTAAACTCACACATAACTCAACAGAAAAGAACTGCTATACTCTGATAAAAGAACTTCTGCTGCACTCTGATAACCAGAAAAGAATGTTAGCCAAAAATTAGCCAAAGGGGGAGTTTGTAGATGTTTAGAATTGGCAGAATTTTTGACCAACAAGAATTGTTGAATTTAGTTCAGGATGTCCTATCAGATGTTGGGACATTATCAAACAGAGTATAAGTAAATGAACTTAATTCAGGATGTCACACCAGATGTTGGGACATTGCATCAGTTAATGATATAAGTTCAGTTTACAGGATGTCACATCAGATGTTGTGACATTGTATCAGTTAATGAAGTAAGTTCAGTTTTCAGGATGTCCCAACAGATGTTGTGACATCTCAAACCTGCTACCAGAATTAATTAATGACTAACAGAACTGAGTAAATTAAGGAAAGTTATCTGGAATTAATTATGGATGGATAAAACAGAACAAGGCGCATCTGTAGGGAGTATTGTTATATGTCTTCAGCATAATCAGAACAACTGAATCACCTAGAATCTAGGAAGTAACAAACCCTAATTCAAGGTGGAAGCAGCATGCGTTTTAGGATTGGATAAACCTACAGAAAGCCCAAAATCCAAACACCTATTTAAGCAACAGAAACTCTCAGAATAGAGCACGAATTTCAGAAGACAAAATAGGGTGTTTTGAGTTTTAATAGCAGGTTATTTTATTGTACCACTTTATGAGCTTTTAAGCAAAAGTGTATTTGTGTCTTGATTGAAACTGTGAAGTAAGATCAAGCTGTTTTTGTTTGAAGTATGACTTCAATTTTATTAAACTTGTAAACAAGATCACTGTGTGATTGAGGGGGAGTGAGTTGGTACTCATATCTAAGTTGTGTCTTAGGTAGAAATTGCATTGGGTAGATATTAAGTGAAAGATTAAACTGGGTGGTTTAAGTCTAGAATTAATATTACTTATAGTGGATTTCCTCCTGGCTTGGTAGCCTCCAGATGTAAGTGTGGTTATACACTGAACTGGGTTAACAAATTCCTGTGTTGTTTAATTTTCTTGCACTTTAAGTTTTAGTTAAGTCTTCAAGTGTTTAAACATCTCATTCGACATCTCATACCTGATCACAGAATTTCAATTGGCATCAGAGCAGGCACCCTGCCTGTTTATACTGGGTGAGATCTAGGGACTGCAAATTCTGAAAATATGGACAGAGATGTAGGATCAGTAAATAGACCACCTATATTGGATGGATCTAATTATGACTACTGGAAGCCAAGAATGGTTGCATTCTTAAGGTCACTTGACAATAGGGCCTGGAAGGCAGTCAACAATGGATGGGAGCATCCTGTCCAAGACACCAAAAATGGAGCAAAAGTGTTGAAACCTGAAGAATAATGGAGTAAGGAGGAAGAAGATTCAGCACTTGGCAACTCCAAGGCCTTAAATGCTTTATTCAATGGCATTGATAGGAACATCTTTAGACTTGTGCATCATTGTGAGTTGGCCAAAGATGTTTGGGATACTCTTAAAACAACTCATGAAGGAACATCAAAGGTAAATATGTCAAGACTTCAACTTCTCACCACCAAGTTTGAAAACTTGAGAATGAAGGAAGATGAGACAATTCATGAATTCTACATGAACATCTTAGAAATAGCCAATACTTCTGGAGCTTTGGGAGAGAAGATGACTGATGAAAAGCTTGTAAGAAAGATTCTTAGATCTTTTCCAAAAAGATTTGACATGAAGGTCACAGCAATAGAAGAAGCTCAAGACATATGCACAATGAAAGTTGAAGAGCTCATTGGTTCCCTTCAAACATTTGAGATGGGAATGAATGACACAATTGTAAAGAAGAACAAAAGCATAGCCTTGGTGTCAAATACTGATAAAGAAGAAGAAAATGATGAATCAGAAACTGAAGAAAATTTATCAAAAAACATTGCTATGCTTGGAAGACAATTCAAAAAGATTCTCAGAAGGATGGAAGACAAATCCAGACCAAGTGGAAGATATACAAACTCTTCTGAGAACAAAAGACCTTATGATGCTAATAGAAGGTCAAATTATGATGAAAAGACCAGTCAAGAAAAAGGAATTAAATGCCATGGATGTGAAGGATATGGACACATCAGGAATGAATGTCCTACTTATTTAAAAAGGCAAAAGAAAGGTCTCTCTGTAACCTGGTCTGATGAAGACTCAGGAGGTGATTCAGAAGAAGAATCAGCTAAGCATATCACTGCTCTAGCTGGATTATGTGAATCTGAAACTGAATCCAGTGATGGGGAGCTTACTTTTGAAGAACTTGAGCAATCATACAGAGAACTAGTCAAAAGAAGCACTGAAATATGCATGGAGAGTATAAAGCTAAAGAAGCAGATTGAGGTACTAAAAGATGAAAAAGCAAGTGATCTAGAGATCATTGACACCTTAAAAAATGAAGTAAGTCTTCTCAACTCCAAGTTGGAACATATGTCCAAATCTGTTAGAATGCTGAACAGTAGCTCAAGCACACTGGATGTTATTCTCAACAACAATAAGCATTCAGGGGATAAAAGTGGACTGGGATTTAACAAAGCTTATAAGGCTGAAGCTAGCACCAGCAAAACTACTTCAAATTCCATACAGTCAAACAAGATGTCCCAACAGATGCTTCAACATCATGAAAAGAACACAAAGTCAAACAGTATGTTCCAACAGATGTCTCAACATCATGAAAAGAACATAATGAAGAAGAAGTATCAAAGATGGAGATGTCATCATTGTGGAAGGTTTGGACACATCAAACCTCATTGTTACAAGCTGCATGGATATCCAAATCAGATGTATCAGCAAACCCCTAAGCAGAAGATAGAGGACATCAAGAAAGTATGGGTTCCTAAAGCTAGTCTTCATGCTGATCAAAGTAACATGTCCAAGAGCAAGTTCAACAAACAAGCTGGGAGCTCTTTTAATGGACACTACACAGGGCAGAGGCATCAAAAAGGACCTCAATACAAATGGTCAAAGAAAAATGTGGCATATATAGCTCATACATCTCTAAGAGTATCAGCTAAAGAAGACTGGTACTTTGACAGTGGTTGTTCAAGACACATGACTGGATTGAAGAATCTGCTAGTAGACTTAAAGTCATATTCATCCAGATATGTAACATTTGGAGATGGAGCTAAAGGAGAAATCAAGGGTGTTGGAACCTTGGACTGTCCAGATGTACCAAGACTGGATGATATGCTGCTAGTAAAAGGATTGACTGCTAACCTGATCAGCATAAGTCAATTATGTGATCAAGGTTACAGTGTAAACTTTACCAAAACTGAATGCATAGTGTCAAATAAAGAACAGGAGGTTGTCATGAGAGGAGCCAGATCTAAAGACAACTGTTATATGTGGGAACCTCAAGATTTCAGTCCCACTTCAACTTGCTCTTTAGCCAAAGAAGAAGAAATGAAACTATGGCACCAAAGACTGGGTCACCTTCACTTCAGAGGCATAAAGAAAATCATATCTATGGAAGCTGTGAGAGGTATTCCTAAACTAAAGATTGATGATGGCAAAATATGTGGTGAATGTCAAATAGGCAAACAAACCAAGATGTCCCATCCAAAGCTTCAACATCTGACAACTTCCAAAGTTTTGGAATTATTGCATATGGATCTTATGGGACCTATGCAGGTTGAGAGCCTTGGTGGTAAGAGGTATGCCTATGTGGTGGTTGATGACTTTTCAAGGTATACATGGATAAATTTTATCAAAGAGAAGTCTGATGTATTTGATGTATTCAAAGATTTATGCCAAAGAATACAAAGAGAAAAAGCCAGCTGTGTGGTCAGAATAAGAAGTGACCATGGAAAGGAGTTTGAGAATCAAAAATTCTTAGATTTCTGTTCTTCAGAAGGTATAAATCATGAATACTCTTCACCAATCACTCCTCAACAGAATGGTATTGTTGAAAGAAAGAATAGAACTATTCAAGAATCAGCAAGAGCTATGATCCATGCTAAAAAGTTACCTTTGTACTTCTGGGCTGAAGCTATGAATACAGCTTGCTACATCCATAACAGAGTCACTCTAAGGAAAGGAACTTTGTCCACAATCTATGAAGTCTGGAAGGGCAGAAAACCCACAGTTAAGTACTTTCATGTGTTTGGAAGTAATTGTTATATTCTAGCTGATAGGGAGCAAAGAAGAAAAATGGATCCTAAAAGTGATGAAGGAATTTTTCTTGGATACTCTATAAACAGCAGAGCATATAGAGTATTTAATTCTAGAACTAAAGTTATCATGGAGTCCATAAATGTGATAATTGATGATGCTCCTACAGATGTTACAGAAGATGTTGGAACATCTGCTGACAGCCAAACTGAAGCTGAAGAAAAGAGTGATTATTCTGACTTCACTCAAACTGATGCAAGGACAGAACAATCCAGCAAACCTCCCTCCATACGAATCCAGAAGGATCATCCCAAAGATCTGATAATTGGGGATCCCAACAGAGGTGTAAGCACTAGATCAAGAGAAGTGATTTCAGGTTCCTGTTTTGTCTCAAAAATAGAACCTAAAAACATCAAGGAAGCTCTTACTGATGAGTACTGGATTTGTGCTATTAAAGATGAATTAGGACAATTCACAAGGAATGAAGTGTGGAATCTTGTTCCTAGACCTGATGACATTAATGTGATTGGAACTAAATGGGTGTATAAGAACAAGTCAAATGAGCAAGGAGTTGTTACAAAGAACAAAGCTAGACTTGTAGCTCAAGGATACACACAAATTGAAGGAGTAGACTTTGATGAAACCTTTGCACCAGTAGCAAGGCTTGAATCAATCAGACTACTTTTGGGAATTGCCTGTATCTTAAAGTTCAAGCTATTTCAAATGGATGTGAAAAGTGCCTTTCTAAATGGATATCTTAATGAAGAAGTATATGTAGAACAGCCTAAAGGATTTGTTGATCCAAGCTGTCCAAATCATGTATACAAACTAAAGAAGGCTCTTTATGGTCTGAAGCAAGCTCCAAGAGCTTGGTATGAAAGGTTGACTACTTTTCTTATCAAGCAAGGGTACAGGAAAGGTGGAATAGACAAAACCTTGTTTGTGAAGGATGATGAAGGTAATGTCATGATTGCTCAAATATATGTAGATGACATTGTCTTTGGTGGGATGTCAGACAGGATGGTTAAACATTTTGTCACTCAAATGGAATCTGAATTTGAGATGAGCCTAGTAGGAGAACTAACCTACTTCCTTGGATTGCAAATAAAGCAAATGGAGGATTCCATGTTCATTTCCCAAAGCAAGTATGCTAAGAACATTGTCAAGAAATTTGGAATGGACAATGCTACTCATAAAAGAACTCCTGCCCCCACACATTTAAAGCTGACTAAAGATGACAAGGGTGAGAATGTAGATCAAAGTCTATACAGAAGTATGATTGGAAGCTTATTATATCTGACTGCTAGCAGACCAGACATATCCTTTGCAGTAGGTGTTTGTGCAAGATATCAAGCTGATCCAAAAGTCAGTCATCTAAACCAAGTCAAGAGAATTCTGAAATATGTCAATGGTACTTGTGACTATGGCATAATGTACTTTCATGGATGCAAACCAATTCTCACTGGCTTCTGTGATGCTGATTGGGGTGGAAGTGCTGATGACAGAAAAAGCACTTCAGGAGGATGCTTCTTTTTAGGAAACAATTTGATTTCTTGGTTCAGTAAGAAACAAAATTGTGTATCCTTATCTACTGCTGAAGCTGAATATATTGCAGCTGGAAGCAGTTGCTCACAATTGGTTTGGATGAAGCAAATGCTCACTGAGTACAATGTCCCACAAGATGTCATGACATTGTACTGTGACAACTTAAGTGCTATTAACATATCAAAGAATCCTATCCAACATAGCAGGACCAAGCATATTGATATCAGACATCACTTCATCAGAGATCTTGTGGAAGAGAAAGTGATTTCATTAGAACATGTAGCTACAAATCTGCAGTTGGCTGATATATTTACTAAAGCCTTGGATGCTACCCAATTTGAAAACATAAGGGGTAAATTGGGAATCTGCTTATGTGAAATTTAGCAGTTATGGAGATGTGCCAACATGTCATATGACATTGTGTGGCATGATCACCAGTCTGGTCAAGCACCTTGTGTATTCCACTCCTAGAAATTCTCCAAGTAACGGCTCTTATAAGAATAACAGCTCACTTTCAGCTATTCATCTTCTCATCATTCTCTCACAACTACTTGCTTGCTATAGCTAACTTTCAGAGATCATCAAACTCAACCAATCTCAATCTCCTTCTTCACCACATTCGAAAATGGCTCATCACCAAAACCCTAACATTTCTGAAGAAATCCTCAACAAGGAAGATGTGGTGCATGCAACCCCCATCTCTGTGGTACCTATGGATTCAACTCCAATGGACGAAATCAGAGGAAGTGTTCCTCTTGCTCAAAAACCAAGAACCCCTAAAAGGACAAAGGATCCTGTATTCAGCAAGGCCAAAGGCTTGCCTTCACCATCAAACACCACTCCAAAAGCCTCTGCATATGTGGATGATTCCATAAAGGAGCTGGTAAACAGGATCTTATCTGAGCAAAGAGTGGTAAGTGGCATATCTATTCCTCTGAACACCATGCCAGCTCCACAAGAAGATCAACAAACTCAGGCTGAAAAGGACACTCCTGCTCAACAGGATGTCCCAATAGATGTTGAAACATCTGAGGACCAGCAAAAGGCCTCATCTGATGCTGCTGATGAAACATCTGAGGACCAGAAAAAGGCCTCCACTGATAGTGATGAAGAAATATCTGAGGACCAGCCCAAGGCCTCCACTGAAGATCAAATCTCTGTTGAACCACCTGCTGAAGAGGAGACTGCTCAACCTCCTCCTGTTGTGAATATAGAGCATGATTCTAATACAGAAATCATTGCTTCTGTCAACCCTAGCATAGCCAAAAGGCTTAGAACTAGGAAGGAAAAAAAGAATGCAGGACATGCAACTCCTGAGAAGAAGCAAGCTACACCAAAGAAGGACAAAGCTAAAGTTGTCTTTGGTCCCACAAAACAATGGAGTATGGTGCAAACACAAAAGAGGAAAGCTGTTACTCCTCCAGATTCAGATGTTGAAGAGGATGTCCCAACATCCCCACCAAAGAAGAAACCAGCACCTTCAAGGTCATCAACTGTTATTCCAGAAGCTCCTCTGGACAACATCTCTTTTCATCATGTGTCAAGTGTGAACAAATGGAAGTTTGTCTATCAAAGAAGGGTAGCACTTGAAAGAGAGCTGAGCAGTAATGCACTTGAGTACACAGAGGTAATTGATCTCATCTCTTCTGCTGGCCTTTTCAAAACTGTCTCCAACTTCTCTCCTTGCTATGAGCTGCTAGTCAAGGAATTTATAGTCAACCTCCAAGAAGATTGTGTTGATGGTAAGTCTGTTGACTTTAGAAAAGTCTATGTAAGAGGGAGGTGTGTAGAATTCTCTCCTAGGGTTATCAACCACTACCTTGGAAGAGAATCTGATGGCCCAAATGAGTTAGGGAAGACTGATAACCAGGTCTGCAAGGTTATCACTGCCAATCAGGTCAAGACTTGGCCAGTCAAAGGGAAGCTATCTGTTAGCATGCTGACAAGGAAGTATGCCATGCTGCATAGGATTGGCACTGCAAACTGGGTCCCTACCAACCATACCTCCTCAATAGCAACTGGATTGGGCAGGTTCATATATGTTGTGGGCACCCAAACAAAGCTGGATTATGGAGCTTATATCTTTGATCAGACATTGAAGCATGCTGGATCATCTGCAACAAAGCTGCCAATTGCCTTCCCTTCCCTGCTGTGTGGAATTATGCTTAGTCAATATCCAGGTATCCTCACTGAGAAGGACACAATTTGCAAAAGAGAAAGCCCCCTGGCCTTCCACTACAAGCTGTTCCTGAGTCATCATGCAGCTGATGTTGAAGCTCCCTCTGGGACATCTGCTGGTCCTTCAAAGGCAAAGTCTCCAATCTCCAAAGCTGCCTTGATTGCTGAGCTGAAGATCACATGCAAAGAACTGGATGCAAGGAAGCAAAATCTTGAGGAGATTATTCAAAGGCTGGAGGCTGAAGAAAGTGCTCAGAAAACTGATGCTTCTGATGAGGAGACTGAGGAAGAGGAAGAAACTGACTATGAGGAGTCTGAGTGAAAAAAACTGTATGTGAGGAAAATGTAATGACTGCTGAATTGTCATTTTGTATTAGTAACTTTGGCCCAAATTTATGTCTAACAAGGGGGAGAACTGAACAACAACAACAATGTATGAATCCAAATTACTGATTAATGAAAAACTTCTGTTTGCTTCTGAACTAAAGTTGTGTTTTAATGAAAATTTTCTTTGCAACAAAACTGAAAGACATGTATGTTTGAGGGGGAGTAAACTCACACATAACTCAACAGAAAAGAACTGCTATACTCTGATAAAAGAACTTCTGCTGCACTCTGATAACCAGAAAAGAATGTTAGCCAAAAATTAGCCAAAGGGGGAGTTTGTAGATGTTTAGAATTGGCAGAATTTTTGACCAACAAGAATTGTTGAATTTAGTTCAGGATGTCCTATCAGATGTTGGGACATTATCAAACAGAGTATAAGTAAATGAACTTAATTCAGGATGTCACACCAGATGTTGGGACATTGCATCAGTTAATGATATAAGTTCAGTTTACAGGATGTCACATCAGATGTTGTGACATTGTATCAGTTAATGAAGTAAGTTCAGTTTTCAGGATGTCCCAACAGATGTTGTGACATCTCAAACCTGCTACCAGAATTAATTAATGACTAACAGAACTGAGTAAATTAAGGAAAGTTATCTGGAATTAATTATGGATGGATAAAACAGAACAAGGCGCATCTGTAGGGAGTATTGTTATATGTCTTCAGCATAATCAGAACAACTGAATCACCTAGAATCTAGGAAGTAACAAACCCTAATTCAAGGTGGAAGCAGCATGCGTTTTAGGATTGGATAAACCTACAGAAAGCCCAAAATCCAAACACCTATTTAAGCAACAGAAACTCTCAGAATAGAGCACGAATTTCAGAAGACAAAATAGGGTGTTTTGAGTTTTAATAGCAGGTTGTTTTATTGTACCACTTTATGAGCTTTTAAGCAAAAGTGTATTTGTGTCTTGATTGAAACTGTGAAGTAAGATCAAGCTGTTTTTGTTTGAAGTATGACTTCAATTTTATTAAACTTGTAAACAAGATCACTGTGTGATTGAGGGGGAGTGAGTTGGTACTCATATCTAAGTTGTGTCTTAGGTAGAAATTGCATTGGGTAGATATTAAGTGAAAGATTAAACTGGGTGGTTTAAGTCTAGAATTAATATTACTTATAGTGGATTTCCTCCTGGCTTGGTAGCCTCCAGATGTAAGTGTGGTTATACACTGAACTGGGTTAACAAATTCCTGTGTTGTTTAATTTTCTTGCACTTTAAGTTTTAGTTAAGTCTTCAAGTGTTTAAACATCTCATTCGACATCTCATACCTGATCACAGAATTTCAATTGGCATCAGAGCAGGCACCCTGCCTGTTTATACTGGGTGAGATCTAGGGACTGCAAATTCTGAAAATATGGACAGAGATGTAGGATCAGTAAATAGACCACCTATATTGGATGGATCTAATTATGACTACTGGAAGCCAAGAATGGTTGCATTCTTAAGGTCACTTGACAATAGGGCCTGGAAGGCAGTCAACAATGGATGGGAGCATCCTGTCCAAGACACCAAAAATGGAGCAAAAGTGTTGAAACCTGAAGAATAATGGAGTAAGGAGGAAGAAGATTCAGCACTTGGCAACTCCAAGGCCTTAAATGCTTTATTCAATGGCATTGATAGGAACATCTTTAGACTTGTGCATCATTGTGAGTTGGCCAAAGATGTTTGGGACACTCTTAAAACAACTCATGAAGGAACATCAAAGGTAAAGATGTCAAGACTTCAACTTCTCACCACCAAGTTTGAAAACTTGAGAATGAAGGAAGATGAGACAATTCATGAATTCTACATGAACATCTTAGAAATAGCCAATACTTCTGGAGCTTTGGGAGAGAAGATGACTGATGAAAAGCTTGTAAGAAAGATTCTCAGATCTTTTCCAAAAAGATTTGACATGAAGGTCACAGCAATAGAAGAAGCTCAAGACATATGCACAATGAAAGTTGAAGAGCTCATTGGTTCCCTTCAAACATTTGAGATGGGAATGAATGACACAATTGTAAAGAAGAACAAAAGCATAGCCTTGGTGTCAAATACTGATAAAGAAGAAGAAAATGATGAATCAGAAACTGAAGAAAATTTATCAAAAAACATTGCTATGCTTGGAAGACAATTCAAAAAGATTCTCAGAAGGATGGAAGACAAATCCAGACCAAGTGGAAGATATACAAACTCTTCTGAGAACAAAAGACCTTATGATGCTAATAGAAGGTCAAATTATGATGAAAAGACCAGTCAAGAAAAAGGAATTAAATGCCATGGATGTGAAGGATATGGACACATCAGGAATGAATGTCCTACTTATTTAAAAAGGCAAAAGAAAGGTCTCTCTGTAACCTGGTCTGATGAAGACTCAGGAGGTGATTCAGAAGAAGAATCAGCTAAGCATATCACTGCTCTAGCTGGATTATGTGAATCTGAAACTGAATCCAGTGATGGGGAGCTTACTTTTGAAGAACTTGAGCAATCATACAGAGAACTAGTCAAAAGAAGCACTGAAATATGCAGGGAGAGTATAAAGCTAAAGAAGCAGATTGAGGTACTAAAAGATGAAAAAGCAAGTGATCTAGAGATCATTGACACCTTAAAAAATGAAGTAAGTCTTCTCAACTCCAAGTTGGAACATATGTCCAAATCTGTTAGAATGCTGAACAGTAGCTCAAGCACACTGGATGTTATTCTCAACAACAATAAGCATTCAGGGGATAAAAGTGGACTGGGATTTAACAAAGCTTATAAGGCTGAAGCTAGCACCAGCAAAACTACTTCAAATTCCATACAGTCAAACAAGATGTCCCAACAGATGCTTCAACATCATGAAAAGAACACAAAGTCAAACAGTATGTTCCAACAGATGTCTCAACATCATGAAAAGAACATAATGAAGAAGAAGTATCAAAGATGGAGATGTCATCATTGTGGAAGGTTTGGACACATCAAACCTCATTGTTACAAGCTGCATGGATATCCAAATCAGATGTATCAGCAAACCCCTAAGCAGAAGATAGAGGACATCAAGAAAGTATGGGTTCCTAAAGCTAGTCTTCATGCTGATCAAAGCAACATGTCCAAGAGCAAGTTCAACAAACAAGCTGGGAGCTCTTTTAATGGACACTACACAGGGCAGAGGCATCAAAAAGGACCTCAATACAAATGGTCAAAGAAAAATGTGGCATATATAGCTCATACATCTCTAAGAGTATCAGCTAAAGAAGACTGGTACTTTGACAGTGGTTGTTCAAGACACATGACTGGATTGAAGAATCTGCTAGTAGACTTAAAGTCATATTCATCCAGATATGTAACATTTGGAGATGGAGCTAAAGGAGAAATCAAGGGTGTTGGAACCTTGGACTGTCCAGATGTACCAAGACTGGATGATATGCTGCTAGTAAAAGGATTGACTGCTAACCTGATCAGCATAAGTCAATTATGTGATCAAGGTTACAGTGTAAACTTTACCAAAACTGAATGCATAGTGTCAAATAAAGAACAGGAGGTTGTCATGAGAGGAGCCAGATCTAAAGACAACTGTTATATGTGGGAACCTCAAGATTTCAGTCCCACTTCAACTTGCTCTTTAGCCAAAGAAGAAGAAATGAAACTATGGCACCAAAGACTGGGTCACCTTCACTTCAGAGGCATAAAGAAAATCATATCTATGGAAGCTGTGAGAGGTATTCCTAAACTAAAGATTGATGATGGCAAAATATGTGGTGAATGTCAAATAGGCAAACAAACCAAGATGTCCCATCCAAAGCTTCAACATCTGACAACTTCCAAAGTTTTGGAATTATTGCATATGGATCTTATGGGACCTATGCAGGTTGAGAGCCTTGGTGGTAAGAGGTATGCCTATGTGGTGGTTGATGACTTTTCAAGGTATACATGGATAAATTTTATCAAAGAGAAGTCTGATGTATTTGATGTATTCAAAGATTTATGCCAAAGAATACAAAGAGAAAAAGCCAGCTGTGTGGTCAGAATAAGAAGTGACCATGGAAAGGAGTTTGAGAATCAAAAATTCTTAGATTTCTGTTCTTCAGAAGGTATAAATCATGAATACTCTTCACCAATCACTCCTCAACAGAATGGTATTGTTGAAAGAAAGAATAGAATTATTCAAGAATCAGCAAGAGCTATGATCCATGCTAAAAAGTTACCTTTGTACTTCTGGGCTGAAGCTATGAATACAGCTTGCTACATCCATAACAGAGTCACTCTAAGGAAAGGAACTTTGTCCACAATCTATGAAGTCTGGAAGGGCAGAAAACCCACAGTTAAGTACTTTCATGTGTTTGGAAGTAATTGTTATATTCTAGCTGATAGGGAGCAAAGAAGAAAAATGGATCCTAAAAGTGATGAAGGAATTTTTCTTGGATACTCTATAAACAGCAGAGTATATAGAGTATTTAATTCTAGAACTAAAGTTATCATGGAGTCCATAAATGTGATAATTGATGATGCTCCTACAGATGTTACAGAAGATGTTGGAACATCTGCTGACAGCCAAACTGAAGCTGAAGAAAAGAGTGATTATTCTGACTTCACTCAAACTGATGCAAGGACAGAACAATCCAGCAAACCTCCCTCCATACGAATCCAGAAGGATCATCCCAAAGATCTGATAATTGGGGATCCCAACAGAGGTGTAAGCACTAGATCAAGAGAAGTGATTTCAGGTTCCTGTTTTGTCTCAAAAATAGAACCTAAAAACATCAAGGAAGCTCTTACTGATGAGTACTGGATTTGTGCTATGCAAGATGAATTAGGACAATTCACAAGGAATGAAGTGTGGAATCTTGTTCCTAGACCTGATGACATTAATGTGATTGGAACTAAATGGGTGTATAAGAACAAGTCAAATGAGCAAGGAGTTGTTACAAAGAACAAAGCTAGACTTGTAGCTCAAGGATACACACAAATTGAAGGAGTAGACTTTGATGAAACCTTTGCACCAGTAGCAAGGCTTGAATCAATCAGACTACTTTTGGGAATTGCCTGTATCTTAAAGTTCAAGCTATTTCAAATGGATGTGAAAAGTGCCTTTCTAAATGGATATCTTAATGAAGAAGTATATGTAGAACAGCCTAAATGATTTGTTGATCCAAGCTGTCCAAATCATGTATACAAACTAAAGAAGGCTCTTTATGGTCTGAAGCAAGCTCCAAGAGCTTGGTATGAAAGGTTGACTACTTTTCTTATCAAGCAAGGGTACAGGAAAGGTGGAATAGACAAAACCTTGTTTGTGAAGGATGATGAAGGTAATGTCATGATTGCTCAAATATATGTAGATGACATTGTCTTTGGTGGGATGTCAGACAGGATGGTTAAACATTTTGTCACTCAAATGGAATCTGAATTTGAGATGAGCCTAGTAGGAGAACTAACCTACTTCCTTGGATTGCAAATAAAGCAAATGGAGGATTCCATGTTCATTTCCCAAAGCAAGTATGCTAAGAACATTGTCAAGAAATTTGGAATGGACAATGCTACTCATAAAAGAACTCCTGCCCCCACACATTTAAAGCTGACTAAAGATGACAAGGGTGAGAATGTAGATCAAAGTCTATACAGAAGTATGATTGGAAGCTTATTATATCTGACTGCTAGCAGATCAGACATATCCTTTGCAGTAGGTGTTTGTGCAAGATATCAAGCTGATCCAAAAGTCAGTCATCTAAACCAAGTCAAGAGAATTCTGAAATATGTCAATGGTACTTGTGACTATGGCATAATGTACTTTCATGGATGCAAACCAATTCTCACTGGCTTCTGTGATGCTGATTGGGGTGGAAGTGCTGATGACAGAAAAAGCACTTCAGGAGGATGCTTCTTTTTAGGAAACAATTTGATTTCTTGGTTCAGTAAGAAACAAAATTGTGTATCCTTATCTACTGCTGAAGCTGAATATATTGCAGCTGGAAGCAGTTGCTCACAATTGGTTTGGATGAAGCAAATGCTCACTGAGTACAATGTCCCACAAGATGTCATGACATTGTACTGTGACAACTTAAGTGCTATTAACATATCAAAGAATCCTATCCAACATAGCAGGACCAAGCATATTGATATCAGACATCACTTCATCAGAGATCTTGTGGAAGAGAAAGTGATTTCATTAGAACATGTAGCTACAAATCTGCAGTTGGCTGATATATTTACTAAAGCCTTGGATGCTACCCAATTTGAAAACATAAGGGGTAAATTGGGAATCTGCTTATGTGAAATTTAGCAGTTATGGAGATGTGCCAACATGTCATATGACATTGTGTGGCATGATCACCAGTCTGGTCAAGCACCTTGTGTATTCCACTCCTAGAAATTCTCCAAGTAACGGCTCTTATAAGAATAACAGCTCACTTTCAGCTATTCATCTTCTCATCATTCTCTCACAACTACTTGCTTGCTATAGCTAACTTTCAGAGATCATCAAACTCAACCAATCTCAATCTCCTTCTTCACCACATTCGAAAATGGCTCATCACCAAAACCCTAACATTTCTGAAGAAATCCTCAACAAGGAAGATGTGGTGCATGCAACCCCCATCTCTGTGGTACCTATGGATTCAACTCCAATGGACGAAATCAGAGGAAGTGTTCCTCTTGCTCAAAAACCAAGAACCCCTAAAAGGACAAAGGATCCTGTATTCAGCAAGGCCAAAGGCTTGCCTTCACCATCAAACACCACTCCAAAAGCCTCTGCATATGTGGATGATTCCATAAAGGAGCTGGTAAACAGGATCTTATCTGAGCAAAGAGTGGTAAGTGGCATATCTATTCCTCTGAACACCATGCCAGCTCCACAAGAAGATCAACAAACTCAGGCTGAAAAGGACACTCCTGCTCAACAGGATGTCCCAATAGATGTTGAAACATCTGAGGACCAGCAAAAGGCCTCATCTGATGCTGCTGATGAAACATCTGAGGACCAGAAAAAGGCCTCCACTGATAGTGATGAAGAAATATCTGAGGACCAGCCCAAGGCCTCCACTGAAGATCAAATCTCTGTTGAACCACCTGCTGAAGAGGAGACTGCTCAACCTCCTCCTGTTGTGAATATAGAGCATAATTCTGATACAGAAATCATTTCTTCTGTCAACCCTAGCATAGCCAAAAGGCTTAGAACTAGGAAGGAAAAAAAGAATGCAGGACATGCAACTCCTGAGAAGAAGCAAGCTACACCAAAGAAGGACAAAGCTAAAGTTGTCTTTGGTCCCACAAAACAATGGAGTATGGTGCAAACACAAAAGAGGAAAGCTGTTACTCCTCCAGATTCAGATGTTGAAGAGGATGTCCCAACATCCCCACCAAAGAAGAAACCAGCACCTTCAAGGTCATCAACTGCTATTCCAGAAGCTCCTCTGGACAACATCTCTTTTCATCATGTGTCAAGTGTGAACAGATGGAAGTTTGTCTATCACAGAAGGGTAGCACTTGAAAGAGAGCTGAGCAGTAATGCACTTGAGTACACAGAGGTAATTGATCTCATCTCTTCTGCTGGCCTTTTCAAAACTGTCTCCAACTTCTCTCCTTGCTATGAGCTGCTAGTCAAGGAATTTATAGTCAACCTCCAAGAAGATTGTGTTGATGGTAAGTCTGTTGACTTTAGAAAAGTCTATGTAAGAGGGAGGTGTGTAGAATTCTCTCCTAGGGTTATCAACCACTACCTTGGAAGAGAATCTGATGGCCCAAATGAGTTAGGGAAGACTGATAACCAGGTCTGCAAGGTTATCACTGCCAATCAGGTCAAGACTTGGCCAGTCAAAGGGAAGCTATCTGTTAGCATGCTGACAAGGAAGTATGCCATGCTGCATAGGATTGGCACTGCAAACTGGGTCCCTACCAACCATACCTCCTCAATAGCAACTGGATTGGGCAGGTTCATATATGTTGTGGGCACCCAAACAAAGCTGGATTATGGAGCTTATATCTTTGATCAGACATTGAAGCATGCTGGATCATCTGCAACAAAGCTGCCAATTGCCTTCCCTTCCCTGCTGTGTGGAATTATGCTTAGTCAATATCCAGGTATCCTCACTGAGAAGGACACAATTTGCAAAAGAGAAAGCCCCCTGGCCTTCCACTACAAGCTGTTCCTGAGTCATCATGCAGCTGATGTTGAAGCTCCCTCTGGGACATCTGCTGGTCCTTCAAAGGCAAAGTCTCCAATCTCCAAAGCTGCCTTGATTGCTGAGCTGAAGATCACATGCAAAGAACTGGATGCAAGGAAGCAAAATCTTGAGGAGATTATTCAAAGGCTGGAGGCTGAAGAAAGTGCTCAGAAAACTGATGCTTCTGATGAGGAGACTGAGGAAGAGGAAGAAACTGACTATGAGGAGTCTGAGTGAAAAAAACTGTATGTGAGGAAAATGTAATGACTGCTGAATTGTCATTTTGTATTAGTAACTTTGGCCCAAATTTATGTCTAACAAGGGGGAGAACTGAACAACAACAACAATGTATGAATCCAAATTACTGATTAATGAAAAACTTCTGTTTGCTTCTGAACTAAAGTTGTGTTTTAATGAAAATTTTCTTTGCAACAAAACTGAAAGACATGTATGTTTGAGGGGGAGTAAACTCACACATAACTCAACAGAAAAGAACTGCTATACTCTGATAAAAGAACTTCTGCTGCACTCTGATAACCAGAAAAGAATGTTAGCCAAAAATTAGCCAAAGGGGGAGTTTGTAGATGTTTAGAATTGGCAGAATTTTTGACCAACAAGAATTGTTGAATTTAGTTCAGGATGTCCTATCAGATGTTGGGACATTATCAAACAGAGTATAAGTAAATGAACTTAATTCAGGATGTCACACCAGATGTTGGGACATTGCATCAGTTAATGATATAAGTTCAGTTTACAGGATGTCACATCAGATGTTGTGACATTGTATCAGTTAATGAAGTAAGTTCAGTTTTCAGGATGTCCCAACAGATGTTGTGACATCTCAAACCTGCTACCAGAATTAATTAATGACTAACAGAACTGAGTAAATTAAGGAAAGTTATCTGGAATTAATTATGGATGGATAAAACAGAACAAGGCGCATCTGTAGGGAGTATTGTTATATGTCTTCAGCATAATCAGAACAACTGAATCACCTAGAATCTAGGAAGTAACAAACCCTAATTCAAGGTGGAAGCAGCATGCGTTTTAGGATTGGATAAACCTACAGAAAGCCCAAAATCCAAACACCTATTTAAGCAACAGAAACTCTCAGAATAGAGCACGAATTTCAGAAGACAAAATAGGGTGTTTTGAGTTTTAATAGCAGGTTGTTTTATTGTACCACTTTATGAGCTTTTAAGCAAAAGTGTATTTGTGTCTTGATTGAAACTGTGAAGTAAGATCAAGCTGTTTTTGTTTGAAGTATGACTTCAATTTTATTAAACTTGTAAACAAGATCACTGTGTGATTGAGGGGGAGTGAGTTGGTACTCATATCTAAGTTGTGTCTTAGGTAGAAATTGCATTGGGTAGATATTAAGTGAAAGATTAAACTGGGTGGTTTAAGTCTAGAATTAATATTACTTATAGTGGATTTCCTCCTGGCTTGGTAGCCTCCAGATGTAAGTGTGGTTATACACTGAACTGGGTTAACAAATTCCTGTGTTGTTTAATTTTCTTGCACTTTAAGTTTTAGTTAAGTCTTCAAGTGTTTAAACATCTCATTCGACATCTCATACCTGATCACAGAATTTCAAACCACTTTATCAAAGAAAACATATATTTTTAAGTGGTCTCCAAGCAAACCTACAAAATAATTAAGTTTTATTCGGTACCCAATATGCATTGGATCCATCATAGTTAGTGCCTTTCTTAACCCACACATAATGCCCTTATGCTACACTGAAATTTCTCACATAGCATGCATTAGGTGTATGACCACTTATACCACAATAAAAGCATGTAGGAACAAAGTTTCTTTGATACCTAGGAACATAAGACTTATTCTTAACAAATATTTTTTCGTTTAGGATGACGATGAACAACTTTAGGCCTGTTCACTTTCTCTTTGATTAGTTGGTCACTTTTCTTAACAAAGATTATTTTATTAGAACTTGGTTTATAAAATTTATAATAACCAATTCTAATTTTGTCATTAAAATATATTTGTTGGCTAAGTACTCTTCCAATCCAACTTGTCATTTTTCATATCTTTCAAGGACTCATTGTAATTGGACAATCTGAAAAGAAAGTGACTCGCAATTTTTGCAAACAAAAATTTGTTTTTCTTTACTTATAATTTTTTCATTTTCATCGTTAGCATATTTTTCCATATTAACAATTTTATATTCTAATGATGAAATTGTTTCTTTTGACTTGAACATTTTCAAGAAAATTTCAAAAGTTCATCATGTAATTCATGAAAAACACTTTGTAATTCATCATAAGATGAAATATCATTAGTTTTAGAATCACTAAATTCATGTTCTTCATCACTTGAATGATGTGAGGATATCAATGCCTTGTTTACATGAACTTCATCTGCAAATGAACGTATTTCATTGTCATCCCATGAAACATATTCTTTCTTTGGTTTGTTGTCCTTTATTTTGAAGTATTATCCTTCTTTTCTTGTGTAGGGAATTCACTTTTAACATGTCATTTTTCTCCACATTCAAAGCATTTGATCTTTCTTGTTGGTGCTTCCCCTTCAATGATCTCTTTTTTTTATTTTCTTTTTCTCAGAAAATTTTCAAACTTCTTGATAAGTTAATTATCTTCATCACTATTAGATTCATCCTCTTGATTGCTATCATAATTTTTTTTTACTTTTGTCTTTAATGCAACATCTTTTAAATCATTTTTATCTCATGCTTCTCCAATCTTTCAAGTTCTAATTCATGCTCTTGAAGTTTTCCAAACAAGGAAGCGAATTTCATTGTAGAAAGACTCTTCTTTTCTGAAATTGTTGTCAACTTTGGTTGCTATTCCATATTTAAAGACCTAAGCACTTTAAGATTTAATTCATCATTAGTAAATGTCTTAACAAGAGCGATCAGGTGATTGGTTAAGTGAACAAATCTCTTTTGTAGAGCAAGTATTGATTCACGGGGTTGCATTTTGAACATCTTGTATTCTTGACTCAATGTATTCAATCTTCATCTTTTTAGTTTAGTGGTTCCTTAATGAGTCTCCACCAAAGTATCCCATATTTCTTTTTCCTATTTACATTGAGAAATACGGAAGAATTAATCCATTCTTAATGCACTTTGAAGAATATTGATAGCTTTCTTTTCATTTAGAATTCTTTTCTTGTCATCTTCATCATATGAATTTTTAGCCTTAGGAGTGCTAACACCATCAACCATGCTGACATGATAATGCGGATCGTTTTCAACAGCTTCCTATATGCCCTCTCCTCGTGCTTCTAAATGAGCCTTCATTCGGATTTTCCAAAAGTCAAAATACTCTCCAGAAAATAGAGGGGGCTTGTTGCTACTACCACCATCTTTGAAAACCATATTTGTGCTTGCAGAAGTCATTCTGGATTTTTAGGAACCGGTTACGTATAACCTGCTCTGGTGTCAATTGTAAGATTGAGGTATGCCTAAGAGGGGAGTGAATTAGGCCTTTTAAAAAAATTCTCGATTTATCGCCGATTTTTTATTTTTACTTTCCTAAAGATACTAAGTGATGAAAACTGTAAAGTGCGGAAAGTAAAGAACACCAAGAAGTATGTTGGTTCCCCTCATAGTCTGAGAGTACTCTAGTCCTCTTTCAACACAAAAGAGATTTTACTATTGTCAGATATTTCTACAAGCCTAAATCCAAGACTTCTCCTACAATCTTCTAACAACAAAACCACCAAAAATAACATCTTCGATTTTACAAGCTTAAAGTCCATAATCCAGATGGACCTTTTTTATCCATAATCCAGATAACAAAGAATAATCACCCAAGCAGAACAAGAAAACAATCATTTCCTTTCTACTCTCTTCTTTCTAACAATCCTGAACAACAAGGAATATAACAAGAGTTTTTTAAGAATAATGAAATTTGTAGAACAATTATCCCTTTGAGTGATGTATCAATATAATTGATCTTTCCTTCCAACCAAGCAACTTACAATGATAGAATATAGTTCTCGAGTGTTTGTAAATATTGTATGAATTTTTCTGGATTGATATTGAAATACATGCAGAAAAATTCTTTGTGAAAGTTCAAGACATAAACAATTGTTTTGAAAATTGAATGGTTATAATGATGTTAAATTGCAATGGAAGAGGTTGAATTTAATTTGAAATTTGTATTTATAAGTCCATATGAAATATTGTAAAGTTATGCAAAAATATCATGAACAATTCTCAAGTTAAAAGAAATGGTTTCATGAAAAGATGAATGCAAATGTGTTAAAAAAATTATTGTTTTTTAAATTCGTACAAGACTTGTTAAGTCAGTTTTAACAGATACCTGACTTAACAAATGCAGAACAATTTTTGAATTTCAAAATTTCAGATCTGTGCAAATTACGGCGGTTATTAGTGCTCTTACGATGGTTCAAACCGCCATAATTTACCAAAAACTGCATGTTTAAAAAAATTAAAAAAATAAAAAATTGTCTAATATTTGAACCAATCTTATGCAATATCTATTGATTTATCCAAGACACTAGATTATATTTGAAAGTGATTTAACATGGTTTAAATATGAAAAATAAATTTTCAAATGTATGATAAAAAATATTTTGTTTTTTAAAGTTAGAATTTGTGATATATTGTCAACCAAATGAACTATGAATGCAAGTGAATTTTGAAGATTATTTTGAGCACTATTTTATCAATATATATATTATTGTTTATACTTCAATAAATAAATATCAATGCAAGTCTTCTAAATGTTGCAATCTTGATCCATAGCCATATTGATTCATGATGCTTTTTCTCATCATTTGATAAATGCACAAAATAGTTGTCTTCATCAAAACATGATATTGGAGAAGTTTGACTTCGTAACACACGGGCCAATATTTTCTATTTTGGAAAGATTCAATTTAACGGGAACAGTTGCGATAGCGTATTCAAAACTGAGTTTACTCTTTAATTTAGGTCAACCATTGCCATATATGGAAGGTGCGTATTGCGTTAAATTAATAAACCTATTTTTTAAGAAATTAAACTTTCGGTTAATGGAAAAGTAAGTTTGATTGGAAAACTTAACTAAAAAGGGTTCCTAACCTTCATTAGGGAACCAGATCCTAAACCTATGAACGCGTCCGCAAATAGTTTTAAAACTTACTTTTAGAAAGGTTAAATCTTCCTAAGTAACTAATAAAATGTTGTTGCGGTATTTGTTAATAAAATACAAAACAATTTTATTCTTTTGTGTTGGTCGGTGTTGGCTCTTACCCGACATTTTCACTGCCCCACTTTCGTGAAGGCAGATTAAAGTTAATGTTCAGAAAAATTGTGTTTAAATAAAAAAAGCCCACAAAGGTAACATTTAAGGAAACAATATGTAGAGCATCGTCTATTGACGATCCTCAAACCTCAACACTTGGCAAATTAGTCGGGCATATTTAGGGTAAACAAAATATAAACGGTTTTAAGTGCGAAGGTAAACATAAGTGCGTGTAAAGAATTGATTTAAGATGAAGAGAATAAGTGTGTGTAAATAAGGCAAGGAAAATAAAGGAAAGGCGTAAATAAAATAAAATTGCGGAATTAAATAAAAAAACCTGCTCCAATCGGAGTTTGGGATCTGGTACAAGGCGATTGCTGAAAATAAATGTTGCTGAAAGTAAATGTTGGATATAAATTGATGCGGAAAATAAAGAGTTGCTCCAAACTCGCTATAAACTCAATCAACACTATAATACCTCTCTGATGTGAAGAAAATATCACTTTACAAAATGACAGAATGACGGCTAAGTTTACACAAAATTTGGATGGTTTGTTGTGAATTCCTCAGGGGGTATTTATAGAGTTTGGAAACCCTAGAAAGCCATGAAAGTCGTTCCAAGAGAGTGGCGAAATTGAAGGAGGAAAAAGTGGATAGTTGGAGACCATGTTGAGTTTGTTTTCAACAGTTTCCCATTTTCTTAAGGTGGCGACTGCCGTGGGTTGGTGGTGATCGCCATGCTCACAAAGTGGGCATGACTTGGTTAACCCACTACCATGCACGTGGAACCACCCATGGCATCCCTAGGATGATCACCATGGGGTAGCCATAGGCCTTTAGCATCATCTTTCCTTTGTTTCTTGTATGTTTTTCTCCGTTTCTTCGCAAATGGAATTTTACTCATAGTTTTCCTGAAACAACACAAGACAATATCGTAAAGGTGGAAAAGGTAATTAAAACAAGCATTAATCAAGTCAAATAAGCTATATGTTTTATAGTGATCAGGTAAGTCTTAGACATATGTTATAAGCAACAGAAGTCTTAGACTGTGGGTCTGAGCAATTGTAAAAGACTTGTACAGAAGCACACACGATTGTAATCTAAGTAATTATAATGAAAAGCTCTTATGGATAAAGGGGACTGGACTACTCTCAGTTAAGGGAGGAACCATGATAAATCTTTTGTGTCTTCTGTTGATTATTTATTTTACTTCTGTTTTGTATCTACTGCCAAATGAATTAAAAAGAATTTGAACACCAGTTCTGATTTTGTATCTTTGATCAGAAGTTAACTTACAGAAAAGTGAAACATAATTCAACCCCCTTCTTGTGTACTTTTTACACCTTCAAACACTTGGTGTGAAATCGATATCTATTAGAAATATAATTTGTTTTGTTGATGTTAAAATCCAATCACAATCAAAGTGATTATGATTATATCAACAACAACAACACTTTTAGAATATAATCGAAAAAATAATTCCAATCTAAATGATGAAACGACAATGAACTTGATAAATTATGAAAACAATAGTTAAAATAATAAAGAAGTAAGAGAGAGAGAGAGAGAGAGAGAGAGAGAGAGCCCAATATTTGTTTAGGAAGTTTCCCAATCGACCTCGCTATGGATACGTCTTCCCTCAATTTGAAATCGAATTGAGATACTTGAAATTAAACTTTTCTTTTCAAAAATGGTTATACAAGAGATGAAGAATGCAAACCCCAAAAATCCTATTGTTTTGTGTTGATTCTTCCACCTACAAACCCTTAATAAAAACTTAATAAAGTGACCAACAATGCATCTCTAGTCTAGTGATTGTACCAAGCTTACAGATTGTTGAAAACCCAAGATTCACGAACATAATTCACCATCTCGCATTACTCCCTTGCAAGGAACCACCTTGTCCTAAGGCCTTCACTCTGTCGAATATATGTTGACGTGATATTATCCAAAACCTTTAAATCAAGCCTAATCTTAAAGGAAAACCCCACCTTGGTTTTCTTAATTGACACACACAAAGTTCCCAACCCAATATTCTTAGTTACACTAAACCTAATTAGACGTTATCAACCCTAATCTATATGGTCACCCGATCGAAAAATGATTATGTGTATTTCAATTGTGTGTATGCATAAAAGAGAGGTTTAAGATGATGATCAACTTTGTATTCTGGTTTCATTAGGTTTTTACTCTAAGAAAAACCCTTGAAAAGAAATGAGGCGCATGTATGATTATATATAGGACGACTCAAGTGAGAACATTTGGTTATTATGAGAAATGAGAACAATTAATCATAACCATTAATTTTTTATTTATTGGAATCAATGAACTACATTAATTTCTATTTCCATAATCATATTTTATTGTAACTTATGTACTATGAAAAGAGAAAATAATGTAGTCCATTGATTTCAATAAATAAAAAATTAACGGCTATGATTAATTATTCTCATTTCTCATAATAACCAAGTGTTTTCACTTGAGTCGTCCTATATATATATATATATATATATATATATATATATATATATATATATATATATATATATATATATATATATATATATATATATATATATACACGCGTGTGTGTGTGTGTGGATATAAGCAAAGAGGATTGAAAAAATTGAAAACTTAACATGCATAGGTCGGCTTATTAAGGTCTTCAGACTGGTCTGTAAGGCGACCTGAAATGGAGCATGTAGGCAGAAGCTACAAGCTTTGTTATTGGAGTGTAGGAGTCGGCTTGTAACTTCTATGTGCCAACCTGTACTACAGCAAAAGCTTCCATAGGTCGTCCTGTACTCGTATAGGTCAGCCTATGCAATTGTTTTGACATACAAACATGATTTTTCAAGTGTATGACAAGCCTAAGACTCTTACAACATGTTCAATGACTCATTTTATGCATCCTAAGGCTAAGGGAACAAATGAACATCTAAATGTGAGTTGACACCGTCTAATATACAAGAAAAGCACAACTCTAACTACCTTATTTGACAAAGTACGATTGACATCATTCAAAACCAAAACCCAGTTTCGTCCTTAAGGAAGTTAAGGAAGTTAAGGGACACCTATTTATCAGGTATATTGTTGTTACGACAGCGTCATCCCAAAACACATTCTTCAATCCAAAACTTACAAATATGAATCTAACCTTTTCCATGATTGTACGATTGAACCTCTTAGATAGGCCATTTTGCTAAGGATTACCTGCTGCAATATTGTGCCTAGCTCTACCATACATAGAACAATGATTATTAAAGGATTTATTGCAGAAATCAAGGTCAATATCGGTACTCAATCTCTTGACCTTCATGCCAGTTTGATTTTAGATTAGAGTTTTCCAACTTTTAAATTTTTAAAAGTTTCATCCTTAGTTTTCTGAGTGAATACTTACAACTTTAGTGAAAAATCATCAACTATGGATAGAAAATATCTTGCACCTGAGTGTGAAAGATTTCTTGTAGCTCCCAAAGATCAAGGTGAATGTAATCAAGAGATCCATGTGTTATTTATCTTCCTTTATTGAACTTCATTATGCATGTTTTTCCAAATACACAAGGTTCACAAAACTCTGGCTTTTCGACCTTGTCACCACCTAGCAGATTTTGTTTCCCCAATTCTACTAGACCCTTTTCACTAACATGGCCAAGTCTGATGTGCCATAACTTTGTCTTCAACACAGGGTTTTTGGATGCAAACCTGTTGAACCACTTACAACTTCAGCCTCAAGGGTAAACAAGCCTCGCCTTTTAATGCCTTTCAAGACTTTCTTTGACCCCTTTATGACTCTTAGGATACCTTGATCTCCTTCGAAAATATATCATTTCTTGTCGAATTCACCAAGATAAATCAAATTTCTCTTAAGATCATGTATATACCTGATGCCAGTCAATATCTTTATTGACTCATCATGGAACTTGAATCTCACAGATCCAATCCCTGCAATCTTGCAGGCTTTATTGTATTCCAGCAGCACTGATCCACCATTTTGATCATATAATTCCTCAAATATATCTTTGTTTGGAGTCATGTGCCAAGTGTAACCTGAATCCATAATTCACTTCTTGCTAGAGTTGTGGCTTGAAACCACCAGGACATCAGATGATTCATGATCATCTTGAATAATGGTTGCATTTCCACTATCCTTGCTATCATCATTAGTCTTCATCCTATCAGTACACACTTTTCTTATATGACCTTATTTCATACAGTGGTAACACCTAATAACACGAGCATTACCACCATAATACTTGTGTTGATACTTACCATTCTTATTCTCAGACTTACCATCCTTCTACGAGAATTTTCCTTTTATAGATAATCCTTCACCAACAGATGATGTCTTGTCATCCTTTCTTTTGTTCAAGTCCTTTGACTACAAGGTTGATTGAATTTCTTTAAAGGTTGAGGACTTTCTTCTATACAAGAGGTTTATTTGAAATGAGCATGAGATCTAGGTAAAACACACAACAATAACGACAACAATGCTCCATATCAAGAACCATTTTGTTGAACATATCCAACTACTCAGTCAAGACTTGTCTCCACTCATCTTTAATTAATACAAAGCCTGTTTTAGGTAGAGAATATTGACCACATAATTGATCATGTACAAACCTTCAAGTTTGATCCACACACCTGATGCAGTTTTCTCCTTTGATACCTGTTAGAGAACCTTATCACTAAGGATCAATATGATGGCATTGTGGGCTTTCTTAATCATAGTCGTCTTCTCCCTCTCTGTTAGAGCAACATCCATGTTTTCATATCGCTTCAGTGCTTCTACTAGACCTTGCATCTTCAAGAGTCATAGGCTGAAATCATTTATTCCGGTGAATTTCTCAATCTCATACTTCGTTGATGACATCTTCTCCAAACTCACCACATCAGTTTGTTGTGATAATCGATGTCAAGAACAAATTAAATATGAGAGAAAGAGAGAGCTTCTTGATCAAACAAGGAATCTTTCGATTCAAGGAGAGAGAGAGAGAGAGAGAGAGAGAGAGAGAGAGAGAGAGAGAGAGAGAGAGATGATAACATAGAGTTGGTAATGATTGTTATTTCATTCACTTTCTCAATGAGCATTAAATGATCACAAGTGAAAAATAACAAAACTAACCTCTCTTCTAACAAATCTTATATGTCATGAATAGAATAAATTGAAAATATGAGATTAAACATTTTTATTGAAAAGTTCGTAGTCGTGTTGATTGGCAATCATAATGACGACTTTTTTAAATAAAATTTGCAACTCCCCATCTTTTCTTAATTTTGTTGTCTATTGATTATATAATTGTCTCTTTTTCTCGTGTTGTTATATAAATTTTTGTTTTTAATATTTTTTTATAATTAATAAAAGAGATTGAAGGAAACTAGTTTTTGAAATGAAAAAAGAAACATGGAAAAACACTCAACTAAATTTATGATGAAGTGGAGGGAATAACTTCCAAAATTTTAAACTTAGAAAAAGACTAGTGAGGAGTTTGATATTTCAAATTTAGGTTTTAATTTGGTTGTTGAACATGAAAGTGGTTCCCGGATTGGTCGGTCACTCAAACCACACCAAACGTCAGTACATATTGTAAATCCAATTTAAGCCACACAGAAGCTTAAGTAACCTCTGCAAAGAGCATTCATTTCTTTCAGAAATCAACAACTATTATGTCACTTAATAAAAGCTTTCACAAGTATCATCATTGATCAGAGTTAACATTAAAATATAGTACTATTTTCTATAACAAAAACAGGTGCTAGTTTTCTTTCCTTGTAATCCAATTAAAGGTTACAAACATTGAATTGGAAAAGCATTGTCCGAGGAGGCATTTTGACAAACACATCTTTTCCTTTTTACTCCCAATTCCCAAAAGAAAAGACTCTGTCTCTAACCCACATCTCAAATAGTACTATAGTTTAATAATATGTACGTTCTGATAAAGCATTTCAGTTACTCGAGAGGTGCACAACATAAAGTGTAACTGCCATTCCAACAACCAGCTAGGACAATTCCTATTAAATACTAGAATCTTTATCAAGTTTCAATTTCAACTCCTAAATCCCAACCCAAAATCATAAAGATATACTACTCTTCATGTAAGATAGCTATTGCATTGTAGGCAAATTTATTTCAATAGTTAGACAATAATTTTACTTTATTGTAGATTAATTATGACATTTGATCATATTTTACAATGATTAAGAAAAATTATAGAAAAAAAATTATTTTGACCTTTGTTTTAACCAAATTAAAAGCTCACAAAAGTTGGTTCAATCTGCATAGAAAGACTTGGGACGTCACATGATGTCACACAGGAGCACACCTCTTCCTTGATCAGTCATTGATTTTCATCTAACAATAACTTGCACTTTGCGTTTGACAATCTATAGACAATTACAATGATCTCCTCTATATAAGTGTAATTCCAAGTCACACTCATGTACGATTCAACTAATATTTGTACACCTCAATCTCATACTGATTTGACCATCTCAGTGCTAATATTTTTTGCAACTACCCTCACTGATCATCGAAGAACTATCACCACGAAAGCATTTTCACAATTCATGTACCCTCTCTAATTCACTTAACGCAATTGAGAATAGACAATCTTCATATGATTGAGAACCTCTACCTCATAGTCATTAAAAGGTTGTGTGACATGCATTCGAGGGAACATAAACTCATACCTAGGGAGTCCACATATCTCAAATTAGCTACAAAATAAAACATCACTTTGGGAAAAGTAGTGTGTCAATATGAGGATGTCCACATGTTCCAACATGTCCTCGGAAGTGCAAAATGACGGGTTACCCTAAACTCATCATATACTAAAAATAGTCTTGAACATCAATGGAGATATTATGGTTGGTAATGTTACCTTTTCACCATTTCTTCTTTACTGTTCATTGAAAAAAATGACGATCATAAGTCATACACCTGATTTATGAAGATTTAAGAAAGAGAAGTTTGAATTGAGTTTATGGATTTAAAAACTTTTGCAACCCAATATCACAAACAACAAAGAAAATGATAAAGATAAACTACACAAGTATTTTTATCCTGGTTTGGTGTTAACGAAGCTACATTCAGTCCATCCGCCTGAGTGATTTCGCCTTGTCAATAATCCAATAATCAAACTAATTACAAAAACTCAAAGACAATTTTTTTAAGATTTCTTGAGAAATTCCGATTATACCCTAGTCTCTCAAGTAAATACAACTCAAAGATTAATTGTCAATGACTTCTTGATAATTCTGACAAAACTTAGTCTCTCAAGGAAGTTAACCAAAGGTTAAAATAAACAATGTTTGTGTTTATTAGATGTTTCTTACAAGCAGAGACACAAGTTTAAAACAAATACAAACACTTAAGAAATATTTCAAGTAAGTGTTCTAACATATGTATAAACGTTTAGAATGAAAACATTTTTCTTTTCCTTTTTCACGTAAGAATGTTTTAGCAACCTTTTGCAATGTATGCATATATTTTTGTTGTTCACCTTTCAAGCTTCCAAGACCTCTTTATATAGGAAATAATAAATTCGTTGGAGGGTGAAGTTGGAATTATTCTTAATGTAATAATTGTATGAAAGTCACTTTATTTTGCAACATTATAGTGGTGCTTTCAGTAGATAGTTGGTGAGGATGATGGGACGTGAGAAAATTTGTTGGTACAAAGAATAATACTTTACATAGAAAGTAGATTTTGCTTTTGTACTTCTGTCACTTCAATCAATCGTTGAATTTTGGATATAAACTTCTAGTCAGAGGCTCCATATACAAGTCGATGCCGAGTAAAGTTCAAAACTTGTATTCAGAACTTGGTGAGAATGAGAATTTAGATTCTGTGGAAATCAGAGTTCTGAGACTTTCAAATGCTGGTATGAAGGTAAGGAAAATACATAAGAAGGGGGATTTAATTGTGTTCACTAAAAATGTTTCTACTTCTGAATAAAGTTCAGATTCTAAACATAAATTCAGAACCTGATAACAAGTGCAGTGGAAAACATATCAGAAGTAAAGCAAACAAAACAATGAACACAACAGATTTATCTTGGTTCCTCCCAAACTGAGAGTAGTTCAGTCTCCTTGCAACGCAATAGATTTTCCACTACAATCAACTCATGATTGGAACTGCTTATACATTTAAGCATAAGACTTTCTTATGCTCAGACCTATCGTCTAAGACTTCTTGCTCAATGAACACCTGATTAAGACTTCTCTACTTAGATCCTTAGATCCTAACACTTTCCTTTATTAAACCTTCCTGGTTCAAGACTTCCTAACTTAGACACTCTACCTAAGACTTCTTTTCTCAGACCCTTGTCCATGACTTCTTTCTAAGTTTCCTTGAATCCAGGAACTATTGCTTAGATTCCTCGAATCCAAGACTTCACTGCTCAGATTCCTCGAATCCAAGACTTCACTACTCAGACGCATAGTCTAAGACTTCTTTGATCAGACCCTAGGTATAAGACTTTCTTGCTTAATCAAAATTGATCAAGACTTTCAATGCTCTAGTGCATACCAGGAGACTTACATGGCTTAAGCTTCAGTAATAGACTTTGATGCTCAAGCACATAACAAGAAACTTAAATCTAAATTGCTAATCAACATGTTTAGCAAAATAGAAAACAAGATGTACTTGATACAAAGATCAGAGATACATGGTAATCACCATAACAGAGACCTTAAGAACTTAAGATTTCTTATATATTCAATGTTTATGAAATCTTAAGGCTCTTTACAATTTATTATAAATAACAGAAGATTATGCATATTCAATAGTGTTGCTTATTATTGATCTTGTTATTTCTTCGTTCAGATTGAAGTGCATAACACTTATGTTATTCTTGGCATTCCTTCACCTTTTTATTCCTTGTTAAATATTCAGATTGAATCTACAGCTACTTATATAACAGTTGTAGAAGATTAGTCGTTGGAAGAGATAACTTGATAAAGTGTCTTTATTTTTATCCATAGTATAAGAGACATTGAAGATAGATACATCAAAAGATCTTGATCCATTATGTAACATGTTTAACCATTGCGTATTCCATGAGATCTTGTACTATAGAGTCATTGAGAGTAGATATCCATAAAGCATATAAACTCTTATTGAGCCTTGTGAACTTAGACTCTAGCTGACAAACTGATTTGACCATGTAACTTGTTTTCTGCAGTACACATAACTTTACCTTTATCATTAATTTTGAATGATTATAAGAATCTAATTACATTCACCAAATATAGAGACAATATGTTGTTTTTCTGATGCTGAGGCCTTCGGCTTCAGAGTCTACGTCATATATCACTTAGAAAGTGTTCTTCAAATTCTGCAACACCAAAAGATTACTAATTCAACTTCTCTCAAGTGCGTCTGCATATATCTAATTTTAAATATATATATATATATATATATATATATATATATATATATATATATATATATATATATATATATATATATATATATATATATATATATATATATATATATATAAGTATTAGAACCTGCATACTTGAAACACACATCAAGTAATACCATTGTTCTTTTAATACTTTTGTTATCATCAAAACCCAAGGAATATATGTCATGAACAATGTTTGACCATTATGTGGCTTTTTGCTAATATTTTTTTTGTTTTTACAATTCCAAAAATAATTTTGTATATGTATGATAGCCCCTCAAATATTTAAGTCAGAAGGCTTAAGTGTTCGATTATTTTATTCTGGGCATTATTTTTCTTTTTAGCATGAAGTCATCGAATGAAATTCAACTTCTTTGAAGTCTTAATGAAAATATCACTGAACTGTGAAATTTTCTACAGTCGGATAAGCCCACAGTCGTTGTATACTTATTGGCATTTCTAAAGCCCAAAGCGCTTGTAGTGTATTTTTAGGTTAATACCCGTATATTATTTTCCATGCTTTGATATGATGTTGATCCAACCTATATACAGGGAGCAAGTCGACACGTTTAGTAGGCGACCTATGTATGCGGAGCAATTCAACGCATTTATAGCAATTTTTAATACGACCTACGTATGCGGAGTAAGTCGACACATTTAATAGGCGATCTATGTATACGGAGCAAGTCAACACACCTATAGGGGTTTTATCTGAACTACGTACGCGGAGCAAGTCAACATGCTTAATAGGCGACCTATGTATGCGGAGCAAGTAAACACATTTATAGGGATTTTATCCGACCTACATACACGGAACAAGTCGACATGCTTAATATGCGACCTATGTATGCGGAGCAAGTCAACACATTTATAGGGGTTTTATCTGACCTACGTATGAAGAGCAAGTCGACATGCTTAATAGGCGACCTATGTATGCGGATCAAGTCAACACATTTATAGGGGTTTTATCCAACCTATGTATGTGGAGCAAGTCTACACGCTTAATAGACGACCTATGTATGCGGAGCAAGTCAACACATTTATAGGGGTTTTATCCGACCTATGTGCACGGAGAAAGTTGACACGTTTAGTAGGATTTACTTGAATCAAAATACCTATAAAATAATCACAAATGAAATTTTAAATCTAGGTGCCTCATTAAAAACCCTTGCTCTTGCAAAGGGAAAGAGTGCAACCCGGACCTTTTATTAATTGATATAATTACATACTTTTAGCTGAAATAAAACCTAATATTAGATATATTCCATGTCCTAGGTATTTCTATGTCATCCTAAGTGTCTTTCTTGTAAGCCCCATTGTGGAGCCTCTGTAGTACTCAGAACGGTTCTTCTCGATTCGGAGATAACTTTCCCTTGTTTTTTGGAACAGTAATTTTTTTCAGAACAAGGTCTCCTTCTTGAAATCCTCTCTGTCGAACTTTTGAATTGTACTTTCTAGCCATCCTTTGTTTTACCGCTGCTTTTCGTATCTGGGCCATGTCCCTTACTTCTTCAATCAAATATGAGGTCGTGCCAAGATCTTTTTTATTAGTGTCTTCATCAAAATGTTTATGTCTCTAATTTGGAGTATTAATCTCCACTGGTATCGTGGCATTCGCCCCGTATACCCTTCTGAAAGGGGTCTCGTGAGTTGTAGAATGTGGGGTCATGTGGTAAGACCATATAATCTCATGTAGATACTCCGACCACTGACCTTTTGCTTCGTCTAATTTCTTCTTTATGCCTCCGAGTATAACCTTATTGTCTGCCTCTACTTGTCCATTAGTTTAAGGGTTCTCTACTAAGGTGAACTTGTTTTTGATACCATATTCTTTACAAAACTCAATAACATAAGTGCTTGCAAATTATGCTCCATTATCCGAGACTATGATTACGGTCATTCCAAACTGGCATATGATATTCTTCCAGTAGAATTTCCTGACTTTCTCAGCTGAAATACGGGCTACGACCTCGACCTCCACCCACTTTGTGTAATAATTGATTGCCATAATTAAAAACTTTAGTTGCCTAGGACCTGTTGGGAAAGGTCTTAAAATGTCAACAACCCATAAGTAAAACGCCCAAGGGAAAGAAACAAAGTGTAACACTTTGGATGAAGAATGGATAAATGGAGCAAAGATTTTTCATTTTTCACATTTTCTTACAAACTCAGTACAATCTTGGAACATCCGGGGCCAATAGTACTCGACTCTTAATATTTTTCCCGATAGTGCTCTTCCTCCCATATGATTTCCACATGCTCCATCATGAACTTCTCTGATCACCAAGTCAACTTCCCTTTCTGAAACACATCTTAACATGGGTGAAGATCTTCCCAATTTGTATAGCGTATCAGTGATTGTGACATAACATGCAAAATCCCTTCTAATGCGTAGAGCTTCATTGGCGTCTTCAGCAAGGACGTCATGAGTTAAGTAGAAAATGATTGGTCTCATCCACCATTCCATGTCGTCTAATGACAAGACTTCTTATGATTGATTAATAGGTGCTTCCAGGACCTCTTGTATCACTATTTTATTCATCCCTGAGCTTTTCCTGCTAGCCAGTCGGGCTAGTTGGTCAGCATGGCGTTGTCTTCCCTTGGTATATGAACCACTTCAAACTCAGTGAAATCTTTAGCCATCCCTAATGCAATATTCTGATATTTGATTAGTACATCATCTTTGGTCTGGTATTCTCCTTTCATCTCCCCAGCCACCAGTTGTGAATCGGTCTTCAGCGAGTTGCTCATACTTCCTTTGCTAACTTTATTCCGGTAACAAAAGCCTCGTATTCTGCCTGGTTGTTACTTTCCTGAAAGTTGAAACATAATGAATATTCTAAGGCTAGATCGTCAGGTCCTTCCAGTATCACTCCCGCTCTGTTTCCTTTGATGTTGAAGGATTCGTCAACGTACAAGGTCCATTTTTCTGCCACTTCTTCACTGGAAGGAGCGCTCAATTTGATCAGGAAGTCAACAAGCATCTGGGATTTAATGTTAGTCCTTGGTCAGAAACTAATATCATACTCAGATAATTCAACCGCTCATGTTACCCTTCGCCCGACCAGATTCGTCTTCTTCAAAATTTACTTGATCAAATAGTTTGTTCTAACTGTGACAGGATGCCCCTGAAAGCAATTCCTTAGCTTCTGAGCTGTGATAACTAGTGTCAGTACCATCTTCTCAATTTTTTGATATCTTGACTCTGCCAGAAATTTTGGTATGACAGACTCAGATGTCAAATACGATGTTGAGAAATATGATATGTTACTGATAAACATGGCAAGGTACCAACAACAACATTAAAACAATTTATATACTAGATATTAACAATCTTACAGGATATTTAAACATCTGGTTTGACATCCAGCAAGAACACTGCATAAAGTATAAAATAGAAAAGTTGTAAATAACACATTCAAATTGTTAACCCAGTTCGATGCAAACTTATCTACTCTGGGGCTACCAAGCCAAGAAGGAAATCCACTATGTAGTATCAATTCAAAGACTCTCAACAAACACCTACAGTTTACAGTCTTCTCACTTAATCACTACCAATGCAACTTCTACTTAGGAACTCCTAAATATGAGAAACCCATTTCACTCCCTCACAATCACAACAGTGATAAACTTAACAATTTAAAGTCAGAAGACATGCTTCCATGACAACACCTTTACCTTGCTTCAAATCTTGAGTCAAGAACAAAATACCTCTTGCTTAAAAGCTTCGAGGATTACAAATAAAAATAACCACAAAAATGAAACTTGTTTCGCACGGCTGCTCCAAGAACTCAACCCTAATGATATGACTTTTACATCTTTGGTTGGTTACTAAACCTAGGTTACAGGGTTTTCTTATAACCTAAACCCAACTGGATTTTGGGTCTAAAAAATGCAGCATAGCAGCTGCTATAATCATGCAGAAAAAATCAGCTACAAATAAGATCTTCAAAAATAACAACTTCCTAAAATATCTCTAAATATAGAAAGTCTATATTTATTCAATATTTGTCTTCAATTTAAATTTGAATCTTCAAGATTTTTAAATCAGCGCCACATTGGATTGCTTGATATCCTCTGAATATTCTGTTAAATCATAACAAAATCTTCAATCCTCTTTTATCAGTTCATGATGTCGAATGAACTGTCTTGACATCTTCTTCGACATGTTGTTCCAGATGTTGAAACACTTCAACACATCATGTTTAGGCGCACAAAAGGACTTCCTTGCTTAAATTGTTCTTTATTTTGCAAGATCTTGTACATATTTATTGTTTCTATTTTTTTTACAAAATTAATGCCAATCCCAAAAATACAGAACTTACAAACTCCCCCTTTGGCAAATTTTGGCAAAAACAAATACTATAAAAATACGAAAAAAAATAACAGCAGCAAAACTGAAAAAACAACCTCAAAACAACCTCTTCAACATGTCAGAACATGTTGTTTGACATCTTCCTCAACACCCTTTCTCAGCATCAGTGGGAATAGCAATGGACAAGGAGTAGAAAGTCCTGAACACTTGGCCGAATAATTCATTACTACCCCTATCCATTCAGGTCCCCAAAAACATTCTTCTCAGGTTGCTAAACATTCTCCATTAAGGAGACCAATGGTGGCATAAGAAAACAAATCTCCCATTTATTTATGTAACTCAGAACACAAGTCACAATTGTGTTCATAACTCGGGACACAAGTCACAAAGGATAAACTATAACCTCCATCTTAACATCCCATCCACCACACAAGTACACATCTGACAATTCTGTTGGAGCAACAACTCTAAGCACACCATATGATCAAACCTTTTCTCCCTCTTTTTAGCCAAAACTTGGCAAAGACATCCCTCACAGTACCAAACCCATGCAATACACACCCAAATACAAATAAAACCCATCAGAGGAAAGAAAAAAAATGAAAACACTCACATATGGAAAAAGGAGAAACGTGCTTCTAAAAATAACCAACAATGCCATAGGCAGTAACAAACTATCTTAAATAAATAAGCGTTCTTGGTCAAAAATCGTTATTATCAGAGCAAACCTTCTGCACCATTAAATGTGGGTTGTTCAAAATAGACCTTGACCAGCTGACTTTGATCCCCCAAAAACAAACGGACCAATAACAAACACGCATGAATAAAACTCGTGTTTCATACCCTTCTGCCAGCGCCGTCCACACACAATCCTAGCTAGGCTCAGTACATACATGTTCTTAAACATGTTCTGACATCCAACCATATATTGTCTGCTAGCCACACTACATGCACAATCCTCGCCCTCTTCCGGATCCAAATTATACTACAAATAACATCTTTATCCCATCCAGCCTTATGGACACACAAGACACTCCTTATTCAGGTCAAATGGGAAAACACGCGGCAATTAAGTAATATATATTAGCCTGAGAAAATAATTGATCATACTTAGTAGAACATGTTACAACAAGTTGTGTAACATCACAAAACCTTGTTAAGGTACTACTCCCCCTTAACTTCACAAATCCAGTTGCACAAGAATGTAACACTCCCCCTATCAAGGATAGAACATGCTTCTTTGCACTTTGATGAATGGAAAACATAACACGCATCTTCATGTCTTCAAGAGATCACTCTTTGTTCAATCCACAATTGAACACAATCATTACTTGTACCAAAAACACATATGATCCCTTCTTGGTTTGTTGTTATCCCAAGCTACAAATGTTGAACATCTTCTTGCAAGCAGGTTCTGACACTAGGCCTTCATTACCTTTACAGTCTTTTGGCCATACACTTCAGACAATATTCATCCAAACTAATTCTGACTTTAGAATCAATTTATGAATATCCACATTCAGACTTCCAAGCAATCAATACCTGATCTACTTCATTCAATCTTCTTCCAAGACAGATCATCTACTTCATCATTCTCCTATATGATTGGGTAGATTCGAATTAGATACAAAGAAGACAGGCACCCCAGATAATGTCCTAACACCAGTTAGAACATCTTCCATACACCAAGACATCATCCCATGATTATTGATATGTTCCACCAACTGGACTTACTAAAACATAGTAATCCAAGAACTGAATACCTTCAACAATGTTGTGCCACCAACTTGAATCATAAATCCAGAAAGAGAGATAAACTCTCATCCACCTTCAAGAAAAAAAAATCTCCTAGAGTTTTCAACTCATCACCCTTCTGCCCAAGAGTAACTTGTTCCAAGACAATCCTCAAGACCAACCAGCTGCCACACTCGGTTTATCTTGATTCTTCGAATCCACTAAAGAGATCAACCAGTAGCCATAGTTTGATCACCTCATTTAGGAACCCTCATATGAAAAGGCCAACTGCCACACTTTGTCTTCTTCACGTTTTTCAGAATTCTCACAAAAAATATTCCAATATACTTATTTTGTAAATCATCTTATCTTTAATTGATATGCCATTTCACCAACTGAGATTCTGAAGTTGAACTAGATATTTGAACATTATCATTCCACATCCAGCTGTTGAATTCAGCTCCTGCTTCTGCCACTTCAAAGAACCTCCTCCCTTAACAGAACAAGATTTCCATGCTCTCATAGACTTGATTCACCAACCAAGTTTGAGTAAACAACCTCCATTATGTTGATTCTGTAGTAATTCCTGCCAATATCACATTGATGGGAATCTGCCAATGTTTCTCCAAAGTCCTCAAACCTGCCACTGTCTGAAACTCCAGAAGGAATAGTTAAGAATTATACCTCATGGCCATACCAAGGAAGACACCTTTCCTTGAGTAAAGCAAACTTCACAAAGTTATGATAATTTTATTTATTATAACTTCATGATAATCATTATGGTCTGCACCTGAACCAAAAATAAACCATTCCAGATGGTCAACAAGATGATGATGTCTACACAGTCTATCATCTCCAACTTTGAGGATACATGACCCCTTTATGATTCTGCACAACAGTCATTATGATCAGCATCAACAAGAAACTGCACCCTTGCACCAAACAACCACAAATAACACTTTTAACTCCCCCTTAGAAGAACAATCAAATCTCTTTCTGAAGATGAGCACCAGATTCTCAGCACACTTTCTGAAACATAATTTTCAGACTGTAGATATGCATACCTTCAAGATAAATACTAAGTCTCTCATCAAAGTATCCATCTTCAATCATATGCATCACAACAATAATAGACAAATACCAAGTCTCTCGTCAAGGTATTTACTATTAGTCTGATAAGCTTACCTTCTCACACAAGGTAGGAAAAGTAGTTTGACTTCTTCTTCTGCAGACATCTGGCACTTTTTGAGATGATGTTCTTACATTCTTTCAGACATCTGTCTCATTCACACAAGACTTCACAAATTACTATGGTTCTGAAAACCGCCTCCATATTAATCTACATACTCATGCAGGGGAACACCAAGGAATCATCCATAAATAGTTGATCAAGCTTTTAGGCCAACACACATATGTAGCTGCAGAACCACCTCAACAAACCTCTCCTTCAGACTCAGTATTCAGACTGTCTGACTTGAGATGTCTTCACACCCAATATAGCACCAGGTCAAATTAGCAACCTTAGATTCAGATATATCCACAATAATAAACTACACAAGTTGATGCATCCCCACAACTTGACCTTCATGTACAATGAGTCTCTTAGGGGTAATACTCCTTGAAGCTCAGGTACTTCACTCCTGCAGCAATGACCATAAATAAATTGTCCTCGGGAGATCATAATATGTTGATCACTCCTTGACCAACACACACATCTAAGATAAGTTCCAGGGCTAAAAATTTCTCAGATACACCACATGGATGCCTCATCTTCCAAGTTATGAGTAGGTTCCAAACACATGTGATTC
This sequence comes from Lathyrus aphaca, assembly GCA_963966055.1. Classification (NCBI taxonomy): domain Eukaryota; kingdom Viridiplantae; phylum Streptophyta; class Magnoliopsida; order Fabales; family Fabaceae; genus Lathyrus; species Lathyrus aphaca. The sequence continues at coordinate 73,262,186 of OZ014519.1, forward strand.
CACCACATTAGTTAAGTACCAAAAGAATTTGTTCAACCAATCCTTTAGACAACAAAATTATGCTTAATTATGATGTGATGTCCAATGTTGAGATATAACATCATTCCAAGGAACACACCAAGAGATCTACAGACTGGGGATAGGTCTGAAACAAATACATCTGCTACCTTAAGATCTCTTTACACCATCTTAATAATGCCTTTATGAGTGGACTTGAACAATAGTCTTCAAGTATCATTGGAAAAGTCAGCTGAAGCAGACAAACATATATCTTATCACCATAGGATATCTTCATAGAGAAACATTCTTCTCAACGTCAGGAGTTATCAGATAGATAAGCAGCATATACAAACTCCTCAGGAACTTCAAGTGTAAAAAATTATCCCTAGCAATATTCTCCAGGTGACACCAATAACAATAGGTTTGAAAATAATTCAAACCTACTACAACAGCAGCTTACCATCAGGCTGCAACAACAGAATAGTCCATCCTCCACTTCTAGGGACCATTCACACAACAAATAACTTTTCATAAAAGATCTTCCACCTTGACCATGAACCAAAAAGTATCCCCCTTGGATCTCATCCAGAAACAGACTAGGATACCTGCTCTGATACCAATTGAAATTCTGGTATGACAGACTCAAATGTCAAATACGATTGTAACACGGTGGGAGAACTGACTTTGTCGTATTTGTTTTCACAAAAACTATGTTACAGATAGTAAGATTCGCCACCGACTTTTCTTTTATCCAAGTAGGAAAGGTGGAAAAGAACAGGAAAGACCTTGATTTTAGATTTTGAGTTCGGGGGTAAGTTATACAAAGGGAAGGTTTTAACACCCTTTGTATCCATGGTTATCCATGGGCTCTTAACTGCTTAGCTCGCTTTACTTTGTTTGAAAATAGTGGTGGTGTATTTAGAAAAAAGTCCACATTTGTAATGATTCTCGTATGAATTTATACAAAGGGGTTTTCTTGGAAAATTTTGAAAATGTGAGGTGTAAAGAGTATTTTTTTTTGCTGTTGAAATGGTGAGCAAACAGTTAAGGGCTTCCTACCTACTCAAGGTCGTTCATGTTATTTTTATTTCCTTAGGGATAGAATTGTCCTTACTATTAGTTAGTAAGTAGTCTTATCCTTGGATGTAAAGGGACAGACGTAGGGTCATCGTATGGTCATAAAAGGAAACATGTAAAGGTATCTTAGCAATTCGAAGGGACTATCATCATATTTCCGTAGGGTCATCGAGGGATGAGATCATTTATTCGTAGGCAACTCGAAGGGACAACGAAGGACTATGATCTTTTATTCGAAGGGATTTGATGATTTTTATTTGTAGGAAACTTTGCTAAGATACCCCCACGTTCGAGGGACTTGACCATGTTTTAAGGCAACCAAGAGTAGAAACCCTAGGGGGTGCAGATGGTGATCGTATAATGATCGACTTACGTGTATGAGTGTATTTATTTCAGATATTTATCTTTTGGAATTTAGTGGGCTAGGTCCAATTGTTTTTGTATACATTCTTTTCACACCCTAGTTTACTAACCACGCAGTTTATATTTTGCGTAAATTAAAAAAGTGGAAAATAAAAGTCCTAGACTATTACATCATGGGGAGGGGTACATTTGTTTTTAGGGGATTTGCATAAAGTAAAGTGCAGAAAATTAAAACCTAGTTAACTATTACAAACCAGGAAACAATTACATAATTGAAAATGTGAGAAAGTAAATCTACGATATTACATTAATTATACAATAATAAGAAAATTAAACAAGAAGTTAATTAAAATAAATTTAAATTAAGATATTAGTTATTTTAGGGTTATGTTAAAAATTAGGGTTAGAAAAATCAAAATTAAAATTAAAATCGATTAAACCCTAGTTATTAAGTTAATTATAAATTAATTACAAAATTAATTAAAAAAAACCTAAAACTAAATTTTTATTCATAAAAAAAATATTTATTTAAAGAAAATGATTAAAAAGAAATTTATGAAATTGTTTAAAAGTTAAAATAGTTAGTAGGTTAATTAATTAGTTAATTAGGATTAATTAGAATTAATAATAATAACAAATAAATTAAAAGAGAAAGAAAATAAGAAAATTAGCAAAAAGATAAAGGGTGGAGGTCTGGTTCGAACCCAGGACCTCCCCCTCCCAACTCAAGAGTTTTTCCACTGGGCCAATCACCTGCGTGTGATAACAAACGAAACGAAATTATTATAAAATAAACTCAATATTTGAATTTGGAAAACGCGCGCAAACACCATCTTCAATCTTCGTTTGTCCAGATAGGTTTTACCTACGGCTTGTCTGTAGCTAAAGCTTGTAGTGACAGTTTTTGTCTGTCACTACATGTCCTGCAAATTCAAAAACTCATAACACATGAAATAAATTTGTTTCAATGACACAAATCAGTTAAGGGAGGTCTTCTAAGTCCAAATAAGTCATCAATTCCATGTGAAATTGCATCTAGCCATGGTTTCTAATTTCAAGCTTTCGAAACCCTAAAAATGGCATATCACCATTCCTGCACAAAAAATACAATTAACCAGTCCAAAAACGTTTTAAACATCATCATAAATAATATTGTACAATCAAATTGAAGTTAAAATGCATATAGAATCAAAATCGAAAGTCAAGAAAAACAAGCAAAAAAGAAATCGGTTTGTCCGATTGGGCATGAATTTGATAATGGGGATGATGCATTCATGTTCAGAACACCTCAAGGAATACAATGCAACCTTCAAAATCCTTTGAAAAAAGCTGGAAGTATGAAACCGATTTGGAGTTTTCTTGAGGTTTTTTGCAATGTGATAAGGGTGTCTCAGCTCAGAGTTTCCGTCCCCTTGGCTTATGATTGTGTTGTGTACTTATAATAGAATGAATTAGGTAAAAAATTTAGGCCTTTGTGGTGGGTTTTGAGATTGCTTGAGGATGAAGAAAAGATGTTACTAATTTGGTCAAAATATTAGATTAAAACATACCCTTTTGGTCTTTCACGAATTTGGACACTTACAAGCATCATAAACATCAAATATTTGATCCCAAAATAGACCTAAGATCAAATATTTAATTTTTCAACATTTATCTTAATTAAAATTGAATTTAAATGAAATAAATCCAATATAATATAAAATAAATATAAAAAAATCAGATATTATGATCTATGGGTCGTGCATGATCTTATAATTGAATTTAGGTTGGAAAAATATGGGCCCATTTGGAAGAAACTTGAGTTTTGGCCATTTTTGCTTCATACACCTCCTCAAAATTTCCCAACTTCAATAATGCATAACTCTCTCACTTTTTATCTCATGTATGTGTTCTAGGAATTTTTGGAAAGCTTAGAGTGTCCTCTAACTACTCCTTTTGGTCTCATGTCCATTTGATCTTCCATTTTCATGTTATGAGCTTTTGGAAAAGTTACTTTTTGTTGACTTTGAAAAGGACATGTAATGTCTTGGCTCATATCTCTCAAATGAAGCATTTTTTGCCTTGGCTTGGTAGACACAAAGTTGTAGGGAATTGAATTTCCTTAAAAATGAGCTTTGGATGAGAAATTTTTGATGAAGTATGTGAAAGTTATGGCTGGTCAAAGTACAATTGACTTTTCCTATAAAAACCCTAATTTAGTAACTTCTGATTCTTGATGATTTTGAGGCTTCCTTGATGAATCATGATCAACCCTTGATCAAATGATGCATTTCACCTCATAATCTTGATGTTGACCAAAAATCTTAAAGTTTGACTTTATGTTGACCATATTTGACTTTTTGACCAAGTTAACTGATTTTTTATTATCTGAGCATCTGACTGACCAAACTTGTGGGGAAAGTCTTGAAACTTGACATGAGGGTTCTTTGAAGTATGTGGGATGTCCCCGCGAATTCATCCTCGCCGAGTGCATCAATTCTAAGTTTAAACAGGGCATGGTAAGGTTCCCCAAACCTTATACACCCAAGCCTCATACCGACAAGTCTAAGTATTGTCATTTTCACAGAAGTCACGGACATGTGACCGAAGACTGCGTCCATCTAAAAGATGCAATTGAGATCCTGATTCAGGAAGGCCATCTCAAACAGTACACCAAGAGGAACGAAACTCCCCTGCATGAGGAGCAAGAGACGAAGAGAGCTCGCGAAAACACACCGCCCGACAACTCCTCATATCAAGTAGCCTTGTGCATATCACGCCCGGAGGACTTTCATCTCCCCGACTCGGGACCAGGGGAACGACTCGCGGCTCTCAGTCCCTGGGAAGACTTCCCAACAGATCTCGTTATATCAGGAGGGGGATGAACAACGAAAACGTTGCCATCTCAGTGAAACGTAAGTTCGAGGAACTCCTACTGACCGCGCCCGAACAGTTGACAACACTGACGAAATACCGAGGAAAGTCCAACCCAATATCTTTCTTCCTAGAAGAGCTTCCGGACGGCTCCCCTAATTCTAGAATCCCCTTACTAATAAGGGCCAAGATGGCACGCTTCGACGTTCGACGCATCCTGGTCGACCAAGGTAGTTCGGTGGACATCATGTACGTCCACCTATTCAAGACTCTCAAGCTGGACAAGACCAATTTATCCCCGTACGTCGGGTCCGACCTTCAAGGATTTAATGGGGCCACCACAAAACCATGGGGGTACATCGAGCTCCTCGTCACCTTCGGGGAGCAAGAAATAACTAGAGAAGTCAAAGTACAATTCCTGGTGATATAGTACCCCTCCCTTTACAACTGCATTCTCGGCCGCCCAACTCTGGCCGAATTGACTGCGGTCCCCTCCACCGTCCACCTGAAGATGAAGTACTATACCAAACTAGGCCGCAAAGTCATGATCCACGGTGACATCGAGGCCACTCGAAGATGTTATGACGCTGCTGTAAAAGGACATGCCATAATCAACACCAGGAACAACAAGAAGCCTAGGGTCGAGGAGCAGCCTCCCCCAGGGAATCAATGCCATCGACAGCCGCATCGGCGAGGACGACACAGAAACACATGACCCCATCCACGGGCAAGCCCCAACTCATCCATTCCGCCCGGTCCCAGACGGAGAGTTCAAGCTCATTCCCCTGGGCGATAACCCCGACATAGCTGTGAAGATAGGCACGGGGTTGCCCGCTGAAACAAGGGAGCAACTCGCAATCTGCCTCAAGGAGAACGCTGACCTCTTCGCATGGAATACTGCAGAGATTCCCGGGCTCGACCCCGAGGTTTCCTGTCATCAGTTAGCTTTAGACCAGGCAATTAACACCGTAGCACAGCGTAGGCGCAAACAGTCTCCCGAGAAAGCGGAGGCTGCTGAGCGAGTTGTAGAAGACCTCTTAGAGGAAAATTTTATTTCTGAAGCCCAATACACAACCTGGCTCTCTAATGTAGTCTTCGTTAAGAAAAATAATGGAAAATGGTGTATGTGTGTTGAATATACTGATCTCAATAGGGCTTGTCCCAAAGATGCTTTTCCTCTGCCTAACATAGATAAATTGGTCGACAACTCTGCAGGTTTCAAACTCTTGTCTTTTATGGACGCATATAGTGGATACAAACAAATCCCTATGTCGGACACAGACAAGAGGCACACGGCCTTCATGACCCCGACGGGTAATTACTATTACAACATAATGTCCTTCAGGGTAAAGAACGTTGGGGCCACATACCAACAGATGATGGATAAGGTCTTCCGAGTAGAGATTGGGGACATGCTCGAAGTATACATGGAAGACATGATTGTGAAATCACATGAGGAGCTCGACCATGCGAAACACCTCCGAAAGGTCTTCGAGTAGGCGAGACAATGCAAAATGAGGTTTAATCCTGTAAAATTCACCTTCGGTGTCCGGGCAGGTAATTCCTCGGCTTCTATCTCACCGAGCGTGGAATTGAGGCCAACTTCGAAAAATGTCGGGCGTTTTCTGAGTTCCCAACCCCAAATTCAAAGAAATTTATTTAGTCCCTCAACGGTATGCTCGCCTCCTTATCCCGCTTCGTCGCCAAGTCTGCCCAACACGCCTTGCCTTTCTTCAAACTATTACGAAAGGAGGTCTCCTTCGAGTGGACCGAAGAGTGCGAGCAGGCATTACTCTACCTAAAGAAAGCACTCTCCGAACCTCCGATCTTGTCCCGGTCATTGGAAAAAGAGACCTTATACATATACATGTCCGTAGCGGCTGAGGCCGTCAGCGCCGTCCTCATTCGAGAAACCATCGAGGGGCAAAAACCTATTTATTTCACGAGCAAAGCCCTCCAAGGCCCTGAGCTCAGGTATCAACAGATCGAGAAAGTTGCCTTATCCCTGATAAACGTCGCGAGGAGACTACGACATTACTTCCTTGCCCATACGATTAAAGTTCAAACCGACCAACCGATAAAGTAACTCCTCGGCCGACCAGACATGGTCGGTCGAATGCTGAAATGGTCGCTGGAGCTATCAGAATTTGACATCCAATACGAAAGTAGGAAAGCTCTGAAGGCGTATGTCCTAGTCGATTTCATCACAGAAATGACACATAGCCCGATCCCAACCAACAACACCCACAAGCTCTGAAGGCGTGTGTCCTAGCCGATTTCATCGCAGAAATAACACATAGCCCGATCCCAACCAACGGCACCCACAAGTGGACGATCTTCTTCGATAATGCGTCCAGCTCGACGGGAAGCGGTGCGGGGATCATACTCGAAAACAAGGACGGTATTCTGATCGAGGTCTCGCTGGCATTGGCCTTCCCGACCTCCAATAACCAGGCCGAGTATGAAGCATTCCTCGCGGGCTTAAGATTAGCCTAGGACTTAGGGGAAAAGGAAGTAAAAATATCAACAAACTCTCAACTCGTGGCATCACAAGTACGAGGAGAATATCAAGCTAAGAACGACAACCTCATCGAATACTTAGCCTTAGTGAAAGAAAAACTCGAAAAATTCGAGGCGTGGGAGGTCTAACACGTCCCCCACGAGCACAACACGTGAACGGATGTTCTGTCCAAACTAGCGAGCACGAGGAAGAAGGGCGGAAATAACTCTGTAATCCAAGAGATCCTTCCCCGACCAAGCATCAAACGACCATCCACCCTGCTCGAAGTAAACGCAGTTGGCGACGCTCACTGTTGGATGACGCCCATCTACAACTACCTCACGAGGGACGAACTCCCTACAGACGCCAAAGAGGCAGCCACAGCCAAGAGAAGGGCGTGCTCATACGTCCTTCTTGAGGTCAAACTCTATAGAAGGAGATTTTCCATTCCACTACTCAAATGTGTCGAAGAGGAAAAGGTCCCCGGCATACTAGGAGAAATACACAGAGGAATCAACGACAACAGGACACAGTTCACAGACGAAATATTCCAAGACTTCGTCGCCGGCTTAGGCACAAAACAACACTTCACAGCCGTCGAGTACCCTCAAACTAACGGGCAAGCCGAGGCGGCTAACAGGGTTATCCTACGCGGATTGAAACGACGACTCGGCGAGGCGAAAAAGGCGTGGGTCGAGGAACTGCACAACGTCTTTTGGGCTTATCGCACGACGCCACATTCCACGATCGGGGAGACCCCGTTCAGGTTAACCTACGACACCGAGGCGGTCATCCCGATAGAAATTCGGGAGCCCACGAGGCGTACAGAAGCACCCCTTGACGAGGAGTTGAACGGCGAAACACTACGAGTCGAACTAGACCTCGTCGAAGAAATCCACTCTGAGGCAGCCCTAAGGGAAGCCTCCCTTAAACATAAAATAGCTTTACGTCACGATGCGAAAGTCATAAAAAGAGAATTCCTGGTGGGCAGCCTGGTCCTTAGACGAAACCAGAAAAACCCACGAGAAGGCAAGCTAGCTGCCAATTGGGAAGGCCCGTACCGTTTTCAGGATAAGACGGGCAACGGGGCCTACTATCTTGAAAACCTACAAGGTGAAGAACTTGCTCGACCATGGAACGCAGAAAAACTTAAGCAATACTATAACTAAACACAATTTAGGAAGGCGTGGAAGGTACGACCACGACCTTCGTCACCAAACGAAAGGGAGGATAACGCCCACACGAGGCGAGCACAACCCTCCCCGTTGTCAGACATCTCAAACGGGCTCCAACATCGCAGTACCACATCGGTAGGGCACCTAGCTCGCGATGGGAAGGCCCAAGCCCCGAAATTAGGGTGTCCAATCGTGACCCTAATCTCGATTCACGGTGGACGTAAAACCCGCTACCTCGTCGGTTCCCTAAACCGACGAGTCCAACTAGTCGAGCACAAAAAAGTTCAAAATAAATAAACAATTCCAAATAGTCGAACACAATAAACTCACGAACAAAATAGTATTTAATCCCGCCAAAGTCGGCCACCAAAGTACATAAGAGGGGCACGCAGGCCATTACAACAAAAGGCACGCAGGCCAGTACAACAAACAGGCACACATGCCAGAAATTCAAAAACAAAGGGTCTTTGCCCAGAGCTACTCCTCTTCATTGTTGTCGTCCTCCTCCTCTACTAGCTCCTCCTCAGCAACAAAGGGGCAGACAATCTCCCAATCGGTCACACAATAGTTGTGAGTCGTCCCTTCGGTCATAAGCCCCGGATTCACGACCTTAAGTTGGTTAGTGGCGTTGTCAAAACCCTATTTGAAGATGACCATCACATCTTGACAGAGCTCGCGGATCCTACCAACCAATTCACCCCGAGTACGGAGGGCCAGCTCTTCTTCGGTCTCGTCATCAAGAGGACGGACTGTACCTTCCAGCAACGCCATTCGAGCTCGAAGGTTCACATTCTCTTCAACCTCCTTATTGAGCTCGACTGCCTGCTCCTTCAAATTTTTGTTTTCCTCCTTCAAGGTGTCCTGCTCAAGTTTGGCCTTCTCTAACTCCGAACTCAACCCCTCTTGGAGCTTATGCTCCTCCTTGTAGTCAGACAGGTCTTTGGAGAGCTTGTCCTTCTCAGCCCTAGTAGTGTCAAGCGCTTCCTCCAGCACAGCGGTAGAGACAGCAATGTCGGACAACACCAAAGTCGTCTCCATGACCTGGATAACGGCAACAATAGCCCCTGCCAGATCTGCCCGCCTAGCAGTAGCATCCAGGTTGAGCAAAGTCTTCGCCTCAGACGCCTCCACCACAACAGAGCCCTCGGATTTGAAGAAATCTCTCTCCAGGTAGCAAGGGGCAGCAGGTAACTTCCTTGTTCGCCCGAATGCATACCACCCATGACCACCGAACGAGTGAGTGACCCATCCGTCCGTTGACGCTTCGAACGAGGAGAATTGAAGGAGGGGGAGGGATATCTCGTATTGTTATCGGGGAAGTTGGTTGAGCGACAACTTGGGGAAAATCGGTGGTTGAACTAGGAGTACTAGAGCTACTTCCCCCGTGCTCGGTTGCTACCTCATGGACACAGCTAGCCACTTTCTTTTTCTTCTTTGGTGGGACCCTGTTCGGGGTCCCTGCCTGATTGGCCAACTTCAACACTCATTCTTTGACCAAGGGCATCCTTCCTGCAAAACAAAAAACCAAGAGAATTAGCAAACAGAGATAAACATGGAGGATAGGGAAAGGCCGAAATAACCTACGCAATAATCGAGTAGCTTCCTCGTCCGTGTCACACTCAAGCAGGGCCTTACTATTTATCAGGCAAGTTTCAAGAACGGGCATCCCGTCGTCATCTACGTAAGGTATGTCCAGCCGGTCCACGCAGACCGCCAAGTTGAAGCTTTGGACATAATCCACCAACTTTTGATAAGTCAGCCGATCCTCGACCTCCAGACTTACGTGTCAGACTCGGTAATGGTTGGTCGGCAGGTTAAAATGGTTCGGCTGCCATCTTAAGGGGATTTTTGACATCAACTTCTCCTCGCCATTTGCATTCCGTTTATAAAAATAGAGACTTTCAAGAGCGTACTGGGTGAGCGGTTTCACCACATACCATCTCCCCTTGAAGTGGCGGGCAGAGTCAATGTACGTCTTGAATAACCTCGAAGGTTGCTTAAAAGACACCCAGATGTGACGTCCTCCTGCGCCCGACCGTTGCAGGTGGAAGATACGGAAGAAAAGGGGCAGCGTACAGCCGACCCCAAGATATCGGCAGGCCAACTCAAATGCCCGAATGAAGGCAATGGCGTTGGGGTGCAATTGTGAAGGCGCCAGCCTGAGCCATTTGAAGACCCCCATCTGGAAATCGTTAAAGGGGGGCCTCAGTCTCGCCTCTCGGAAAGCGAACTCGTACATGGCAAATTGCCTCCCCGGGAAACGCAGGCATATCCAGTCTTCTTCTCGAGGGGCAAAGCACTGCCAGTTCGGTGTGTCCTCGGGATCTATATCCTCGACTACCGAGTACGCGGTGCTATTCTCATCCACAAAATACGACTCCTCTTCCAAAGGCTCGTCGGCGACCCACAACAGGTCGTTACGGCCAGACGAAGAAACGACCACGTTCCCTTCCTCGGAGTTTCCTTCCTCGGTTTGTCGTTGATCAGCCGTACCTGAAAAGCAGAAGGGAAAAGTGAATTCGACATCGCATCAAATTCACCCTTCCACCGCAGTTCAAGTGAAAGGGCGAAGAGTTGAGCGCTCTAGCTTCCCTCTAAACTACCCTAATCAACAAAGAGACGGTCTGCGGGCCCCCCTCGAGCACTCACGGAACACCTAAAAGTTCCTAAGAAAGCTAAGGGATTCTTGCCCGGCGAATGCATGGGGCGCTCGTGACCTTCATAAAAAATACGATGATTCTGGCCGACTTATTCATGCAGATATGCGTTTTTCACCCGGCTCATGCAAATTGCACCCTGGACGTTCATATCTAAAACCCAAAAACTAGCCTAAAACAGCGATCTACTTACTCTAAACAGAAAAATTACGGGTTTTACTACCTACCGAGCGAAAAAATAATCAAAAAGAGAAGATTTGGAAGATTACCTGACATGGTGATGGCGGGGAGAGGACGGTGGCGTGCGGGGAGTTGACGACGGAAAATGGCGGCGACGGTTGAGAAGAGCGCTTGAGTTGCTAGTTCGGTTAAACGTTTGAGCGAAAAAGTGAATGAAGTAGATTCTTCACCTTATATACAAGGATAACGCGTGGGGCACGCGCCTAGGTAATCATTACCTAGGCTCTCTAGGCCGGCCCTAGCACAGGAAACGAAGCGACACGCCTTAAATGCCTCGGACACGACACTTAAGAGAATCTTGAACGACGTCGAGCACCCTTAGGTCTCCTCGGCTATTAAAGACGCCCACCTCGATCTTTTCGACATACATTTTTCTCTGTTTACCGAATGATTCATGTCAACCACTTTGGTGCAGACAATCGACCCCGACGACTCGCTCCACGGTCTATGTCCTACCTCAACATGTTGGTTGTGCCCGACTCCATTTCTCTTAACTCACCACTCCGGCTTGGAGACTCGACTTGGGGGGGCTCCTGTTCCGGACTAGGCCTCGAGGACACTGCTGACCCATGATCCAACACGTCTGGCAGAGGCCCATCTAGTCGGCCACATCTTCTGCATCGTCGGGCAGACTCACGACTGCCCGAGCAGATGTCTGCACGTCGGGCAAATACCATATCCACTGGACAGGAGATGGGGAGAGCGTGTCTCCCCATCATCTGCCACGTCACCCAACTATCCACCATTATCTTCTGGAAGATAGGGACAATTGGACCAAGGGCAAGACCACGTGCCAGGTCTTACACACTCCTACGTGTACCTTGGCAGTTCTTCCTTGGGCCTAGCTAATCCAACCCAAAGAATAACTTTGACCCAGCGCTGGGGCTCACTATAAATACTCTTTTTCACTAAAGGGTCAGGTATTCTGAAACACTTTCTTGCTTACCACTTTCTGTACCACTTACTTACTTTGGCATCGGAGTGCCTTGCAGGTACACCCCCTACCCACTTACCAACCTTTTTGTTGTTCGTGTTCAACAACTGGAAGGCTCTCCTGATCCGGTAAAATCAAGGTTGAATACCATTTTTTATCCTTTAACTATAACTATATACTAGATTCCAATTTGATCCATTTTTTTTTTAAATTCCAAATAAGTCTCTTTCGTTTTTAAAACGTTACACGTTAGTCATTTCCGTTAAATAAAGGAAAATATGTCACATCACAATTCATTCAAAGACACTGAGGCACTTTCCTTCCAAAGCACCAACTTATTAAGTGAATTTCTAACTTATGGTAAATACAAACGTTTTTAAAACGTTCTACGTTGATCATTTCCGTTAAATAAAGAAAAATATCTCACATCACCATTCACTCAAAGACACTGAGACACTTTCCTTCCAAAGCACCAACTTATTAAGTGAATTTCTAACTTATGGTAAAGACAAACGAGGAACGTTCTAAAAACATGAAACCTCTTTAAAACTTTTAAAAGAAAGTGGAGTAAATTGGACTCTGACCTATAATTAGAGGACAAAAATATTCAACTCTTGATTAAAATACAATACATAATGTTTTTAGAAAAATTATAAATTATATTTTTCTTACGTAAATAAATGGAAAGATGGAGTGGCTGTTTGGATTCAACTTCAAGAATCCACTGCACTTGAACTTAAAACTCTATTAATACTATCTTAATATTTAAAATTACACATAATATGAGACCAGAAAATACATCAAGATATGATAAATAAATAAAAAGATAAACTTAACTTTCTGTATAAGAAAATAAACAAAATAATCCCAAAAAGGTTAGTTTAAGGGAACCAAAAAAGGAAATAGAAAAAGTGGTAATAAATAATTACATAATATTAATAACATGTGGCGTGGTTAAAAAAAAAACTAGTGAGAAGTTACTATGCTTTTTTTGGTGAAGAGGTTGCGTAGATTAAAAATGTTACCCCCACTTCCTTCATCATTATGATGACACTCACCACCACCGTTGGCGACGGCGCCACCACTCACACCGACGGAATCGCTCTCGTCACTTCTACAGCTCAAGTGATGTCTGTAGCCAATACACATCGGAACATTCAAGCTCAAAACCCTAGTTTTATCTCCGCCGTGAGAAACCACCTTGCTCCGGCGAGTTGCGGTTGATTCAGTCTTTGACGCTTTCTCTGTGTTGAGATTTTGCTGCTCTGAGTTTTTGGAGATACCACGACGAACCTGCCATACTGGACTGCTCCGACCGACGTGAACCCCGGCCCGACCCGGACTGCTCGGCCATTTCCTCGACTTGGATTCTCCGGCTGAGTTGCTACGAGAACATGGTGCACTGTTTACTTTCCGGGTAACCGGAGCCCCGGGGAATAATTTGGGTCGGGTACCGGTGTTACCTGCAGACCTACTTCGTGAAAATGGCCATATATTTATGTTTAACTCAGCAGAAGTGGAACCGCTTTTGTTTTTTCTCTCTTTCTTCTTCTCCTTCGTTTTCTCTTTCTCTTCTGTGATGTTGTTGTTTTCTGTGATTTTTTTCTCACCTTTTCGGAAAATATCTTTCCACCGTTTTGAAGATGAGAAAGTGGTGGTGGTTGAAGATTCAGTTATAGCAGGCGAAGATTCGGGTTGAGAATCGGGTTCTGGATCCGGGTCTTTAACTGGTGGATCGGAGTTATTTGTGACGGGGATAAGGTGGAGGGGAAGGAGTACACCGTCGACGAAGAGTTCATCGGCGGTGAGAAGATTCGGTTGTGGAAAAGACGGGTTACGGAGCATCCAGAACTCGAATTCGGGTGAGTTGCAATTAGTTTTAGTTTGAGGGTTTTGCGTTGTATCCATGGAGAATAGATTGAAGGGAAATGGAGTATTTTTGGGAATGTGTGTGTGAGAGAGAAAATGAAAAGAGAATGAATAAAAAGAAGAAAGGGATGGTGTTGGGATTTTAAGAGAGGAAGTTGGGTGAGGATTGGGGGTCCATTATGGCTCCACGAAGATGGAATTGGAAGGAGAGCATGTGCCTTACAATATTGGGTATTTCCCTAAAAGATAATATGTCGATTTTTATAAAGAAAAGAGAAAGTGGGGTATTTATTTGGTTTGCATAGAGAGGAAAAAGTCATTCTACGAATTAATTTGCACATGTTTGATTTTTTATAGGATAATTAATTTTGTTGTAGCTTTTGATTTTAAATATGATTTTTATATTTAAATTTATGTTTGCTATTAATTTTTTTTCTTCAGAAAAAAGAAATAAAATTAATAAAATATAAGAGTACAAAAGAGGGGGACATAAAGCCAACACCCTCTAAATTAGAAAAAACACGGTTGCGGACTAAAATGTCAGAAATAGACGGTGGAGCTTCGTTCCATCAGACAAAATCTTGAGTGGAAAAGCCTAATGAATCTAAAATATTTGTACATTGATTTCCTTCCTTAAAAATATGAGAAATATGAAATAACATATTATTAGTTTTATAAATACAATTAAGCCATCGATTTTTCAACGACGACAAAACATACGGATGATTAAAGAAACTAGTTTGGAATCGGTTTGATACACAAGTAAACACGGTTGCGGACTAAAATGTCAGAAATAGACGGTGGAGCTTCGTTCCATCAGACAAAATCTTGAGTGGAAAAGCCTAATGAATCTAAAATATTTGTACATTGATTTCCTTCCTTAAAAATATGAGAAATATGAAATAACATATTATTAGTTTTATAAATACAATTAAGCCATCGATTTTTCAACGACGACAAAACATACGGATAATTAAAGAAACTAGTTTGGAATCGATTTGATACACAAGTAATTTCAATTTCTATGTATTTAAATATAAATCAATTTGCTTTCAATTTATTTTTTTACTAAAATTAATTTTATCTCATCAATTCAATTAAATCAAAAAACAAAAATTACAAAACTAAATATATATTAAATATGTGTTTGGTTCTACGACAAAGAAAAATAATTTTTAAATGAATAGATTGTGTAAATTTATTTTATTTAAAAATGTGTTGGACTTAAAGGGATTAATATTTAAATATATTTATACAAAAGTGAGTTGAATAATACAAATTTAATATTCATAATATATTTTTATTCAAATTTATAAATCAAAATTACAAATAAGATTAATTCTATAGGGAATAATTAACTTTACTTTTATGATCAAATACATCAAAATTAATTATATATTTTTAAAATTACTTTTAACTTCTTCAAAATATAATCTAACATAAAAACGTTTAACCATATTCTTCTTGCGAGTTGATAATGAAGCTTAAAAAGACTTGGAAATTCTTCCATAATTTAACCATAATCTTCTTAGTATCAATTCCTCTGTAGTTTTTGATTTCATCCCTTTGAAAATTTAGAATGATTTTATGAAAAATAAATTAGACATACATTTATCTAAGTTTATCTCTTTTCAATGGATTAACTTAGTTCTCTTTTTGTATTATTGGTTGTATCTTTTTCTTTCATCAATATTGACCTTATTAAAAAAATTGAGTAGCAATCTACTGATTTGATGTTAAGTATCTATAATAATTTTATCTTCAAAATTTTATATTAAAAGAGTTAACAAATTGTTTATGAATGTTTTTTATTTGAGACATAAAGGCAAATGTCTCGTAACTAATTAAGTTATGTCCAACCTTTGCCTTTAATAAAATTTGATTTTTTATTATATAAAAAAATCCTTATAAAAATCATTTTAAATTTTTAAATATGTTAGATTTATTTTGACATTATATTTAAATTTTAGTATTATCCTTCACATTATCAAAATCCAAAATATACATTATATTTGTCTGGATTATAATAACTAATATTAATTGCATTTATACCTGATATATCATGAAACGCGGAAATTTGAAGTTTGTGTATGGTGTATAATTAATCAGTTGATTATGCAGCTTTAGGCGTGGCTGTATTCACCAATCACATCGTTAAAAACAAAAGATAATGGTTGATATGTGTGTGGGGTGCACATGCTAGGAGGAGTTTTATTTCATCTATACTTGTGATCAATTAATTAAAGATTAGGTACTGTACTACGGATTTTAAAGTTACTTGTACGTGCAATACATTATTAAAAAGCTGTCATAAAAAATTGCACTGCCATCATCAGACAAAAGTAAATTTGAATCAGAATGAACCAACACTAAAATGCTTTAAAATAATAGTATTATTAACTTGATAAAATATCTACTTAATTTTGAACATTTATACATACACTATTCTACCCAAATAAATATGTTATACAAGAATAATTTTTTAGGTAAAATATGGTATATTTTGTATAGTATGGAATAATGGTATTATAGCGCTGACCATATGAAAAACGTCAATGATTAATTCAATAACATCACCGTCTTCTTAGGCTGCCATAATATAGACATTAATTGAGTGTGAACCCAAGAGGTTGACGTTGACACATACCATTGCTACTGTTGGTCATTAGTGGTGTTCTAATCAACGATTAATTATTCTTTCAAAGTTTTATTTATAAATTAAATTTATTTTTAATTTATCTATATATGTTATCTATCTACATTAGCTGTTTTTTTTTATAAAGGATGAAAGAGACTGTATGATATTAAAGAGGTAAAAATCCGATTAAGATACATCACATCAAAAAGTAGTAAATAATCTAAATAGATTATAACTATAATATTAGTGGTTTAAAAGAAAGAAGTAAAATCACATATAACATATATACATTACACAACCAACCTGCGTACAAAGATGAAAATAGATTAAAAAAAAACATTAAGTGGGTTTTCACAATTTTGATTGATGGCGAATGAACAAACACTAATACGAATTGATTCAAGTATCATAACTCCATGTGAGAAATCAAAGCAAGTATAAAAGTTCTTTCAAGCCAAACAAATTTAAATTATAGTGAGACATTCACGCATCATGTGAACAATCCAGTAAACCCATATAGAGGTGCGAAACCAAATTGCTAAAAAGTGTGAAGTGACCAGCATCAAACTAGATTTTAAAAACGATGAATAAACCTGACCGCCAACACGATAACAAGATCATTAATCAACAACTCATTTACAAACTCCAACAAGCAATAATGACCATTTATGGTCAAACGAGCCAAGACTCCGAAGTCGAAAATGAAGAAGAAAGTATCAACTCATCTCAGTTAGGCGTTCGAACCGAAGGTGAGAAAAATACACAAGAAGGGGGATTGAATTGTATTCAAAAAAATGTTTCTGATTTCTGAACAGATTTCAGATTCTAAACGTTAGTTCAGAATCTGAAAAGTGTAGCAAAAAATATATCATGACCAAACAAAACAATGAACACAACAGATTTATCTTAGTTCCTCTCGAACTGGGAGTTGTCCAGACCCCTTGCAGCACAATATATTTTCCATTATAATCAACTCATAATTACAACTTCTTATGCACTTAAGCATAAAACTTTTACTTCTCAGACCTACAGCCTAAGACTTCTTGCTCAATCAACACCTGATCAAGGCTTCTCTGCTTAGATCCTCATATCCTAAGATTTTCCTTGCTTAAACCCTCATGGTTCAAGACTTCATTGCTTAGACCCACTGTCTAAGACTTCTACTAAAACCCATGTCTAATACTTCACTGCTCAGACACATCGTCTAAGAGTTTTTTTGCTCAGATCCTCGATCTAAGACTTCACTGCTCAGACACACCGGCTAAGACTTCTTTGCTCAGATCCTCGATCCAATACTTCACTACTCAAACACACTATCTAAGAATTTTTTGGTCAGATCCTCGATCCAAGGCTTCACTGCTCAATTAAAACTGATCAAGATTATCAATGCTCAAGCACATAGCAAAAGACTTACTTGGCTGAAGCTTTTCAACTGGATACTTTTATGCTCAAGCACCTAGCATGAGACTTTGATCTAAACTGCTAAACAACATGTTTAGCATAATAGAGAACAAGGTGTACTTGATACCAAGATCAGAGGTACATGGTAATAACCTTAACAAAGACCTTAAACACTTAAGATTTCCAAGATATTCAATGTTTAGAAAATCTCAAGGTTTGATATAATTTACAACAAATAATAGAAGATTCTGCATATTCAATAGTTTTGCTCATTGTTGATCTTGTTATGTCTTCATACAGATAGAAGTGCAGAACACTTCTAATCTTCTTGGCATTCCTCCTTCTTCTTCTTATTCCTTGTTGAAGATTCAAATTGAACCTTCAACTACTTATATAGCAGTTTTAGAAGACTGGTCATTGGAAGAGATAACTTGATAAAGTGTCTTTGTTCTCTCCATAGTACAAGAAACGTTAAAGATAGATACAGTAAAAGATCTTGATCCATTGTGTAACATGTTTAACTGTTATGTCTTCAATGAGATATTGTACTATAGAGTCATTGATAGTAGTTATCCATAAAGCATGTCAATTCTTCTTCAGCCTTGTGAACTTAGACTCTAGATGACAACTGATTTGACTTTGCAGCTTGCTTTTTATAGTACATACAACTTTAGTTTTGCTATTACTTCTGAACGATCACCAAAAGCCAGAACAATCACCAAATGTAAAGACAATATGTTGCTTTTTATGATGTTGAGGCCTTCAGCTTTAGAGTCTACGTCAGACATCACTTAGAAAGTATTCTTCAGATTTTGTATCATCAAAAACAAGTAACTCCACTTCTCTCAAGTGTGCCTTCATATACGATTCTGAATATATCAATAAGTATAAGAACATGCATACTTAAACACACATTAGATAACACCATTGATCTTTTAATAATTTTGTTATCATCAAAACCAAGGATATATGTCATGAACAAATCTTGTTCTATTACGAACAACTAACAAAAGGAAACATGAATCAAAATAACGAGTCAGCGAACATAGTAACATTCGAATCCAAACCGATACGCAAGATCTAAAACGAAACCAAACTAGCAAACTAGATCTAATCCAGAAACACAAAATTATTCCTTATCTATCCAGAAAATATCTTCAACATTTGATGAAAAGCAACACCAACAACTGGACACCGAAACCAAATGTCAACTTGAAATGGGAGAAAAAGAGAGTAAAAACACCATTATTATATTGGATTTTGTCATAGACACCACCAACATAGAACCATAAGTTCTCTAACCACGCCTGAAGCAAGCAAAAAAGAAAATCAAATTATTTGGAGAGTTGCTAACAATCCAAATCCAAACGACTCAGATAAACTCCAACATGCTACCACGATAGAACCTTAATTATGTCGATAATTGAAGAGCAAAAATCGCATTGAAAAAGGAACTCACCATCGATGGAGAAGTTGGAAACAACTGTAACACCCTAACTTCCCCTGCATAATTTAAAAGAAAAATCAAAGTAAAAATAATTTCCACTAAGAAGTTAAGGTGTTACGTTCATCCAAAAACTTGCTTTTTATAAGACATGTAACAAAACTAGGGTAAACCAAACTCTTTATTCATTATGCAGCGGTAAATAAATCGTCTCAAAGTTAAAGACACTAGTTTACAAAAACATAACGAAAAATCCAAATAAAATTCTTTATCAAACAAGTAAAAGTAAAGTGTTCCCGACTCCCATTGTTACATATCAGAGCAGATGCCACTAACGCGAAGTACTTCGACTTCACCAACCACGAACTCTAACTACTCCGGATTACTTTCACGTTACCCACATAGAGGCAACATTCAAACAAAGGGGGTGAGATTCTTAAATCAACAAAAGGAAGGGATGATATAAATACAAGAGCATAAATCATCAAGTTATCACTCGAATCACAATAATCGACAACATCAAACCATTCATTTCATACACAGATAATCACATCAAACATCATGAAACACGACTATCATAAATACAATGAGACACAACTAGAGTTAATGCATATGGTACCAATTCGATCCCTATTTCATGACCCTCAGTTCCCGTCGGAACGTCTATTAGTCACTCACACCCCACATGAGCACATGAAATTGTAATTGCTCACACCCACATGGGCACACAATCACCTCAACAACAACGACATCAGGCATATTATATGCACCTCAACGACAACATACAATGACTAAATGCAGACCCATAGCATATTCATCATCATACCAATACTATCCAACAATCACATGCATTCGTCGAACATACATCATCATGTTACTACATTAATCTTTGCATAATTCAATCATGCCTTTCACATTATCACATCATCATTAACAAAAGAAGCATATAACACTTCAATACATGCTCACAACATCACATCAACAAAACAACATTTATAAAATATAAAATAGGTAATTTTCACTATTTTTTAATTAATAAAAATAATATTTTTCGTTCCAGGTCTCTCTAAGCGAGCCCCTAGTGCACTAAGCTTGTCCGCCACTACCTTGAAGAGACGAAAGTATTCCAGACTGTGCTAAGCACGCTACACCGTGCTAAGCACACTCTACAATTTTGCAATCTGAACCCTGTGATGACAACAACTATCCACCAACGTTTTTATGCACAAAACTCGATTTCTAACACCAATTTCACACAAAATATGTGCATATAACCTATCTCTAACAAATACAATCCAACCATACAAATCAAAAACAACCAATTCATCCATTCAAATCATATTTTCATAAATCCTCCCAAAACCCTCATACAAACCCCAAACAACAATTCTGTAGATTTCAACTTAACGATTTCTACCTCAATACCTACATCATCTAACCTTGAAAGATGAAAGAAATCTCACTCTTACCTTAAAGTGATGAGCTCTCCTTCCTTCAATGGATTCTCTATTCCTTCCTTTTGCCCTAACTCTTCTCCCTTTAGCCTTAACTTTTACGTAGAATAAAAAATAACTTCTCACTCTCTAATTCTCTCATATACCCTAAATAATGGATTGCCTTATTTTCCCTCACTTAATCCTCACACAATTACCACCATGCCCTTCCACTCACTACACCTCTAATTATTTTATTATTTATCTCATTGATCTCTCTCAATAAAATAAAAAATAATAATAATAATAATAACAATAATATTAATAATAATCCTCATTATTAATAATTCTACTTAAAACACATCGAAAACATGTCACGACACCCAAACATCACAACAATTCATAATCATTTTGCAAATAATAATTAAATAGGAAAACATGGCATTACAACTCTCCCCCACTTAGAATATTTTTGTCCTTGAAAATTACCTGATGCGAACAAACTCGGATACGACTCTCGCATCTTGCTCTCTAATTCCCACGTCATGTTCCCACCGGAAGCACTTGTCCATACTACCTTCACGAGAAAAAATTCCTTGCCTTTCAACTGCTTCATTTCAAGATCATCGATACACTCTAGTAAAGCCTTAAGCATAAGGTCATCCATCACCTCCACCTCATCCATTAGAATCACATGTGACGGATCCGGAACATACTTCCAAAGTTGGGAAACATGGAATGCATCATGTAAATTTGACAACCACGGTGGCAACGCCACTCTATAAGCAACATGTACAACTCTTGCAGAAATCTGATACGGACCAATAAATCGAGGAGTAAGTTTTCTTGACTTCAAAGCACTTTCAACACTAGTTACTGGAGTAACTCTCATGAACACATGATCTCCTTCTTGAAACTCAATATCATTCCTTCTCTTATCATGGTAACTCTTCTGCCTACTTTGTAAAGTTTTTATCTTTTCTCGAATCAACTTCACTGTCTCATTAGTCTGCTGAATGATATCAGGTCCAAGCTTTACACTCTTATCGGACTCATACCAACACAAAGGTGTCTGACATCTTTGACCATACAACGCTTCAAAAGGCGCCCTTCCGATACTGGAATGATAATTGTTGTTATAAGTGAATTCGATCAATGAGAAATAACTATCCTAAGCACCTCCTCATTCGAGCATATAAGCTTTCAATAAATCCTCCAAAGATTATATAATCCTCTTTGTCTGTCCATCCGTCTGCGGATGATAAGCTGAACTCAACCTTAGCTTCGAACCCAATGCTTCTTCAACACTTTCCCAAAATCTAGAAGTGAACCTCAGATCTTTATCCGACACAATACTCAACAAAATCCCATGTAACTTCACAATCATACAGATAAAAATCTCTTCTAACCTTTGCAAAGGAAAACTGATATTAATCGAAATAAAATGCACCGACTTTGTCAGCCTATCAACAACTACCCAAACTGCATCGTGTCCTCACGGAGTATTAGGAAACCCCGTAACAAAGTCCATAAAAATAATGTCCCATTTCCACTCTAGGATATCTAACGGTTGCATTAGACCAACAAGTTTCTTATGTTCCACCTTCGACTTCTGACAAGGCAAACAAGCATAAACAAAGTGAGCCACATCATGCTTCAATCCAGGCCACCAAAATATCCTTTTCAAATCCCAATACATCTTTGTAGCTCCTGGGTGAACACTCAGGCTACTTTGGTAACTCTCCTAAAGAATCAATCTCTTTAATTCATAATCATTGTGAATACAAATATGTTCAGGGAATTTTAGCCTACCTTGTTCGTAAACTCGGAAGTCAAAACTTCCAACACGTTCATCACCAACCATCAAGTCTACAAATTTCACATCCAACTTTTGACTCTCTCTGATACTATTGATAAAATCATTGCTAATCTTCAACATTCCTAACATCACGCTATGCGATGTCTATTCATAAACCAACCTCATGTCTCGAAACTGCTCAATAACTCCAACTCTTTAAACATCATAGTGGACATATGCAAAGTCTTCCGACTTAAAGCATCAGCCACACCATTAGCTTTACCAGGATGATAATTCAAGCCGAATTCATAATCCTTCAAGAATTATGTTGTACCTCAAAAACTATGATCATCGCGAATGCGGTCGCGACTGGGCTGACATGAGAGTCGCCACCTAATTTTTTTTATTCCCAAATAGGGAAAGAAAAAATATAGATAAAACCCATGGAGAAAGGGATAAGACAAGGTCGTCGAAACCATTGCTTGAGTTCGGAAGTCAGTTATATAAGGGGAAGGTATTAGCACCCTTTACATCCATCGTACTCGATGGGAACTATCTAAGTTGTCACGCAAGAAAGGATGTCTATGCCTGATGAGTTACTTGCTAAATAAAAGGTTGATTGATCTTAGGTGCTCGACAAGGATTAAGATATGTGTGCCTACGTATTCCCTCGTGCAATGGAAAAGTCAGAGCTTCGTAGTTTAGCTAACTAAAGGTGGTTGTTGATTTTATTAACCTTTCTTTCAAAAAAATATTTAGGAGTAGATTTGCACTAAAGACTATGGGTAAAGGTGATATTTCTCCCAACAAGCTAATCGTCTTGCGTTGAAATAATCGGAGCGAGTAACATGGTATCCATTATCCTCCTTTCTACCACATAAGGCTCATGGCATACAATTCTATTTGTATTATTAAAGTGTTCGACAAGGGTGAATGCAAATGGAGTGTAAGAGTTGATTTGGTTACGTGGGATCGATTCCTAGTCCCAAGGAGGGTGCCTAGTAAATGAATCCAAAACCTAAGGAAAGTGCGAGTGTGCATAAGTGAAACCACTTGACGTTGGATCAAGGGTTCGAAACAAGGAAATAAACAACATACATCAAAATGAGGGAGCGAGATACATTGTAAATACACGAGATTGTGAGAAATAAAAGGGTTCATTGTATGGGCCCAAAAGGAAGCGTGTGTGAAGTGTTCTTAACTAAACGGGATTCGGGATTAAGTCGAAAGCGTCGAAATGTAGCTCTTTAACTATCTTAGAATGGATTCAATGTTATAATCATTCTATGAGAAGTCGAACGTCACTTTATGCATCCATACATTTTTCGAAAGTTAAATTGAATTTTAACTTCGAAATCGCAATGCAATAACTAAGTAAATAATTGGATAATTATTTAAATAGAAGAGTGGTCTCGTCTTAATCAAAATTTTATTGATTTGTCGAAAATCATGATTTTTGACTTTCATCTACCATAAAGTAAGAAAAATAATAAAGAAATAAAAGTTGGTCTCATATTGATCTAGATGATGTCGATTTAATGAAATCGAACATCTAAAAATTGTTTATGATATCATTGACCCAAAATAAAGTGAATCGAGAAATAAATAAGAAAGAAATTAAAGGAATGATCTCATATTAGTTTAGATAACGTTGATTTATCGAAATCGAATATCAATGAAATTTTTAATATATTATCGACCTAAATAAAGTAAATCGGAAAAAAAAACAAAAAATAAATAAGGAATGACTTCATATTAGTTTAGATAACGTCGATTTATTCGAAATTGAATATCATAAACCGTGGATTCTGATTAAGGTATCCATGGAGTCTGAAACAGAAAGGTTTTATGTAACCAAACCTCCGACAGTAGTGACATCCCCATATTTGATATTTTTTTTTCTTTTGATGAGTGAATCTTATTGTTTCATGATGTTGAGGTATTGGTTTCAACAACTGTTTAGTAACATCCTTCTTGAACTCAAGTTTGCTACTCCTTATAAAGCCATCAAATCCTAGGCCAAATAGGTATCTTTCACTTCTTCCAGTCTGAAGAATTTTATCAAGAGTTTCAGATCCACTGTTAAGCATTCTGATGGATCTGGTCATTTGATCAAGTTTGGAGTTTAGCAAGGTAACCTCATCATTCAGATGTGAGATTGTTGACAAATGCTCTTTCTTTTCTTCCTCCAAGATAAATATGGTATTCTTCTGTTTTTCTCCTTCTTGTACCACTTGAGCACACTTTACACATAGTTTTTTATAAGTATCAGCAAGTTCCTCAAATGTTAGCTCATCTCCATTAGAGTTTTCATCATACACATATGTCCCTGTCAAAATAGTGATATGTTTAGCTGATTCTTCTTCAAAGTCACTCTTAGAATCTCCATCAGGTCATGTAACAAATAAGCCTTTCTTTTGCCACTTCAAATAGGTGGGACATTCAGCTCTAATATGGCCAAAACCATCACACCCATGACATTGAACTCTTTTGCTTTGGCTTGGCTTCTCTTCAGGTTTTGTACTTGACTCAATTGATCTGCTGATGTCAGATGAAGTGTTCTTGACATTTGATCTTGAGCCAAAATTCATCCTCTTCATGACCTTGTTGAATTGTCTTCCCATCATGGCAACAACTTCTTTCAGACTTTCCTCATTCTCCACTTCACCTCTTTTTGCTTCCTCCTCATCATTTGACATAAGAGCTATGCTTTTGTTCTTCTTTTCAGGCACATCATTGAGTCCCATTTCAAAGGTATGAAGGGATCCAATAAGGTCTTCAACCTTCATGTTACAAATGTCTTAAGCTTCCTCTATGGCAGTCACCTTCATAGCAAATCTCTTAGGAAGATATTTGAGAATCTTCCTCACAAGCTTCTCATCAGGCATCTTTTCTCCTAAGGCTCCTGAGGCATTAGCAATATCAAGAATGTTCATGTGAAAGTCACGAACAATCTCATCTTCTTTCATTCTCATATTTACAAATTTGGTGGTAAGTATTTGAAGTCTTGACATCTTGACTTTAGAGGTTCCTTCATGAGTTGTTCTGATAATATCTCAGACTTTTTCGGCATTTTGACAGTGATGCACAAGTCTGAATATGTTTTTATCAATGCCATTGAACAAGGCATTCAAGGCTTTAGAATTCCTTAGTTCAATATCATCCTCATCTTTGCTCCAATCATCCTCAAGCTTCAGAGTTGTATTGCCATCTTTATCAGTAATAGTAGGATGCTCCCATCCTCTATCAGCAGCTTTCCAAGCCTTCTTATTCAGAGATTTTAAGAAGGCAACCGTGCGAGGTTTCTAATGATCATAGTTAGAAACTTCCAGAATTGGTGGTCTGTGTCCAAATCCTTCTTCCTTGTCCTTGGTACCAGAATAATGCCCCTAGATCTCACCCAAAAAAACAGGCAGGGTGCCTTCTCTGATGCCAATTGAAATTCTGGAAACTGTTATACAATGTCGAACACGATGTCACAACACCAATAACGACAAGTTTAAAAACACAGTAAAAACAAAGACATAAATAAAGAACACAGAGAGTTGTTAACCCAGTTCAGTCCAATCACACATAATCTGGGGGCTACCAAGCCAGGAAAGAACTTCACTATCAGTAGTATCAATTCAAAGATCCACAACAAACACCCTAATTTGCAATCTCTTCACTTAATCCATACCCAATGACAGTTCTACCAAGGAACTCCTAGATAAGAGACCCCTTTCACTCCCCCTCAACCACACCAGTGATCTTAAACAAACAACTCAACCAAAACGAAAACACTCTTCAAAACAATCTTTGAACTTGCTTAAAAGCTTCAGTCAAATACAAAAACTCTTGCTTAAAAGCTTTGAGTGTACAAAATACAAATGCACACCTAGGCCAAAACAATCATCAAAAGACAATTGCTTGGCTTACAAGAAACTAACCCACACACGTGAAAAACGCTGAATACACAATCCTTATTTTGCACACACAAAATAGGATTCACTTAGGTCTTCAGGCCCAGTCAGAGATGTCATGACATTAGTCTTAACATCCTGATTAAAACAATTGCAGACAAAAACTTCACACGTGCATAATGCTTAAATCACATGTCATAACATTAACTATGACATCCAAACACAAACATAAGTTTTACCACAAAATATAGCCAATCTAAAACATCTACAATAACCAATCGCCAATTTGATCTTAGGCCTCAAACCATTCTAAAACTTGACATACTTAGAGAACTTAGCATTCGCCTTACTATAGTGCGGATAAAACTTGGCCAAATCTGAAAACTTGGCAGCATACTCCGTAACTGACATAATACCCTGCTTCAAATCCAAAAATCAAATCTCTTTATTCCCTCAAACGTCTTCAGGAAAATACTTACTCAAGAATTCTCTACTGAACACAACCCGAGTGATTTCTCACCAGTCACTTCCAATCGATGGTGAGTGCTAACCCACCAGTCATCAGCTTCTTCGGATACTTTGTAAGTACCCAACCGCACCTTATGTGCCTCAGGACATTCCATCACCCAAAATATCCTCTCGATCTCTCTGAGCCATTCCTGAGCTCCATGTAGGTCATACTTTCCCTTGAAAGTAGGTGGACTATTCTTCCGAAACTCGTCATTCTCGTTATTCCCAACATTAAGCAGATTATGCAAAGCTTGTGTAACAACATGCAAAGCGGCAACAAGTGTGTAACACGGCGGGAGAACTGACTCTTAGTTTTTGTCGCAAAATATGTTTCGGTAAGCAAGAGTCGCCATCGACTTTTATTTCATCCAATTAGGAAAGGCATAAAAGAACAGGAAAAACCTTTAAAAATATTTTGAGTTCGGGGGTAAGTTATACTAAGGGAATGTGTTAACACCCTTTGTATCCATGGTTATCCATGGGCTCTTAACTGCTTAGCTCACTTTATACTTGTTTTGTTTGAAAAGTGTAGTGTGTGATTAAAATATTTTTGTAAAGATTTAACTTTGTAATGATTCTTGTATGAATGTATACAAAGTGTTTACTTGTTTGAAATTATTTTGAAAAAGAGTGACGGGTTTAAAAAGCATTTGTTTTAAAAGTTATGAGCAAGCATTTAAAAGTTACTTACCCTAAGTTGTAAGGTATTTCTTGTCATTTTTGTTTCTTTAGGGATATAACCGTCCTTACTATTAGTTAGTAAGTAGTCTTATCCTTGGACTTGGAAGGGCAAGTGTAGGGTCATCGTTATGGTCATAGAAGGCAACATATAAGGTTACCTTCATAATTTGAAGGGACTATCATCATTTTCGTAGGGACAAGATCATTTATTCGAAGGAAACTCGAAGGGTCATCGAGGGACTATGATCTTTTTCGTAGGGACATGATTATTTATTCGAAGGCAACATTGAAGGGTCATCAGGGGACTATGATCTTTTATTTGAAAGGCAACTAAGATGATTTATTTCTTTAGGCAATAGGTTAAGGTATCTCTACGTTCGAGGGACTTGGCCATTTATCGTAAATCAACAAAGAGAGGTTACCCTAGAGGTGTAAGTGTGCAAGTGTGTTTGATTCAGTTATTTTAATCTTGAAAATTTATGGTTATCTAACGGTTGATTTTAGTCTTGCCATACAATCCTATTAAGCATGCATCTAACAGTTTATAGTGCGGAAAATATACCTTAATTTAAACTATTACATGACTTCGGGACAAATACATAATAATAAAAACCCTTGCAGAAAATATAAAGTGCGAAAAGTAAACCTAACAATTACAAGGCTTTAGCAGTTACATTATTTTAGGAAAAAATCAGGCGAGAAAAGTAAATCTAAACAATACAAATTCGAGCAATCTATACAATTACTCTAAGAAATAAATTCGAGAAGAAAAATATAAAGGAAATAAAAATTTTAAATATTGATCAATTGATCTTTTTTTATTAAAAAAAACTGTTTGATTAAAAAAAATAGTTTGAAGAAATAAATCTAATTTGAATCAATTATGTGGAAAAAAAATATTTGTTGGTATTTTATGATTTTATAAAAAAGGATTATCAAGTCCCTATTTTCTTATTGGTTATAAAAAGTTAATTGAATTTAAACAAATAATTTAATAAAAATAAAGAAAAAAGAAAGAAATAAGGAGAAAAAAAAAGAAAAAGAAAATAAGGTCAAAAACAAAGGGAGGGACGCTGGAAATATTCCTTTGAATTCATTGTTGCCCTCAATTTGGTCTGGAAGTTCTGATAGAAGTAGATACGAAACTTGGCTTCTCTTATGCCCTAACAATGGCATCTCTTGATTCGCACATGAAACCTTCAAACTAATTGCTCAGGAATTCTCCATATGCTCATACAAACACAAACACACATCAATATATCACAAAATATGATTAGATTAGAAGTTTCAAACATTCAAAATTTTACAAAAAAATTGTGCCCTTGAGGAGCTTGATTCAAGCTTTGAAACTTGCAACAAAGGATTGGGATCTCTTCCTCTGGTCCTTAGGGAGAAGAATCAAGCCTTGGAAGGGATTGAAACATAGTGAAAAATAGAATACAAAATTTGAAAGTTTCTTGAAAATTTTGGAATTTTTCAGAGTTCTTCGATCAATGATTTCGTGTCCTTGCCATCTGAAGGTGTTATGTATTTATAGAGGAAGGATTTATGTCAACTTGTGGGCTTGGGTTCACATCTTTTTGGGATGATAGGATTTGATTGATTTTGTCATTGACAACCTTCTATTTTAGTTATATTTGGATATCATATCTTTCTCCTCGTGTTTTCCACAAATTTTGGATCAAATATTATGTCAATAAACTTCATAATTTGATCCCAAAATAAACCAAAGATCAAATATTTGATTTTTCAATATTTATTTTAATTAAAATTGAATTTAAATGAATTAAATCCAATAAAATATAAAATAAACAAAGAAAATCAAAATATACGACTTATAGGTCGTGGACCATCTTAAGATTAAGTTTGGATTGCGAAAAGATAGTCCCATTTGGCAAAAACTCAAGTTTGGTCATTGTTTGCCTTATACACCTCCTCAAATTTGCTCAACTTTAACAATGCACAACTTTCTCAATTTTTATCATATGAATATGCTCCTAAACTTTTTAGAAAACTTAACGTGTCCTTTAATCACTCCTTTTGGTCCCATGTCAATTTGATCTTCCATGTTCAAGTTATGAGCTTTTGAAAAAGTTGACTTTTTGTTGACTTTTTAAATGACCTGTAATGTCTTGGCCCATATCTCTCAAATGAAACATTTATGGCCTCCGCCTTAGAGAGACAAAGTTGTAGAGAATTGAATTTCCTTCAAGATAGGATTTATTTGGGAAATTTATAGGGAAGTATGTGAAAGTTAGGTCTGGTCAAAGTTCAGTTGACTTTCTCCTTAAGAAACCCTAATTTAACAACTTTTGCCTTGTGATGAATTTGAGATTTTCTTGATGAATCATGATAAACCCTTGATCAAATTATGAATCTTACTTCATAATCTTGATGTTGACAAAAAAGCTTGAAGTTTGACTGTATGTTGACCATAATTGACTTTTTACCCAAGTTAACTGATTATTGATCATCTGAGCATCTGACTGACCAAACTTGTAGGGTAAGTATTGAAACTTGATATGAGGATACTTTGAAGTATATGGGATACCATGAAGTCCACTTGAGGCTTTGGAAGTCCAATTTTATTTGAGAAACACAAAACCCTAATGTGAAATTTGTTGTTTAGGAGGAGGCTTTGTCTGATGAAACCTTGAGTCCTTTTGAGCAATTGGGAATCTTATGACCATTAGAAGACCTCTTGAGACATATTGTCTTAAATATATGAGGGAAAATTTTGGGGTATAACAGCTGCCCCTGTTTAATTTTCTAAAACCTGAGGAGTTAGACTGGCGTGCACGCCATTCGTGACCTCAAGATGGAAGATGATTGAACACTTAAAGCCCAAAAATTTGCACTTGTCGGTGCACAAAGTAACATTGTTGGTTGATTATATTGATTGAATGATCTTAAAGATGCCATTCGGAATACTTGGATATGGGCTTATAGATGCCATCCAATGTGTCTTGTTGATAGGAGTATCAGAATATGTCTATGTTTGACTATATCTGAATGTTGTTCTGGAATAAGTATCAGCACTAGATCTTTGTCTTGATCGTCTCTGAACTGTTTCTGGAAAATATCCTGAACTAAGTATCAAAACTAGATCTTTGTTTCGATCGTCTCTAAACTGTCTCTGAAAAATATCCCGAACTAAGTATCAGAACTAGATCTTTGTCTTGATCGTCTCTGAACTGTCTCTAGAAAATATCCTGAACTAAGTATCAGAACTAGATCTTTGTCTTGATCGTCTCTGAGCTGTTGCTGGAAAATATCATGAACTAAGTATCAAAACTAGATCTTTGTCTTGATCGTCTCTGAACTGTCTCTAGAAAATATCCTGAACTAAGTATCATAACTAGATCTTTGTATTGATCGTCTCTAAACTGTCTCTAGGAGACGATAATGTTCATCTGATCGCAAACTATCATGAAAAAGCAAAGTTAGTTTTATGCGAGGTCACTTGATGTATGTAATGAATTGCAAGATGATGTTCTTAACATAAATGAGAATGTTGTATGCGTTGTGGATGTGTATGTCATGATATGTTGTAGATGATGTATGGATACTTTATGTAGTTGAAGTATTAGTATCTTCCTGTAACAACTGCTAGTTGGGGAAAATAAATCCCTGTTCATTGTTGGGGATGATGAAGACATTAATCCAAATCTCAGTCGAGGAGAATCGATTGTTCGTCATGCTTTTTATTGAAGGATTAAGTTCCTAAATACCCTGACTGAGGATAAAAGAGATGTACATTCCTCTGATGTACTATCTAACCAAATGTCAACCCTTTTAGGAATATCAGGCTTAATTGAATATGTTGGAGAAGAGAATCTTGCTGGGGATTTATAGTGTTGGAATTACAATCTCTGTTGGGGAAGAGACTGCTTGAAATGATTTGTTGGAACAACTCTGTAGAGATTACTCTGTGGGGATGAGCTTGTGGAGATCTATTGGACATGAGCTCTGCTGGGGATTCCAACCTCCAAGAGTCCTTAGTAAATTTTATTATTGTAATTTTATATGTATGTATTTTTTGGTAAACATCAATCATATTCAAAAGCATACATTCATTCAAAATAACCAATGGATTCAGAACTTCTGATATTCTCGACTTCCCCGAGTAATTTTCTAGGAATTATCATGACTGAATCTGAAGACATGATACTGACACCATCTGATACTATTGTCACAGACAATTAATTTCCCTAATGGCTTTTGCTGAAACCCGGTATTAAGGCAGTGTAATGAGAGGAATGTGCTTTCAGACCGCGGTGGATCGTGTACGCCCCAGGTAATCGTTAAGGAGCTCGCAATTGAATTTGATCTGATTAAATTTTAAAAGAGAGCGTTGCGCCTAGCTGAGGATGATTTGTCCCAGAATGGAAGTATTTAAAAGGAGCTTCCTCAAGGGAAATAAGCAAGATGCCCCATAATAATATGCCCCTGGCATCGTGAACTCGATAATGTTACTTATGGAAATTCAGATAAGGAGATATGCCCTTGGCTATTAAGCATATTTGAATCTTGACTTGACTGCCCCAGATGAATTGGACAATAACATGGAATGCCCCCTTGATTGGAAGATAGTGACCGTGCCCCTTGTATAAATTGGCTTTGATCAAACTAAGTCATGCCCAGGAAGTAACTTTGTCTGTCAGGAGGACTTTGGTTTATTGAATGTTCATCATGTAAGCTTCTATGTTGTCAAACACTTAGTTATATGCAAACAATGATATTCAAAATGCAATGCTTATGTCTGTCTTGATGTTTTGAAAAATAATTATTTTAGCAAAACAATGTTTGTAAAAACTGTGATATTAACTCAAGATTTATAATAAGCCCTAAAAGAGTCAGGATACCTTTTTGTAGCAGTGCACTTTCGAAATAACCATGCTTCAGTTAGGACTTTTAAAGGGTTGTAACATGGTCCGGTTCACGGTTTAAGAAAATAAGGATAAAGGCTCAAATTTGATTTGTACCCAACCCATCCTTCGTGATGTTCTTCAGTCCTATGTTCGGTTAACTTATGCATTGAGGCTCCAAAGGAGTTTGGAATTATAACACTGAAATTTGCGATGGTTCAAAAACCAGAAGTTTATTTGAAAAAAACAGTCATCTTTTTTTTTTGTGTGTGGAGGATTTGTAGTGACCTCTTTTTCTTTTTACTTTTTTATCCCTTCCTTTTGCCTGAACTGTTTGTTTCAAGATTATAGTCAGCGGGATGTCTCAATTTTTACTAAGTCTCCTTCATAGATTTTGACTTAGCGAGCTTTTCTTTTGCTAGATATTGACTGTCGGACTTAGTTATTATAGGGAACCATCATTAATTGTGTACCAAAGGGTCAATTGGAATAATTGAGTTAACCGAGGAACTACCATGCCCCAAGTTATCATTAATGGTTTTAATTTGCGTGAGAATTTACTTCATAGGCTCAAAAGGGTTGACTAGGGATTAACTTCCTTATATCTCCACTATTTAGGAATCGAAACAATGCTTGCACATCGTCGGCATAGTCTATTCAAAAGCATACTATATGAAATTATGGTATCATCTTCGTCATCATCCCTCTAAAGGTTTACAACTTTATCAAAAGATGAATATCACAAAAGAGAAGTAAGAAGCATATTTTAAATATAGTAAAACAAATGGATTAATTCAAAATAAACATATACAATG
The DNA here is from genome assembly GCA_963966055.1 of Lathyrus aphaca. Lineage (NCBI taxonomy): Eukaryota > Viridiplantae > Streptophyta > Magnoliopsida > Fabales > Fabaceae > Lathyrus > Lathyrus aphaca. The sequence continues at coordinate 73,295,344 of OZ014519.1, forward strand.
CATTAACGTGAAAACAAAAGTTTGACATAATATTAAGTGTTTAAGCCAACAAAAGAAATTACAAATAAAAACTCAAATGTTCTCAAAGCTTCCTCCTCTAAACTTATCACTCCGGATGTCTGGAAGCTTCAATGTTTGATGGACGATAGAAGAACTCAATCTGGTCTTCTAGCATAACCTCGAGGACTCCTTCGTCAATCAGGTCTTGAATCTTATTCTTAAATGCCCAACAGTTATTAGTGTCATGTCCAGGACTATTGGAGTGGTATGCATACCTTGCATTAGGATCGTAGCGAGGAGAGGAAGTAATGGGTCTATGAGGAGGTTCCCTTTAAGCAACCAAATCCATCTCCAACAGGAATTGCAAAGTTTGCGACATTGGCGTGTTGATTTTGGTAAACTGTATTTTATGTTCTTGTGTTAAGGCGGATTAACCCTATAATACCTCCTTCCTTTAATTGAAATACTATCAGTAGTAACATGCCGCTTTACTTCTCTTATCCTCTTCTTCCTTTCAACCAAGTCAGCTTGTTTCATTGGAGGTTGACTGGTGATTAGATTCCCGACTCCATTGTCTTGAAGTTTATTGACGAAGAGTCTCAGCTCTTCTTGCCCCTGGGATAAGTTTTGGATAAGAACCACCTAACCATTCATTCTCATCTCTGCCATCTCAGCTTGCAGTTGTTCCAACTGATCATCCTTGCAGTCTTCAAGATTCTTCCTTTTGTTGTCCTTATTGAGGAGGGCTTTCAACTCGGAAAAATTCAGGATCACTTCTTGAATTGAGCATTCTAGGTTTGGATATCTTTCACAGTCTGCTCGAGATCCATCTTAACTGAAATAAACAGCGAAAAGATAAGAAACTTGTTACAAAAACCGGTTATGCAATGGTATGGCATGTAAATGCATATGCAATGTTTTCAAGGACCTTGTGGGATTTAAATTTATTAGAGAAAAAAAGAAACAAAGCTTTTATTAGTAAGTTCAAAATATAACTTCCGCTTGGGCTTACAATGAAGGAAAAATAAGAAAAAAGTTACAGGGAAATAAATTGTAAAACATTTGAGACTTAAGACTCAAGTCTCCCATGGACGTTTCCTCTTTGTGTTGAAATATGTATTGAGGTTCCGCTCTTCGTGAAGTCGCCTTGTCAGCTCAACACTTTCTCCTCGGTAGCATAGAACTGAGCCTCAAAGGTATCCCTTTCCTCCTTCAGTTGGATCCAAGATTTCTATAGCTCTTCTAGGTCATTAGGTATTTCTGGATGAAGAATGGTGTAAGGAACATCTCCTTCAACAATAGGCTCAAAGATCACCGATAGAATAGCAGGATATGGCATCATAAGAGTTTGAGCACGAGACCGCACCCATCTGAGGTAAGGCTCCATATGGATGGAGTATTTTGGTTCCAGAGTGTTGCTATTAATCTTATTCACCATGCCCCAAGCATGTATAAACCTTAGACGGTAACCTTGAGGATTGCTGTCATTATCGAACATAATACCTTGAATAATAATATCATAAGGACTGTCACTCCGAGCATAACCAAATTTACATAGTGCCAAAGAAGGATTATAAGTAATGCCTCCCCTTATGCCAAGGAGTGGCACATTAGGGAACTCCCCATAGCGGTCAAATATAGTAATGTTTTCCATGGATCGGGAACACCAATGGATATCTGAACGAGAGAGTGACATTATCCTTTTATACCACCTCAAACCTTGTTCATTCTTCATCACAGATCGAGGAAGGTGTGAAATAAACCAACTTGATAATAGAGGTATGCAACACATTAGAGTCCCTCGCGCCTTCGGAGTACAAGTGTGAAGAGAGTTTAAAATATCTCCAAGCAAAGTAGGCTCAGGATTATGAGTCAGAAATATTTTAATTTCATGCACATCTATGAATTGGTCCGAATTAGGGAACAACACCAAACCATAAATCAACAAGGCCAAGATCTCCTCAAAAGCGTAGTAATTCATAGCATCTAAAAACAACTGAGCTTTCTCTATCAAGATTTTAGCAAGAAGACCTTTAACTCCACTTCTTGTTTCCCAATTGGATACAATATCTGACTTCTTTAGATGCAAAGCTGTTGCAGTAATTTCAGGTTTAGGCTCCTTCTCTAGACTGGTGAAAAGTTTTTTGATCAAGAATAGGTACACCAAGTAGTTTAGAGAATTCTTCCATTGTGGGCACCAACTGATAATTGGGAAATGTGAAACAGTGATGTTTAGGGTCAAAGAATTGGAACAAAATACTCATCATGTCTTCATTAAACCCTGAGGTAACCAAACCAAGTAGACAACCATGCCTTTCGATGAATTGAGATTTCTCTGGAACTTTTGAGACTAATTCTTTAAGCTTGGAAGGTATCCTTACAAAGTTGATTTGGATAGTGTTTCTGCGAGCGAAAGCCATAACCTGCAACAAAGAACAAAGATAAATCCTTTGGTCCTTGAAATGGTTAGTGAAAATGCTATGTTATGATGTCATGATGTTATGATGTTATGATGTTATGTTCATATTTAAAGCAAGCAAATGGAAAATACAAACAAGTCACATAAGAGCCTTAGGTTTAAGAGCTTGCATAGAGTCCATAGGTAAGTACCTTCCCCACTGAAGTTTAGTTGGTCCAACCTGTCCTAACAATAGTAACCGGGTTCTAAGGAATCTCAATATAATTGATTCTTCTCAAAGGCTTTATTTCAGTATGGCAACTATTTTACCAACAAAAACAACCCAAGATTAAAATCTCAATGAGTGTAGCACCGAGTATCAACCAACTTTAGACTGCACCAAAGTTGGTTATCTCACTACTTTCTACTGGCCAAGATGGGTCAATTAAGGTTCTAAATGGAAGTTAATGTAAAGGACACCACATGGTAGCCTGATATTATCCTCAACTGACTTGAAGAACATCAGTACCAACCAAAATGTCACACTACTGTAGCTACCATATCAACCATAGCGGTATACACTGTACCATTTCCTTGTTCTATTGCCACTTACCTAAGATACACTAGATCTGGGTGTAAAATATTTCACACGAGTATCTCCCAAGACAGATACCCTTAAAAATAAAGCATTCAATTTAAATAAGTTTTTAGTAAAGTGATCTAACTCTAAGGTAGCCCCTCTTTTTAAGAGATAAACTCTCCCCAGCAGAGTCGCCAGTTCTGTAACACGGTGGGAGAACTGACTTTTAAGTTTTGTCGTAAAATGTGTTGCAGTAAGCAAGAGTCGCCACCAACTTTTATCTCATCCAATTAGGAAAGGCATAAGAGAACATGAAAGACCTTTAAAGAGATTTTGAGTTCGGGGGGTAAGTTATACAAAGGGAAGGTGTTAGCACCCTTTGTATCCATGCTTATCCATGGGCTCTTAACTGCTTAGCTCACTTTATACTTGTTTTGTTTGAAAAGTGTAGTATGTGATTAAAATATTTTCGTAAAGATTTAACTTTGTAATGATTCTTGTATGAATGTATACAAAGTGTTTACTTGTTTGAAAATATTTTGAAAAAGAGTGAGGGGTGTAAAAAGCATTTGTTTTGAAAGTTGTGAGAAAACATTTAAAAGTTACTTACCCTAAGTTGTAAGGTCTTTCTTGTCATTTTTGTTTCTTTAGGGATAGAATTTTCCTTACTATTAGTTAATAAGTAGTCTTATCCTTGGATTTGGAGGGCCAAGCGTATGGTCATTGTTATGGTCATAGAAGGCAACATGTACGGATACCTTAACAATTCGAAGGGACTATCATCATTTTCGTAGGGACAAGATCATTTATTCTAAGGCCACTCGAAGGGTCATCGAGGGACTATGATCGTTTTCGTAGGGACAAGATCATTTATTTGAAGGCAACTTTGAAGGGTCATCGGGGGACTATGATCTTTTATTCGAAAGGCAACTGTGATGATTTATTTCTTTAGGCAATAGGTTAAGGTATCTCTACGTTCGAGAGACTTGACCATTTATTGTAAGGCAACAAAGAGAGGTTACCCTAGAGGTGTAAGTGTGCAAGTGTGTTTGATTCAGTTATTTTAATCTTGAAAATTTAGGGTTATCTAACGGTTGATTTTAATCTTTCCATACAATCCTATTAAGCATGCATCTAACAGTTTATAGTGCGGAAAATAAATCCTAATTTAAACTATTACATGACTTCGGGACAGATACATAATAATAAAAACCTTTGCAGAAAATATAAAGTGCGGAAAGTTAACCTAACTATTACAAGGTTTTAGCAGTTACATTATTTTAGGAAAAAAATCAGGCAAGAAAAATAAATCTAAACAATATAAATTCAAGCAATCTATACAATTACTCTAAGAAATAAAACCGGGAAGAAAAATATAAAGGAAATTAAAAGTTTAAATATTGATCAATTGATTTTTTTTTATTAAAATAAACTGTTTGATTAAAAAAAATTGATGAAATGAATCTAATTTGAATCAATTATGTGAAAAACAATATTTTTTGGTATTTTATGATTTTATAAAAAAAGATTATTAAGTCCCTATTTTCTTATTGGTTAAAAAATTTAATTGAATTTAAACAAATAATTTAATATAAAAAAAGAAAAAAAAAGAAAGAAATAAGGAAAAAAAGAAAGAAGAAAATAAGGTCAAAAATAAAGGGAGAGACGCAGGGAATATTCCTTTGAATTCATTGGTGCCCTCAATTTGGTCTTAAAGTTCCGGTAGAAGGAGATACGGAGCTTAGCTTCTCTTATTCCCTAACAATGGCATCTCTTGATTCGCACGTGAAACTTTCAAACTAATTGTTCAGGAATGCTCCATATGCTCATACAAACACAAACACACATCAATATATCATAAAATATGATTAGATTAGAAGTTTCAAAGATTCAAAATTTACCCAAAAACCGTGCCCTTGAGGAGCTTAATTGAAGCTTTGAAACTTGCAACAAAGGATTGGGATCTCTTCCTCTGGTCCTTAGGGAGAAGAATCAAGCCTTGGAAGAGATTGAAACTTAGTGAAAAATGGGATACAAATTTTGAAAGTTTCTTGAAAATTTTGGAATTTTTTAGAGTTCTTTGATCAATGATTTCGTGTCCTTGCTATCTGAAGGTGTTATGTATTTATAGAGGAAGGATTTAGGTCAACTTGTGGGCTTGGGTTCACATCTTTTTGGGATGATAGGATTTGATTGATTTTGTCATTGAAAACCTTCTATTTTAGTCATATTTGGCCATCATATATTTCTCCTCTTGTTTTGAATGAATTTTGGATCAAATATTATGTCAATAAACTTCATAATTTGATCCCAAAATAAACCAAAGATCAAATATTTGATTTTTCAATATTTAATTTAATTAAAATTGAATTTAAATGAATTAAATCCAATAAAATATAAAATAAACAAAGAAAATCAAAATATATGACTTATGGGCCGTGGACCATCTTAAGATTAAGTTTGGATAGTGAAAAGATATGCCCATTTGACAAAAACTCAAGTTTGGTCATTGTTTGCCTTATACACCTCCTCAAATTTGCTCAACTTTAACAATGCACAACCTCCTCAATTTTTATCATATGAATGTGACCCTGGACTTTTTAGAAAAAGTTGACTTTTTTGTTGACTTTTTAAAGGACATGTAATGTCTTGGCCCATATCTCTCAAATGAAGCATTTTTTGCCTTGGCCTTAGAGAGACAAAGTTGTAGAGAATCGAATTTCCATCAAGATAGGATTTATTTGGGAAATGTATAATGAAGTATGTGAAAGTTAGGTCTGTTCAAAGTTCAGTTGACTATCTCCTTAAGAAACCCTAATTTTGCAACTTTTGCCTTGTGATGAATTTGAGATTTTCTTGATGAATCATGATCAACCCTTGATAAAATGATGAATCTTACTTCATAATATTGATGTTGACCAAAATTTTTGAATTTTGATTGTATGTTGACCACATTTGACTTTTTACCCAAGTTAACTGATTATTGATCATCTGAGCATCTGACTGACCAAACTTGTAGAGTAAGTATTGAAACTTGACATGAGGATCCTTTGAAGTATATGGGTTACCATGAAGTCCACTTGAGGCTTTGGAAGTCTAATTTGATTTTAGAAACACAAAACCCTAATGTGGGATTTGTTGTTTAGGAGGAGGCTTTGTCTAATGAAACCTTGAGTCCTTTTGAGCAATTGAGAATCTTATAACCATTAGGAGACCTCTTGAGACATATTGTCTTGAAGATATGAGGGCAAATTTTGGGGTATAACAAAGTGCAACATCATTCCTCCCAGCCATTCTAACTTTGTCACACATCAACAACAGAAAACAATGGTTAAGGAACCTACATCGACAATATCAACTGTTACACACAACGACGACTCGACTACTTGGTCGGACGGACCGACCTGCTATGATACTATCTTGTAACACCCTAACTTCCCCCGCATAATTTAAAAGAAAAATCAAAGTAAAAATAATGTCCATTAAGAGGTTAAGGTGTTACGTTCATCCAAAAACTTGCTCTTTATAAGACATGTAACAAAACTAGGGTAAATCAAACTCTTTATTCATTATGCAGTAGAAAATAAATCGTCTCAAAGTTAAAGACATTAGTTTACGAAAACATAACGACAAATCCAAAGAAAATTCTTTATCAAACAAGTAAAAGTAAAGTGTTCCCAACTGTTTTACCCCAAAATTTTCCCTCATATATTTAAGACAATATGTCTCAAGTGGTCTCCTAATGTTCATAAGTTTCTCAATTTCTCAAAAGGACTCAAGGTTTTACCAGACAAAACCTCCTCATAAGCAATAGATTTCAAAATTAGGGTTTTGTGTTTTCCAAGGTAAATTGGACTTCCAAAGCCTCAAGTGGACTTCATGATATACAATATACTATAGAGGATCCTGATGTCAAGTTTCAAGACTTGCCCTACAAGTTTGGTCAGTCAAATGCTCAGATGATCAATAATTAGTTAACTTGGGTAAAAAGTCAATTGTGGTCAATATACAGTCAAACTTCAAAATTTTTGGTCAACATCAAAATTATGAAGTAAGATTCATCATTTGATCAAGGGTTGATCATGATTCATCAAGAAAACCTCAAATTCATCACTAGGCAAAAATTGCTAAATTAGGGTTTCTTAAGGAGAAAGCCAATTGTACTTTGACCAGCTCTAACTTTCACATACTTCATTAGAAATTTCCCATCCAAAACTAATTGTGAAGGAAATTTAATTCTCTACAACTTTTTCTCTCACAAGCCAAGTCCAGAAATGCTTCATTTGAGAGATATGGGCCAAGACATTACAGGTCCTTTAAAAAGTCAACAAAAAGTCAACTTTTTCAAAAGCTTATAACTTGAACATGGAAGATCAAATGGACATGGCACCAAAAGGAGTGATTAAAGGATACTTTAAGATTTCTAAAAAGTCCAAGAGCACATTCATATGATAAAAATTGAGGAAGTTATGCATTGTTAAAGTTGAGCAAATTTGAGGAGGTGTATAAGTTAAACAATGACCAAACTTGAGTTTTTGCCAAATAGGCCTACGTTTTCACAATCCAAACTTAATTTTAAGAGATCCATAACCTATAAGTCATATATTTTAATTTTCTTTGTTTATTTTATATTTTATTGGATTTAATTCATTTAAATTCAATTTTAATTAAAATAAATATTGAAAAATCAAATATTTGATCTATGGATTATTTTGGGATCAGATTTTGAGGTTTATTGTCATAATATATGATTCAAATTCGTTCACAACAAGAGGAAAGTCATGATAGCTCAATACAAAATAGAAATTTTCAAATCTAATTTCAATCAAATATCATCATCCCAAAATAACTTGAATTCAAGCCTACAAATTGACCTAAATCCATCCTCTATATATACATAACAAGTGCAAATGTCAAGAGGACGAATTTTTTGATCAAAGATATCATACAAAACTTCAAAAAATTCAAGAGTAAGTTGGATTCGGTTTTAGGGTTGCAGCCATTCTCAAGGAAGTTTGGAGGTCCTAAAACATTCCTTAGACTCTTCTAAAGGTGTACCAATCATCACATTGCTCCAAAGCCTCATATAATGCCATAACCGAATTTGCGTTTTTGCTTTATTTTTCAATTTTTTATTTCATATTTATACGCATGATACATCTAATCTCTTTGCATATTTGTGTTTTGTATGATGTGAGCAAGCTATCTGAGCAATCGAATTGACGTTTATGTACAAAAACCTTAACTTGCCATTGTTAGGGTTCAAGTTCGTGAGCTTTGGGGAACCATAGCTAGGGGCGATTTTAGACCAAATTGATTGGACCATTGAATTCAGGAGATGATTTCTAACTGATCTATGTGTTTATATGGTATTTATTGTGTTTGGTTTGATTTTTTTTTTGAAATTGCAGGTCTTGTAGTGACGGATAATACTGTCACTATAAGTTTTAGTGACGAAATCCATCTGTAGGTAAAAACCTGGACGACTGAAGGAAGAAGCTCCCTGCGCGCGTGTTTAATTTTTGAAATTAAGTTTTAATAAATAATGTTTGTTTGTTATTTCTTGACAAATGAAGGCGCATGGCCTGGTGGTAAATGTAACACCCATTATTCCCAGTTAAATAAAATAACTATTTATCAAGAAAATCAGGGTTTTTATCAACAATGGAGTGCTACTTTTTCAACAAAAAATCAAGTTCACATATTTCTTTATTAAAACAACAAAAAATATATATCTTTTTATTCATCATACGACAATTCGCCAAATATCCACAACATTCAACAATTCTCTTGATTTACAAGTTTCAACAAAATGTGATACGTAACTATTATTAACAAGAAATAAATAAAACAACAAAGATCCCCAACTCCCGTGTTACATATCAGAGCGACTCCTAAGACTCAACCAAGCAACTTGTACTCCGAGCGTACTCAAGTACCTGAATCATTTGTACTTCCGAAGAAGCACAGACGCAACCAAACAACAAAAGGGTGAGATAACAATTCAATATTTTAACGGTGCAAATAACATCTTAAAGGGTAATCTTACCTATATTCATCAACACATATCATATATCATTCAATCAATCAAATGTCTCACACAAATTATCAACACATATCACATATCATATTTCACATATCATTCATTCGATAAAATACAAAGTGACTCCACGAAACAATGCAAATAAGGTACCAACTTCAAAAAATGTCCATCGATTCGGATCGGATGTATCACTTACGATCCTACTGAGTCACGATCATCCTCCACCTCTTGATTCATAATGAATCCAAATAATCAATTACGCTCCATCAGAGACATGATTATTCCACCATACATGCATATGAAAACTCGAATATGCATACCAAAATACATGCATGAACATAATCATGCATAGTACGATCCTCCTGATCCTCATAAATTATCACACACCTCATCACATGGTTTGTACAGGACACATAATACACATTTTCATAATCGATACATTCCAATTGATTTATTAATAGAGTTATACAAATCAAATTAATCATATAAAATTCACGCACTAATTATCGGTTGTCAGGTCCTACAGTTACACATGGATGCTGTCCTCAAACTAAAGGAACAAACATTGTCCCAGCTACACCATATTCAGTCCTAGACACTATTAAAGAATTAAATAAGTATTCAATGATTTTCATAATAAAATAATAAAAATATAATTTCTCACGCTCCAGGTCTCGCTGAGCGAACAACTCTCGGGATTCCCACTTTCCCTCGCTCGCTGAGCGAGCACTGCGATTTGTCCAATTGCTATCTGCGCTAAACTCCAACCTGCTATGGGTTCTCACTCCAGTCTGAATTCAATTCATTTTATTTCACTTTTAGCACCCAAAACAGTCCAATTTTTATTCTTATTACTCTTTTATACCCCTAACATCACATAACTTCTTAAACTAACAATTACTAATCAAATGGGTAAAATTATAGGTTTTCTTCATCTCCTCTAATGGCTTCATCAATCATAACATTCATGGACAAATTTTCATATCTCACCCACATCATACAATTCAACATCAAGCTTCACACAAACACAATCAATCATCATAACATTCATATTATATCACAAATTTATCAAAATCAAACAAATTTCATATAATTCCTAAGAGAGTAAGGAACTCCCAATTACCCTCCTATGTTAGATCACCAATATAAAACCCCCATTTCCTCGGAATTGTGCAATTCTTCACAAATCCTTGACCTTGGGGCTCTACGATCCTTGATCTCCCTTCTTTTTTTCCTTTTCCCCAGAGCCCTCTGTTCTTCGTCAAAAAGCACGATGAATGAAAAATGATTCTCTTTCCCATTCTCATAAAACCATGCCAATTTACCACCTTGCCACTTAGACCTCCAATTCTTATTATTTTATTTATTTAATAATAATATACAAATAATACTATATTATCATTATATTATTATTTAAATAAACAATTCTTCACTTATAATTTCAAAAATACCATCCATATTCATAATAATCACTTTATTAAATAATTTATGAAATCGGGGTGTTACAGTAAACATGGACGCTGGTAACCTAGGGAACTTGGGTTCGATCCCAGCGTCCCCCCCCCCCCCTTTATTTTTGAACCTTCTCTTTTTTTCTTTGTTTATATGCCTTCTTTTCTTTTCTTTTTCATTTTTCAAATAATCACCTAATTTAAATTAATATTTTTCTAACCAATAAAAAAATAACTTAATAATATCATTATTTTCATAAAAATCATAAAACATCAAAAAATATTTACTTTTACATAATTAATTCAAATTTAATTTATTTCATTAAACTAATTCATTTTTTATCAAACATTTTTTAAATAAAAATCAATTAATCAAAATCTTAATCAATTTTTCCTTTATATTTTTCTTCTCGATTTTATTTTATTGTTTTACAATAATTGTATAGGATGCACGAAATTTGTAATAATTTATTTTTCTCGCACTATTTTATTTTCATTCAAATAATGTAGCTGCTAAAGCCTTGTAATAGTTTTAGGTTTTATTTTCCGCACTTTACGTTTTCTGTCAGGTTTTATTTATGTATCTCTCCCGAAGCCATGTAATAGTTTAAATTATGTTTTATTTTCCGCACTATAAACTGTTAGATTATGCTTAATAGGATTGTATGATAATATTAAAACCAACCGTTAGCTAACCCTAATTTTCAGAATTAAAATAACTGAATTGAATACACTTGCACACTTACACCTCTACGGTAACCTCTCGAATAAAAGATCATAGTCCCTCGTTGTCCCTTCAAAGTTGCCTTCGAATAAATGATCTTGTCCTTATAAGAATGATGATAGTCCCTTCGAATTGTTAAGGTATCTCTACATGTTACCTTCTATGACCATGACGATGACCCTACGCCTTTCCCTTCCAAATCCAAGGATAAGACTACTTACTAACTGATAGTAAGGACAGTGCTATCCCTAAGGAAATAAAATAACAAGAAAGACTATACAAATTTTGGGTAAGTAACTCTTAATGCTTGCTCATAACTTTCAAAACAAATATTTTTACACCCCATTCTCTCTTTTTCAAAATACTTTCAAACAAGTAAACACTTTGTATATATTCATACGAGAATCATTACAAAGTTAAATCTTTACGAAAATATGTTAATTACACACTACATTTTTAAACAAAACAAGTAAAAAGTGAGCTAAGCATTTAAGGGCCCATGGATAACCATGGATACAATGGGTGCTAACACCTTCCCTTTGTATAACTTACCCCTTTAACTCAAAATATTTTTAAAGGTCTTTCTTGTTCTTTTATGCCTTTCCTAATATGATGAAATAAAATTCGGTGGCGACTTTTACTTACCGCAACATATTTTGCGACAAAAAACTAAAATTCATTTCTCCCACCATGTTACACCGACTCCCATTGTTACATATCAGAGCAGACGCTAGTAACGCAAAGTACTTCGACTTCACCGACCATGAACTCCAACTACTCTTGATTACCTGCACGTTACCCATGTAGAGCATAAATCTTCAGGTTATCCACTCGAATCACAATAATCGACAATCTCAGACCCTTCATTTCATACATATATAATCACATAAAACATCATGCAATACGACTATCATAAATACAATGAGACACAACTAGATTCAATGCACATGGTACCAATTCGATCCCTATTTCATGATCACAGTTCCCGTCGTAACGTTTATTAGTCGCTCACACCCCACATAGGCATACGACAATCGTGATTTCTCACACCCCACATGGGAACAAAACCACCTCAACAACAATGACATCATGCAAATGATATGCACCTCAACGACAACATACAACGACTAAATGCACACCCATAACATATTCATCATCATACCAATACTACTAAACTATCACATGAATTCATCGAACATACATCATCATGTTACTACAACAACTCACATCTTTGCATCATTCAATCATGCATTTCACATTATCATATCAACATCAACAAAAGAAGCATATAACACTTTAATACATGCTCACAACATCACATCAACAAAATAACATTTATAAAATATAAAATAGGTACTATCCACTAATTTTCAATTAATAAAAATAATGTTTTTCGTTCCAGGTCGCGCTAAGCGAGTCCCTAGAGCGCTAAGCGCGTTCGCCACTGCCTTGAAGAGGCGAAAGTATTTCAGACCGCGCTAAGCGCGCTTTGCGATTTTGCAATCCGAACCCTACAATGACAACAACTATCCACCTACATTTTTCTGCACAAAACTCGATTTCTAACAACAATTTCACACCAAATATGTACTTATAACCTACCTCTAACAAATACAATCCAACCATACAAATCAAACACAACCAATCATCCATTCCAATCATATTTTCATAAATCCTCCCGAAACCCTCATACAAACCCCAAACAACAATTCTGTAGATTTCAACCTAACGATTTCTACCTCAATACCTACATCATCTAATCCTTGGGATATGAAAGAAATCCTACCCTTATCTTAAAGTGATGAGCTCTCATTCCTTCAATGAATTCTCTTTTCCTTCCTCTTGCCTTAGCTTTTCTCTCTTTAGCCTTCACTTTTATGTAGAATAAAAATTGACTTCTCACTCTCTAATTCTCTCATATACCGCAAATAATGAATTGCCTTATTTGCCCTCACTTAATCCTCACACAATTACCACCATGCTCTTCCACTCACTACCCCTCTAATTATTTTATTATTTATCTTAATGATCTCTATCAATAAAAAAAAATAAAAATAATAATAATAGCAATAATATTAATAATAATCCTCATTATTAATAATTCTACTTAAAACACATAAAAAACATGCCACGAAACCCAAACATCACAACAATTCATAATCATTTCGCAAAAAATAATTAAATAGGAAAACGAGGCATTATAACAACAACCTCAGATGGGTTAAAATGTGGTGCATTTTGAGAATGTTGCACCATCTCATTGTGTTTATACATAGTGGCATAACGATTTGAATATGGAAGGGGTGAAAGAAAAAAGAAAGAAGAAAGGGGAGACGAATGTTGCACAAAAGAAGAGAGAGAGAGAGAGAGAGAGAGAGAGAGAGAGAGAGAGAGAGAGAGAGAGAGAGAGAGATCATGGATCTCAACATTATCTATTCAATTTAGTTCAATGTATGTTTTTAACTTTACCGAATTAGCTGATGCAAAAAAAAAAAAAAGAGTAGAGAGCTCTAGGGAGCTCTAAGGAATACTATCTCCATCATTGAATATTAAATTCTTTAAAATAAAATACGAGAATTAAGAAAAGTGATTGAAATATAAAATTTATTATTATTTATATAATTTTACAAATATATTTTTATGAAAAAGAATTGGGCTACTTTAATGTACAAATATTTATTATATATTTAAAAACATAAGTGATTTAATTAAATGTATGTTGCTAAAAAACAATTAATACATTTTAAAAGATGAAAAAGATTTTATAAAAAGTGCGGAAAAAAATCAAGAGATATAAATCGAGTAATACTTAAAAATGATTATATATATTTAAAAAAAAAGTGATACATTTTCCACTATTACACATCCTTTCCATCTAAAATCCCAAAATATATCACTTTCTCCATAAAATTTTAAACTATCTTACTTTTAAACAATTTTTTCTCAAAACAATTAGTCGAAAGTTATTGGAGGCACCTCCTTCTTTTAATAAGAGGTGCAATAACAATAAAGCTCTCTCTTTTTATTTCATTTATTTAATTTGTAGTATATACAAAACCCTCTTATAATTCTAGTGATATTTGATTTTAGTCCCTGTAAATTTTTTAAAATAAAGAAAAATCCTCGTAATATCCATATTCCCTCAGTTAGGTCCATGAATGACAAATTGTTGCAAAGATTCTCCAAATTCGCCAGCATGATAGTCCACCTGGCTTTTCTTTATTTAATTTTAAATTCCACATGGATTTTTTATTATTTTTAATTTTATTTTAAATTCCATGTGTTTTTTTAAATTTTAAATTTTATTTTTAAATTTAATTTAATTTATATATTTTATATTTTATATTTTAAATTTTAAATTCTAAAATATTATTTTTGGGCTTAATACCCATATTTTTCACCAACAACCCATAAGCACTTCCATGCAGCCCATTCTTGACGTTTTGAAATGTTGTGTGGGGCAAACTTATATTAACACTTTCAATTCTTTTCCAGGGGTCGATGGAGAACTTCTTTTAGCATATTTCTTCTTAGCATTATAGCTGCTACTGATTATGCAAGACTTCTTTTCTGGCTTCATTTTCTAATGCGTCTTTTTCCATACATCTTTTTGCCTCATGCATCATTGCTTTTAAAATCATAGCTTGTGAAATATCATAATTGCTACTCTATAGAACACGTTTCTTCATCCAATGGTTCCACTTCCAAATTAATGGTTTCATAGTTGCTATATAGTTTGTGAACGGGTGTGGCATATAAAGAGCACCTTTCCACTCTCCAAATTGTTAGACTTCCAATGTAGAATCATGAAGTGGAAGAGATTCAAAAGAAGCATTATAAATACACGTTTCCACTATCCTATTTTTACCAACACAAAACAATCACAACACAAACTTGCATACATTCAAAAGAAGTGAAAAAAACTAGAAGCAAAATGAACCAAAACAAACAACCTGCAGATATTCAAAATGTTGTTCAGAATAAAGAAGATGCAGGTGTTCAAAATGCAGCAGTTCAGCAAGGTGTTCAAAATGAAGCGGCTCAACAAGGATCTCAAAATGAATCGGTTCAAAAAGGTGTCCATGAAGAAGGAGTTACTCAGGTTCTACATGGATTCGTGGTGGCTGCTCAAAGAAGAAGTAATGGGAGGAGGAGAAAAACAACAACAAGAAGAAGAAATGTAAGCATGAGGGTTTTCTTCCAGTCTTCGGATGATGATGAAGCATCATATAGTTGGAGCAACTGCTTGTCAGCTAGGGCATATCGTATCGATGATTAGAGGCACAACTTTTAATGTTTGTTGTTTGTTGTCTTTGTTGATTTTGTTTTGATGTTTTAATGTTGTTGATGTTTAGTTGCATGTTGATGAAGACTATTTTAATGTTTTAATGTTGCAATGTTTTAATGTTGTTGTTGTTGTTGTTGATGAAGATTATTTATTGCTTGTAACTATTAATGTTTATTGTAATGATAGTGCTTATTGCCTGCGACTGCTTCAACATGAAGAACATGGTTGGTGCATTCTGGTTGAATATGAAGATGGTTGTTGCAGAGTGATAGACATGTGGTGAGGTTGAAGAACAACATTTCCGTAGAGTGACAAATGTTTTGTGAGGTAAAAGAAGAACATGGTTGCAAAGTGATGGATGTGTTGTGAGGTTGAAGAAGAATGTGTCCATGATAGATGGATGTATATTTAACCCATAAAAAAATTATATTTACAATATAATAATTAGTATTTGTATTTATAAAAAATTAATAAAAATTTATTTAGCCAAATTAATATAGTATAATTAAAACTTTATTACATTAATTTAAACAAATTTTTACGTTATAATTGAAGTATTTGGAGGTGACCTCCAGTTCCATGCCGACAAGGTGTTATTTGTCGTTGAGGTATCTGCTAGTATAAGTTCACATGTCACCATTAGGAAAAATATATTTTTGGGAGGTCTGAGAAAATTGTTGGATAGACCGTCACGCTTTCGAAATTTAATTTTTGTCGATGAATTGGAATTTTTGTTATGATGTCGTTTGAGTTGATGTTGTTATAGTTGTCCATTAGTAGTTTTGGTGTTGGGTGAATGGTTGTGTTGGGTAAAAATAAAATTGTTGTTGTGGTGATTGAAAGTTGTTGTTTGTCTGAGGTGCATGTTGTGTGTAAAAGTATGAGTTTGATGAGTTGATGGCTTGTGTTTATTGTTAGAAAAATGGGTTAAAATGTTGGGAATTTTGTTGGTAAAAAGGGTTAAACTTTTAGTTTTGTGATTAAGTGTTTGACGAGTATTGGGTTTGGTTGTAAATAAAAGGTTGTTGTGTTGGGATTTTGATGCATATTTATGGTTCAGAGAAATAGCCAATTGTAATCGATCTATACTATGTTGTGTATTCAAAACCTGTTTCACATTCAATTGGAATGATATATTAGGCCATAACAATGTGGCGGTGGTTCCTCCATTGACGTCACTTTGCTTTGTTGAAGTTTTTTCAATTGTCAAATGCTTATTGGCCAGACACATGAATTTTGTGTTTATCTTTAAAGCACCTTTGCAGACATGGGATGTTTTTATGCATGTTAAGTTATAGTTTAACTTTATCACTGTGGTGCATTTCCAAAGTCGTGAAACTCATAATTGGTGTTGTTGAAGTCCATATGGTTTCAGGACATTTTGTCATTGCATGAATTTGATCGAAGAAACAAATCAAAACAAGTTAAAGATGATAAAAAATTAAGAATAAAGAACAAATAATGAGGAAAAAATATCAAAGTGTGAAGAAATAAGGACTTAGTGAAAATCAGGTGAAAAGGGAGCAAAAGTAAGCAGTTACTGGAATAATCATGCGTGCGATAAGGTCATCACGTGCGCGATGATCCCTTTTTCTGGGCTTTTCTAACTCATATTGATCCATTATAAAGGCTTTTTAAAAGGACTTAATGCACTTTTTTCAAGGGTTACGAATTTTGACATAACAAGTATGAGTTTTACAGCACCATAAGTGATTTTTAAGAGCATTTGAAGCCATTTGAGGCCATTCCTTTAAGAGATCTATCATGCAAAAATTCTTCATTGATTTGACATTGTAATTTGAACTATGAGTAGCTAAATATCTCTAGGTTAGGTTGTGTTTGATGAACCTATTTTGATATTGTTGGGACATATGTTTGATTTGATATTGCATGTGTATTTTGATCTATAATTCTTTTCAATTACACCTTGTTCTTAATGATTTTTATGTGAGATACTCTTTTAGTATGATTTTGGGCATATAAGGAATACAAACCATTAGTCTATGTATTAGACCTAAAGCAATTGTTATGCTTACACTGGTTGAATATGGATAGGAGACCCTAAGTAGTGGCTAGTGAATTAATGCTCTGTTGCATTGCCTAATCCTTCTTACGTTGGTGGACTAGGGATAGAAAACTCTGAGTAGTGATTAGTGAGCTATATTGCAAGGGATTGATTATAGCGATTTTGTTAATTCATTATGGGATTATAGTGACAATATCATTCATGTAAAGCATCAAACATTAACAATAGAGAAATAGGAGATTCTATACACAACCTGTCCGCTTTCATTTTTCTGTCTGAACACTTTATTTTATTTTTTGCACTTCAAACTCGACCCCCCCCCCCCCACAAATTTAGTATTTTTTATGCATTGCACAAATTTGTATTGTTAAATAGTAGTCTATGTGGATTCAATCTTCTTATTACTACGACATTATCAGTACACTTTCCGAGAACTCAACAAGTTTTTGGCGTCGTTGTCGGGGATCAAATAGAAACTCACACAGTGGGGGTTACAAGGTTGATTACATAAGTTACACCCACTTTCTATGCTAAACTTCCAAGATTCTCTCATATGTTCCGAGACTTCTATTACCAGCAAGAAGACTATATGTCGGCTCAGAGCTTAAGAGCACGGTTTGCAATAGCTGAAGAAATGGATAATTACTTCACAATGTGCGAGAAGAATGGACCAGGCAAAATAATGACTTCAACAACACAATGAATGACATGCATGATATTTTCCACAATGATAACATATGAAAAGACATGTACTTTGTTTTTAATTCTTAGAAGATTTTTTATTTATTTTCAAATGAATACCTAGAGAAGAGTAATAGCTACTATAATTACTTTCCCCCCATTGTAATATTCAATTATATTATCTTTAATGAATAAGTTTGTAGCTATTTCTTCTTTCAGATTTACAAATTTGCAACTTTAGCATTGAACAAATAACCAAAAAGAACTTGATCATCGGCAAAGAGACTTACAACTTGAAGGAAATTGATGAGAAAAGAATCAAAGGACTTGTACTCAACCTTAAAATACCTCAACTAGTAAGGTTTGAGCAAAATAAATTCCATTGTTCATTATTCTTACTTATTGAGAGTATCCATGCATTATTATTTTATCATGTTTGATATATTTCTGATTAAATTTGTCTTGATTAAAACACACTGAGGTAGTTGTTTGGTTATAACTTTGAGCC
Organism: Lathyrus aphaca; assembly: GCA_963966055.1. Taxonomy (NCBI): domain Eukaryota; kingdom Viridiplantae; phylum Streptophyta; class Magnoliopsida; order Fabales; family Fabaceae; genus Lathyrus; species Lathyrus aphaca. The sequence continues at coordinate 73,314,043 of OZ014519.1, forward strand.
TTTTTAACCAGCCTGTAGTAATAGTTATATCAATTGCTAACCACTTTGAGCTTAGCCTTTCTTTTTATGACTTAGCCTTAATTTTTAGTCGTATAACTTGAAAGATCTTATCTTTCCACCTTCTCTTTGGAGTTAGGTAGAATTATAATTCTTAAAGGATATGAAAAAGATTATGTTTGGGGTTGCTCTTGAAAGTGAGAAAAGTTTTAAGTTTGGAGTTGGGGTACTAGAGAAAATTAGTAAAAAAAAAATCAAAATTTAGAGAAAATAAGAAGTGGAAAAGAAGTTTCTTAAATAAAAAAGTTATTAAAAGAATGAAAAAGTGCATGATAAGGACCAAAAAAGAAAATATCTAGTACAATCAAGAAGGAACAAAATGGTATGATAGTAGAAGGATAACTAGGCACCTAACTTCAAAGGTTTAAACTTACTTTCCCAAAAATATCTTACCCGAACATAAGCCCAGATACAACCAAAAATTCCCTCAAATATGTGTGTTTTGATTTCTTTGATGAATTATATTAGAACATGATCAAGCTAAGTATAAACCATTTTACACGTAGATTGAGAGATTATCTTATCCATTTAGTGAGTCAAAGTGTGATGAGAGATATGTTAAGTACTCGTCAAAGTTTGAGGATATTTTATGAATTTGCTAGGTGGAATTTGGAAGCTAGAATGATGGTCAGGTAAAGAAAAAATTATATGGTGATGTTCAATTGTTATTGTGTAACTTGTTTTCTATTGAAATATGCAGTTGTAGGTGAGTTACTTGAGGACAAGCAACAATTCAAGTTTGGGGTTGTGATGACAGTTTATCATTGCATGAATTTGGTCGAAGAAAGGGATCAAAACAAGTTAAAGAGGAGCAAAAATGAAGAATAAAGATCAGAGAATGAGGAAAAAATAGCTAAGTCTAAAGAAGACGGGACTTAGTGAAAATCTGGTGAAAAGGGGAGCAAAAGTGTGCAACCATTAGAATAATCATGTGCAGCATCACGCGCGCGATATGGAAGATACATGTGCATTGTGCGCGCGATGCAAGTTACCACACGCACAATGACCTCGTTTTCTGGGCTTTTATGACACATTATAATCCATTAAAAAGGCTTTTTAAAGGGTATTTTTGCACTTTTTCAAGGGTTACAAATTTTGACACAACAATTACGAGTTTTGCAGCACCAACAATGATTTTTGAGAGCATTTGAAGCCATTGGAGGCCAATCCTTCAAGGGATCTCTTAAGCATACATTCTTCATTGATTTTTGTATTGTAATTTGAATTATGAGTAGCTAAATCTCTCTAGGTTAGGTTGTGTTTGATGAACCTATTTTGATATTATTGGGACATATGTTTGATTTTATATTACATGAGTGTTTTGACTTATAATTCTATTCAATTGCACCTTGTTCTTAATACTTTTTATATGAGACACTCTTTTAATATGATTTTGGGAACATAGGGAATATTGACCATTAAATATGTATATAAATTTAATGAAATTTTCTATTTAGTATGGATATATTGGCAATAAAATTCAACGAATAAAAGAACTAGTATATCATACATGAAACATGGGTATTTCATAATGCCATTTACGAGGACATAAAAGTAAAAGTAATCCTAATAACTGCAATTTTTCGGGTTCGTTAACTCATTCTTTCATAAAGCCATTTACGAGGACATAAAAGTAAAAGTAATCCTAATAACTGCAATTTTTCGGTTTCGTTAAGTCATTCTTTTGTAACATATAGTTTTTTTCTCTAAATTTTATAACGAAATTTAACAAGATACGTGAAATAATAATATTGTAATTTTGAATTTAGTTATATTAATCTAAAATAATAATAAAAATAAATTTATTATCTAAAATTTTACAATAAAAATGCAATGATATTTTGAATTTTCTTCACATTTATTGACTTCATTGATTCTCTTTTGACATTTCAGTAACTTGAGAATTATCAAGACTATTTCCAAATTAATTATATAATTAATATTTAATACATGAAAAGAATATCTAATAAAGTAGAGAAACATCATTAATTTTAAATACAGAAGTATGAGAAAGACCATAACTATTTAAATTTAAAATAAAAAATCAATTTCGTGAATATGGTTATTAGCTAGGATTTCGACAAGGGAAAAAGCTCAGCTAAAAAACAAAGGCGAATGTGCATGGATAATGTGTATCAAGGAGTCTTGGTTTGACTGAGATTATGACTTAGTGTTTTTTTGGATGTTATGGAAACATCTCGATCGCATCTTATTTGCGACTAATTGAAAAGGTGGTTATTTGACGTGAAAATGTTACATTCAAATACCAATAATTGCTTATGAGTTTCTTTTCTAAAGGACATGTGGAGAAAACACAGAGACGGGATGCATGCAAAGCTTTATATGGCGAACTCTGAAGATAGAAACGTTATGAGTAGTTATTTAGCACTTGTATATATAGGAATTCATTATGTTGAATTCGGGGTGTTCATTTGGTTACATAAATCTTACACAAAAATCAAAGTACTAGAGTCCAAAGAAACGAGGTATGGCTGAGAAAATGTATGAACAATGAATTACCATAATTTACTTTCGATGCAAAATCTTTACTTATACTTTTTCTTTGCTTTATTGATTTACATTCAATCCTTTTCAAGTAACTCCATTTTACACTTTTAGTCTTTGTCATTTTTTTCATTTACATTCCTTAAGCAGTCGAAGTCGACATTTTATACATCTTTCAGTCACTTAAATCCTTATTTCGACCAGGTCGAAAATAGCCATTCTTACAAGAGAAAAGCAGAAAACAAGGTTAACTTGGCACTATGTCCTAGGATTCACTGGTTGATCCTGCAACTAACCCTTAATTTGTAGACCAAAGATTGTTTAAAAGTTTTTGATGTAAATAGATTGGTACGCCCAATGGGACATATGCTAAGTCTTATATCTTTTTACTGATATTCTTCTTTTCTCTCTCATTTAAATAATGTTCTATGTTTATGAGTTTGTATGGGTATTTTGTATGCAGTTAAAGAGTTGAAAGGCTTTGTCTAGAATGTCGTGTCCTCCTATAGATAGTGTTAATCCCCGTAATAACCCTCAAAATGTAGTCTAACAACTAGCCGTGTCGACCAGTGAGGAGAAAAGTCCCTGAGTCGATAGATGACTACTTGAATAGGTTTAGACTTCATAAGGCAAGATACTTAACCCAAGTTCTTGAGCACGAGTTAGTCGAGATGGACGCGGGTGGCCCAAACTATTCAATTAGGAAGAAATTAGATACTTAATACCATAGGGACATGCATGGCACAATCAGCCGATAGGGTTTGCCAAGTTGAACGCCTAAAAGCTGAAAAAGTCATGATAAATAAATATCACAAAAAGGAAAAATTCGCTTACATAGAGACAAACTATTACACCTCTGACATAGTTGACGATTGCTCATAAGAGAGAGAGAGAGAGAGAGAGAGAGAGAGAGAGAGAGAGAGAGAGGTCAATGTGGCTGAACTTAAGCCAGGACCCACTTTTGTTTGTAAGTTACTAAAATCATTGAATGGGAAAAACCTTGTGAGACCAACAAAAATGAGAAGTTTGCCACTAGAACTTACACTTTTGATATTACAAAGTGCGATGAAATTTTGATTTGTTGGTTGTAGATGGTCAAATCATAGTACCTCCAGGCTTGAAAACTCCTCCTTTAAAACAAAGGAAAAATAGAGGTTTTTGTAAGTACCATAATTTTCTAGGTCATAAAACTTCTCATAGTGTGTTTTTCAGGGATTTAGTTCAGAAAGTGTTGAAGGATGAAAGGTTTCAATTTGGTGAAAAGCTTAAGTTATCCATGAAGGTTGAATCAGATCATATGCTGACTGAAGATGCTCATTATGTTGAGCCGGTGAATATCTCAATGGTTGAGGTTGTTGATGGATCCAACATGGAAGTTGACAGGGGAGAGCATATCTCTATTATTGTAGATTTTGACATGCAAACAATCTATCCCCAATCTGAAGAGGGATTAATTTATTTCCTTGAGCGCTTGAAGATCAAAGATTTTAATACATTGATTTGTCCATGCTGTAACGTTATGTTCGATGAGTAAGCAACAAAAAAGTTGGAGGGCTTAAGAAGATTCAACCCCAGAGAGAACGAGGTGGAAATCAAGCTGCTATGTTCGCCTCAATAAGATTCTACCTCGAGAGAGGACGAGGTGGAGATCAAAGCTACTATAAATCCAAAGTGGACAAGGTTGAAAGGAAATATTTCGACAGGAATTTGGCAAAGATACTGCCGTTTATGTTGCTGAGGGGGTGTATACCTCTGAAAAATACTCGAAATACTCCCTAAAACTACACTCAAACTATGGGTTTATCTGGGAGAAAGAGAAATTAGAGAGCGAACATGTCAAAGATGGGAGTGTTCTCCCACTGGGTAGACACCAGTCAACGAGAATGACTGTTGAGTCAAGATCATTGGCTTATATTTTTGCCCATATGGCTGAAAATAGAATAAAATCGGCCTTGGAGGATGAAATTTCTCAGAATTTGGATTTTGAAGCCAACACCAAAATCTCCGAGAACATTTGAGATGGCTCTATGGGTCAAACAACAACTTCAGAAAGTCGGAGGCTCAATTGCATTAATGACAACGAGCCTTTAGGGTTTGAAAAAGACCCACTTGAAACTAAAACGAAAATGCAGGCTCAAGATCCTTTAGAGGATACTGACATGGCCAAAGGAGCAATGAAGCAACCGATTTACATCAACGCCAAGATTAAACCAGGCATGAAGAAGAAGGTGGTCGAGTTGCTCAAAGTATTTAGAGATTGCTTGGCATGGGATTACAATGAAATGTCGAGGTTAAGTCGATACACGGTGGAATTGAAACTACCAATTTGACCTGGAAATAAATCGGTGAAGCAATTACCAAGGAGGTTCTCTCCAGAAATAATGTCAATAATAAAAGAAGAGATCAAAAGGCTGCTTTGTAGCAAATTCATTAGAACGACCTGGTGCGTCAATTAGTTATGTAGTATTGTTCAGGTTATAGAGAAAAATGGTACACTTAGAGTTTGTATAGACTTGAAAATGAATCCATTCAAATGTGTTTTTTGTATTGGTGCAGGAGATTTTTTAGGATCATGGTGCACATGATATTTCTCAGTCGAATCTTAATATACGCAGAAACTAGGTATACATTGATTAAATAGTTATGTTTAAGCATGTTCTTTTCATGTACAAAATTAAAGAATTATATTAAACCAGTGGAAGTTTATGTTTATTCTCATTTCGACATTATTAAACATATGTTATCAAAACCTATTTTGCATAGTCGAATAGGATAGTAGGCTTTAGTGCTCACTGAGTATTCATTGACTTATTTTCTTTTGAAAGCAGTAAAAGGACAAATTGTCGCAGACTTCATTGTTGACCATTTGGTGGTCGACATTATGGAGGAATATGTAAGAACTAGACCTATGAAGTTATACTTCGACGAGTCCATGCATAAGGATGGCTCCGAAGGGACTGGTGATTCGAAAATTGATGAAGTTGTATAAATGCACCAAAGAGAACTTGATATTATACTTTTTCAGAGCCAAACTTTTGTTGAAACGTTTTTGACCATGTTTCAATTAATCACGTCCCCTGACTGGAAAATCAGGACGCTAATGATTTGGCTCAAATAGCCTCAGGATACAAAATCTCAAAGGAAATGTTAGAAGATCTAGTCGAGAGTAAGGAAAAATAAGTCTCCGAGGAAGGCTCTCTAGATGAATCGTCAATATCAAAACATGGGGAGGGGCATATGATGTGAAGATTCACAAAACTTAGATAACTCCTAGTTAGACAATTGTTTGAACTACATAGTTTTGGCCATTAACTTATTGTCAGATAACGATTAGCGAAAACCCATATTCAAATACTTGCGAAATCCAATGGGAGCGACAAACAGGAAATTCAAACATATAGCCTTGAGTTACGTAGTGATGGGTAATGAGTTGTTGAAAAAGACTCCTTAAAGACTTTTCCTTAAGTGCATGGGCGAAAGGGAAGCTTATTTGGAAATCTCTGAGGTGCATAGGGGGTCGTATGCTTCACACCAGGATGGTCACAACATGAAATGGTTGCTATTTCGATTAGGGGTATACTGACCATCTATGTTGAAATATTGCATAGACTTCGTCAAAAGTTGCCAAGAATGAAAGAATCATTCAGGTATACAACATGTTCTTGCTAGTGAGCTGCACTCGATAGTGAAACCATGACCTTTCAAAGGATGGGCTTTAGACATAATTGAAAACGTCAAACCCTCTTCATATAAAAGGCATATGTATATCTTGGTGGAGATTGATTCTTTGACCAAATGGATATAAGTTATACCCTTCCTTAACGTCGACCAAGAGGAGGTGATAAGGTTAACCCAGAATCACATTATATATAGGTTTGGGATACCTGAAACTATTACCACAGACCAAGGTTCAGTCTTCACATGGTGAAAAATGGTGGAGTTTTCTTATGTAATTGGGTTTAAGTTGTTAACTTCGACACTATATTACGCCAAGGACAACTGTTAGGTCGAAGCGGAAAATAAAATATTAATTGGTTTGATAAAAAGCATATGAGTTAGAAGCCAAATAATTGTCAAAAAACCCTAAACCAAGTTTTATGGGCATGTCGAAATTTTCCCAGGAGTCAACTAACTTTATACTATTCTGACTTGTGTATGGACATGACGCAGTGTTGCCTTTACAAATATACTTGCAGTCAGTCAGGATACAAAGACAATCTGAGATCCCAACTAAGGTTTATTGGGGAATGATGCTCGATGAGTTGGTCGAGTTAGATGAAGATAGACTAACTGCTCTAGATGTCTTGATAAGGCAGAATGAGGGAGTTGTTAAGGCCTATAACAAAAAGGTTAAGTCCAAAAAATTCAATGTGGAAAACCTAGTTTGGAAGGTCATTTTGCCTATGGATCGGAAAGATAAAATGTCGAGTAAATGGTCCCTAAATTGGGAAGCACCTTTTAAAAATATTCAAGTATTTTCAAACAATGCATACGAGATTGAAGAATTGACCCCTGAAGGTCGAACCCTACAAATAAACGGTAAATATGTGAAACAATATAGGCTTATTTTACAGGAAATACACATAGATGTAAAGTAAATAATAAATTCAAAAAATTAAGAAGGCTTCAAAAATTGATAGACTTTAACATTGTCAAAATTCCACGAATGGCATGCTTAAATATTACATCATGATAAGCCGAATGTTTCCACAGACGGTGAAAAGATACTTTAACAAAAAATAAATTAGGTTGCAACCCTATAAGGAGAAAAAAGGCTTGAGTCGTTCATATTGATTCCTGACTGAAGTTAGTTGGCGATAAACCTGAAAATAAACGCAACCATACACAGATATTTTGCTGCTAAGCATGGCAACTATCTTAGGTATTGGGTTCCCTTTTTGAGTCTCTTCTTCTAGTTGGATCTGGATGACTCTCTGGAGTTTGGTCTTTTTCAGTTTCAGCGTCTTACACCTTTTTCTGCAAGGCCTCTATCTCTTTCTATCGGTCAACAATGTTTTCATCAAAAGTGGAGACAACACCGTCCTCCTGACGAAGGCATTTTTCAAGTAATTCAACATGTTTGTCAGACTCGTTGGCTAAATTCCACACCTTTCATCTCTCAGTCACCATGGGCTCCATTTTGGTCTTTGCATCATGTATGCATTGGAAATATACAAGGATTTTGTCAAAGAGAGGCCCAAAGATGACCAAGAAATCAACTACCTAGATAGGAGCATCAGAGATGTCTAGTTTCTTCAACAAAGTCTTAATGTAGTAACTGCAGATGAATTCCTTTTCTAAAACTTCAAAAATATTGACTCCTACAACAAGGGTCTTCAACTGTTTCAAAATATCGTCAATGGTTTCAATTCCAGTTTTACCACATGAAACGGTAGAGGAACATGGACACTTATCAGTAGAGATGCCCTTGCTGCTCAATACCATCCTCAAGTAAGCCATGGGATTGGCTTTCTGTAGTGAGTTCATCTTTTCTTTGGCAGAAGGAGTAGCATTTTTGGCAGTCGATACCTCTGGATTATCTTTTTCCACATTGGAGGTAGTTGTTGCAATGGGTTGCTCAACATCTTTTGAGGTATCAAAAACTTTGACTTGTGGTTTAGGTTCTTCAGTAGGTCGACGTCTTTAAGGAGGATTTGTCTGTTTTGGCTTTTCTTTGTCAAAACTTTACCTTGGTGATGTGTCATCCATATCCATTTAGGTATTCTCTTCCTTTGTAGAGGTTGAAGAGGTTGATTCAGTGAGCGTTTCTTTGCTAGTTGATTGGTGAGAAGTGTTATTGCCAACCTCTGTAGGTTTGTTAACTTCATCGATAATAGCCGCAGTAGCAACATGTTGGTGTGCTGGCGAGTTATTTGTTGGAGTTGGTTTAGCTGTCGATGCAGAAGCAAATTGTGCTACTTGTTTGTCCTGAAAAAAAGTTACTCATGAGTATTTAACATAAAAGAAATCGTAAGTGTGATTGAGGGTTTAAGTTACCTTTAAGGTGTTACCATCAGGACTAGAGTTGGCACTCTTATTCGGAGCCAACTTTCTAGCCATAGGGGTTACCTTTGCAGCTTTACCAATAGGGGTTTCTTTCCTTGTTTTGTCTTGGGAGTAGGAGTCACCTTGGGACTGGCTGGAAGTTTCTTGGCACCAGCACCTCTGGTCTTCTTTTTGTGTGGATGAGGCTCTGGGATGAGTCATCTTTAGGAATGGGTTCGGTAATTGTGGCAACAGACGCACCTTCTGCAATAGTGTCATCGACCTGCACGACAAGAATGCAAGAAATTTCAGATAAACAAAAATGCATAAGATAAAAAATATTAACGTTGAAAGACCCTGTATGTTAGTGAAATGCGTCATTGGACAGGCTTCGAAGAAGTCCCCTTGACCTTGGTTTGTATAAGTACTTCCTGAGCACTAGCAACATCCCTCGTCATTTTCCTATGTTTGACAACTGAGGTCAAATGGAAATAAACACAAGGTTAAAGAATGAAGAGTAGAAGATGAGGAATATTGTTGAAGAGATTATTTTGCTTTCCTCGCCCTCATGTTTGGGAGTTTCGACCCTGACATGATTTATGTCAACATGAAGGTGGCCTTTGAACTGTATAGATCCATCTTAGTCAGTGTTACTCGTTATGCAGGCTTTAGACACTTATTTTTATGTATCTTCAAAAATTCTCCGCAAACAAACCACCATGGAAATAGAGGAGAGGCCAGAGCCATGTCACTGATTGGTAATGGGGGAAATGTAGGAGGATAATACTTTAGGGATAAATCATATTTTTCTTTCATGTAATCAGGAATTCTTAAATTAGGATGTTTCACCTGCATTTTTTCCTTCAGAGTCCTAGCTGACTCATTGATCATACGAATAAGGTCATTTAGGTCGTATACAGTCTCAAAGTATTTATAGAAAGATTGAATATCCTTGAAGTGTTTAAATCTACCTTTTTTTTTGAATTTTTGTTGCAAAGAAGAAAAAGCATCAGTTAGATATGTGTTGATCGTCGCACCATCCATAAATTATTGGGTGTAATAGGCTCTCCACCAAGTGTCAAAATCTTGGGTACAATAATAAGTGGGCTCAAAGCCAAATAAGCTAAGAGCGGGTCGACCGTCAGCATGTCGAGCGAGTCTTTGGAGATAATCGTCCTTAGAGTAGTCGATGGTATTGAGGCATAACTTTCTTTTCTTTTTGAATAATGGTCAAAGAATGGTTAGGCTAATCCCAAACTATCGAGATACTAGGTTTGGTTGATAGCTAAGGATTCTTACATGATCCTTAGAGGGTTCAAGTCTGACATAAAAAATATAGGTGTTAAGAAGGTTGCCCAAATCTTTTTGGTTTCTCTCTCTTTTGCGCCAGCGCATAGAAGTGGTAGGGCGAACCATTATGTATGTGTGTCCTTTTTGCGAAAGGAGTCATAGTTGCAGTAAAACTATAACGCTTGGTGAGCATCATGAAGTATGAGCAAAGCATTTCTCGATCCAGTCTGCTTTTGTCAGTGTAATTTAAGAGGTTCAATCGAATCCTTTCAATGTTTTGGCTGCTGATGATAGGGTCAATGTCTTCGGGACATTTAACCTTCAATAAAGCCTCAAAGGTAGCATTTACCCACAATTGAAGTACCCAAAATGGTATAGCAAGTAATAATCCATCTTTAGGTTTAATGTTTCTCAGGTCTTCAGTGGCCTCTCCCAGAGATGCGTACAAGGATCCTAGGATTTGTTGGCTAAGGAAAACATCTTTCCCCTCATGCAATTGGTTGGTAAATGTCAAATACCTCTTTGATACCTTAAGGGATTGACAACAACACACTCATTTGGACAACTACATGGCCAGGAATATAATATGTTCTTCAGTAGTAACTTCAGAAGTATCGGCAGCATGGTAATCTTCAATGTATCTTATGAAATCAACATGATTGTTGTTGAACTCAATATTGTCTTCGCCCTGCTCGTTCGGGTTGAAGCTACATGTGGAGAAAGTATATAGACGAGATGCATGCAGAGCTTCACGTGCGAACTCTGAAGATAGAAACGTTAAGAGTATATATATATATATATATATATATATATATATATATATATATATATATATATATATATAGGGCCAGCCCAATACAGTTTGAGGCCTGAGGTAAAATTTTAAATTAAATAATTTTAATATAATAAAATATTTTTTAAAACTCATTTTAAATTTTTTAGGTTGTAAAATCACTAAATTATTATAATCAAATTCTTTTAATATTTTATTTTCAATTGATAATAAAATTAACTCATGTAAACACTTTTATCATTATTTTAAAAAATCATAATTAAAAAATAATGTCAAATTTCTAAAAAAATATATCTACATATCAAGTCTCCTATTACGTTAAAGAACCCAAAAAATTTATCTATGCACGTAATTTTTAAATTATCAAATCATACACAATATAAAAGTTTTTTATTATCATATACTCCCTTCATTTTCTTTTATAAGTAAATTTTGATTTTTAAGTTCATTAATTAAATCTTTTATTTGGACTATATAGAGATTAAATACATCAATTATTAAAGGAATTCAAAAGTTAAAATGTATTTATAAAAAATAAAGAGTATTTTAAATATTATAATTAATTAATGGAATTATTAAATAATTTTAAAACTTATTTGTTTAAAAAATAAATAAACTAAAATTATATAAATATAAAATTAAAATTTGAGGTCCTAGGCGGTAGCCTTGGTGGCCTACCCCTAGGGCCGAAACTAAAATTATATAAATATAAAATTAAAATTTGAGGTCCTAGGCGGTAGCCTTGGTGGCCTACCCCTAGGGCCGACCATATATATATATATATATATATATATATATATATATATATATATATATATATATATATATTGTGTGTGAGTTTTTATTATGTTGAATTCGGGGTGTTCAATTGATTACATAAATCTCACAGAAAACTCTAAGTACCAGCGTTCAGAGAAACAAGTTATGGATGAGAAAATGTATGAATAATGAATCAACTTATGCTAGAACTGACTCTGAACCGAACTAAATCGGTGGTGATTGTTAGAATTTGAGTTTGACCTAACTCATCCTACAAAACCGGTTGGTAAGGTAGGGAGTGTCACTCTAATTAAACCCTTTATGAGTTTTATTTAGCCAATGTGAGACTTGGGTTTTTCCCAATACACCCTTTTGCGCCCATCACATCATGGGTTTGGTGCGCATATTAAATGGTGGATGGTCCGAATCGATAGACTCTTGATACCATGTTAGAATTAGAGTTTGACCTAACTCACCCTATAAAACCGGTTGGTAAAATGGAGAATGTCACTCTATTTAAATATTTTGTGAGTTTTATTTAACCAATGTGAGATTTGGATTTTTCACAATAGTGATAAACCAAAAAGAAAAAAAAAATTATAAAATTTTATAATACATAAAAAGAAAAGATCATTTTACTTTATCTTTTATTATATAAAAAGTTTAAGTACTTATAAATAAAGCTTATCATAATAAGCATCTTTCCATAACATGTTTATTCAATTAGGGAATGTGAGTGTTTTATTGGCTTTATTTTTTAAATTGTAAGTTCTTTATATAAACATGTCAAATCATCAAAACCATGGATCCATATGATCATGGTACAAATGAGTGAAATTTTGAAAATGAAGCTATATAATTTGTGAGTGTTGACTTTTGCCTCTATTATTGCCAATTATGCTTTGCTAAGTGCTTCATTGCCATTTTCAATCTTAATCACATGCCATCAAGCTTTTTGGCTTGATGCTCTTTTTAAGTCTATCATCACTATCTTTTAAAGATGTCTTAATTACATTATTATTCATCAACTACTATCTAGTTAAACTATCCTTATCCGTACAAGAAGAAAAAACTCTCCTTAATTGCATAATTTGATCTTCACGTAATAATAATTGAGATATTTTAATTTGGTGGTTTCTTAGCTCAATAAATTCAATATAAAATTGATTGAAAGATTTGAAATTTACATAAAATGACATAATGATATTCAAGAATTATAAAAGTTACTATTGTAGGTTACACAAAATTGAGTATAAGGGTTTACATGAGTCGCTTTGAATTGAATTTATTCAAAATTACGATTCAACTCTTATAAGTATATTAATTTGGATGAGTTGAAATAACCATTTAAAATATCATTAAGTCGGTTTGAATAAAACCATAGACTTATGGATTATATTTGATTGCACAACCTCAAAAACGGACAGAGTTCGAGCTAGATGACAAGGATGGTGTGCCCAAGGAAAGGACTCTACGTACAAATTGATATATTATTGGTGTGTTCCTTTTGTGTGGTGGAACTTGAAGCTTTAAAATTGAACATCTCAAATTGAAAGGAGAACGGAGTTGAGAATGTTAATGGCTTTTGTTTGGAGGCAAAATGATATGTGAAAGTGGGGTCAAAAGATAACATTATTTCATTAATGAATATGGTCCTATTTCAAATAAAGGCCATATATTTAGTTAGTGATCATTACCATTTTGATAAAAGTGATAATTGAGTAGTACTACTAGCTAGCTAGCTTTGTTATGAGTAATTTATATTGGACAAATTGTTGTTGCCATTCTTTACAATTTTCCAATAAATAAATAAATAACATTTTATGGTATATCATGTCATAGTTTGAGATATGGCTCGGGATGTCAGTTTCTATCTATTAGTGGAGATTCTTGTAAGGATTTCAAAGATGAGAAATATCACTGAATGGGAATGGTTAGAAAAATTCTCCCAAAAACATTTCGGAGACGGGGACGGAAAATACATCCCTTATCCCACAGGGTCCCTGCCCTATTTATTATTTTAATATAATTAATTTAATATATAATTTATATCTTACATTAGGTTTTCTGTCATTTCCTTTATGTTTATTTTAAAAAAAATATATTAATGTATTCATTAAGAGAGATAAATATAGATCTTAAAACTCTAAAAAAGTTGAAGCGTTCATTTTCTTCTATCAGACTCGTTTATTTTTTCTTCTACCATTAAACCTCCATCCAGCTTCCTCATCCATCTTCTTTGTCGCGCCTCACCATTGTTCATCATCTTCTTTGTATCGTGTGATATCATTATCCACATCTCTTACTATTGCATCAATAAAGTTTGATTCTTGTAAATTTATTCATGTAATTGTTTATAGAAAAAAGTAGTACGTTTCTCCTTGATTCTCATAAATCTGTTCATGTAATTGTTTATAGGAAAAAGTATACTATTTCTCCTTGATTCTCATAAATTTGTTCATGTAATTGTTTGTAGGAAACAAGTTGATTGTTTTGACTAACTTTAAGATTTCTAATTTGGTAAATTGTAAGATAATCGTGAGACCTATAAAAACTAAATTATCATGTATTATTTGAAGTTTTATTTTTCAAGCATAATTATGTTGTTGAATTTTGTAGTTATTTATGCATATTGTTACTTAAAAAAGTATTATAATTTATGTTGTTGAATTTTATAATATTATATAAAAATCTATCATTATTTTATGTCCCATTAGTAATTTTAATAAAAATTATAAATGTGAAATACTAGTATTTTTAATAACAAAATAAATATGCTAGATATTTGTACATTTTCATTTTTATAGAAAATATAATGTTTAAAAATAATATAATGGATTAATGTAAAATCCGAGGGGATCCCCACGGGGAACGGGGATGAGGATAGAAACTCCCCCGTGACGGGGATCAGGGACAGGGATGGAGAATGAATTTGATGGTGGGGAGAAAGATGGGGAAGTGTCTCCTGCCCTCGCGCCCGCCCCATTGACATCCCTTGATATGGGTCTCATTTTTTAGTTTTTATATTACACCTAAGCAAAGGTCGGCGAACACATCCAACTTTTTTTGTATTACGTCTAAGTTAAGGTTGTCGAACACATTCGTCGATCTCCGAGGAATTTCCTATAAAGATTTATGTCCATTAACGATGTAGAGAAACTGAATGTCATAAATGACCCCCTCCTAATAACGTAAAAGAAGGATATTAATAAAGCAATAAGGATTCTTAGATTTAAATATCAAGGAGTATTGTCATCACTCATTTGACGCTAGGCTGACGAGGTCACTCTTTTAGAACAATTATTGACAAAGAGTGTTCAAGTATCACATAACCTAAGATGAATATGTCCCAAAAAGATGTACGCCTGATCAAAGCAACTAGGAGGAAAAGAATTGTGACATCTTATCTATAGAAATACCCTCAACATTTGTCGAATCCTACAAATATCAAGTTGTATTCCCTAAGTTATGTGAAAAAGATATGTTAATCCTTCTTAGTTTCGTTTTGATGAAGACAAAAGTATATCTTAGAAGAAATATCAAAGAAGAAAATTATTGAATAAAGTATCAAGTTTACATAAATGTTGGATTTAATGAAATTGGATCATAGACTAATGTATAATGTGTAATTCAATTGTTATAAGATTTAGGTGCTCAAGAATTAATGATAAACATTTTGTCCTGCATTCTTTCATTGTTTGATCTTTAACTTAGTCAAATTTCCATGTTTTAATCAAGTAAATCGATTTACCCCGTGATATCAATTGATTTACGTTGGTTCTATTAAAACAAAATTTTAAGTTTTCAAACAGGTCAATCGATTTACCATTCCAATTTTCAATTATGTAAATTGATTAACCCATTATCTCAATCGATTTACCATTCCAATTTTCAACTATGTAAATCGATTAACCATTCCAATTTTCAACTATGTAAATCGATTAACCAAACTATTTCAATCGATTAACCTAGTGACTTCTCACATATTTTTTTGGATTTTGAGGATATGTAATCGATTTTTCACAGTAGCTTTTTGAAAAATATGAAACAAAATGATGCCTTTTCATTGCATTCTTTGATGAATCATTTTTCTAAAGTGTTGTGAATCAGATACCTTAGAAACAATGTATAATTGGTTCCTTGATCAGTCAAGAAATCCACAAGGGTTATGGTTTTAGGGTAACCAAGAATAACAACAAAGATTGGTTATAAACTGCTATTATTTCATTTCTCTTAAAACAAGATTACAAGTATACAAGAATAACAAATAACCTCTCTCACTTTTGAATTAGGTTTTTATCTTCATATTTTCCCTTATTCAAAATATGAGAGACTAGTATGTTATTTATAAGAAAACTAACACACTAACCTAATGTGCTTTTTAACAATTACTCATTACAAGCTAACTTATGGTATAAGCTAACTTAAACAATTTGATTCATAACACAAGAACCAATTAAACAACAACATGTGAGAGGACTTCGACAGAATGTTATCCATACTAGGGTTTGTTCCAACATTCCACAAATCTCCACCTTGGAACACACCCTATATCAACAAGAAGCAAATTAGCTTTCTTCATGCAACTTATCAACTGCATACAGTGGAAAAAAATTTCAACTGGGCAACGTCTTGGTGATCATATCAGCATCATTATGATCTGTCGAAATCTTCGGCACTTGGACTTCTTCACACTCGATTACTGTAACACCCTTTACCCCACAATAAAATAATACATGATTATTCACTAAAATCCGAGTATCAACAAAAGGGTATCACATTTCTTCTATAACAAACATCAAAAACATCATCGTTTTGTCATGTCCTGTAACACGGGTTACAACATGCATTCATATTTAAAAACCAACATTATTACGCAGCGGATCTCATCAACTTAATTCACTCAAATATGAAAATTCAAGCTAATGACAAATAGCAAGACCATCCTAAACTCTATAAACGACAAAATAAATAACACTCTGTAAACACCCCAAATTTGACCTCACTCATTTCACACCATGGCTTGTGATCTTTCATACTTGCATAAACATAAGCATACCACCTCATATTGCATTTCTATTTCACTGCATAAGTTCAAGTTCATCTGCATATAGGGTTTGTGATCTGAGCAATCCAAGATTCCATCTGAGCCATCCCAAAGGCCTCAAAGCATTCCAAGAGGGTCCATGTGTGTTCTATCATCATATTATATCCCTCAAAGTTCATGGAAGTCAAGAGATCACAAGAACTAGCAAGGCATGGAAGCAGAGCTAGGGTTTTCACTACACAGATGACCAAAATTAGGGTTTTGGTTTCAGAGGCCTTAACTCCAAATTTTTGGGCCATTCTTGTTTCTAATGTTCTTAAGATGTTACAAGGATCATGTGTACCAAGTTTGATGAAGAAATTCATTGTGGAAGTCATTTGTTCACTAGGTAACTTCTTGAGCAAGTTAAGTCAAAATCAGGGCATCTGAGGCCCCCAACAATGGAACCAAAGGGGTATTTTCATCAAATTGAAGTTCTATGATCTTTATTTGATCTTAGAAGTGGTTGGAAGTTCACAAAATTGAAGAAAATTGAACCAAGCCAAAACTTGCCAAAAATGGAAATGACTTGTAATGGAAACTTTCCATTTTGGGAAAGTTTTTCAACCTCATCTTTCTTGATAAAAAATGCTTCAAATGAAAAATTCTTGGTCATGAAAGTTGTAGGATAGATCTTCCCATTTTCAAAAAGTACAAGAACTCCTTCTAATTCATTATAGAACTCAAGTTATGATCCTTCAAAGTTGGCAAAAATCCTATAATTTTCAAAGTGCACCAAAGAGGGATTTTTGCAAAACCACTTGCCAAGGCTTCAAATGACTTCTAAAGTGCCCACATGTGACATAACATGATCAAACAACTTCAAAGCATCAGAATTGGCCCAATAATTGGAAGGTTTCATGGCTTGAATCACAAGAAACTCCAAAGAGGGAAAATTTGCAAAACACATAGAAACCCTAACTGCAAGTGTTCCAGCTGCAATCTTTCAATCCTATGGCCTTCCTTGATCCATGCTGAGGCCAGGCACCCCATAAACTCAGGCCTGCACCATGCCCATACCTCAAGTACACATTCTTGACTTTTTTTGCAAATCACCCCATACCAATCACACTATGCCACACCAACTTCTCTGACCAATCACAGTTGCATATACAAACCTTATGGATCAAAAAGAACATAACACACAAGCCTGAATCATCCCATAGCTCAGATTAAACAAAATCCCTCTCAAACTTCATCTCTTCGAATCTCTCAACTCCCTTAACAAAAATAAAAAATTCTTTCACCAATCATCTCCACACAACCCCAGGATCATTTCCCACCCCTCACATTGGCCTGAAACCATCTCAAACAAAAACACGATTTCAGCTCCCCCTGAACTGAAACCTCAAAAAACAGCCAACATAAACTTGTTTCAAGCTTGCCAAAAGCATCAAGGGTTTCATTGGAGTGGAAAAGCACCAAGGAAGTGGCCAGTAAGCTCCAGATAGCAAAGTTCCATCTCAGGTATACCTCAAGAACATTTTTTCCAGAAATGTGTTTTTAAGTTCTTAAATGAATCCTTATGCTTCATTGATCATGCTGATGTGTTTTGTTTTGAAAATGGTTGAGAAATGAGTATGTATTCGTGTTCTGAAAGTTTAACCTAAAAAATGTTTTGCTTCGATTCTCTTGATTCATGTGTTATAAATATTGTTTGTTTGTTGATTTGAGTTCCATGATGTTTGGGGATCATTTCTGGGCAGTTAGTTTGAGTTTTCGTGAGCTATAAAAGAAGTTAGGATTTAGGGTCACCGGAGAAGATCACCGGATCATAGCTCCGGTCACCTGAAAATCATTAGGGTTAGCGTGCCCAGATTTAATGCCAGCCCTTGGATGAAGATTAGTTTAGTGCGTGAATGGTCAGGATTTGTCATTAAACCCTAATTGTAATTAATTAATTTAAATCAGATTAATTAACCCAGGATAGATCCCAGCCCTCCATCTGCGCGCGCAGTCAACCCCTTCCCCCAAGGTTTGAATCTCAGCCATTGGATTGACATACTTTCCCTTTATTTTATTTTTATTTCATTTTTTTTGTATTTTATTTCATATATTTATTAAAAATAGCAAAAATGATTTAAAAATTCTGGAAATTTGTGTCAAGCCTTTTATTAATTTTCAGAAACCAAAAATATTTTTATTTTTATTTTTTGCATTAAAAAAGTATTTTTAAATCATTTAAATGTTTTATTTAATTAATTAAAAATACATTTAAGTATTTAAAAATCACCAAAAAAATCAGAGGGCATTCTAAGACATTTATAAACATTTACAAACTCACCTTACAAATTTATTTTTGGTTTTGATCATACTTTGAGATTTTTCAATGAATTAGGGTTCTTAAAAAATGTCCATTTTCTAACCCTAACTTCAAAAATTCATAACCCTAGAACCAAGTTGAGTTTGTGAATGGTTCTTTTTGCATTGTTCTAGGCATGTCTTCTAGCATCTTAAAACATTTTTGTTTCTTTTTTATCTTGCATTTTCAATTTGTTTGGCATTTTACATTGAGGATCACCCAAAAAACCCTAGAAACTTAGAAAATTCATAACTCCTCCTAGGTTTAGCTTCTGACCTCTCCCTTTGGATGGTAACCTAGTGTAGGTTTAGGGTTCGTTTGAGTTCATTTTCAATTTTTTATCTTATACATTGCTTCTGTTTTGCTCATGTGCATCTCATACTTCCATATAACCCTAATTTTCTCATGTTCATATGCATTCATCTTTGCATAAGCATTAATACATGAACTTGCCATGACGTTTCTTGCATTCATATGTCATCTTAGACATCTTAGGACATGTTAGAACATTACTTGATCATTTATTCATTCATTTGGGATGCTTGGCATTCATAACATTTCATGAACATCCATGTGTTTCCATGCTTCTGACTTGCTACCTTTGCATCCCATCTCTTACATAAGCATTCATATGTAATTTGTATGCCTTTGCATCATCTCACATGACATAAACATAGCATAAACACTTATGACTTTTCTCATTTCATTTCATCTCATCTCATCTCATTTCAATTCATTTCTTCATGCTTTGTATCTTATGCATTCATGCTAACATTTTTAGGTGGTAAGTTACTTTGAGAAATGAATTTGCCTTCACTTCTCATTCTTCTCTATCTCTTTCATTTGCATCTTGATGGTTTTGAAGTGAACTTGTTCACTTGTGTTCTTTCTTTCTCACTTTCTTTCTTTAAGTTACTTATCTTCTTCAATGAAGTAAGTAACTTATTCTTATGCTTCCCCTTCCTTTCATCCGCTTCTTCCATTAGTGGCTTCTTTTGAAGATCTTTCTCAAGCCTTACAAACCATAGGAACATCCAAGCATGATAACTTTAGGGTTGTATATAGTCTCCCTCTAGTCTTTTCCCTTTGAGTCTTCTTTGAGTCTCTCTTCTCATCTCTTAACCAGAGACTAAACTCTTAAAGCTTTAGGACTTTGGAATTAGGGTTATGCATGTATCCTTCTATTAGGATGGAGTGTATAACTTTAATCCTAAGTGTTAAACCTTTAATTTGTTTAAACCTCTTAATCAAATCATCATAATAATCACTAAGACTTCATCTTGTAACTTGGGCCTTACATTAGGGTTCTAATTCTTCCTTTATGGTTAAGAAGGACTAACCCTAGTGTTTAATGGACAAGTCCCCCTCAAGTTGTCTTAAAAACCATAAAACTCATTTCTTAATCTCATCCTTTAATTAAAATCCACTTAATAAAGGCTTGTTATATAATGAATTTAGTCCCTAACCATGGATTAAGTTGAGGTATCTTCCTCAACTTAAGTGTTCTCATCTATTATCCTTCTATTAGGATGGTGTAATGAGTTCACTAATCTGTGATTAGAGATTAAACTCATTACTTAACACTAAACAAAAACCCAAAAACATCTAAATAATCACAAGTAGGTTAATGATCTTAATCCTACATCATCATGGTAATTAAGTTGAGATGCTTATCTCATACTTAAGTATTCTCATTATCCCTAATCAGGGAGAATATAATGAGTTTACAAGCCCTTGACTTAGGCTTAAGCTCTTTAACTTATGCAAAACACCAAAAACAATAACAAAACTGAAAACACAAAACAAACAATAATCGTCTCCTCCAGGATTCTTTTCTCATCACATTCATTCACAAGCGAGAACTTGCTTCTTCCGTCTAATGCAAGACAATTAGCACTCGAGCCAGACGAGTCATACACTTGAGCATAGATAAGTAAGCAGTTCACAGTCAATTTGTTTCCAGTATCTGAGTCGAAGTACGGTGTTCTGACTTCCTCATTGCACGCGAGGATACGTAGGCATAACTCAACTGTTATCGAACAAAAGTCTCTGTGTCTTCCCCCTCTTTCAGCATTCTTTTCAAAGCCTCAGTTCCTGAGCAATTCACTTCCTTTTTGCACTGACACTTGCATTCTTTTCCAGCTTTTGCACACAGACAGCACATACACCTACCCCTTTTAAACACAAACTTTTAAGCGTAGATCCCGTCGAGTACGACGGAAAATCTGGGTGCTAATACCTTCCTAGGTTGTAACCAATCCCCTTTCTCAGTTTCTCTGGTTCGCAACCATCTTATCCATCTTTTCTTAGGTTTGTGCAGCATTACCTTTCCTTCGGGATAAAAATGCCTAGCTGACGACTCTATTCAGTTCATTTTATTTTCTCCTTTCTCCGACCGTTCGCGCTTGTACCGGGATGCAAATCTTCGGGAGCGACACACTCCAAACTATTCTACGCACCAAGCTTATTCTTGAGTATTTGCAGGATGGCATAATAGACCATCACCAAAGGCAGGCAGGGTGAGTAATCATGAATCAATATAATTGACATAAAGAAAAGATAATTGATCGTACCTGGAGATCAGGATCCGATATGGCCGGCGTCGAGCGTTGTTGAAGGACGGTTGATAAGGAACGGAGGGGTGTACCTGCAAGGCACTCCGATGTTGAAGTAAGAGACTGAGCAAAGAGCGTGCAAGTACGAGAATAAGGGTGAGAGAATTGAATACCTGGCCCTCTCATGTGAGAGGGTTTATATACTGTCCTAGATTGATGGCTATTGGCTCAAACCGTTGAGCGCGGATCGTGGACTCCGTATGAATGGTACCGGTGAAAACTAGCCGTTAGGGGATTTTATTCTGGATGACATAGCCTTGGTCGATACAAACCATTTTCCCGAGCGTGGTTCTCGACGAAGAGCGTGTTGGGCCGCTATTTTTTCTGGCCCAACACTGAAAGTTGGGCCTGCCTGGAACAGGAGCCCCCCAAGTCGTTGCTTCTGGGGAGGAGCGATGACATAGTGATAGTCTTCTGCATAAGGTGCACGCAATATATCTGGTAATTTTTGTGTGTTGACCGGAGAATGATCGTTTGATGACGCACGACAGACGGGCAATTCGACGAAGGAGGGAGATGAAATGAAAAGTTGGCGTGTTTGGGAATTCGCGCCTATGTAATGTTCTGACGGCTAGCCTATGGGCTAGAGTGTAGGTAATCATTGCCTAGGGATAGGGGTCACGGGTCTCTGCACGTGCTCCCTTCCCTATAAATAGGAACCCAGAGTATTTTGTACGCTTTTTTGCTTCATCTTCCCCTTTGCTCTATTGCTCGTGTCTCAGACGATAGTTCTCAGCCGTCGACCACCGTATTTACCTACCGACGACCGCACTTTCAAATCAAACTCTTCTTCAATGGCCTCTCAAGCTCAAGGTATGGCTTGTTTCGTGTTTCTTTTAGCCATAGGTTTGATAATTTAGTAATGCATGCAGTTTGGGATAGATTTTCCGGTAGTTTAGACTAGAATAAGTAGATTATAGGCCTTCTGTTATCGTTGCTCGTCGACTGCAAACCCTAATTTGGGGTCGACGAGGGTCCCGGTCGACCTTGATCTGGGACCTGATAAGCAGCTAGGACTTGAGTATATTGTTGCTGTCGTCGGGCGCTGGCCATCGCCTTGAGTCGATGGTTAATCGAGGGCTTTGGCCTGGGATCGTATTCCTGGGTCGGCACGCGCCCTTTCACTTATCGAGCAGTGGAAGGGTGGATTTGATATTCTAATCGAATTCACTAACGCCTTTCCTCTTCTTTTCAGGTGAAACAACGCTCCTCGACCCGTACGAGATTCCCTCGGAGGAGACTTCCTCGGAAGATTCTGGTTCTTCGGCATCGGTTCCTTCTGACTCCGGAAGCTCGTCGGATGAATCTGACGCAACTATCATGGAGGATGCGGCCCCCGATTCTGGAGAAGCAGCTGGTATTCCTCAAGGCGAGGACAAAGTAATCGCGCTCGTGGAATGGATAGTGGAGGACCTGCGTGATAAGGTGTCGTCTTTTTCTCGACCTCGTGCGAAGCCCTTGCCCATCGTTGGTGACCCTGAGGATTGGGTCGTCACCTGCCCGGGGTAGGGGTGTGCAGAAAAACCAATAACCATAAACCAAATTCCTATCCAAATTAATCCAAATTTTAAAATCCAGTCCAATAGTATATTTTAGATTTGGTGGTCCATTTAATAAAATTTTACAAAAACCGGTAACTATATTCTAAACTGGATTAATTTATTGGATACCACATTTTATTTGAGGTTCAATACTCTTTCTCCAAAGAATGCTTTGCTGCTAGATCCTGCCACTCAACCAACCATAAGCAATGTTTTCATTTCTTTGTAACTGTATTTTTAATTTAATAAATTATTAATTTATTGAATAATTTTTAAACATATAAATTTAAGATTTCAAACCCTATGTAGTACCCCTGAAAATTGTTCACCGTTAAATATAAAAAGCACAATTGCACCTTTTATTTAATTTAAAAATATATATGACATCTATTATTCCCTCTTAATTTTTAATATTTTATTTGAATTTTTCTTTTATCTTCCTTCATTATTAAAAATATTAAAACTTTGTATTACATTTTATTTTTAAATCTATTAAAAGAATATTTCAAAAAGAAAAGTAAAAAAAGTTTGATAACTATTTCTTAAGAATCATTTTAAAAGATAACCGTGTTCGAGTAATTTGTGTTTAGTATTTTGTATGAATCTTAAAAAATTCAGATTTTTTTAATAAACTTATAATAGAATTTAAAATCAAGTTTTTAATTAAGTTTGGTAATTATTTCTACTAATCTTTATTAAGTTTTTAATTTTTTTTTACTTTGCATACTGTATAACTTTTTATAATATACATGCAAGTACTATTGTGAAAAACTAAAAGTTAAATCAAACAATCTAACTTGTGGAGCCTAGATCCAACTAAAGTTAAATTGGTTATGAAGTAAAATGGACAAATAATTAAAACTGTTAATCAATATTATAAGTTTTCGTTAGGTCCAAATCTTATGTTTATAAAATAAATTATGAAAAAAAAAATCAAACTTAAATTTTTTGGAATAAAAACAATTTTTTTTCTGAAAAAAAAAATTCTTGTTTTTTTAAATAAAAAATTCATGGAACTTTTTTTTTGAAAAATAAAAATTTCAGAATAAAAAAAAATTCTCCAAATTTTTAATTTAAAAAAAATGTGAAATTATCGTTCGGAAAACATTTATTCTGAATTATTTTTTTTGAAAAAAATTATTTTCCTGAAAAATAAATTATTTCCGAAAAAAAGGATTTTTCTAATTTTTTTTTTTGAAAAAAAATTCAGTTTTTTTTTCTAAATAAATAAATTTTAAATAAAAAATTCCAAATATTATTTTTAAAAATTGGTTTTGAAAGTGTTCAAATTATAAATTTGGTTTATAATTCTAAACTGATTATAAATTAGTTTCTAAACACAAATTGGTTCTAAACTAGTTTATAAACACAAACTGGTTCTAAACTAGTTTTAAATTGAATTGAAACCATTTTAGCAGTTAACTGTATTTTTATGAAAATGGTTATTGTAAACTGAACTGAACCATAAATATGGTTTGGTTCAGTGCAATTCATGAACCATGAACACCCCTGGCCCGGGGGACGATGAGCGGATATTCTCAGACTATGGCGGTCAAAAGTTCTCAATGTATGAGTACGCGACCTCGACCTTAGGGATAACATTGCCTTATAGGGATCTGGTTTGCGCCGTGCTCGGGCATCTGGGCGTAGCACCGTCTCAACTGCACCCCAACTCTTATGCATTCATGAAGGCGTTCGAGGTGACGTGCGCTTATCTGGGCGTAGGGGCCACGCTCCCTCTGTTCTTCATATTGTTCTCGCTGCAGTGCCAGGTAGGACGGGGAACCGACCGAAAGGGTTTCATCTCCTTCAAGCAGCGGACCAAAATATTCAAGGCTCACTCGGAATCTATCCGGGCTTTCAAGACCGACTATTTCCTGGTAAAGCCGACGAGCAAAAAAGCCGTGAGAGCGCTGAGTTTTATGGGAGTAGATACTGATGAAAATGACGAGCCCGAACTGGATGACCAAGGGCAGACGATTCCCAAGAGGGTCTGGATGTTTCCTTTCTCATGGGATTACTCACATTATGGGCGTCCAGTGAGTGACTTTGTCCAAGTTGGGGACTTCCTGAACGAGGATGATGCAGCTAGCTTCGAGGAGTTTCAGAAGTTGGTGGCTTCTTTTAGTCCGACCCCTCTGCTGGACGGGGAAGGCAAGATAATGTTGGACCTGGACGGGGGAGAGGCTGTGGAGCGTCCTTTGATAGACGTCACAGACCTCCTTGCGTGTAATACCGGGAAAGAAGTGTTTGAATTATTTGGTATTTCCTTTTATTTCTATTTATTATTCTGTTTTGATAATCTTGACGCTCGTGACTAATTTGGTCTCTTTTCTTTGCAGGCTCCATGGCGAATCCCCTAGACAAAATCCAGGAACGATTACGCCACAACCACAAAAAGAGGTCGAGGATTATTCAAGCCAAACTAACTGAAACGAGCGGCTCGGGGTCGGGCCCCATAGTCCAAGGATCTCCAGGTGCGTCCACTGGCTCACACTTAAAGAAGCATAAGTCTGCAGCGACCGTGGATCTGACGGCCAACGCCCCCCCCCCAAACCGAAGTATGTGTTGTCGCCCTGCTTTGTGAAGCGGAATTTCTTTGAAGGGGCAAGCATAGAGGTTGATCGGGCGGACTCCTTGTATGTCAAGGGAATGGACCGCCCTGCTCGGCGCTTGTCTTTAGCACAGGACGCAAGCGCGGTTATGCGGGTGTTATTTATGGCTTGGCTGACGGCCGAAGGAAATCTCGGGCAAGAGAGGGAGGTGACAAGGTTGAAAGAGCTCCTGGTCGCCGCTGACGAAAAGCTGACCAAGGCTTCTGAGGATGCTGCTGCTTCCACCAAGGAGTTGACTGAGCGGGCGAACATTATTGCCAAGATGGAGGTCGAGAAAAGGAGGGCCTTGGACCAGAACAAAAAGATGAAAGACGCTATTTGCCTGAAGGATGATGAGGATGTTGACACCAAGGATTTGGTGACCAGGGCTCAGTTTCTCGCTCGGATCGACCAGTATATGGAAGATCTGAACTCGACGACTGAGCTCAGTTTCCAAAATGTTCTAGACCAGATAAAGACCTTCCATCCTGAACTGGTCTTGGATACTGACCGCATCAGCTATCTTTACAAAGTTGAAAACAGTCAGATAATGGTCCCTGCGGATTTGGTCGTGGAAGACTCTCAGCCTGGGGGTGTTACTCAGTCAGAACAACCTGAGGTGCAGCGACCCTATAGCAAAGGTCAACCTGGTGCCCAAAAGGGGGAGGACAACTAGTCTGGCCTACGTGCCATAACTTGTAATTTATTATGCTTTTGTTTTACTCGGGGACATGGTCCTCTTTAAATGTAATCTTGAACAAGTCGGCCCTTCGGGGTCGCAGCTTTTTGATTAAATACGTCCGACCTTGGTGGTCGTTTGTTACTTTATAATGTTTTTACTTACATGTATACGTAACCGTGTGTCCGTCGGAGGACTCCTTTTTTTATGTTTCCATAAATCTGTTAAGTGTTTGATGCTCGCGTGATTGTTACGAGAGTCGGATGTAATTGGGTAAATAAGAGGTATGTGTTTGTAATCCGTCGGTTTGGGGGACCGGTCAAATGTTGGAGGCTGGCTCCTGATCGGTGCCCGGGTCAAGATAATGGCTCGGGCTTCGAGGCTTGAACGTCTCATCGCGAGTTGGGGTTCTTCCTGGTCGTGGTACATAGGCGACGTCAGACTCGGTTGAGTATCCGCCCGTGCTATAGTCATCTTCCTCTTTCCGAAGAAGATCCTGATAATCATATTATTTGGGCTGTCGTGCTTGTGCCTAGGCACGCAGGTTTTGTTAGACATGTTTCTCCTTGCTTGGTAGCCGAGCAAGGTGACTTTGTCATTAACTATAATACTGTTTGAGTTTCTCTGTGTTCCACTGCCGAGCGAGCTCTTCCCCGTGAAGATTTTCTAAGTAGTAGGCCCCCTTTCCGGTCCTTGCCCGGACACGATATGGGCCCTCCCAGTTTGGCGTCAGTTTTCCTTCGCGGGAATCTCTATGATTCCTTCTTAGAACAAGATTGCCCACCTCGAATGTTCGTCTTATGACCTTAGAGTCATGTCGAGCTATTATTTTTTGTTTAAGAGTGGATTCTCGAAGAGCAGCTTCTGATCGGATTTCTTCGACCAGATCAAGCTATTCTCTTAGAGCTTCGGAGTTGGTGTCCTGGTCCATTGGAAACTCTGTTCGTCTGGACCGGACGTGCGTTTTTATGGGAATGACTGCTTCGGTCCCATAGGCCAACCAGAATGGGGATTCAGTGGTCGTTGAGTGCGGAGTGGTCCTGTATGCCCAAAGTACGTTGTGTAGTTCCTCGACCCAGTGTCTCTTGTGCTCGTCTAGTCTTCGCTTTAGACCTCTCAGGATTACCCTATTAGCGGCTTTCGCTTGTCCATTGGTTTGGGGATGCTCAACCGAAGCAAAGTGTTGTTTTGTTCCCACCGAAGCTACAAATTCCTGGAAATGTCTATCGGTGAACTGGGTCCCGTTATCTATTACGATGGCGAGCGGTACTCTGAACCGGGCGAGGATGCTCCTCTTAAAGAAGCTTGGTATGTTGAGTGCGGTAATCTTAGCCAAGGCCTCCGCCTCTATCCATTTGGTAAAATAATCGACGCCCACAATGAGATACTTATTTTGGCGGATTCGACGATGAATGGTCCTAAAATGTCCATCCCCCACCATGCAAACGTCCATGGGGAAGATATAGATTTTAGCTCGGTAGGGGGTGCCACATGCACGTCCCCATGTCGTTGCCATTTGTCGCATCTTTTTACGTGCTCTTTCGCGTTGTTCTGGAGTGTCGACCAATAATATCCTGCCCGAAGGATCTTTCAGGCTAGCGATCCCTCGC
The DNA here is from genome assembly GCA_963966055.1 of Lathyrus aphaca. Lineage (NCBI taxonomy): Eukaryota > Viridiplantae > Streptophyta > Magnoliopsida > Fabales > Fabaceae > Lathyrus > Lathyrus aphaca. The sequence goes on from OZ014519.1 coordinate 73,341,859, forward strand.
CCGGATGATGTGCGTTGATTCCTTTGTGGACTTCCCTTAGTACATGTGGGATGTTCTCTTCCTTGACACACTTGAGGAGTGGTGTGGAGAAGCCTCGGCGATACATACGCCCATCGACCAAAGTATACGAGCATGACCTTCGACGTACGATACTGGCCGCTTTTGGGTCAGTTGGTAACTCACCCCTGGTCAAGTAGTTAAACACTGGGGTCATCCAGCAGTTGGTGTCGCCCACGAGGTTAATGTCTATGTGGGTTGAAGATTGTCCGATGCTCGGTCGGGGGAGCACTTCTTGTATGACAGACTTGTTGCTTCCTTTTCCTTTGGTACTTGCCAGCTTGGAAAGGATATCAGCTCAGGTGTTATTTTCTCGCGGGACGTGTCTGACCTCTATGTTCATGAATCGTTTCAGCTTGTCCCTGAAAAGGGCAAAATATTCAGCCATATTGTCGTTTTTGGCATGAAAATCTCCTCGGACTTGGTTGGCGACCAACTGGGAATCTGTGCATATTACGATTTCTTCCGCCTCTAGGGTCGCTCGTGAGTCGCAGATCGGCCAGGAAGGCTTCATACTCCGCCTGGTTGTTAGATGTGGGGAAAGACAAAGTCAAAGATACTTCGATGATGTTTCCTTCCTCGTTTTCTAGAATTATCCCGGCCCCACTGCTCGTCGAGCTGGATGCTCCATCTATAAAGATGGTCCATTTGGACGGAGATTTTGACTCCTGCTCGGTGAAAGTGAGTTCTTCCACAAATTCGGCCAGTGCTTGATCCTTGAGAGCTTGTCTCCCTTCAAACCTGATGTCGAACTCAGACAATTCCAACGACCATTTTAGCATTCGCCCGACCATGTCCGGCCTTCCGAGCAATTGCTTTATGGGTTGGTCTGTTCTTACGAAAACAGTGTGGACTAAGAAATAATGTCGCAGTCTTCTAGCTGCAAAAAGGAGGGCCAACACCACCTTTTCTATCTGGAGGTATCGAAGCTCAGGGCCGTGCAGCGCCTTGCTCGTAAAGTAAAAAGGTTTCTGCCCCTCGGGCAGTTTGCGAACGAGGGCTGCGCTCACGGCCTCGTTTGCCACAGTGAGATAGAGGTAGAGTGTCTCCCCTTTGTTGGGTCTAAATAGGACTGGGGGCTCAGACAGTTCTTTTTTCAAATGGGATAACGCCTGCTCGCATTCCTCCGTCAATTCAATGGCATTCTCCTTGCAGAGGAGTTTGTAAAACGGGAGGGCGTGCTGAGCGGATTTCGCCACAAACCGGGCGAGGGAGGCAAGAACCCCGTTTAACGATTGTATGGATTTCTTAGAATTTGGGGTAGGGAGTTCCTTGAATTCCCAACATTTATCAGGGTTGGCTTCAATACCCCACTCGGTTAAATAGAATCTGAGGAACTTCCCTGCTCGGACCCCAAAGGTGCACTTCTGGGGATTGAAACACATTTTGCATTTCCGAGCTTGATCGAACACTTTCCGCAAGTAGGATGCATGATCTGTCTCTTGCTGAGATTTGACAATCATGTCGTCCATGTATACTTCAAGCATGTCCCCGATTTCTGCTCGGAACACTTTGTTCATCATAGGCTAATAGGTCGCGCCTGCGTTTTTTAAACCAAAGGGCATAACGTTATAATAATAGTTTCCCGATTCGGTCATGAAGGCCGTGTATTTTTTGTCGGCCACGGTCATGGGGATTTGTTTATACCCTGAGTAGGCGTCCATAAAGGATAATAGTTTGAAACCGGCCGAATTGTCGACCAATTTGTCAATGTTGGGCAAAGGATATGCGTCTTTCGGACAAGCCCAGTTAAGATCGGTATAGTCAACACACATTCTCCATTTTCCATTATATTTTTTGACAAGTACAACATTTGAGAGCCAGGTTGTATACCTGGCCTCAGTTACAAAATTTGCCTCTAGGAGGTCTTTAACAGCTAACTCGGCCATTTTGGTTTTCTCGGTCGACTACTTCCTCCTACGCTGGGCGACAACTTTGTGTGTTGGATCGATGGAGAGATGATGGCAGGCCGTCTCGAGGTCGAGCCCTGGCATTTCTGCGGCGCTCCAAGCAAATAGATCAATGTTTCCCTTGAGGCATGCTTCCAATTGTCGTTTTTCCAAGTCAGGAAAATGGGCCCCGATCTTGACGCACCGAGCTGGATCATCCCCCAAAAGAATTAGCTCGAATTCTCCATCAGGAATTGGTCGGGACAGTGGATCAGACAACCTCCGAACACCCTTGTCTTCATCTGAGAACCTGCAATCCAGATCGATTGAGTCGACCTGGAGAAAAGCTTTGGATGTTCCCGGAGTATCTGAAGGTGTTAGAGCAGAAGGATTTGGTTGGTATGATATCGAGATGAAGCCTCTGTAAGCTTCTTTGAAGCATCGGCGAGCAGCTTCGACGTCACCGTGCAGTGTAGCGACCTTGCCCGAGGTAGTATAGTACTTCATCTTTAGATGAACGGTGGATGGAACAACGATCAGCTGAGCCAATGTTGGTCGCCCCAAAATACATTGGTACAACAAAGGACAATCCATGAACAGGAACTGGACGCGAACATATATGGCAGTCTCGGATGCCCCGAAGGTGACGATGAGATCGACGTAACCCCATGGTCGGGAAACTGCCCCATTGAAACCCTGTAGGTATGATCCGACATACGGAGTCGGGTGTGTTTCATTCAACTGGAGTGTTGAAAATAATTGGGAATACATGATGTCACACGAGCTACCCGGGTCCACCAGGATTCTTCTGACATCGAAATTTGCCATCCGTGCACGGATGAGTAATGGATGTTGGCATTTGGTGCCCCTCCCAAGAGTTTCTCTTTGTAAAAGAAAAGGGGTACCGAGCCCTCTCTTGGGGGGTCCAAGGTCGCGTTCTGAGCAGGGCCTTTCGCGATCAATTGGTCAAACTTCCTTTTCACGGACCCGACCGTGACCTTGTTGAATCCTGCCCCTGAGATAACCATTGCAGAGGGAAAGGTCTCCCACGGGCTGTGGGAGGAAAAATACCCTAGGCTCTCTGTATGGTCGGGCAGGAAGAAGTCTTCCGGGAGGTAGATGCTCAAAGCAACTTTCATATTTGCATCCGACGGTATGGGTATAGCCTCTTCGACCTTCTGAGCCTCCTGTGCCTCCCGTCGAGGGGCGTCTCTTGATTTAGTAAATTGTTTGAGGTGCCCGTCTTTAATAAGTATCCCGATCGCATCCTTGAGATGGATGCAGTCTTCAGTATTATGACTGTGACTCTTGTGGAATCGACAGTACTTTGTCTTATCCGTGCCCGGTTTATTGGGCAATTGCTTCGGGAAGCGTACTCCCGCTTGCCTGAACTCCGAATTGGCACATTCGGACAGGATTTTCTCTCTCGAGACCAGGAAAGGGGTATATTCATGAAACCGACCCACTGGTCCTCTGTGCTCCCGCGGTTCACGGAGTGATCTTCCTTTCTTTTGTCTCCTCCCCGACAAGATGTCGAGGGTTCATCGACTTTGGATGGTTTTGCGTTTTCACAACGCTGGGCATCTCGGATGGAGCTAGCAGCCTGCTTTTCCTCGTATTGGATGTAAGCTTGGATTTTAACAAGAAAGCATCAAGGGTGGCTGGGGTCTCGATGCCAACCGCACGGTGGAAGTCAGTCGACAGGAGTAGACCCCGCTCTAGCAAATACTTCTTCATGTCGTCCGTGGTGGATACCTGGACCGATTCTTTGTTGAACCTCTCGATATAGGTTCGTAGATGCTCGTCCTTACCTTGGATGATTGCTTCGAGCGATGCCTCGAAGTTGTTTCCAGGAAGGGATGGACTCTGCTTCGAGGCTTTTGTACCACGTCATCGCACCCTTCCCCAGAGTCTTAGGAAAGAGGCGACATTTAATTGCCCCTCGGACCCCTCGGTAGTTGAGAAATGCATCAATGTTCTCGATATGCTCGTCAGGATCTGTGGTCCCATCATACGAGCCCAAGGGTGAAGGTTTCTCTAAACCCCGTGGGAGTTTAGTGGCCATGATTTCCGACAATAGGGGACCCTAGTGTCCTCATCTCACTGGAATTGAATGAAGGAGACCAGGTTGTGTGCTTCTTGGTTCGTCGGGGCGATGCAGATCTTGATCTGCTCTTTCTTGTCTTTCTTGGTGATCAAGATCGTCTTCTTGAAGGGGATGACCGAGGAGGAGACGAGCGGGGCCGTTTCTGACTCGTAGACTCATCATTGTGTCCTTTCCTCTTCCTTTTAGGAGGGGAAGGACTACGTCTTCCTCGATGTCTCGCCGGGGATCGGGACGACTGACGATTGTTGTCCTCGAGACGGGAAACCTTCTCACCATGGGAAAGGAGTAGCAAATTTGTCTGGTTGAGGATCTCAACCAGCGCAGCAAGGTCAGATCCTGAAGGTGTTGGAGGAAGGAGGACCTCCGGGCGACTCTATAGAGGCTGGTCGCGATCGGGGGAAGCTGAAGTTGTCCTCCCATCTGGTCGATCTTGCACGGTTTCCTCGTGCGGAGGACCATTAGAGTTGCCCTCACGCTGTGTAAGGAGCATACCGTCGTTCGACCGATTTTCGGGATTGTTTTCTCGAGCAGCCATGGATCTTGGTAAAAGACTTTGGTTCTTGAAGATCTTGAGAGAGAAGAACGGGAAAATCAGTGATTCCCACAAACGGCGCCACCTGATCGTACCTGGAGATCAGGATCCGATATGGCCGGCGTCGAGCGTTGTTGAAGGACGGTTGATGAAGAGATGAGGGGGTGTACCTGCAAGGCACTCTGATGCTAAAGTAAGAGACTGAGCAAAGAGCATGCAAGTACGAGAATAAGGGTGAGAGAATTGAATACCTGACCCTCTAATGTGAGAGGGTTTATATATTGTCCTAGATGGATGGCTATTGGCTCAAACTATTGAGCGTGGATCATGGACTCCATATGAATGGGTAACGGTCAAAACTAGCCGTTAGGGGATTTTATTTTGGACGACATATCCTTGGTCGATACAGACCATTTTCCCGAGCGTGGTGCTCGACGAAGAGCGTGTTGGGCCGCTAATTTTTCTGGCCCAACTCTGAAAGTTGGGCCTGCCCGGAACAATAATCATTTAACAATTTGTCATATAGCAGTACATCATAATTTTCACGCATCACATCATAAAACTCATCAAACATCTATTCAACACACATGCATCATATTATGCCACCAAGAATGAAATGTAACTTCATATATGCTTGTGGTACCGATTTCAACATGTGATAGACATTAGGCCATCTTCTCCCCACAATGGAGCACAACATAATCAACATAACCCCGATTCACACTATGGATCGAAGCTTCCAACAATATAGGTATGCCATGAATGCAACAATACAACGATTCAACATTATCAACATAATTCAACATTTGCATCGACATTCATGTTAATAAGCATCATATAATAACCTACACATTATCTTCATTTCTATCATAAAATAGTCACTAATTATCCACAAAAACCATTATACCCCTCATACTTCTAATTTCTTTATTTCAATTAACTAATAATATTTAAATAACATAGCTTACATTATTCAATATTACCATTAAATAAAATAATTTCATCGTCGAAACACCACAACAAATACACCAAAAATTTCCAAATTATCATAATAATTAATTAAATAATTAAATTACGAAATCAGGGTGTTACAACTAACCCTCTGACAAAATGAAGCCTCACATCAATGTGTTTGGTTTGCTCTGTAGTTTGATTTTTGTGGTCTTTAATCACTATCGTATTTTTGCTACTTTTTGATTTCTTATTTTTTCCTGGTGAAGTTGGTTATGGAAGGGAAAAGATATCTAAAACTCACCCTGCTTTGCATACTGTCACATGGTTTTGGGTTCTTCTTTAGCATTTTTCAAAACTCTGGATTAGTACAAAATTTGTTCTTTTTTATATTAATGGGGGTTTCTTTATATGAGTCTGGGTATGAGATGAGTGTTGATTGATAGGGCGATGTTGATGTTTTTGTGTTTCTGTATCATCATAATTTTCTGATGTTTTTCTTAGGGTTAGAAACCTAATTGTTGTTTTTTGTTTGGTGTACTCACAAAGATCTTACGACCTTTTGCCTACGTGCCCCAAAAAGAGAATTGAGGGATCAGAGCATCATAGTTCCTCCTAAAAGGCTAGATCTAGGAGGAAAGGTTGATTTGTATCCTAGTTAAATCACATGATGTTGATGCTTAAATGTTTGATTTGTGTCTTGATTAAAGCCTAAGATTGAAGCTGAAAAGTCTGTTTGTTTTCATATTAAAGCCCAGGATTAAAGCTGAAAAACGATTGTTTGTAACTAGTTGGTTGTTTGCTTGAATTTCTTAGCTCAAGGCATAAGCTTAATGGTATCTTAATTTTCATAGATCAAGAAAGGTTGAATGGTATCTTCATTTGCATAGCTCAAGAAAGGATGAATGGGTACCCTGAATTGCATATCTCAAGGAGGACTAAATGGTTGACCTGAATTGCATAGCTCAGGACAGTTGAATAGGTTATCTTGATTTGCATATCTCAAGAAAGGCAAGATGTTTAACTTAGTTTGAGTCCAAGACTATGACTGTGGGAAATTATCTTAGTTAAAGTCCAAGACTATGACTGGTGTTAGCTTAGTTAAAGTCCAAGACTATGACTGTTGGGAATGAGCTTAGTTAAAGTCCAAGACTATGAATGTATTGATGTTGTTTAGCTTAGTTAAAGTCCAAGGCTATGACTGATTTTGAGTGATTGTATAATGTTTGATTGTTTGTTCCTTGATTGAAGCCCAAGGTTGAAGTTAAAAGATGCTCAGTAGAGAGAATTTATCATCTCAAAAGAGGGAAGATTTTTTTTATGTGCCTTGATTGAAGCCCAATGTTGAATCTAAAAGATGAAAACTCACTCTAAGGGAAAGTTTTGTTTGTGTCCTGATTTGGAAGCCCATGTGTGAAGCTTATTTGTGAGAGACCGACTCTTGATTTATCTGTATCTTATATGAAGCCTAAGATGAGAGGCTGAAAATTGTTGGTAGACTGACTTTGTATGAAGAGTATTTTGTCTGTTGGTTTGGTAAATGTTTTGAAGGTCATCATACATTCCTTTGTCTGGGGAGGATTCAATTGTACAAAGCCCAAGATGAGGCTATCTTATTCACCCACCGGGGAGGGGGGACTATTGTATGTGTTTGATTCTAAGGTCTATTCATATGCTATTAGGAAGCCTGAGAGGTTCATTGTATTTAAGCCCAAGAGAAGGCTAGGTTACCTGTATGAGGCCCATGGGTCCTTGGATGAAGCCCAAAAGGATACTAGGAAAGGTTGAGTAACATCTAAGCCTAAGAGAATGCACCTTTAAGAGGCCTGAAGGTCCTTGAATTAAACCCAAGAGGATGCTATGTTTTTCCCTGGTTTTTGTTCTAGTTATTCAGAGGTTAGGCATGGTGACAGTAACCCGGTTGCTTAAATTCTAGCAGAGATGCAAATATAAACAGTAAAGATGCATGCAGACAAATAAAAGTGTCAGTGAATATGTTTAACATATTTTAACATGTCTTTTGCCATGGTTTGAGTATTCTTAAGTTGTTTTATTAAGAATGAAGTTGGGTGTTACACTGGAAAACAGAGGCCCAAAATCCCGAGGGTGAAAGATTACAAATGTGTTTTATACATTGTATTTTCTTTGTCATTAAGAAGTATTTTATTATCTTTGTTTTAGTATGAGGTGAAGAAAGATATTTTTGGCAAACAATTATATTCTAAGCAAGCACAAAAGTTTAAGAAAACAATGAGAAGTTAGAAAGAGGGAAGATGGCTCATAAGCCAATAATATGGCTTAAACATAAGGATGTGCATGAAATTTGTTTTGTTGATTAGTTATCTGATGATTTCATACACAGAGTAGGACTTTGGTGTTGAAAAGCTGCCTACAGCCTATAAAGCAGTTCACCGGAGTGAAGCTCAGTCTAGTTGTTGGTGTATTAGATCTTTAGTTATAAAGATGAAAAAGTAAAAGGAGATGAGATTTGTAAACAAATGCTCATAATCTCTTTATAAGAGATTGAAAACTGTTTAAGAAACAGTTAAGGGTTTCAAGACTTATAGAAAGCATGTCGGAGTTTTAAAACAGACCGGAGAAAGTTTAAAACAGAAAGAATGCGTCCTAAACACAAAGGATTCCTCATGACACATTTTGACAATCCATTTTAGAAAACAAATGGTTATGTGTAAAGAAATTCACATAAAAAGATTCACATATAAAAACTTAATGCGGTTGTCGCTCCCGCTAAATGAAACAGGGTCAGATAGGGTACAGACGCGAACGGTCGGCGAAGGGAACAGTGAGAACACACAGCCGTGAACTCACTGGAGATGAATAGAGTCGCCAGCTAGGCATTTTTATCCCGGGGGAAAGGCAATGCTGCATAGGCCTAGAAAAAGATGGATAAGACGGTTTGCGAACCAGAGAGACTGAGAAAGGGGGTTGGTTACAACCTGGGAAGGTATTAGCACCCAGATTGTCCGCCGTACTCGACGGGATCCACGCTTAAAAGATTTGTGTTTTAAAGGGGTAGTGTCAGTGCAGTCTGTGTATAAAATAGCTGGAAAAGAATGTACAAGTGTCAGTGTAAAGTGTATAAGTGATGTGAAGTATGAAAGTGTCAGTGTAAGGACAGGAATAAAATGCTCAAGATCATGAGGCTAAAGAATGAAGCTGGAAGAGGGGGAATATACAGAGACTTTTGTTCGATAACTGTTAAGTTATGCCTACGTATCCTCTCGTGCAATGAGGAAGTCAGAACACCGTAGTTCGACCCAAAGAGACTGAAAGATGAATTGACTCGTGAACTGCTTACTTGCCTATGCTCAAGTGTATGATCTGTCTGGCACAGATGCTAACTGTCTTGCATTAGACGGAAGAAGCGAGCTCTCGTTTGTGAGTGAATGAGATGAGAAAAGAATCCCGGAGGAGACGATTATTGTTTGTTTTTGTGTTTTCAGTCTTTTATTGTTTTTGGATTTTGTCATAAGTTAATGAGCTTAAGCCTAAACCAATGGATTTAGTAAACTCGTCACATCTTCCCTCTGATTAGGGGTAATGAGATTACCTTAAGTGTGAAGTCAGATTCTCACACTTAATCACCTTTGGTGTAGGATTAAGATCATTAACCTACTTGTGATTATTTAGATGTTTTTGGTGTTTTTGTTTAGTGTTGAGTAATGAGGTTAAGCCATAATCAGGGATTAAACAGACTCATTACACCATCCTAATAGAAGGATAATAGATGAGGGTGTTTAAGCTGAGGAAAACTCCTCAACTTAATCCATGATTAGGGATTAAACTCATGACAAAACAAGCCTTTGATTAAGTGGATTTTATTTAATGGTGATGATGAAGTGATTTTTAGGGTTTGTAAGACCACTTGAGGGGGACTTGTCCATTAACACTAGGGTTAGTCCTTCTTAACCAATTAAGGAAGAATTAGAACCCTAATGCAAGGCCCAAGTTACAAGTGTGATGTCTTGATACTTATTAAGTGAATTGATTAAGAGATTTAAACACATTAAGGGTTTAACACTTAGGATTAAAGTTATACACTCCATCCTAATAGAAGGATGCAGGCATAAGCTTAATCACAAAGCCTTAAAGCCTTTAGGGTTTAGTCCCTGATTATGAGATGAGAAGAGAAGACTCAAAGAGACACAAAGGTAAAAACTAAGAGGGGAGACTAATCAAAACCCTAATTCATTGTCATTCTTGGTTGTTCCTAAGGTTTGTGAGGTTTTCAAGAACAATCTTCAATGGAACCACCAGGAAGCAGATGAAAGGATCAAGAGAAGCAAAGTGACTTGCTTCATTCAAGAAGTCAAGTCATTTGAAGAAAGAAAGTGGGAGGAACAAGAATGAGCAAGCTCAATCTCAAACACATATAAAAATGCAGCAATGGATGCAAGAGAGATGAAAAGAAAAGTTATGAGAAGTGAAGGCAAATTCACTTCTCAAGTTTACTTACCACCTGAAATGTTAGAAAGAAATGCAATGCAATGCAAAATGGGATGAAATGGTATGATGCTAAACAAAACCAGAAGCATGTTGATGATGATGATGATGTTATGAGATGCTACAAGCATGAGGCAGCACATGGAAATGTTCATACAAGCTTATGAATGCAAATGGTGCAAGCTTAGAAGCATGGATACACATGAAAAGTTAGGAAGCATACAAAGCATACAACATGGCAAATGCAAGATTCAATGATCAAAGATACCTTCTACATGTCTTATGATGTGAAATGAATCACATGAATACTTGAAATGTCATGGTAAGTCATGTTATGCAAGAGAATGCAAGAAGGATGCAAATGGAAGCCCAAATTAGGGTTTATGGATCAAACAACAAACAAAAACCAAAAACAGAAGCAAACCCTAAGATAAAAAATGGAAAATTCCACCCAAAGAAACCCTAAACCTATACTAAACCAAGGTCCAAAGGGGAGGTCTCAACTCTTAACCAATCTCTAGTTATGATTTTTCTAAGTTATTAGGGTTTTAAGGGCTCCTAAACAAAAGAAATGCCAAACAAATTGAAAATGAGGAAACAAATCATGGCCATTTAATCCTAGAAACTACATGCTAAACACAAAACAAAGCAAAAAGAATCAATGTCCAACTCTTCTTAGATAGGCAGAAATGAATTTTTGAACTTTGGATCAAATTAATGCACAAAAAATGATTTAATTCAATGGAAAATTCTCAAAATGCATCAAGATCAAAAAAGAAATTTAGTTTGAAGGTTGGACAATGTTTCTAAATGTCTTAGAACATTTCATGAATTTTTTGGTGATTTTTAAATACCTAAAAGTATTTTTAATAAATTAATTTCCATTAATCAATTAAAAATAATCTTTTAAATATTTAAAAATACTTTTTTAATGATAAAAAATAAAATGAAAATATTTTTGGGTCATAAAAATTAATAAAACTTATGAGAAAAAGTTCCATAATTTTTAGATATTTTTTACTATTTTAAAATAAATATGCAAATAAAATGAAAAGAAAATGAATTAAAACAAAATAAATGGAAAGTCAAATGAGTGGAGGGCCAGGATGAGCTCTGAGTTTGAATGCGTTGACTGGCGCCAGATCTTGTGGCCAGGATTGATTCTGAGGTAATTAAATTAATTATGAATTAATTAAAACTAATAAAAGGATTAGGGCTAATCAAAGTGATCTGAGCCCTTCCCTCACGCGCGAAGTCAACTAGTCAACGGCAATCCACGGTCCAAATTCAAACTAGAGTTAATGACTGGATTAGGGCACAAATTACTTTCAGGCTGCCGGAGAAGACTTTCGGTCGTCTTCTCCGGCCAGCATCTCCCCTGAAAATCCCCAAAACCCTGAAAACCTAACTAAAATGAAATCTAAGAATTGGGAAATGACCCCCACTCACTCACGAACCAAAACCCCATCTCAAAACAAATTTATATTTCCCCAGAAGCATGAATCGAAACAAACAAATTTTAGGGCACGCAAGTTTCAGAGATCAATTAAATGTTCATTTCATCACCATTTCAAAAACTAAAAGCATATTCATGATCAGGAAGACACAAAGAACAAGTTTAGAACAAAAGAAATGATTTCTGGAAAAATATTTCTTGAGCTACCTGAGATTCGAAGCTTTCACTCTGATGACTTTCTGGCCACTTCTCCTTGTGCAATCCACTCCTTAGGACCTCTTGATGATGTTTGAATGCTTTGGAGCAATTTATGATGGCTGGTTGATGAGTTTAGACAGCTTCTGCTTCAACTCAGTTTAAAATGGCTATGGTGATGCAGGCAACTTCAGGCCAGTGTGAGTGGTTCCATGTGATCAGAATAATGAGTGGAGAAGGTCTGTGGTGTTTGTTTGGATGTTGGTGAGCTATGGAGAGAGTTTCGAATGAAACTGCAAGTTGAGGTGAGAAATGGCAATGGGGTGTTCTTGCTTGTTTCAGGCCTGGCTCTTGGTGGTTTGAGGTCTATGAAGTATGGTGAGTTGAAGTGTGGAAATGGTTTGGATGTTTGTATGTTAGGCAGAGAGTTTCGATGCAAAATGCAGTTGGGGTGTGTTTTTGTGAATGTGATGGTATGAAGTGTTTCAGCCTTGCTTCTTGATAGATTTTGCTTGCCAAAGGATATTGTATTTTAATCCTATAGGTCAGATGATGTGACCTGGCCTATAGTGATTGGTAAGTTTGCTTTTGCTCAAAGTCCACCTTTTGTGTAAGAGAAGTATGGCTCATGATCTAGGCAAGTACAAGGCATGGGGCTGCGCAGCAAGGGTGAGGGGAAAGGCTAGCCAAAGTCAGCATCCAATGTCACAAGTTGTAGGAAGTGTGATGAGTGGTTTTGCAAGTTGTTGCAACTTTGGTTCACATGTGATTTCCTTGTCCAACAAACTATAAACCATGGGCATTCTTGGTTCAATTTTGATTTTTATGACTTATAGAATGTTTGTGTCATGGTTTGAAATGAACTAGAGGTTACAAAAAGCATTGGTTGATGATTTTGCAAAATTCTCATTTGAAGCATGCCTTGAAAATCAATGATTTTAGCCAACTTTGTCACACCATAACTTTTGATCCAAGAAGAGTTTGGTCATGTTCTTGTACTTTTTGAAAAGGGAAAGATGTAATCTACAACTTTCATGACCAAAGTTTTTCCATTTGAAGCATTTTTGGATCAAGAATCAAGGCTTGAAAAATGACCTAAAATGAAGCATTCTTGAAAAGTCAACTATGCCCAAAAAGTCAACATTTGCAAAAACCCTAAATTCTTGATTTTTGTGGACTTCAACCTTCTCCCATGATCAAATAAAGATCATATACACTCAAAATGATGAAGATCACCCATTGGTTGGGTCATTGGGGGCCTCAGATGCCCTGATTTTACACTGACTTGTCTGAAAAGTCAACCCTTGATCAGATGGCTTCCCTATGGAATTTCTTCATGAAAATTTGTATGCATACTCCCTATACCATATAGAGACCAATGGAAACAAGAATGACCAAAAAATTTGGAGTTATGGCCTCTGAAACCAAAACCCTAATTTTCAGTCAACTGTGCAGTCAAACCTGGCTCTGCATCCACTCAAACCCTAGTTCTTGTGATTCTTTTGAATTCTTGACTTTGAGTGGATGTACTATGATGCTTGAACACATGTAGACCCCTTTGAATTGATTGGTGACCTTTGGAGTGGCTCAAGAGGCTTTTGGATTGCCCAGATCACAAACCCTAGGTGCAGATGCCTTAGAAACTATGCAGTGAATCAAAAATGAGATATGAGATGATATGATTGTGTTTATGCATATGAGAATGATCACAAGCCATGGTGTGAATGAGTGAGGGCAAATTTGGGGTGTTTACAGCTGCCCCTATTCAAACATGAGTTAGCTGTGCAGGATGTAAGCAACGGCTTAACAGGCAAACAAGATAACTTGTGGTTGAATACCAAAGACGGTCCAAAATTTGCACTCACAGAATGAAGAAGAAAAGGGATATAGATTGTAAAAGGAAAATAAAGTATATTGTAAAGTGTGGGCGACGGAGGACGACCGTCGAGCAGAGGACGACTGCTGGGTAAGGAGCAATGACGGGGACGGCCGACATGCTGGGAAAAGTGTGTGAAGTAAAGCGATGACGGGGACGACCGACATGCTGGGGATATGAGGTAAAGCTAAGACGGGGACGGCCGACTAGCTGGGAAAATAAGATTATATGATGGGGACGACCATCAAGGTAAAGCTGTAAAATTCTCTGGGGATAAAATTCTCTGGGGATTAATGAAACATGACGGGGACGGCCATCAAGTTCACAAAGATAAAGTAACCAACGATGGGGACGGCCATCGGGCTAAAAAGGAAAAGGGACCACGACGGGGACGGCCATCGGGTTAAAGAATAAATGAAATAAACAGATGATGGGGGACAGCCATCAAAGGTGAAGGACGATCACCTAGCAGGGGACGGCTGCTCTGTTGGGGGTAAAAGAAATATGATGGGGACGGCCATCAAAGGTGGAGGACGACCACCTGGCAGGGTACGGCTGCCGAAAATATCGCGACATAGGACGAATGCCGGATAGAAAAGGTCAACGATGGGGACGGCCATCGGACGAGCATGATGGAGGACGACCATCAAGAAGTGGAGGACGACCACTCAGCAGGGTACGGCTGCTCTCAAGGTTTGTCATGACACAGGACGAATGTCAGATAACCAAAATCAACAATGGGGACGGCCATTGGATAAAATGATGAAGGACGATCATCAAAAGGTGGAGGACGACCACCTAGCAGGGGACGGCTGCTAAAAGGGTCAACGATGGGGACGGCCATCGGATGAGCATGATGGAGGACGACCATCAAGAAGTGGAGGACGACCACTCAGCAGGGTACGGCTGCTCTCAGGGTTATCATAACACAGGACGAGTGTCAGATAAAAGAAAATGCTTTGTTTGTGATCTACTGGGGATATAGTGAACACGGACGAGCGTTCACAACCAAGAAAGGAAAGTATAAGTGTTTGGTATTGTGTATAGATTAAAGATGCGGACGAGCATCCCTATGACTATGATACGGACGAGTATCATGTAGAAACAAAACTGACACATGTTCAGAGATGATGATACGGACGAGTATCAACTGGTTAACAAAGAACACGGACGAGTGTTGCATCTGAAGGGACTCTTCTGGGGAATAGTAGACACGGACGAGTGTCTATATTCAAGAAGACATAAGTGTTTGACACAGTGTATGGATTAAAGATGCGGACGAGCATCCTTAAGACTATGATACGGACGAGTATCATGTAGAAACAAACATTAGACGCATATTCTGAGATGATGATATGGACGAGTACCATCTGGTTAACAAAGAACATGAACCAAAGTCGAATCTGTGGGGATGTAACCGGTGTATATGAGATACGGACGAGTATCTGTATAAGAGTGAGTGGTGTATAGATGAGTGTTTAACTGCTGGGGAGAGTGACACGGACGAGTGTCAAAAGGAGAAGAGTGTAATATGAACAAGTATCTGATATACAAAGTCTAGGCGACTGCGCTGGGGATATGACACGGACGAGTGTCAAGAAAGTGTATATATAGGTATATGTGAGTGCAAAGGGGATGTCTTTGGCTTTCTGCTGGTGATATGACACGGACGGGTGTCATGAAGTATCCGTGATATGGGTGATTTATTTGTAAAGAGTGTTCAGGCGACTTTACTGGGGAGCGATGATACGGACGGGTATCAAAAGGAAATATATACTGGTGTTTGCGATTTGTGAGGCAACTGCTTTTTGTTGGGACTCTGGTGGGGATTTTTGTATAATGATGATGAACGGTTATTATTCACAAGTGTTAATTCAGAACATGGCTTATGATTATGCTATGCATTTGATTTTTGCCGTAATGCTCCGTATTAGACGGAATGCTACGCTCCGAGGGGATAATATGATGCAAATGCCATGATTATGCAAAGACATCAAACTGGGATTCGGATCCCGTTGCTGCGAAGATCTCTGGCTGATCTGTTTGAAATGGACCTCCCAGCTGGGGATGAGATCATTGATAGACTTGGAGAGATGTATCCACTTGGGGATATAGGTCACTGATCGACATATTCTTGTAATATGGGACCCAGCTGGGGTTTGTGGAAGCCTTCTGTACTCTGTTGTGACTTCTTCGTGCATTGCTCTTCTGGATAGAGGCTGAGGATCTCGTGGGGAGATGATTCCTGATTCCTGTATTCTGCTGAGGAAGAATGATTGGTACTACGGCTGGGGAATGTTGTTGGTAACTCAGCTGGGGATAGAGCAATGAGAGGCAACTCAGCTGGGGATAGAGCATTTCGGATGCTGAGTTGATTTGCCAGCTTGCTGAAATGTAGCTTGCATGCCCCAAGTTGCGTCCCGTATACCTGCAATCCTGCAAAGATAAGGAAACGCACAAATGGTCCCGAGGTATCCTTCACTGGATTTCGTCATAGGAGCTCGGTACTTTCGAGAGTAAGTATATTCCCTGTAAGCATGTATTTTTTATTATATATTTTTTTTGGAGAAAAGCATCTGTACTTATGCAATTGAACTTTTTAGAGACATCAGACATCCTTTGCAAATAAAATATACAAAACGAAACATGACTGAAAAATCTGATTTTATTAATTCATGTGCCCTGAATTGGCAAGATACAGTCAAAGAAACATGTCTCCTGAAATGAAGAGACTGTTATAAATTGAGAAACAAAGTGCTGGCAGTGTTGACGACGTTTTCAAAGGAGCTTCCTCTTCCACTATGACTCGTATGACTTTTGACTTTCTTCTCGTCTTGCTTTCTGGAGAAAGTTGATTCTGATTGAAGCTTGATCCTTTGGAGCTTACCAAGTTGTGAACGATACAGACGAATTCAGAATACAGTCGTTCACTCATTCCCTTATTTTGCATGGATCGCCCTTTCAGGTTTTCAATCCATCGGGATACCCATTTTTGCCTGAGTTGTCCAATGCGGCTTTTCAACTCAGCGGGTGTACATTTTTTTCATTTATTTCCCTTATTTTTGCCCGAGTCTTTTATTCTGTTTTTGACTCGCCGGGATGCCCTATTTTTGCCTGGACTTACATTCTGTTTTTATGTCCAGCGGGTCATTTTTATGCGAAGTATTTTTTAACTGCATCTGAATTCACAGGGGACGGAAAATCTTCATCATCCATGGTGTTGAGCATCAGTGCTCCACCAGAGAAAACTTTCTTTACCACGAATGGCCCTTCATAGTTCGGAGTCCATTTGCCCCTGTGGTCTGTATGAGGAGGGAGGATTCTTTTCAGCACAAGATCTCCCACTTGGTACCCTCGGTGCCTGACTTTCTGATCGAAGGCTTTCTTCATTCTCTTCTGATACAACTGCCCATGACAGATTGCAGCCAATCTCTTCTCTTCGATCAGACTCAGTTGTTCGTATCGGGCCCGAACCCACTCTGCTTCACTCAGTTTAACATCCATTAATACCCGTAACGAGGGTAATTCAACTTCAATAGGTAGGACTGCCTCCATACCATACACAAGTTGATACGGCGTTGCCCCAGTGGATGTCCTGATTGATGTGCGGTACCCATGCAAGGCAAATGGTAGCATTTCATGCCAGTCTTTGTAGGTGATTACCATCTTCTGCACAATCTTCTTGATATTCTTATTTGCTGCCTCAACAGCGCCATTCATCTTTGGCCTGTAAGGAGAAGAATTGTGATGTTGGATCTTGAAGTCCCGGCATAATTCAGCCATCATCTTGTTGTTTAGATTGGAACCATTATCAGTAATGATTCGCTCGGGAACTCCATATCGACAGATGATATCTCTTTTCAGAAATCTGGCTACCACTTGCCTGGTGACATTTGCATATGAGGTTGCTTCAACCCACTTGGTAAAATAGTCGATGGCGACCAGGATGAATCTGTGGCCATTTGAAGCAGTCGGCTCGATCTTGCCAATCATGTCAATGCCCCACATAGCAAAGGGCCAGGGTGAAGACATGATGTTCAAAGGATTGGGAGGTACATGCACCTTATCTGCATAAATCTGGCATTTATGGCACTTCCTGGCATAAGCACAACAGTCTGCATCCATTGTGATCCAATAATAGCCTGATCTTAACAACTTCTTAGCCATTGCATGTCCTCCAGCATGGGTACCAAAAGAGCCTTCATGCACTTCATGCATCAACAAATCTGCTTCCGTCTTGTCAACACATCTGAGGAGTACCATATCAAAGTTCCTTTTGTACAAAGATCCATCAGTATTCAGAAAGAAACTACCAGCAAGCCTTCTCAAAGTCTTCTTATCATTGGAAGATGCCCCAGGTGGGTATGTTTGATCCTCCAAGAAGCATTTAACGTCATGGAAACAAGGCTTATCATCTTTGACAACATCTGTTGCAAATACATATGCTGGTCTTTCCAGTCTGGACACTGAAATTTGAGGTACGAAGTTGGCAGCTTGAACTTTGATCATGGATGAAATGGTAGCAAGAGCATCTGCAAACTGATTCTCGTCCCGAGGGATATACTCAAGCTTGACTGTTGTGAAGAAAGTCAATAACCTTCTTGTATAATCCCTGTAAGGTATCAGATGATCTTGGTGGGTGTACCATTTCCCGTTGGTCTGATTGATTACCAAAGCTGAATCTCCGAATACGGTTAATGTCTTGATCCTGAGGTCAATGGCTTCCTCAAGACCCATAATGCAAGCTTCGTATTCAGCTTCGTTGTTAGTGCAGTTGAAAGTGAGTTTTGCCGAGAAAGGCATGTGAACTCCTTTGGGTGTAATAAGTACTGCACCAACACCACGGCCATTCATGTTAACAGCCCCATCGAACATCATAGTCCATTCTTCTTCTGGGTCAGGCCCTTCAGTGTGAACAGGCTCTTCATGATCTCTTGCTTTAATGAACATGATGTCTTCATCAGGGAAGTCAAATCTCATTGGCTGGTAATCATCAATAGGTTGCTCAGCAAGATATTCAGACAATACACTGCCCCTGATGGCTTTCTGAGAAGTGTACTGGATGTCGTATTCTGTGAGAATCATCTGCCATCTTGCAACCCGCCCGGTAAGCGCCGGCTTCTCAAATATGTACTTGACTGGGTCCATCTTTGAGATTAATAAGGTAGTGTGGGTCAACATATACTGTCTTAGTCGGCGAGCAGCCCACGCTAAAGCACAACAAGTTTTCTCGAGCAGTGAATAACGTTGTTCACAGTCGGTAAACTTTTTGCTTAGGTAGTATATTGCATACTCTTTTCGACCAGACTCGTCATGCTGGCCCAACACACACCCCATTGACTCTTCTAATACTGTCAAGTACATAATCAGAGGTCTTCCTTCAACTGGCGGCATAAGGATTGGAGGTTCTTGCAGGTATTCCTTGATCTTGTCAAAAGCCCTCTGGCAATCTTCGTTCCACCTGACCGTTTGTTCCTTTCTTAACAGCTTGAACAAGGGTTCACAGGTTGCTGTAAGGTGAGATATGAACCTTGAAATGTAGTTCAATCGACCTAAGAACCCTCGAACTTCCTTCTCTGTCTTTGGTGCAGGCATCTCTTGGATGGCTTTGACTTTATCAGGGTCAACCTCAATCCCTTTCTCGCTTACAATAAATCCCAGCAGCTTACCGGATCGCACCCCGAATGTGCATTTGTTGGGGTTCAACTTCAGTTGATACTTCCTCAGACGCTTGAACAACTTGAGCAGATTTACCAGATGATCTTCTTCAGCAAGGGACTTGGCAATCATGTCATCCACATAACACTCGATTTCCTTATGGATCATATCGTGGAATAATGTTACCATAGCCCGTTGATACGTTGCACCGGCATTTTTGAGCCCAAATGGCATTACCTTGTAGCAGAACGTGCCCCAGGGTGTGATGAATGTTGTCTTCTCCATGTCTTCAGGTGACATTTTAATCTGATTGTATCCTGAAAATCCATCCATGAAGGAGAATACCGAGAACTGAGCCGTATTATCAACCAATACATCGATGTGAGGTAAAGGGAAATCATCCTTCGGGCTGGCTCTGTTCAGATCCCGGTAGTCAACACACATTCTTACTTTGCCATCTTTCTTAGGCACAGGTACTATATTAGCAACCCACGGTGGATAGCTAGTCACAGCAAGGAACCCGGCGTCCCATTGCTTTTGTACCTCCTCCTTGATTTTCATAGCCATGTCTGGGCGGGTGCGGCGCAGCTTCTGTTTGACCGGAGGGCACTCTTCTCTCAAAGGCAGCTTGTGCACAACAATGTCGGTATCCAACCCTGGCATGTCTTGATACGACCAAGCAAATACGTCCACATACTCTCGGAGCAGGTCAATCAGTTGTCCTTTCACTGAGTCCTGCAGGCAGGCCCCGATCTTGACTTCTTTCACGTCTTCATCCGTACCAAGATTGATCACTTCAACCTCCTCCTGGTGAGGAGTAATAACCTTTTCCTCCTGTCTCAACAACCTGGCTAGCTCTTCAGGAAGCTCATATTCTTCTTCAACCCCTTCATCAGCTTGATTGATCGGATTGTCAAAGTCATACGATGTCATAGCCGTGCTGTTGTCGGTGCTGTCAGGAAGGCACTCTCTGCAAGGGTTAAGTTGTTCATTTTAGTGATCTGATTTTAGTCTTATTTAGAAAAGTGAAATGAAGTTGTCATTTTGAAAACACTGCCATTTATTTTTTGTACAAAAAAGAAAAATGGAAAAACAGCGAGCAGAAAAGAAAAAGACTCGTTTGCAAAAAGATGTCTGATATTTCATTAATTGATCTTGTTTGCACAAAAAAGTACAGATGGCCCGATTACAAAATGAGTCTTGTCATCTTGGGCAAGATGCAAGACTTTGATGCATGCTTATAAAAAAAAACAGGAAATAATAATTACTCTGCTCGAGTAACTCTTATAATTTCCTGGGAAGACCAGTTCGAGACACTGCTCCCCGGGATCTTTGGACGGATCCAATTCTCCAGATTGCGCTCCTCTTCCAGCTCGTCTTCCAGACAGTTGATAGCATCGGGGGTAAGCATCCCCCCACTGACAAAACCGGGCTTCTCAACAGCCTTTGCTTGGTGTTGAGTTGGTCTGTAACCCAACCCAAACTTGTCTTTCTTCTCCTCCACAGCTAAAACCTTGCCCCAGCCTAGGGCAGTTCCTTCCTCAACAACCTTCCGGGCTTGTTGGTATGATGACATGGAGATTCCAGATGCAGCAGATGCTTCATTGACATTCAAGGCTTCAAATCCTTGGCTCATTGTTTCATGGATCTCCCCATCCATCTCAATGTACTTATAAGTAGCCAGATGGCTAACAAATATATCCTCCTCCCCACAGATTGTAACAACTTGGCCTTCCCACTCAAATTTTAACTTTTGGTGAAGGGTAGACGTTATTGCGCCGGCGGCGTGAATCCAAGGTCTACCCAACAAACAGCTGTAGGCGGGCTGAATGTCCATCACATAAAAGATAGTTTTAAAGGTCTGCGGGCCAATTGTCACAGGTAGCTCAATCTCTCCCAGAACCGATCTCTTAGAACCATCAAAGGCTCTTACCACCAGGTTGCTGGGTCTCAATGCCAATCCATCATATTCTAACTTCACCAGAGCCTTCTTTGGTAAGACATTAAGGGATGACCCCGTGTCTACCAGCACATGAGAAAGGACTGCCCCTTTGCATTCCATGGTTATGTGCAAGGCTTTGTTGTGGTTGCGGCCATCCGCTGTCAAGTCAGTATTGGTGAACCCTAGCCCATTGCTAGCAGTAACATTTCCAACCACAGTTTCCAACTGGTTGACAGTAATCTCTTCAGGCACGTAAGCTGCGTGCAAGAATTTGAGTAGTGCATTCCGATGGGCTTCGGAGCACATAAGCAGTGAGAGGATAGAGATTTTGGATGGCGTTTGGTGAAGCTGATCCACAATTTTGTAATCACTCTTTTTGATGATTCTCATAAACTCATCAACTTCTTGATCGAACGGTGTCTTCAAGGTTTCTTTAACAGCTTGATCTTCCTGCACCGGGCTCTTTCCTTTTGCCTTGGCAGCAGCTTCTGCTTCGGCAGTAGGTCTTTGCATTGGTGGAGCGAAGAGACGTCCGCTTCGGGTGAAGCCTCCGCCTCCGCCCACATTATCTACTTGCGGTGCAGGTGTTGATGTTTCAAGAGTGATTCTTTTTCCTTCGCAGTACACGTCAGAGCCATAGTGCCAAGGGATGGCCCTATTGCTTTCATATGGTACTGGTCCAGGCACCGTGACAGTGACTGGACTGATTGCTGCTGCTGAAGGGACTGTAATTGTTTGTGGATCATAAAAGATTGTAACTGGTGCTCTGATGGGAGCAGCACCTTCTGAATGGTAGGCAGAGTTGTTTTCAGGATCATAAAATATCGTGACAGTCGAGACGTCTTCATGATTTGTTGCTGGTGTTGTAGGAGATAATGGTGGAAGAATGGATGTTGTCGTTGTAGAAGATTCAAAATGGAGTGGTGCCGGAGTTGTAGGAGGAACATTTGTTGACATCTGGTCAGTTGAAATGACGGATGAAGTACTTGTTGATGAAGCCGAAGAATTGTCAGGAACAATAGTTGCTGCAGTTGTAGGAGGTTCTGAAACCGTTGCTGATGATATTGTTGGATTTGTTGGAAATGATGTGGTGATCTGAAGTTGGCCACTCTGAATGAGGCCATCTATGCCATTCCTCAAATTATCGCACCCATTTACCGAGATATTGCAGTAAGCACAACCCAATTCACACCCCGGGAACATTTGACATTCCAAGAGCTGAGCTTTGATTTCTACCAATGGTGTCCTGATCTGTCCCACACTGGTTATTAAATAAGACGGCTTGTCTTCTTCAATAGCGTTAATCCGGGGACCACCATGGTTTGGCATGGGGTTCTTATTGACATTGGGTGGTGGTGCGAAATTCAGAGCTTTCGAGTCTACCAGGTCTTGTACCTTCATATGCAGAGCCCTGCATTTTTCTGTACTGTGGCCAGGTGCGTTTGAATGAAAAGCACACCTAGCATTGGAGTCATAGTTCCTTGGTAGACTGTTGGGATCCGGAGGTGCCAACGTTCTTAGCTCAACCAGGTTGAGTTTCAGAAGCTGTGGCAGCAAGGTAGCATATGGCATCGGGATCGGATCGATCACTCTGTTAGCTTGAGATGGCCTCTGTTGGAATGGCCTTTGTTGACTGTTGTTGTTGCTATTGCTGTTGTTGTAATTTCTTGGAGGATACGGATTTTGCTGATGGTACTGAGGTTGCGGCTGATAGTTTTGTTGAGGAGGTTGATAGACTGGCTGAGGATGAGCCGGAGCAGGAATGGTGACTGCTGCTATTGACCTTTGAGCATATTGGGGCCTGCCCCTGTTGGTGTGGATGGCATTGGTCTCGCCAGTTCTTCTCGGGCCTGCGAAAGGCTTTCTTGCATTACTGGACGAGCTGGCACCATTATCGGAAATCTTGCCCATTTTTAACAGGCTTTCAATTCTCTCCCCAGCTATGACAACATCTGCGAAGCTAGTGGAAGAGAAAGCAGCCAACCTGTCAATATACGTTCCCTGAAGGGTGTTCATGAACATATCTGCCATTTCCCTTTCAGACATAGGTGGCTGAACAGCAGCAGCCAATTGCCTCCATCTCTGGGCATATTCTCGGAAACTCTCCCTTGAAGACTGCGACATTCCCATTAGGAGGGTCCTGTTGGGTGCCATATCTAAGTTGTACTGATACTGTCTGATGAAGGCCTCTGCCAGGTCCTTCCAGCATCTAATAGTTGCCCTTGTTAGGTGAGAGTACCATTCTCTTGACGCTCCAGTCAAGCTATCTTCGAAATAGAACATCCAGAGCTTCTCATCCATTGTATAGGCCTTCAGCCTTCCCAGAAATGATTGTAAATGAGTCCGGGGGCATGAAGTCCCATTATACTTTTCGAAACAAGGAGGCTTGAACTTATGGGGGATCCTGACCCCGTCTACCAAGCCCATGTCCATGACGTCGAAGCCCAAAGAGTTTTGAGATTCTAAGGACCTCAACTTCTCAGCTATCTCTTCCAACCTTCTATCATAAGCTTCTTCCCCAGCACCCATTACTGTGAATTGGTCCTCCTGAGGATCTTCTTGAAGTACCCTGGCTGCAGTGGCTGTCCCTTGAACATTTGCAGGAATGTTGATCTCAGGATGCAGATGTGGGCCAAATACAGGGGGGTTAACATGAGGTTGTACCCTTTCATTGTTGCTGGTGCCGGAAGTCCCTATATGTGGATCTTCTTGATTTTGCCTTTCCACCATGGCCCTCAATCTTTCCTGGCTCTGAGCCATGTTGTTCATAACTTCCATAAACTGAGTCATCTGTGTTCTCATCTCCAATCTTTCGTTTTCCATCTGATTTCTAACCTCTGCAAGGTCCTGCTGTACCTGATCCATTTGAATTCCCGGAAGGTTGTTTCGGGTTGGATAACGGTGCGGACGGTTGAGGGGAAATACCCGGCGCCTAGCAATAGTTCCTGAACATCACAACAGAGGTTAGCAACAACAAAACAAAACCTACAAAACAAACAAAGGGTTAGCATGCAATGCAGTTATGCTTATTTATTCTCAAGGTATCCGGTTTGGCCTTCAGTTTTGACCCTTCCAGACCCTTGAAGATGCTGTTGATGTTGCTCCCGAAGTAAACTTGGATGGAACAAACTAACACAAATATATTACAGAAGGTGAAATAATACAACTTGTTCATTTTACAACACAAGCCCCCTAAGGGGTCAAAATACATCACAAAAAAAGTAAAAGTACATGGAATAGAAACAACAACAAGCAAATGGTCAAACACCAAGGCCAAACTCATCCTCATGAACTTCCTTGAGAAGTGCTTCGGTCACAGGATCAGCCGGACGCTCCGTGAGATTCCGGATAAGGAGGTTCCGGGTTGCAACAGCTGCTGCTAACTTTTTGTGCTGAGTTTGGTCCTTGGACCTCTTCACCCCTGCTTTGATCTTCAATTCTGATATCTCCCTCTGGGCTGCTGCCAGGGCTTCTTGCTGTTCTTTTGTACTAGCCTCCAGTTGCTCCATCTTGTCTTGAACTCTTTTGTCCTCCAGGGTACGAGCCTCGGTGATCCTGACCCACCGGGCTTGGCTCTCCTTTAGATACAAGTCTGTCCTTGCTCTCTGGAACTGGGCTTCTTTGCAAGCATTCTTCAGAATTTGTTCACCAGCCTTAGACTTTTTGATATAATCCCCAGACTTCTCAATCTTAGTCAGATGCTCCACTCTCATCTTCTCCAATCTCTCAATCTCCCTTATACCTTCACTCCTCTCCCGGAGGGTCTTCTGCAAAGCCTGGGTTAGCTTCTCATTTCTTTCCTTCAAGCTCTCAAACTCCTCCAAACTGATAGTGGCAGGGGGTGGTGCTGAAGATGACTCAGGCATGTCTTCTATGGTAAAGGGCATCCCAGAGAATTGGGCCCTGGCATGGGACCACTCATAATATTGTGCTGATGCCACATTATTGCACTTCCCCAGAATGGTGACTCCCTTGGTTTGAACATTATCCCAGGCCCAGGCAGCCTGCCTAACAACAGCCAAATTAATCTTGTTCTCACAATAGAGGGTCTCAACCAAGTCCTGTGCCTTAGGAGTATGGACCAGTGCATAGCCCAGTTGTTTCCTGAACAACAGAGGGTTGTAATTGATACTACCCTTAACTCCTATTAAAGGCACATTGGGAAAATGCCCACAGCTGGTGATGATATCTCTGCCCTTGGTGCTTTGAGTGCACCATCTGATGTCAGCTGAAGTTAGAGCAGTGAGTCTCTTAGCCCAGTTACTCTGCTGATGAGGATTCAGAAATGCATCTGTCCTGGGTAGATGCTTGAGAAGCCAAGCATGGAACAATGGAGCACAACACCTCACTAATCTCCCCCTCTGCTTCTCATTCCTCTGATGCACCGAATAGTACAAATCCCCCAATAAAGTTGGCACTGGGTTCTTCAAGATGAACAAGTGAATTGCATTCTTGCTAATGAATCGAGGCTCATCTGCAAACAATACAATTCCATATATGCTCAAGGCCAGTAGAGCACAAACAGCTTTCCACTCTCCTAGAGAAGCTTTCAGGGTAGCTTGAGAGATCAAGAAGTCCAGATGAAAACCAGGGATTCCAGCTTTAGAGGTCATATGCTGCTCAATCAAAACAGGTTCCAGATGCAAAGCTTTTGCTACTTCTCCATTAGCAGGAAAGACCATCTCAGGGTTGAAAGGGATTCCACCCCTGATAGGCATACCAACTAATGAAGAGTACTCTTCCAATAAGGGGCCCAACTGAAAGTCTTGAAAGGTGAAACATCTCAGTGGGGGATCATAGAACTGAATGCAAGTGTGGATGAGGCTCCTCTGTGATGGGTCCAGATCCATAACCATGTCAAGTATATCTCCATAATGCTCCCTGAACAAGGGTATGTGATCTGGAGTGATCAGGGTCTGAATCCTCCTGATGTCTGATAACTCTGGTTGGAAGAAGTGATAGGTGATGTTGCTCTTTTTAGGAGCCATGATGCTGAGACTGAGTAGAGACAGGTGCTGATGACAATGCTGAAGTGATGAGCCACTGGTTGGCTGGTGTTGGTGATAGCTGAAGCAGACAGCTGATAACTGAAGCAGGTGTTGGTGAAGATGGGCCAATACTGAAGATGGGGTCAAAACTGGCCAAAAATAAAGATGGATACCCTGAAACACAAATAAGCAAATGTCAATATGATGCAATGATTATGTATGCAAATGATATGCAAGGGTTTGTGACTGAGCTGGATCTGATCAAACTGTTCTGATATAGGTCCAGGTGTGTTCAAGAATTCCAGTTGGAGGTCTATAAATCCAGTAACCAAGGTGGGGGACTCAAATAAAGAGCCACAAGTCCAGGGTTTTAGAATCACAAGAACTGTCCAACATGGAGTACTCTTAACAAATCAAAGTGACAGGGTATTCTGAGGTCAAGGTACCTGCAAACCTGTAAACAGCCCAACCCCCTCACAGGTGGTGTTCTAGAACAAGGATCCTCAGACTTGGATCAGTTATGAGAAGTGTAAACACTTCCAACCCGGAGGTACAGTGTTTACAATAACCATAACAATTCCTCCTCTAATTCACCTCAGTTTCTGAAGGTCAATACTAAAGGTCATCCAGACTTAGCAGGCTTCCCAGATAGCCCTAGCATTGCAGGAAATCTGCAACACAGAGTTCTCAAGAAGAAACCCATATCTGAACCGTGTTTCATATTCCCGCACCAGACCGAAATGGAATGGGAAAGAATATGATTCACTCTAGCCTAGGTGTCACTCAGGTCCCAGGTATAGGACCTTAACTCTCAATGAATCACCCACCCACCAAAGGAAAACCAGATCCAGCCAGCAGTACAGTATGATATATACAAATGCAATGAAGAAAGCAGTAAAGCAAACTGTACATAAATCAAAAATAAAATATATACAAACACAAATAAGCACATAACACCCCAGTAAACACAAATCAATCAAGCGCTAGGAGGAACCCACAAAAAGAACCAGAAGCCCTGGTTGCAGTATAAGGCTCCCCAGCAGAGTCGCCAAGCTGTCGCTCCCGCTAAATGAAACAGGGTCAGATAGGGTACAGACGCGAACGGTCGGCGAAGGGAACAGTGAGAACACACAGCCGTGAACTCACTGGAGATGAATAGAGTCGCCAGCTAGGCATTTTTATCCCGGGGGAAAGGCAATGCTGCATAGGCCTAGAAAAAGATGGATAAGACGGTTTGCGAACCAGAGAGACTGAGAAAGGGGGTTGGTTACAACCTGGGAAGGTATTAGCACCCAGATTGTCCGCCGTACTCGACGGGATCCACGCTTAAAAGATTTGTGTTTTAAAGGGGTAGTGTCAGTGCAGTCTGTGTATAAAATAGCTGGAAAAGAATGTACAAGTGTCAGTGTAAAGTGTATAAGTGATGTGAAGTATGAAAGTGTCAGTGTAAGGACAGGAATAAAATGCTCAAGATCATGAGGCTAAAGAATGAAGCTGGAAGAGGGGGAATATACAGAGACTTTTGTTCGATAACTGTTAAGTTATGCCTACGTATCCTCTCGTGCAATGAGGAAGTCAGAACACCGTAGTTCGACCCAAAGAGACTGAAAGATGAATTGACTCGTGAACTGCTTACTTGCCTATGCTCAAGTGTATGATCTGTCTGGCACAGATGCTGACTGTCTTGCATTAGACGGAAGAAGCGAGCTCTCGTTTGTGAGTGAATGAGATGAGAAAAGAATCCCGGAGGAGACGATTATTGTTTGTTTTTGTGTTTTCAGTCTTTTATTGTTTTTGGATTTTGTCATAAGTTAATGAGCTTAAGCCTAAACCAATGGATTTAGTAAACTCATCACATCTTCCCTCTGATTAGGGGTAATGATATTACCTTAAGTGTGAAGTCAGATTCTCACACTTAATCACCTTTGGTGTAGGATTAAGATCATTAACCTACTTGTGATTATTTAGATGTTTTTGGTGTTTTTGTTTAGTGTTGAGTAATGAGGTTAAGCCATAATCAGGGATTAAACAGACTCATTACACCATCCTAATAGAAGGATAATAGATGAGGGTGTTTAAGCTGAGGAAAACTCCTCAACTTAATCCATGATTAGGGATTAAACTCATGACAAAACAAGCCTTTGATTAAGTGGATTTTATTTAATGGTGATGATGAAGTGATTTTTAGGGTTTGTAAGACCACTTGAGGGGGACTTGTCCATTAACACTAGGGTTAGTCCTTCTTAACCAATTAAGGAAGAATTAGAACCCTAATGCAAGGCCCAAGTTACAAGTGTGATGTCTTGATACTTATTAAGTGAATTGATTAAGAGATTTAAACACATTAAGGGTTTAACACTTAGGATTAAAGTTATACACTCCATCCTAATAGAAGGATGCAGGCATAAGCTTAATCACAAAGCCTTAAAGCCTTTAGGGTTTAGTCCCTGATTATGAGATGAGAAGAGAAGACTCAAAGAGACACAAAGGTAAAAACTAAGAGGGGAGACTAATCAAAACCCTAATTCATTGTCATGCTTGGTTGTTCCTAAGGTTTGTGAGGTTTTCAAGAACAATCTTCAATGGAACCACCAGGAAGCAGATGAAAGGATCAAGAGAAGCAAAGTGACTTGCTTCATTCAAGAAGTCAAGTCACTTGAAGAAAGAAAGTGGGAGGAACAAGAATGAGCAAGCTCAATCTCAAACACATATAAAAATGCAGCAATGGATGCAAGAGAGATGAAAAGAAAAGTTATGAGAAGTGAAGGCAAATTCACTTCTCAAGTTTACTTACCACCTGAAATGTTAGAAAGAAATGCAATGCAATGCAAAATGGGATGAAATGGTATGATGCTAAACAAAACCAGAAGCATGTTGATGATGATGATGATGTTATGAGATGCTACAAGCATGAGGCAGCACATGGAAATGTTCATACAAGCTTATGAATGCAAATGGTGCAAGCTTAGAAGCATGGATACACATGAAAAGTTAGGAAGCATACAAAGCATACAACATGGCAAATGCAAGATGCAATGATCAAAGATACCTTCTACATGTCTTATGATGTCAAATGAATCACATGAATAGTTGAAATGTCATGGTAAGTCATGTTATGCAAGAGAATGCAAGAAGGATGCAAATGGAAGCCCAAATTAGGGTTTATGGATCAAACAACAAACAAAAACCAAAAACAGAAGCAAACCCTAAGATAAAAAATGGAAAATGCCACCCAAAGAAACCCTAAACCTATACTAAACCAAGGTCCAAAGGGGAGGTCTCAACTCTTAACCAATCTCTAGTTATGATTTTTCTAAGTTATTAGGGTTTTAAGGGCTCCTAAACAAAAGAAATGCCAAACAAATTGAAAATGAGGAAACAAATCATGGCCATTTAATCCTAGAAACTACATGCTAAACACAAAACAAAGCAAAAAGAATCAATGTCCAACTCTTCTTAGATAGGCAGAAATGAATTTTTGAACTTTGGATCAAATTAATGCACAAAAAATGATTTAATTCAATGGAAAATTCTCAAAATGCATCAAGATCAAAAAAGAAATTTGGTTTGAAGGTTGGACAATGTTTCTAAATGTCTTAGAACATTTCATGAATTTTTTGGTGATTTTTAAATACCTAAAAGTATTTTTAATAAATTAATTTCCATTAATCAATTAAAAATAATCTTTTAAATATTTAAAAATACTTTTTTAATGATAAAAAATAAAATGAAAATATTTTTGGGTCATAAAAATTAATAAAACTTATGAGAAAAAGTTTCATAATTTTTAGATATTTTTTACTATTTTAAAATAAATATGCAAATAAAATGAAAAGAAAATGAATTAAAACAAAATAAATGGAAAGTCAAATGAGTGGAGGGCCAGGATGAGCTCTGAGTTTGAATGCGTTGACTGGCGCCAGATCTTGTGGCCAGGATTGATTCTGAGGTAATTAAATTAATTATGAATTAATTAAAACTAATAAAAGGATTAGGGCTAATCAAAGTGATCTGAGCCCTTCCCTCACGCGCGAAGTCAACTAGTCAACGGCAATCCACG
Organism: Lathyrus aphaca; assembly: GCA_963966055.1. Taxonomy (NCBI): domain Eukaryota; kingdom Viridiplantae; phylum Streptophyta; class Magnoliopsida; order Fabales; family Fabaceae; genus Lathyrus; species Lathyrus aphaca. The sequence goes on from OZ014519.1 coordinate 73,372,034, forward strand.
GTCCAAATTCAAACTAGAGTTAATGACTGGATTAGGGCACAAATTACTTTCAGGCTGCCGGAGAAGACTTTCGGTCGTCTTCTCCGGCCAGCATCTCCCCTGAAAATCCCCAAAACCCTGAAAACCTAACTAAAATGAAATCTAAGAATTGGGAAATGACCCCCACTCACTCACGAACCAAAACCCCATCCCAAAACAAATTTATATTTCCCCAGAAGCATGAATCGAAACAAACAAATTTTAGGGCACGCAAGTTTCAGAGATCAATTAAATGTTCATTTCATCACCATTTCAAAAACTAAAAGCATATTCATGATCAGGAAGACACAAAGAACAAGTTTAGAACAAAAGAAATGATTTCTGGAAAAATATTTCTTGAGCTACCTGAGATTCGAAGCTTTCACTCTGATGACTTTCTGGCCACTTCTCCTTGTGCAATCCACTCCTTAGGACCTCTTGATGATGTTTGAATGCTTTGGAGCAATTTATGCTGGCTGGTTGATGAGTTTAGACAGCTTCTGCTTCAACTCAGTTTAAAATGGCTATGGTGATGCAGGCAACTTCAGGCCAGTGTGAGTGGTTCCATGTGATCAGAATAATGAGTGGAGAAGGTCTGTGGTGTTTGTTTGGATGTTGGTGAGCTATGGAGAGAGTTTCGAATGAAACTGCAAGTTGAGGTGAGAAATGGCAATGGGGTGTTCTTGCTTGTTTCAGGCCTGGCTCTTGGTGGTTTGAGGTCTATGAAGTATGGTGAGTTGAAGTGTGGAAATGGTTTGGATGTTTGTGTGTTAGGCAGAGAGTTTCGATGCAAAATGCAGCTGGGGTGTGTTTTTGTGAATGTGATGGTATGAAGTGTTTCAGCCTTGCTTCTTGATAGATTTTGCTTGCCAAAGGATATTGTATTTTAATCCTATAGGTCAGATGATGTGACCTGGCCTATAGTGATTGGTAAGTTTGCTTTTGCTCAAAGTCCACCTTTTGTGTAAGAGAAGTATGGCTCATGATCTAGGCAAGTACAAGGCATGGGGCTGCGCAGCAAGGGTGAGGGGAAAGGCTAGCCAAAGTCAGCATCCAATGTCACAAGTTGTAGGAAGTGTGATGAGTGGTTTTGCAAGTTGTTGCAACTTTGGTTCACATGTGATTTCCTTGTCCAACAAACCATAAACCATGGGCATTCTTGGTTCAATTCTGATTTTTATGACTTATATAATGTTTGTGTCATGGTTTGAAATGAACTAGAGGTTACAAAAAGCATTGGTTGATGATTTTGCAAAATTCTCATTTGAAGCATGCCTTGAAAATCAATGATTTTAGCCAACTTTGTCACACCATAACTTTTGATCCATGAAGAGTTTGGTCATGTTCTTGTACTTTTTGAAAAGGGAAAGATGTAATCTACAACTTTCATGACCAAAGTTTTTCCATTTGAAGCATTTTTGGATCAAGAATCAAGGCTTGAAAAATGACCTAAAATGAAGCATTCTTGAAAAGTCAACTATGCCCAAAAAGTCAACATTTGCAAAAACCCTAAATTCTTGATTTTTGTGGACTTCAACCTTCTCCCATGATCAAATAAAGACCATATACACTCAAAATGATGAAGATCACCCATTGGTTGGGTCATTGGGGGCCTCAGATGCCCTGATTTTACACTGACTTGTCTGAAAAGTCAACCCTTGATCAGATGGCTTCCCTATGGAATTTCTTCATGAAAATTGGTATGCATACTCCCTATACCATATAGAGACCAATGGAAACAAGAATGACCAAAAAATTTGGAGTTATGGCCTCTGAAACCAAAACCCTAATTTTCAGTCAACTGTGCAGTCAAACCTGGCTCTGCATCCACTCAAACCCTAGTTCTTGTGATTCTTTTGAATTCTTGACTTTGAGTGGATGTACTATGATGCTTGAACACATGTAGACCCCTTTGAATTGATTGGTGACCTTTGGAGTGGCTCAAGAGGCTTTTGGATTGCCCAGATCACAAACCCTAGGTGCAGATGCCTTAGAAACTATGCAGTGAATCAAAAATGAGATATGAGATGATATGATTGTGTTTATGCATATGAGAATGATCACAAGCCATGGTGTGAATGAGTGAGGGCAAATTTGGGGTGTTTACAGCGGTGAAAAAAGCGATCACGCCGAGTTTTTTTAAAACGGATCAGATGAACCCTCATGGTTCATTTTTCAAAAAGGGATGGGTCTTACAATCTAATAGAGGCCCAAGAGTGATAAAAAATCAATTTGAGGGTGATTAAAATTAAAACCCAAGTTTTTGATTTTTTTTTATATTTTAAATATAAAAATATTTAACATCTTTGATAAATTCCAAACATAATTGAAAAACAAGTTGAAAACTTGGATCAATGTTTGAAAAATTATGTTTAATCCATGAAACAACTTGAATATCATTTATGTTTGAAAAATCAAGTGAAAGAAATGAATTTTAAAATGTTTAGAAACAAATAAAATTAATTCTTTATGCAAATAATAAATATATTAAAAAATATTTTTTTGGTGATGTTTTCATGCAATAAAATATTTAACATTTTTTAGAATTAATGAAAAAAGCATCATTCAAAAATTCAAAATAATCAGAGAAAAATTAATTTTGGATTGAATTAAATAAAATCACAAAATTCAAATATTTAAAATTTGAAAAAGGGCGTCAAGATCATGGCAAGATCACGCGCGTGTCCGTTAGGTTGCCCAAAAATGGGGATTTTGGAAAATCCTTCATATCTCACTGAATATGTAATGAAACAAAATGAAATAAACATCAATGTTGCTCGTTTTTATCCCGCGAACCAAATGTACCAATTAATTTCATTTATTTTGTGTGTGGAGTGAAAAATCAGTGATAAACATTGAAGAAACCTAATTTGGCCCGAGTCTCATGATACATGATAATGATTTTGTGAAATTGATTGATGGGAATTACTTAGAATAAGATTATGCACATATGGCAAAAAGATAGTGCAAGGAAATATACATGGATTATCATTTGGCCTAGTTTGAGGCTTACCTGAACTTGATTTTGCAGCTAGAGTTGTGATTTCGAACTGGAGGTGTTACAGAGATGTTGTGATGATCTAGACAACTTCCCTACACCAGATGGCGTGTGTTTGAACACTTGGACTTGATTGCAAATGGATAGATCAACTTTTGATCTTCAAGTTGCAGAAAAAAGGACTTTTTGAGGTTTTGATGAGTGATTCTTGGTTGGAAGTATTCCAAAGGTGATCTAAGTGTTTGAACACCTCATAAACATCATATGTGATGTGTGTGAGCAATTGGTTTGAGCTTGTACTATCTCAAACTCAAAAACCAGAAGTGATTGCTCAAAATATTTAGTTTTGAGTGTTTGAGAGAAAAAGAAGAGAAAGCTTAGTGATCAGAGGCTTTGGTGTAATTTTTATGATGGAATGAGGTCTCTATTTATAGGCAAATATGTTGAACAAACTTGGCCTCCAAGATTTAAAGTGGTGAGGTCACAATGGTGAGTAATGGTTTAATGAAAACATCTCTTACATGTGAAATTATGAAATTCTCAAATAGCTCAGCTATGCAGCAACAAAATTCACATTCCTCAGAAATTTGATGCTTGGATTATGTCCACCTATTGCTTGTTGAACAAGAGATCCAAGAATATGCCATTTTGGAGCTTTATGGCCCTTGGATCAAAATGCATAATGTTGAATTCTATGAATATCATTTTGGTGAATTCCATGGTGCAATCATGAATTTGCAGGTTTGTTCAGGCTTGTAATCATTGTTTAGATTCTTAAATCCACTTGACATTGTACTTTGATTCAAAAAATCAGATTTCACATGTTTGTGAAAAATCTGTTTTTTCCAAACAGCTTGAGATGCTCACTTTGATCCATGATTTCTTCATGTACAAGCAAGATATTTTCATGCCAATTGGTTATTTGAATTGTTAGCAACATTTGCAACAACATTGGTGTTCTGAAAAGGATCTTAATCAGCTTGGAACTTGGTGAAAATCCCTCCAAGTTTTGATGTTTTGCTGATTTTAAACTTAGGCAGATTTTTTCTAAGTATTGAAAATCAATATTTTTCTTGATTTTGATTCAACTTAAAATCTGTAATGAATTGGAGTTTCTTCTAGTTGAATCCTTTGTAGTTTGTGATGAGATATTTCACTTGAGCTTTGGTTCACCAAAATCTGATGCTTGAATCATAAGTTATGATGCTTAGAAGTAGGCCACTTGAACACATTTTTCCATAACTTAGAAACATTTCTAAGTTTCAAAGGTTGCCCCTTTTACAAGTTATCTTCAAATTTCTATTTTTTTGGTGATTAAATCCATTCATGGACCATATATTCTTTAAATATAGGCCATGGGGATCATTTTGGGTGAAAAAGTCAAACTTTTACTTTTTGGTTCAAATGGAAATTAACTAGATACCCCTGGATTTATGATATTTTGACTAGACATCCTCTGAGGTATTTGACCTTCTGAATGGACTTACATGATGTAAATGAGCTATTTAAACCATTACCTATGGTATAGGCTCTTGTCCAGATGAAAATTTTGACTTTTGGTTCCCCGATTAGTCAGAAACCCTAATTTGGGCACTGTGAAGCCCTAATCTTGCAGTCCTTGATCTCCGCACCTTTTATACTTGTAAATGGCTTATCATGGTCATGTCAACACTCTTGATGATATGTGCATGCCTTGGCTCCTTTTCCCATGAAAAATTTCATCTGGAGGACTTAGTTGACTGAAACCCTAATTGGTGATTGTGATGGCTCGGGGCCCAGATTACTGAGACTTTTGTACAGTCTTTGAAAGATTTATCATCATTTGAGATTTATTAACCATTTGATATTTCTTATCACCTGCATGTTACCAACATATAGGTAACATTTAAACAAAAGGGGTGAGATACTTACACCAACAAAAGGGAAAAATAATACAAATAAAAGCAAGTGTCATCAAGTGTTCACCACTTCTTATCAATCAACAGTTAAAAAATCACACCGAAACACATAATAATATTATGCATACAAACAAAATCAATGCAAATAAGACTCCACCAGACTCAATGCATGTGGTACCATATAACGATCCATGTTTCATGATCTAGTTCCCGTCAGAACTCTCGACCCCTATTTCATGGTCTAGTATGATCCCTCTTCACGATCACACCCACGACCCATGTTTCATGGTCATGTAGTATACCTACTTCATGACCGCACCAAAAACACAACGATTCCCTTTGGAATTCAGATGTATATTATTACCCTAGCTTAGTGCACCATCCCTAACTATGCACATGTCATGCACCATCAATGACAATATGCAATGTCTATGATAACTACCTCATGCAACAACATCAACAACAACAACATATAACAACATCTACAACAACACATAACAACATCAATAACATGTATCAACAACTACAACAACACATAACAACATCAACAACAGATATCAACAACTACAACAACATATAAACTCATATTTATACTATGTTATGTTCGATATCCTTCAAAACAAGCATGTAACCTCTCAATACTTGTCCCTAACGTCACTACATCACTCCTCATTCATTAATGTATTAATTAAAGGATTTTATAGAATATTTCAGAATAAAATAAATTATTTTTTCACTCTAGGTCTCACTAAGTGGCCTCCTGCTCGCTAAGCGCGCTACTCTCTTCCTGGAAGGGTCCAAGTTTTCCAAACTCCCACTAAGCAAGCTACATCTCGCTAAGCGAGAAACGCAAATTCTGCAGATTTTCCTCTGCGAACTTAGCCTGATTCTACTTTGATTTCTCCACTCTAAAACCCTTATTAAGGCCAGAAAACACAGAAATTCAACCATTCTTTCTACAATTAATCACATAATTCAACCAGTCTCGACAATTCCAACAATTCCTAATTGTTCTAATATACTTTTCATCAAATTTCTCTCTATCTTCATGTATTCTCACCTAACGATCTTATGCCTAATACTCATATTATAATACCCTTAGGAGATGAAAGAAATCCCACCCTTACCTTAATTCGACGGAAGATTTCTCTCCCTTTCTGAAATTCTCCTCTTCTAGCTCTTGCCCTAGTTCCTACTTCTTCCTTTGTTCATGCTTCTCAACTCACGATCAGTTTTTCACGAGCTGACTTCCCTTTTTCCTAAATTTCAAACATAACCCTTAGACCTCAACTAAGGATTTTCCATCTTGCCCTCACTATTCCATCGCATAATTACCATTCTATCCTTTCACTTCATATTCTAATTTCAATATTTATTCAATATAATATAAATTATTTAAATTCATATAAATTAGAATATCATCATCCTTCCTTCAACACACCACCAACTTCTTAATTCACACAATACACATCAATTTTTAATTATTTAAATTAAATAATTAAATAAATAACTGGGGTATTACATACCAGGCCTCTCTTGCTGACATGGCAAAATTTCATGTGCCATAATTTTGTCTAAGACAACAGTTTTGTGGATGCAACATTTGTCGAGCCACTTACAACTTCAGCCAAACCTTCACCAATCGTCGAAGGTTTATGCTCCTTTTATTCGTTAAAGTCCTTAGAGTACAAGGAAGATTGAACATCTTCAAAGGTTAGGGATTCTCTTACATACAAGAGGGTTTCTTTAAAGTGAGCATGTGTTTTGGGCAAAGCGCATAACAACAACAACGCTTGATCTTCATCATCGATCTTCACATCAATATTTTCAAGATCAAGAATCAGCTTGTTGAACATATCCAACTGCTTAGCACTTTTTCTTAACTCATCTTGAATGATTACAAGGCTGGCTTTATGTAGAGTCGATTCACCAATGATTTGGTCATGTACAAACCTTCAAGTTTCAACCATAACTCTGACATTGTAGTCTCCTTTGATATATGTCTAAGAACCTTATCACCAAGGCTCAACAATATTGCGTTGTGTGCTTTCTGAATTATGACTATCTTTTCCGCTGTTGTTAATGCATCATTAATGGTTGACTCTCCCTTCAACGCATCTAAGCAACCCTATTGAACAACTAGGGCTTTCATCTTCAAGCACCACAGGCCAAAATCATTCACTTCGGTGAACTTTTCAATCTCATAGTTTGTTGAAGGCATCTTCTCCACGCTCACTACAACAATTTGTTGTGAATCTGATACCTTAGAAACAAATTATAATTGGTTATAAAATGCTATTTGTAATACCCTAATTTTTTCCCTAAGGTTTCTTCGCATTTCATCTGCATCTTGCATACAAACAAGATCGCACGGGTTGCTCGGTTCTTCTCGGGTGTAGGTTTATACATCACAGGGGATCACTGTTGCTTTTAGTTGCTTTATTTGTTTATGTTTACTAACCATTAATTAAAATCCAAAAATATTTTGTTTTTCTTTCATTTACATTTTGAGGAAGAGGAACAATTGAAAATGCCAAAAATAGCAGTCCTGCAGCTCGAATAAAATTTCACAGATGAAAGTCGAAGTTGATCCGCAAATAATTCAAATTTACCTGATCAAGGATTTCTCAAGTTAATTGATTCCAAGGTTCGTGTGTTTATTTCCATGCCTTCTTCGACGCGCAAGAGAATCAGGCCAAAACAACCAAGCAATCACATTTAAACAAAATATTCAAATTTTAGCTTGGTTAACCGGTTAACCAGTGCAAAATCTGAATATTTTATTCAAATTCAGCACACTTTTGATCATTGATCTCACTTGGAATATTCTAGATCCATTTCCCTCTGAATTCTCTACATCACTTTGATCATTTCCTACCATAAACCCTCACTAATCACCACTCTTTTCCATTTTCCTCCAAAATTTCAATTACCAAGCCTAATTTGAATTACCAAAGCAAGCTCCATTCCACCAAATTCCCATACCTAAAGTCTTTAAATATCACTCTAATTTCATTCATTCAACAAGCTTTTGAGAGCCAAATTCACCTTGCAAAAATTTCTTGAAGCAACCAAATCTCTTGCAAAATCCCCCAAAACTAAATTTCACTAAAGGTCTTCCTTCTTTCTTTTGAAGTTATCAAGAATTCACATTGAATTCTTGATCAACTTGAGCTAAACCTTCATCCTATTCTTTTCTTGTTCATCAATTTCAGTAGATCTAGTTTGATTTGGTCCAATTTGAAGAAGTGCTTTTGGTAATTCACTTTTTCCATGATTCCATCTTCATCATCAACATTCAAGATGTAGATCTTTGGTGCCTTTGATTCTAGATCCATTGGATCTTATATTGTTGTTTGATTGTAGGGATTTCACTTTATTTTAGTTTTAAAATTCGTGCTAATTCAGATCATGATCATCAAGTGTTTGAAAAAAGGTTTTGAAAATGGATCATGCTGAATTTCAACATTTTTTCTGCCACAGGTACAGTGTTAACGGGTTAACCATTTCTAGCGTATTTTTGTTAACCGGTTAACCAGTGTTATTTGGCGCAAGATTTGAAAATTTGTTGCGTTAACCGGTTAACACAAGACCAGAAGTTGTTTTTGTCTTATTTTGAACTTATTTTTGGTTACTCTTTCTTCTTTTTCTCCCTCCTTTTTATTTTTACCTTGGGGAGCACTTTTGAGAGTGATTTCTCTTTAATTTCAATGGACTTTGGGTGTAGATTAGACTAATTAATGTTCATTAATTCAAAACTACCTTTAAGTGAATTATTTAATTCATTTAAGGTACTTTGCATTAGTGAGACATTTTCATTCTTGAATCCACCAAAATGAGTGATTGAACTTAAAGATGGAAGAATACCATAAGTGTAACTCAATTTGGTATTCATCTTTAGTTTTGTGTGGTATTGCGTTCGGATAGCGATTTACATATCGTTTATCTCGTATGCATTAGCACTAACATTGTTCACCTTAATTGGTGGTGTCCGGCCTCATTTGTAGGGTAATTACTTCGTAAATTACTCGGCGATTGCTTAACATAAACCTAAATGTGTCCCGAATTCGGAATAAAAAATCCAATTGGATACTTGCCCTTTCGTGGACCAGACCTCTTGTTGGTCGCGTAATCCCAAAGTGATTGATCATTTTGCATTAAGAACCAAGAATTATGAATGTTTGATGCGTAGGTGCTTTGGGTCTCCCAATCTCCTTTCAAATTTCATTGAATTTGGTTCTATTTGCCTTGATTGATCACTATAGTGTAAGATACTAAACGGGTCTGATTGCCTTTCGAATTTGGTTACTCTTTTGGTTGTGGATGATTAAGTTTACCATGCCACTATTATGTATATTATTATACTATTACTATTACTAATATTTCAGATTCTTGCATTTTAATTGCTTTTACTACTAACATTTAATTTCTTGCACCTTTATTGCTTTTATTTTATTATGCTTTATTCATCCATTATCATGTTTATATTTCTTGCTCTTATTATTGTTGTGTTGATTTTCCTTTTGTCCACTTGGACACAAAAATATTAATAATGGATTAAATCTCTAAAGAACTTGTGATCTTGATCTTCGACTATTGGTTACTATCCTAAGCATTGGAGTGGATATTTTGGACTTAGATTTTAGGACACCTTCCCTTTGCTTTAATCTTCATGGAGTTGGTGTTTTTGCCTTTATTTGGTCATTTGCTAGCTTATAAGGATGAAACTCTTGTGCTCATAATGGGAAGTATCATCAAGTTTGGTTAGATCTTTCCTCCTTTATCTCTTTTTATTTTTTTAGGATAGTCCCTTCATCTCCTCACATTCTTTAATTTTCAAAACTTCTCTCTTTTTCCAAAATCTTCTTTGTTTTCAAACTTAAAACCGCTTACATAATCAAACCTTGACTTAGGTCAAGTAGTTTTACTCTTTTTATTTCTTTTCTTAATAAAGACTTTAAAAAATACAAAAAACTCATTTAATCCTTTTTGTGCCTTTGTGCACTCTTCTTTTAAACTTTTTTCATATGTTTAGATATGATTCATTCTTTCTAGCGGGATTATTTGCTAAAGAATGACGACTTATCTCTACATTTTAAAATCAATCTAACACACTAATTTTTTTCACTATTTGTACCACGAACTACGAGGTTTTGATCTCGCATTGCACTTTGTGGGTACGTAGGCATGAGGTGGTAAACCTCTCCAAACACAAAAATATTAAAATTAATTCTTTTCTCATCCCTCCATTCTCTTTTTTACAAACCTTTTTCAAACCAAAAGCAATAAATTTTTCAAAGGGCTCCCGTGGAGTACCAAAGACATTTTGGGTGCGTAAAACCTTCTCATTTTGTAACTTATCCCCTTACCCGGTTCTTTGTTGTGTTTCTTTAGCTTTTTGCTTTTAGATTCATTAGGATTTATTCACTCTTGTTTCCTTTTCCTTTTGGAATAAAATAAAAGCGCGGTGGCGACTCTGTTTACTTTGAGTTAAGTTAACTAATAGCTTACACTCATGATTTCACTGATACACTATTTTTTCCTTTCTCTTAAAAATAGATTACAAGTATACAAGAATAACAAATAACCTTTCTCATTTTTGAATTAGGGTTTTATTTTCCTATTTTCCCTTATTCAAAAAATGAGATACTAGTATGCTATTTATGAGAAAACTAACACATTAACATAATGGATTTTTTAACAATTGCCCATTACAAGCTAACTTATGGTATAAGCTAACTTAAACAATTGGAACCATAACATAAGGCCCAATTAAACAACAATATGTGAGCGGACTTCGACGAAATGCTATTCGTACTAGGGTTTGTACCAATATTCCACATAAAGCATTGCAAATTATTTCTAATTATTTTCAAGCATTACAAGCCTATTCAAAATGGTGCCTTGTAATGTATAAATAGTAGAATAATTTGACAGTAATTTTCACACCTTCATGAAAAAACTTATATGTTTTTTAAGTGTCAGTAATATTTAATAAAGAAATTGTCTCCTACATAATTTGCATTCATATGTGAAAAAGTTTAGTGAAAACACTTGAGCAATTAAATGTTTATATCACCTTGATTTGTTCAATGAAGGAGAAGGTTAAAATTTCAATATATCAAAAAAACAACAAAACTCTTGAGTATTATCAAGTCTTCTACAAAACTTATTTGTATTCCTTTTTATCAATTTGCTGTAATATTCACCAAGTGTGTGTGGTAATTTTTATCTGTAAGAAAGTTTGTGTACTTATTACATGTGTTTGCAAATAGGAAGGTGTCGTACCTCAAAAAATGAGATCAACCTCGCAGAACACAATCGCACGCCCACGGGATGTACATAACAGAGTCGCCATCAATATTAATTAATTCCCATAGGGGAAAGAGAAAATATCGAATAAAATCCTTGAAATAAAGATAAGGATATGGTCATCGCAACCAAAATCTGATTTTGGGAGTCAGTTACGCAAGGGGAAGGTATTAGCACCCTTTCACGTCCGCTGTACTCAACGGGAACCATTTAGTTAGGGTTGAAAGAATGTTAGCCTAATGTTAGTTTCTAATCTTCTACTTATTGAGATAGTTAAAAAATAAAATTAGAATTTTTTATTAATGAGAAAGGACCTAAAATGTTTTTATTATTTAGGTGCTCGCCAAGACTTCGCAGTCAAGTACTTACGTATCCTTACAAGGAAGAAATCAGAGCAATCACAGTGCGGGTAAATGTTTGTTGGTTGATTTTAGCAAAAGCTAATTTGTATTAATCAACATAAGAAAAATTGTTATACCCAAAGCAAGTGAGGAGCGGAGGTTTACACCATATTAAATGTGTAGATGTCTAGAATTGGCAGAATTTTTGACCAACAAGAAATATTGAATTCAGTACAGAATGTCCTATCAGATGTTGGGACATTATCAAACAGAGTATAAGAACTTATTTCAGGATGTCACACCAGATGTTGGGACATTGTGTAAATGACTTAAGTTCAGTTTTTCAGGATGTCCCAACATATGTTGAGACATCTCAAACCTGCTACCAGAATTAATTAATGACTAACTGATCTGAGATATTTAAGGAGAGTTATCTGGAATTAATTATGGATGGATAAAAACAGAACAAGGCGCATCTGTAGGGAGTTTTATTATGAGGATTCAGATTAATCAGAAGAACTAAATCACCTAGAATCTAGGAAGTAACAAACCCTAATTCAAGGTGGAAGCTGCATGCTTTTAGGACTGGATTAACCTACAGAAAGCCCAAATTACAAACACCTATTTAATCAACAGAAACTCACAGAATTGAGTACGAATTTCAGAAGACAAAATAGGGTGTTGTGTCTTTAATAGCAGGTTGTTTTTATTGTACCACTTTATGAGCTTTTAAGCAAAAGTGCATTTGTGACTTGATTGAAACTGTGAAGTAAGATCAAGCTGTATTGTTTGAAGAATGTCTTCAATTTTATTAAACTTGTAAACTTGATCACTGTGTGATTGAGGGGGAGTGAGTTGGTACTCATATCTAAGTTGTGTCTTAGGTAGAAATTGCATTGGGTAGATATTAAGTGAAAGATTAAACTGGGTTGTTTAAGTCTAGAATTAATATTACTTATAGTGGATTTCCTCCTGGCTTGGTAGCCTCCAGATGTAAGTGTGGTTATACACTGAACTGGGTTAACAAACTTCTGTGTTGTTTAATTTTCTTGCACTTTAAGTCTTGGTTAAATCTGTCAAGTGTTGGGACATCTCATAGGACATCTCATACCTGATCACAGAATTTCAATTGGCATCAGAGCAGGCACCCTGCCTGTTTATACTGGGTGAGATCTAGGGAATACAAATTCTGGAAACATGGACAGAGATATAGGATCAGTAAATAGACCACCTATACTGGATGGTTCTAATTATGACTACTGGAAGCCAAGAATGATTGCATTCTTAAGATCACTTGACAACAGGGCCTAGAGAGCAGTCAACACTGGATGGGAACATCCTGTTCAAGACACCAAAGATGGATCAAAAGTGTTGAAACCTGAAGATGAATGGAGTAAGGAGGAAGAAGATTAAGCACTAGGGAACTCTAAGGCCTTAAATTCTTTATTCAATGGCATTGATAGAAACATCTTTAGACTTGTGCATCACTGTGAGCTGGCCAAAGATGTTTGGGACACTCTCAAAACAACTCATGAAGGAACATCAAAGGTAAAAATGTCAAGACTTCAACTTCTCACCACCAAGTTTGAAAACTTGAGAATGAAGGAAGATGAGTCAATTCATGAATTCTACATGAACATCTTGGATATAGCCAATACTTCTGGAGCCTTGGGAGAAAAGATGACTGATGAAAAGCTTGTAAGAAAGATTCTCAGATCTTTGCCAAAAAGATTTGACATGAAAGTCACAGCAATAGAAGAAGCTCAAGACATATGCACAATGAAAGTTGAAGAGCTCATTGGTTCCCTTCAAACATTTGAGATGGGAATGAATGACACAAATGTAAAGAAGAACAAAAGCATAGCCTTGGTGACAAATACTGATGAAGAAGAAGATGATAAATCAGAAACTGGTGAAAGCTTATCAGACAACATTGCTATGCTTGGAAGACAATTCAAAAAGATTCTCAGAGGAATGGAAGGCAAATCCAAACCCAGTGGAAGATACATAAACTCTTCTGAGAACAAAAGATCTTATGATGCTAACAGAAGATCAAATTATGATGAAAAGACTAGTCAAGAAAAAGGAATCAAATGCCATGGATGTGAAGGATATGGACACATCAGGAATGAATGTCCTACCTACTTAAAAAGGCAAAAGAAAGGTCTCTCTATAACCTGGTCTGATGAAGACTCAGGAGGTGATTCAGAAGAAGAATCAGCTAAGCATATCACTGCTCTAGCTGGATTATGTGAATCTGAAAGTGAATCCAGTGATGGGGAGCTTATTTTTGAAGAACTTGAGCAAGCATACAAAGATTTATACAAAAGAAGCACTGAAATATGCAGTGAGGTTATAAAGCTAAAGAAGCAGAATGAGGCACTAGAAGATGAAAAAGCAAGTGATCAAGAAATCATTGACACCTTGAAAAGTGAAGTAAGTCTTCTCAACTCCAAATTGGAACACATGTCCAAACCTGTTAGAATGTTGAACAGCAGCTCAAATACACTGGATGTTATTCTCAACAACAATAAGCATTCAGGGGATAAAAGTGGACTGGGATTTAACAGAGTACATAAAGATGAAGCTAGCTCTAGCAAAACTACTTCAAAATCCATACAGTCAAACAAGATGTCCCAACAGATGCTTCAACATCAGGAAAAGAACACAAAGTCAAACATAATGTTCCAACAGATGTCTCAACATTCTGAAAAGAACAAAATGAAGAAGAAGTATCAAAGATGGAGATGTCATCATTGTGGAAGATTTGGACATATCAAACCTCATTGTTATAAGCTGCATGGATATCCAAATCAGATGTATCAGCAACCTTCTAAGCAGAAAATAGAAGTTACCAAGAAAGTGATGCATAAACATCAAAGAAATCAGCAACCTCCTAAGCAGAAGACAGAGGTCATCAAGAAGGTATGGAGACCAAAAGCTAGCATTCAGGCTGATCAAAGCTACATACACAAGAACAAGATCAACAATCAATCTTGGAGATCTACTGATGAACAACACACAGGGCAGAGGCATCAAAAGAAATCTCAACTCAAATGGTCAAAGAAAAGTGCTGCATATATAGCACATACATCACTAAGAGTATCAGCTAAAGAAGACTGGTACTTTGACAGTGGATGTTCAAGACACATGACTGGATTGAAGAATCTGCTAGTAAACTTAAAGTCACATTCATCCAGGTATGTAACCTTTGGAGATGGAGCTAAAGGAGAAATCAAGGGAGTTGGGACCTTGGACTGTCAAGATGTTCCAAGACTAGATGATGTGCTGCTAGTTAAAGGTTTAACTGCTAACCTGATCAGCATAAGTCAATTATGTGATCAAGGGTACAGTGTAAACTTTACTAAAACTGAATGCATAGTGACTAACAAAGAACAAGAGGTTGTCATGAAAGGAGCCAGATCTAAAGACAACTGTTACATGTGGGAATCTCAAGACTTCAGTCTTACTTCAACTTGCTCCTTAGCTAAAGAAGAAGAAGTGAAACTATGGCACCAAAGACTAGGTCATCTTCATTTCAGAGGCATAAAGAAGATAATATCTATGGATGCTGTAAGAGGTATTCCTAAAATGAAGATTGATGATGGCAAAATATGTGGTGAATGTCAAATAGGCAAGCAAACCAAGATGTCCCATCCAAAGCTCCAACATCTGACAACTTCCAAAGTTTTGGAACTATTGCATATGGATCTTATGGGACCTATGCAGGTTGAAAGCCTTGGTGGCAAAAGGTATGCCTATGTGGTGGTTGATGACTTTTCAAGGTATACATGGATAAATTTTATCAAAGAAAAGTCTGATGTATTTGATGTATTCAAAGACTTATGCCAAAGAATACAAAGGGAAAAAGCCAGCTGTGTGATCAGAATAAGAAGTGATCATGGAAAAGAATTTGAGAACCAAAAGTTCTTAGATTTCTGCTCTTCAGAAGGAATCAATCATGAATATTCTTCACCAATCACTCCTCAACAGAATGGGATTGTTGAGAGGAAGAATAGAACTATTCAAGAATCAGCAAGAGCTATGATCCATGCTAAAAAGTTACCTTTGTACTTCTGGGCTGAAGCTATGAACACAGCTTGTTACATCCACAACAGAGTTACTCTAAGAAAAGGAACTTTGTCCACAATCTATGAAGTCTGGAAGGGCAGAAAACCCACAGTTAAGTACTTCCATGTGTTTGGAAGTAACTGTTATATTCTGGCAGATAGGGAGCAAAGGAGAAAAATGGATCCTAAAAGTGATGAAGGGATTTTTCTTGGATACTCTATAAACAGCAGAGCATATAGAGTATTTAATTCTAGAACCAAGGTTATCATGGAGTCTATAAATGTGATAATTGATGATGCTCCTACAGATGTCCCAAAAGATGTTGGAACATCTGCTGATATCAAGATTGAAGCTGAAGAAAAGAGTGATCATTATGACTTCACTCAAACTGATGCAAGGACAGAACAATCCAGCAAACCTCCCTCCATCAGAATACAGAAGGATCATCCCAAATATTTGATAATTGGTGATCCCAACAGAGGTGTGAGCACTAGATCAAGAGAAGTGATTTCAGGTTCCTGTTTTGTTTCTAAAATAGAACCTAAAAACATCAGGGAAGCTCTTACTGATGAATACTGGATTTGTGCTATGCAAGAGGAATTAGGTCAATTCACAAGGAATGAAGTGTGGAATCTTGTTCCTAGACCTGATGACATAAATGTGATTGGAACAAAATGGGTGTATAAGAACAAGTCAAATGAACAAGGAGTTGTTACAAAGAACAAAGCTAGACTTGTAGCTCAAGGATACACACAAATTGAAGGTGTAGACTTTGATGAAACCTTTGCACCAGTAGCAAGGCTTGAATCAATCAGACTACTTTTGGGAATTGCTTGTATCTTAAAGTTCAAGCTATTCCAAATGGATGTGTGTAGACACCCCAAATTTGCCCTCTGGCTTTTGTATCTTTTTCTGCTCCTCGTTTGCATCTCATTCGCATTTTTTCATTTGGTCATTAACATTTAAGATGCATACCATTTGCATAAGTTCCTAAGACATGGGATCACATTTTCTGAAGAATTTGGGTTTCACTTTTTTATCTGCGGATTATCAGAGAATTCAAAGTTTCAGCTATACAGCCATCAGTGGCATCATCCTCTCATTACTCATGTTACAGAATCAGGGTTTATTTCCCTGATTATTTGGTTCTCAAGGATTTCACGTTTGTAAGGACTTTTCGTCGATTCATTTGGTTCGTCATCCTGGAATTCTGTTCCATCAATTTACAAGTTGTTCATTCACGATCCAATTCAGACGAACGTTTGACCTAATTTGGTCAAACTATCAGGAGTTTACTTCAGTTGCAAGTTATCTGCCTCAGAGGCCCTTTTCTCAGGGGATGCATATCCAAAGTCAAATTGTGGTGTGTGAAGTCCATCAGATTTATCAAGTTGTGATTCATAAGGAGTGTTGGATCATTTTGTTTTGTTGAACAGTT
Organism: Lathyrus aphaca; assembly: GCA_963966055.1. NCBI lineage: Eukaryota > Viridiplantae > Streptophyta > Magnoliopsida > Fabales > Fabaceae > Lathyrus > Lathyrus aphaca. The sequence goes on from OZ014519.1 coordinate 73,389,110, forward strand.
CATTAGTGGTTTATCTGTGGGTTTATTTCCCAGAGTTTGATCTAGGAAAATTCAAAGTGATTCATGTGTCGGTGGAGATTCAGAGGACGTTTAATTCAGAGGTTTATTTGCTTCAATGGCAAGTTATTCAGTGATTCAATAGTGGTCCATTCATTTTAATCAGAAGTTGTTGGTGCGAGAGTGTAGGTTTGGTCAAGGTTTGTATTGAGAATGCGATTTGGTTTTCATTGAGAATTAAGGAATTTGGAGGAGTATTCATTCACGTGATCGACTGGCGGGTTGAGATTAAAGTTCAATATCTACTCATTTCACCTTAACCATTTTTTCCCACATCCATAAGTCCATATTCTTTTATATATCCATTTTCAAATCCAATTCATTTTTTTTTCTTCCCATAAATCATTTTTAACCCTTTATCCATTTCCATAATTCACATCTTGTGAACATTATTTTATTCTCCACATTATCTAATTAAACATTTTTCATAAGCCAAATTCTTGACCAATTTCATTCTAAATCCACTTAAATCTTTCTCACTCCATTAACCTTTTCAAATTAGTCAAATTTCTGTTTTTAATCTTTTTCCGATTTTATTCATTCATATCACAATATTAATATCTTATTTTACTTATCCACACTCCAATTATTAAGTTTATTGATTCATAATCCATATACCATTTTTTTTCTTAAAGATTTTTTTTGTTTTCTTGAGTCCATTATTTTCCTTCTTCCATTTTTTATACAAGCCCATTTAATCTATTGGTGAGCCCATCATCCAAGAAAGTCATAGGTTGACCTAAGTATAAAAGGGAAAAGACCCTAATCCCAAGGGGCAGCAGCCGCAATTTTTTCCCCAACTCACAACAAAAGACACACACTTACCAGCAGATTCCACTCTCAAAAATTTCCTCTCAGCGATCACACAAAACCGGAAATACTCATTCTTCTTCTTCAGCCCCTAATGAAAAACCCCACCATCATCTTCAAATCACCTTCCCCTGTTTGTTTCTAATAACAAAAATCACTCTTCTTCAGCATGACCTTTATCATTCTCCAAACCCTCTTCTCAACCTCCGCCGACAACAACATTTTTCCTCTTCATTTTTAACAAACCCAGTAAACAACATGACCAACATATAAACACACCATTCACCTGTAAAAAGAAACCATCAACAAACAACACAAAAATATGAAAAAAGGACTTTAACGTAACCTCTTAGCTCTTCTTTCGAGGTGCGGATTCCACTGGAAAAAGGAAGAAAGAAAAATGATACCATGGGAGGGGGTCTCAGACAAGAGTTTTCGGGACTGCTTGCTCCCTCTCTCAAAAGAAAAATCCTGGAGACAAACCAACACCTTGAAGACCTTCGGAGAATACAAAAAGACTCATCACCACCTGTCCACGCTTTTTTACTGAACTCACCACCCCTTTTCTTCCTCACACGGCCTTGAAAACCAGCCACCTCCATTGAAACCATCCTCCCACTTCACAACTTTGAAAACAGAACAGACATCCCTCACATGTTTTTGGGGACTGCTACAGCTTGCTCCATTTTTTAAACACACGACACCAAACTCTTCATCGGTCCAACCATCTTCAGCCGTGGCCACCTTCCTCATATTCACCAGCAAACAATCATCACCCACATCACCATAAACCGCAGCCCTTCAAATCTCCAAGCCTAAACTCACCGAACCTCTTCTTCATCACATCAACCTAACTCAGCTCACACCAACCCTCAAACACCTTTAATCACCATTAACCGCAAGCCATCTCCAAACTTTCTACCCTTCATCAATCAACAGCCAACCTTCACGCCATTATCACCAAACAACAACAACAAAACACAAACCAGAAATAAATCAGGGAGAGGTAGATTGTGAAGCTGTGCGAGACAGAGGAGAAGCGATCGCGAACTCGACGGAAAGCCTAGAAGCGCCGGCGCCGATAAGCTTCGACCAAAACAGAGAGATCCAGACAGAGTCTCCGAGAAGCGAGTCGAAGCAAATCTCGAGACGAAACCAACCGAGAGAGGACGCTGTGATGGTGTTGACGACGGCGAAGTCGCGGCGAAGAAACCTTGATGTTTCCGGAAGCTGAGACGATGTCGATGATGGCGTCAAGACGAAGCACACAATGAATCGGTGCCAGAGGCGGACGTTGAGATCAAAGCAAAGTTGAATGTTGATGACGGTCCTAGGTTGCCGACGCTATCGAATTTGCTTCCCCATTCCTCAACTGCTATGTCGGCGTTTTTCTTAAGAAGAAGAGGATCTCGTTTGGTTACCTTGTTTGCTAGCTGGGTTTTGTCGTCTGGAATGCTTCGGTTCGCAGAGAAGAGGAAGATCTGTTTCTGATTTCACAAAGCAAGGAAATGACGCGTTGGCTTTCGGATCTTGTTTTTACGTGTTGCTGAACTTGGGTTTAACCCATTGGATTTCCCCTCATGCTTCAGATTTCATCACAGCATCTTTTGGTTTTGGGTTAGGCCCACATGGTTTTTGATGAATCCACCTCCAGCATTGCCTCTCCCGCACCTACCTCTTTGTTTTCTTTAGTTTTTTTATAAAAAAAAAATAGTCATTATCTTTCTTTAATTTTTCTTAGTTAATTTTTGCTAAACTTATTTGATAACATCATGATTAATTTCTTGGATTAATGTTTGATATTTTCTTATTATTCTCTATTAATTTTTTTGTGTTAAAGTTTAGTTTAGAATATTGTTAAAATTTTATTATAAATTTAGTTATAGATTCTAATATAGCTTAGAGTTAGTTTCTCCCAACTTGTTTTGGTTTGATTAATTAGAGTTTAATTTGATTTTGGTTTTAGCGTTGTGTTTAATTTTTGGTAGGTTCATTTCTCGGTTTTGATGAAGAAGAATGTAACTTGGAGATGCCTGGTGACCAATTAGTTTTGGACTGATAATTTCTGGAGGCAATTTGCACCTGGACTTTGTTTTTTTGCGCGGACTAACTCTTGGTTATAATTCTGAATGTTGGATGTTTGTAATTGACATTTATTTGATTTCCTGATAACGGACACCTGTGTTTGATTTATGAATCTGTTCTGGACTTGATTTTATTTTCTGAGTTTCTCTTGTGCGCGTATTGAAGAGGCAACGGACCTTCTCCGTTAGGTAACACTGAAGCCTGATTTTACTATTGCATGCTGCTGCATCTGGAAGTCCTACTGGTGTAGGCTCTGTTTGTGCATTATTCATCTTATCTCCATTTCACATTCTCATCTCCTTATCTATATCATTGTTCATCTTATCTCCATTTTTGCATTCTCATCTTCTTATCTTATGTCTTCTTCATCTTAATTTTTCTTCCTCGTCATCTGTTCTTAACTCGAGGCGTGCTTAGGCCACCATGGAGCTTCTCCTTTCATCTTTCTCTTTCTTTCTTCTTTAGGTTAGTGAGCCTCACAAACCTTAGGAACAACCAAGCATGATAATGAATTAGGGTTTGGATTAGTCTCCCCTCATAGTTTTTACCTTTGTGTCTCTCTTTGAGTCTTCTCTTCTCACCTCATAATCAGGGACTAAACCCTAAAGGCTTTAAGGCTTTGCGATTAAGTTTATGCCTGTATCCTTCTATTAGGATGGAGTGTATAACTTTAATCCTAAGTGTTAAACCCTTAATGTGTTTAAATCTCTTAATCAATCCACATAATAATCATCAAGACATCACACTTGTAACTTGGGCCTTGCATTAGGGTTCTAATTCTTCCTTAATTGGTTAAGAAGGACTAGCCCTAGTGTTAATGGACAAGTCCCCCTCAAGTTGTCTTACAAATCATAAAAAACACTTCATCATCGTAACCATTGAATAAAATCCACTTAATCAGAGGCCTGTTTTGTCATGAGTTTAATCTCTAATCATGGATTAAGTTGAGGAGCTTTCCTCAGCTTAGACATTCTCATCTATTATCCTTCTATTAGGATGGTGTAATGGGTCTGTTTAATCCTTGATTATGGCTTAACCTCATTACTCAACACTAAACAAAAACACCAAAAACATCTAAATAATCACAAGTAGGTTAATGATCTTAATCCTGCATCAGAGGTGATTAAGTGTGAGAATCTGACTTCGCACTTAAGGTATTCTCATTACCCCTAATCAGAGGGAAGATGTGATGAGTTTACTAAATCCATTGGTTTAGGCTTAAGCTCATTAACTTATGACAAACTTTCAAAAGCAATAAAAGACTGAAAACACCAAAAACACACAATAATCGTCTCCTCCAGGATTCTTTTCTCATCATCTTCACTCATAAACGAGAACTCGCTTCTTCCGTCTAATGCAAGACAGTTTGCACCTGGGCCAGACAGGTCTTACACTTGAGCATAGACATGCAAGCAGTTCACAAGTCAATTCACCTTTCAGTCTCTTTGGGTCGAACTACGGTGTTCTGACTTCCTCATTGCACGAGAGGATACGTAGGCATAACTTAACAGTTATCGAACAAAAGTCTCTGTATATTCCCCCTCTTTCCAGCCTCATTCTTTTAGCCTCATTATCATGAGCATCTCACTTTCATCCTTACACTGACACTTCCATACTTCACATTCTCTATACACTGACACCTGTACATTCTTTTCCAGCTCTTTTATACACAGATTGCACTGACACTACCCCTTTAAAACACAAATATTTTAAGCGTGGATCCCGTCGAGTACGGCGGACAATCTGGGTGCTAATACCTTCCCAGGTTGTAACCAACCCCCTTTCTCAGTCTCTCTGGTTCGCAAACCGTCTTATCCATCTTTTTCTAGGCCTATGCAGCATTGCCTTTCCTCCGGGATAAAAATTCCTAGCTGGCGACTCTATTCATTCTCCAGTGAGTTCACGGCTGTGTGTTCTCACTGTCCCCTTCGCCGACCGTTCGCGTCTGTACCCTTATTTGACCCAGTTTCATTTATCGGGAGCGACAGCTTGGCGACTCTGCTGGGGACCCTTATATTGCAACCAGGGCTTCTGGTTCTTTTTGTGGGTTCCTCCTAGCGCTTGATTTATTTGTGTTTACTGGGGTGTTATGTGCTATCTGTGCTTGTATATTTGTTTTGTTTATTGCGTTATGTACAGTTGATTTATTGCTTTCTTTACTGCTTTACATATATCATACTGTCATGCTGTCTGGCTGGATCTGGTTTTGCTTTGGTGGATGGGGTTCTATCTGAGAGTTAAGGTCCTATACCTGGGACCTGAGTGACACCTAGGCTAGAGTGAATCATATTCTTTCCCATTCCATTTCGGTCTGGTGCGGGAATATGAAACACGGTTCAGATGTGGGTTTCTTCTTGAGAACTCTGTGTTGCAGATTTCCTGCAATGCTAGGGCTATCTGGGAAGCCTGCTAAGTCTGGATGACCTTTTAGTACTGACCTTCAGAAACTGAGGTGAATTAGAGGAGGAATTGTTATGGTTATTGTAAACACTGTACCTCCGGGTTAGAAGTGTTTACACTTCTCATAACGGATCCGAGTCTGAGGATCCTTGTTTTAGAACACCACCTGTGAGGGGGCTTGGCTGTTTACAGGTTTGCAGGAACCCTTGACCTCAACATACCCTCATTACCAGTACAGTTGTTGATCCGGTCATTATAATCCTGAAGTTATTGACCTCTGGTTTTCAGTTACTATTTCGGGTTACTATACAGAGATCTTGTGGTTACAGACACTTGATGCTTAGTTCAGCATTCCAGATTCCAGGCAGTTTCCAGCTGTGATCCCATGTCTTGGCATCTTTTGCATTATCATATTGCATTTTGCATGTGCATCTGCATTGCATTTTCCTCCTCCAGAGAGCTCATCCTTCCTCTTTTGTCCATGCCAGCCGGTTGATTTCCCGGTACTCAGTTTGAACAAGCGGTAACTGGTGGAAGACGAAAAAAGTTGTTTGAAGCTAGACTGGGCAGTGTCAAGAGTTAGGAAGGGTCAGATTGGAAGCCGTCAGTAGCTATGTCAGAGAGCAACTGTCAGAATATTGAGTTTCCACCTGGTTTCACTTCAATGACCAATCCGTTGTATGGTCTTCCTCCTGATGAGGATCTTCCACAAGTGAACAATCTTGCTCAAGCTCAGCCTGCACAGACCCCGATCGTGAATCAGGGTGTACCTGAACCATCTGCTGTCCGAGGTGGACCTTCATCTTCTTCTGATACTACAGATTATCAGAGTTTTGCCTTCCCTATGCCAGACTTCCAAGGGGCAATCCCTCTTGTGAAAACCAAGGATCCACCAGCTTTTGATCCTGCTGAAAGATTTCGTGTGTTGGACGAGAGACTCAAAGCCTTAGCGGATCCTGATGCCTTTGGTTTTGATGCTCTAAACATGTGTTTGGTGCCTGGTCTTGTCATTCCTCCAGATTTCAAGACTCCGAAGTTCGAGAAATACACTGGTGTCAGTTGCCCGAAGCGTCATTTGGTGATGTTCTGCAGAAAAATGACTTCTCATGCCCGCAATGATAAGTTGATGATTCACTGTTTTCAGGACAGTTTAAGTGGGGCATCTTTAAGTTGGTACATGGATTTGGAAAGCAGTCATATCCGATCTTGGAATGATTTATCCAAAGCTTTCGTAAAGCAATACCAGTACAATGTGGACGTGGCGCCCAATCGCACGCACTTGCAGAGCCTATCCCAGAGGAGTGGTGAATCTTTCAGAGAATATGCACAGCGGTGGAGAGAATTGGCAGCCCAAGTGCAACCACCACTTTCAGACAGAGAATTAACTGACCTGTTCGTGGGCACCTTGCAGGGTCCATACTTGGAAAGAATGAGTAGCATTGGGATGACAAGCTTCTCTGATTTGATGGTAGTTGGAGTACGCATTGAGAGCCTGCTCAGAAGTGGAAAGATCCAGGACTTTTCGAATATCCCAGCTGGTGAAGGTGAGTCTGTTGTTAGCTCCCAAGAGGAAGAATGGAATGACGTCAGTGCAGTCATGGCAAATGTCGAGTATTCTAGAACAACATCTTCTAAGAGATCATCTTTTCCTGAATCTGATTACTCCTACGGGCATTCGGCAATTCTCGGAGCACCATGTCAGAAACCCTGGGCTCCTCCTCGTCCACATCTGCAAGCTCCTGGTCGAAAACCTCAGAATCAACTTCAGAGCCAGCCTAGGCCTCGTAACAATCTGGAAAGAAGGATTGCTCCTCTTCATCCGGTCCCCATGGCATACAGTGAACTCTTGCCGCATCTAATTCAGAGCTCTTTGGTGGTTCCTAAGCCTCTCAAGCCGTTGCCAGAGCCGTACCCTCCAGGGTACAATCCTCATGAGCAGTGCGGGTATCACGGTGGGTCAATGGGACATTCAACTGAAGATTGCAAAGCTTTTCAAGCCAAAGTACAACAATTGATCGACAAGGGCTACATCTCCTTTCCAGAAGGAAGTTTGGTTGTGCACGTCAACTTTTCACCTGATTGAGTTCAAGGACTTCAGAAGAAGCGTCTCCTGATTCAGTGGCTCGGACAAATTGTCATCAGAGTTGGTGATCACTGTATCCTTTTATCATTTGCATTGTAGTTTCTTTCCTGTTAGCAGCTACTTGTCTTTTAAGCAATGTTTTTTTTTGAATGGTAATGTTAATGTAGTGATCTTGCATTTTTGAATCAATTATGTCGCATTCGCTCATTTTTCTTTACTTGCATTGAAAAAGAAACAAAAAAAAATTGCATCCATACACCTCCCATTTATTTCACTGATGTTTAGCAGGTTTGAGGGAGGATGATGACAACTGAATACCCATAATTGTTGAAGGTATGCTTTCAGGGTAGAACCTGCTGACGATGTACAGGCATTGTTTCAATTCCCAAACACGGGAGGTATAAGGGAGATAGACCCTCGTCAACCCCTTTGAGCCTTGAAGTAGGAGTTTCTTTTCTGAACAGATAAACCCTCACATCCAACCCGGGGCAGGGTAGTTATCAGTTAATTTGACCGAGCGTTCAAATATCCAAAGGAGTGTGCATCCGAGGATCCATTACCTTTATTCATTACACCTCAAGAGGTCAAGGGACGTGAAACCACAATGGTTATCCCTCACCAACAAAGGAATGAGGCAGTCAACCCTTTCAGCAAGTTATGACAAGCCAGTGTCACACGATTTGTTCAACAAAAATCAGAAAAAAAAAAAGGGAAATAAAGCCCGCTAAGTCGAGAATGTGTGAAAACATATGACAGGCAAAAGTTAGGGCATCCCGCTGGACTTCGAAATCAAAAAAATTCAAAAAAAAAGAGAACCAGTCCAGGCAAAATTTAGGGAATAAAAAAAATCCGAGAGAATCTTCCCTGAGAACAAAGTCGTGTGACCAGACACAAAGTCAGAACGGGTGACTGTTACTCCAAGAAACCTCATTGGTGCGTAAACCATCAACGTCATTGGTTCCTCAATCATTATAAAACCCTTGTGAGAAGCGAGCGCTTAAGTCGAATTAGCTGAATATAGGACCGGAGAACATCAAGGAGAATGGGTGGGCACATATAAATTTTGAGCCATAAAACCTTCTTTTTAAAACCGTGAACCAGGCCACGTCATAACCCTTGAAAGTCCTAATTGAATCAGGTTCAATTCTGAAAGCATACTACGACAAGGTTGCGTAAACTGACTCCTAACGATTTGCTAACTCAGCACTACGTTTGGACTAATCGTCCATTCGTCACACACTGTCACAGCATCAAAATAAATAAATTTTCAAAAACTTGCATGTGTACTTGTTGCACCCCAAAATTTGCCCTCACAATACAAGACTTTGTGTTCTAAGAAGGTTCACAAGGTTCACAAGTTCTCCTACACTTGCATAACCTTTCATGAGGTTCATGAAGTCTACAAGTTACTTCTTGAAGGTTCACAAGGTTCACAAGTTTCTCAATGCTTATATAACCTTTCATGAGGTTCATGAAGTCTACAAGTTACTTCTTGAAGGTTCACAAGGTTCACAAGCTTCTCAACATTTACAAAACCTTTCATGAGGTTCATGAAGTACATAGGTTACTTCTTGAAGGTTCACAAGGTTCACAAGTTTCACAAAGATTACAAAGCTTTCCTGAGGGTCATGAGGTCTACAAAGCCACTTCATGAGGTTCACAAGGTTCACAAGCTTCACAATACCTCCCATGAGGTTCACAAGACAGTTTATGAAGATTCACAAGGTTCACAAAGTTCACAATTGGTCAAAGAAGTTGACAATTCCCTCAGACAATGCACCTCCTAAGCAGTGCATCCAAAACTAGGGTTTTGACTTTAATCAGGCTAAATGGACTTCCAATGCCTCAAGTGAGTTTCATAACATCTTATATGTGTATAAGAACCTCCATGACAAGTTTCAAGACTTTTCTCAAAAGTTTGCTCAGTCAGATGATCAGATAAGTCAAAATCAGTCAATGCAGTTAAAAAGTCAAACTGAGGTCAACTGTGGTCAAACCAAAGTCAAACTTCATGATTTTTTGCCAACATCAAGTATATGAAGTAAAATTCATCATTTGATAAAGGGTTGATCATGATTCATCAAGGAGATTCCAGATCATCAATAATCAGGAGTTTCTAAATTAGGGTTTCCTTAGTAAAAGTCAACTGAACTTTGACCAGGCATAACTTTCACATACTTCATCACCAAGTCTCCATCCAAAGCTCATTTTAAAGGAAATTGAATTCTCTACAACTTTGATGTTGGAAGTTAAGCTCAAAAATGCTTCATTTGAAAGATATGATCTAGGACATTATAGGTCATTTCAAAAGTCAACAAAAAGTCAACAACTTCAAAAGGGCATAGCTTGAGATTGGTAAATGATATGAACCTGAAACCAATGGGGTTGTTTAGAGGACTCTTCAAGCTTTCCAAAAAGTCCAAGAAAACCATCATACCTTTAAAATTGAGGGAGATGTGCCTTTGCAAAGTTGGGAAATTTTGTGATGGTTTATGTTGAAAATGGAGGCTTAAAAGTATTTCTTTCCAAATGGGCTACCCAAGTCATGACCCAATCCATACAATAATAACATGCACGAAATTTCCATGATATTTTCATATTTTTTATTTTATTTAATTAATTTATTATGATTTATTACATTTAAAATCATTTTAAATTAAAATAAAATATTAAACATGAAGATATATTTTTGTGATTGAATCTAGAAAGTCTTAAAGGGTGATTGGAGTCAAAGAGGAATGAAATCATGTGAATTATCCCAAAATAGCAAGCACTCATGATCAAATATTTGAAATTTACACTATGATCTTTTTGAATATTTTTTGGATCAAATTTTCACATAACCCATCCATGTTTCTGACCTAAATCAATCACACATATATACTAAGCATAACCCTAGTCCTCATTCACGAAATCAAGCAGCCACAGTGTAAGTTTCAAAACTCAAATTTCAAGCAAAAAGTGAGATTCGGATTTTTCCATACAAGAGGTTTCAAGGTAAACTAAGAACATAGTCATGTTCTATGGACATCCCTGAAGCTAAAGCATCACACATATGCATCTCATGTCCACCAAATTGGCCAACCCGAAGCAAACTTTGTCTTGAATATATTTTTTTCGATTCTAACAATTCATTGCATATTACTGACTTTTGATTATGTAAACTTGTTTGTCCATGACTATAGATGAAATCTGGATGAATTGGTGAAGCTCCATGGCCTAAAACGAAATTCACCATTGTTAGGGTTTTGACCAAGAATTGGGGTTTCGTGACTTACAAAATATAAATGATTTCTAAGATCATGGCTAGACTTGAATGGACCTCTGGAATGTGTTTATGTTTTCAATTTTGTGAAATTGTACGTTTTCATTGCTTGTTGATGTTCATAGGTTTTGCTGGGAAAATATTCTTCGCAGGAAAAGTTGTAATAATATTCGCAGGAAAATCCTACGAATTTTGAGGAAGAAGATGACTGGCTTGGCGCGCAGTCTATATTTCAAATTTTGATTTCAAATATTATTTTCATGTTTTGTTTATTATCACAAGCTTGATGCTTGTCCCAGTGGAAGGATGCGTATACGTTTGATGCAATGGCCAGAGTTCGAATCATGCTGGGGCCATTATTTTTTTATTTTCAGGATAAAAGCATGCATAATATATAATATGTTGTTATCAATCCATGACCAGAAGGGCTCTCCCAGCCAGGTGGTAAAGCGCGCGTATGTACATCCATAAGGTCCTGGGTTCAACACCAACCCAGGCCTTTTATTTTTTTCATTATTTTCTGGATTTTGCAAGGCAAGGCATAAAACAAACTTTGTTCACTCTTCTATCACCTACGCTTGGCTGGCCTGGTGGAAGATGTTTTGGCTGGCAAACATGAGGGCAAGGGATCAAAACCTAATCAAGGTCAGTTCTAAATTTTTATCACCTATTTCTTCTATTTTCTTAATTAATTATATTTTTGTTTATTATAAAAACCTAATTTCTAAATGACCTAATTTTAATTTTCTTTGTGTTCTAAAAAATAAATATGTTATAAGTTATTTTCTTAAAATATATAAAAAATGTTTTTTTCTTATTTTGTAAATATATTCATATTATGTATATATGTAAAATTTAGATTAATCCCATAAACCCTAATTATAGTTTAACCCTAATTCTCACAAACCCTAAAATTTTTTTCTAAATAAAATTTAATTTTGTTTTTTTAATTCCTAATATAATTATAATTTTTCATAAAATTTTGTAAATATAGTTATAATTCAAATTAATTTTTTCTTTTAATGTTTAGAAATAATTTAATTTAGGATAATTATATTTTTGTATATGGTTAAAAATAATTTGTAAATATAATAACTAATAGAATTAAATTTTAAGTATGATATTTAAAATCTATCCTTTTCTTATAATATGTATATAAGTATGAATATATGTTAATAATAATTAAAATTTTGTAATACATTTGAAAATAATTTAATAATTAGTATATGAATCAAAAATTATTTAATTGTGTATGTTAATTTCTTCTTATATTATTTTTGGGTTTCAATTATTACTATTAATTCTATTGTTACCAATTTTTGCTTATTATAATTTTATTAACCTTTTAATTAATTTTTATTACTAACCATATTATTTATTATTCTTATGTTTCTAACCTTATTTATTATTTCTAATTGTTATTATTATTATCACTAACCCATTTATAATTCAATTATGTTTATTTTGCTAATCTTATTTATTATTATCACTAACCCCTTTATTATTTATATTTTATTATTTATTGCTTATTATTTAATTTGCTATTTTATTTATTATTATTATAATTTTGTAATTGTTTCTCGGTTGTAATTTTGTAACTATTTTAATTATTTTTACTATGGTTAGTAATTAGGGAGTGTAACAACATGTATGCAATATTAAAATAAATTTAGCTAATTTTTAATATAAGATAATTAAAATAAACACTTCACACACGTAAGTCGATTTTAATCGCCGTCTCACTTTCTAAGGATATCCCTCAGGTTGCCTATGAATAATGGTTAAGTGGGGTGTATAAAGCAAGTCCCTCGAAAGAAAATCATCAAAGTCCCTCATGGTTGCCTATACAAATCGAGTCCCTTCGAAATAAATGATGATAGTCCCTTCCTTATGCTTATTACACCCCACAATGGCCTTCAAAATCAAATTGTCCCTCACATGTCCCTTAACATCCAAAGTAAGGACTACCTACTCCTTAATAGTAGGGATAGTCTTACTAAGGAAAGAATAAAGAATAAGAAAAGACCTTAAACATTAGGGTAGGTTACTCCTAGGTACTTGCTCATCTCTAAAAACTTTTCTCACTTAAACAAATTTCCAACAAATTTTCAAACAAGTTTTTAACACATCCTTACATGGATTATTTATTAACTATTCTGAAAATTTTCTATTCACACACTACAATTTCAAAACAAATTAAAGTGAGCTTAAGTACCTAAGAGCCCATGGATAACCATGGATGAAAAGGATGCTAATACCTTCCCTTTTCATAACCTACCCCCCGGACCCAAAATATTCTCTAAGGTCTTTCCTGTTCTTTTATAACCTTTCCTTATGGATAAAATAAAAGTCGGTGGCGACTCTTGCTATCCGCAACATTACTTAAAGTCAGTTCTCCCACCGTGTTACAGAACTGGCGACTCTGCTGGGGATCTATTTTAAGAGGGGTACCCTTAGGAATTAAGATCACTTTAAATTGTTTGCCTTGTTTGCTTTATATTACTTGTTGGGATGCTCTTATGTGTGAAAGGTCCTAACCCGGATCTAGTGTACCTTAGGTAAATGGCAATAGACCAAGGAAATTGTACGACGTATATCGATACGGTTGATCTGGTGGCCATAGTTAGTGCGACTTCTTGGTTGGTGCTTATGTTCCTTAAGTCAAGTTGAGGATAATATGAGGCTGCCATATGTTGTCAATGCACTAACTAACTTCTAGAACCCTAGTTAACTCATCTTGGCCCTTAGAAAGTAGTGAGGTAACCGGCTTTGGTGCAGACTGAAGTTGGTTGACACTCGATGCTACGCTCATTGAGATCTTAAACTTGGAGGGTTTTGGTTGGCAAGTAAGTTGCCTTCTGAACAACCACCCTTGTGAAGGATCAATGATATTGAGATCCCTTAGAACCTGGTTACTTTTGTAGGACAGGATGAACCATCTAACTTCAGGGGAGGGTACTTACCTTAAACCTCATGCAAGCCTTTAAACCTAGGGCTATGGTGTGACTTGTTTGTGTGTACCACATGTTTGTGATTGAGCATAACATCATGACATCATCATGCATCATGAGCATATCATTTTCCCTAACCATTTCAAGGACCAAGGGATTTATTTTTGTTCTTTGTTGCAGGTCATGGCTTCTGCTCGTAGAAACACCATCAGGATCAACTTTGTAGGGATACCTCCCAAACTCAAAGAGTTGATTTCTCAAGTGTCTGATCACTCCCAGTTCATCAAGAGACATGGTCACCTATTGGATCTAGTCACTTCAGGGTTCAATGAAGACATGATGAGTGTCCTATTTCAGTTCTTTGATCCTAAGCACCACTGCTTCACATTCCCCGACTACCAGCTGGTTCCTACAATGGAAGAGTTCTCTAAGCTTCTGGGTATACCTGTTCTTGATCAAAGACCCTTCACAGGCTTGGAGAAGGAGCCCAAACCAGAGGTTATTGCTGCAGCCCTACATCTGAAGAAGTCTGACATTGTTCTAGAGACGAGAAGTGGAGTTAAGGGTATTCTTGCCAAGGTATTAGTGGATAAAGCTCAAATGTTCTTGAAGGCCATGAGCTATGATGCTTTTGAGGAGATCTTAGCCTTGCTGATATATGGCTTAGTATTGTTCCCCAATCCAGATCAGTTCATAGATGTTCATGCCATCAACATTTTCCTGAGTCACAATCCAGTGCCTACATTGCTTGGAGACATCTTGCATTCTCTTCACACCCGTACTACAAGGGCAAGAGGAACTTTGATGTGTTGCATACCTTTACTCTCTAGGTGGTTTATTTCTCACCTTCCTCGCTCAGTAATGAAGAATGAGCAAGGGTTCAGATGGTCCAAGAGGATCATGTCACTTTCTCACTCAGATATCCATTGGTGCTCCAGATCTATGGAGAATGTCACCATCATTGACCGTTGTGGGGAGTTTCCTAATGTGCCACTTCTAGGCATAAGAGGAGGCATCACCTACAACCCATCGCTAGCTTTATGACAGTTTGGTTACGCCCGAAGTGATGGTCCACATGACATGTTGATTCAGGGCATTGTGTTCGATTACGACAACGATCTTCAGGGTTACCGTCAGAGATTTATACGAGCTTGGGGAAAGGTAAACAGGATTGACAGCAAGACACTGGAGCCTAAGTACACTATCCCTATGGAGGCTTATCTCAGATGGGTACGATCTCGTGCTCAGACACTCATGATGCCATATCCTGCCGTCCTACCAGTTACCATGGAACCTGTTGCTGAAGGAGACACAGCTTATACCATCCTTCACCCAGACATGCCTACTAATATGGAAGACTTGCAGAGATCATGGATCCAACTGAAGGAGCAAAGGGATACTTTCGAGGCTCATTACAAAGCAAGCCAAGAAAAGATCCTGGAGCTAACAAAGCTACTTCATGAGGAACGAAACCTCAACTCATACCTCAATACAAAGAGGAAACGTCCATGGGAGACTTAAAACCCCATCTTTTGTACTTATTTCACTTTCATTTTTGTAAGCCTAAAAGGCAAAACAAAGTTATTACTAATAAAAGTTTACTTTCGTGTTTGTCTAAGCAAATTTAAATCCTGCGGTCCTTGAAAACATTGCATATGCATTCCCATATCATGTCATTGCATCACAGGTTTATTTGTGCACAGGTTTCTCATCTTCTCGCTGTTTATTTCAGCAATGGCTCTTGAACAATCAGTTAAGGATCTCCAGGCACAAAATGCACAGTTCCAAGAGCTGATCTTGAACCTGTCCAAGGGGCAGGATGAATTGAAGGCACTGCTGGCCAAGAAGACTAAGAAGACTAGAAGGTCTGCTGGGTTGATCAACATGGGAAAAAGGTTCAAAGGTCTTGCCAAGACCAAGGAACCAGCTGAAGACTATGAATCTGAAGAATCTGAGCAAGAGGCAGGCAGTCTCCACCATACAATGGGGGACTCTGATTCTGAGGCTAACTACTACCATGAGCCTAATGAAGACAAATTCAAGATGCTGGTGGATAGAATGGATGCTATGGAATTGCAGAAATCATCTGGGCTGGATTTTGAGGATTTGAGTTTGATATCTGGGGTTGTGATACCCATTGGTTTCAAGGTTCCTACCTTTGTTGTTTATGATGGGGTCTCTTGTCCCAAGCTGCATTTGAGATCTTATGTCAGAAGGATTCAACCTCACACTGCTGATAAGAAGTTGTGGATCCATTTCTTTCAAGAGAGCTTATCTGGAGCTCAGCTGGAGTGGTATTATCAGTTGGAGAGTGTCAACATCAGAGACTGGAATGATCTTGCTGAAGCTTTCTACAAGCAGTATCAATACAATGCTGACTTAGCCCCCACTCGCATGCAACTTCAGAGCATGTCTATGGGTGCCAAAGAAAGTTTTAAGGAGTATGCTCAGAAATGGAGAGATTTAGCTGGAAGAGTTCAACCCCCTTTAACTGACAGGGAATTGGTTGATATGTTCATGTGTACGCTGAATGGTCCGTTTTACAGTCATCTCATTGGAAGCTCATCATCTGGCTTCACTGAGTTGATCATGACAGGAGAGCGGGTAGAAAATGGTATCAAGAGTGGAAAGATCCAAGTGGGCACTTCTTCATCAGGTGCTGCAAAGAAGCCTCCCACTGGGAAGAAGGAATCCAATGCTATTTATGGTCAACCTGATCGTAACAGAAGGCATCAGTCTGTTAGTGCAGTTCATATTTCAAATCCAACTCCTGCAACAACAGAGCAGCCTCAAGGCCACCAACAGAGGGCTAGAAGACAGTTCACGAAGATCAACATGTCAATGGCTCAGGCATTGCAACACTTGTTGAAGGCTGAACTTATTACTCTGAGGGAAGCTCCTTAGAATCCCAATGTTACCTCTCCCAAGTACAATCCCAATGCACGATGTGCATATCATTCAAATTGTCCAGGACATGATACCAATAACTGTTGGGTCTTGAAGAACAAAATTCAAGATATGATTGATGCTGGAGAAATTGAGTTTGATCCACCAGGTACTCCAAATGTAATTACAGCTCCAATGCCAAATCACGAGAAGACTGTCAATGCCATTGATGAAGATCTGCATGTTTATTCAGTAATGGAGTTAAGTACACCATTGTCTGTTATCAAAAAGAGGTTAGTACAAGCTGGGATCTTTCCAGGTTGTCGTGAAGATTGTCTGTATTGTACCTATAAGCCGGATAGTTGCTTCATTTTGAGAGATGGAATTCAACGTCTCATGGATAAGTATACTATAGTGTTTGAAAGAAGACCAGCATCTGTAGAAAGTATGGTAGATCATCTGACTCGGGGTAAGAAGATTGAAGAGGTTGATATGGTTGACAAAGTACCGGTAAGAATCACTTCAAAGGGTCCCATTAAAATCACTCATCAGGGCCCAATCAAGATTACTGCTGAAGGTCCTGTGAAAGTTGTTGCTGAAGCCAGAGTGGCTCCTCTGATCATTACTAATCCTGGTCCTATTCCTTATACATCTGACAAAGCTGTGCCTTGGCACTATGGGTCTGACGTTTACATCCATGGTGTTAAGCAGGAGCCTTTACCTGATGTGCCTGTTGACATTGATAATATTGCTGGATCTAGCAAGATCACTCGTAGTGGAAGAGTCTTCTCTCCTCCAGTTGCTTCTAAGAATGCAGTTACTCCTATTGCTACTTCCGCCACTGATGCTCGGGGCAAGAGTCCTGTTATTGAGCCTATATCTACTGATGTGCCAGCTGCTGATGACCTCTCTAAGCAGATGGAAGAAGTGTTGAAAATCATTCGCAAGAGTGATTATGACATTGTTGATCAGTTGGGGCATACTCCCTCAAAGATTTCTATGCTCTCCCTATTATTATGTTCTGAGGCTCATGCCAAGTCATTGATCAAGTTTCTGAAGATGGCTAATGTGCCCAATGCTATTTCTGTTGACCAATTTGAGAACTGTGTTGCTCACCTGACCTATGACAATGGGTTAGGATTCTCTGATGCTGATTTGACCCCTGCCAAGAGGAATCATAACAGGGCCTTGCATATTTCAATTGAATGCAGGGGCACTACCCTGTCTCATGTGCTGATAGACAATGGTTCCTCTTTGAATGTGTTGCCTAAGGAAGTACTGAACAAGTTGAGTCCTGAGGATGCTGTGCTGAAGCCCAGTAATATTGTGGTAAAGGCTTTTGATGGTTCTAGAAGAGTAGTACATGGAGAAATTGATCTTCCAATCCAAGTTGGATCTCAGGTGTTTACTGCTACATTCTATGTGATGGATATTCGTCCTTCATACTCTTGTCTGCTTGGTCGTCCCTGGATCCATGGGGCAGGAGCTGTGACCTCTACATTGCACCAAAAGTTGAGATATCCGGTGAATGGAAAGGTTGTTACTGTCTATGGAGAAGAAGAATACTTTGTCAGCCATGTAAACACTTTCAAGTATCTGGAAATGGAAGGTGAATACATTGAGACTCCGTGTCAGACATTTGAAGTGGTTCCTTGGGTTGTTAATGATTATGTAACTCCTCCTGCTGTGAAGAAAGTTCCTGTGATCACCAGAAAACCTCCAACAATGGCAATGGCCTCCCTCAAGGATGCTAGAGCTGTGGTGGATGAAGGTGGTTGTACTATTTGGGGTCAGCTTCCTGATATTCCATACAAGTCTGACAAGTTTGGTTTGGGTTTCACTGCAGAGTCCCAGAAGGCTGTTCGTCGTGCTCGTACTGCCCGTGTCACTAATCAAGGGGTTATCAATGCTGTGGGAGACCAAGATGAAGACTACAACTTGGATGCATGGATTTTTCCTACTGTGGGTGCTGGACTCAATAATTGGAAAGCTGAAGATGTTATCCCTATCTCCTTTAGTCAGGAGTAAATACTATTACTGTGTTATGCTTTTTTAAGTTTGTAATTTCTTGAACAATAAAACTTTCAAGCCATGTGCCTTACCCGGGGCACAATGGTGTGCTTGTTACGGGCTGTCATTTCATTTGCATACTTCATTCAATAAAATCAGTGGACGTTTCGTTTTAGTAAATATTGTGTTCCTTGTCTTTCTTTTTCTTTTATTTTTGCTTTATCAGCTATGTGTTCTTACACACACCCACATCACTAAATGCAGATCCTCATCCACTCTGGATCCTGTTGATAACAGTTCTACTATTGCCAATTATAATTTCGAGAATCCGATCTATCAAACTGAAGACGGAAATGAGGACGATTGTGAAATACCTGTAGAGCTTGCTAGGTTGTTACAACAAGAAGAGAAAGCTATACAGCCACATGAAGAGCCAGTCGAAGTTGTGAATCTGGGAACTGAAGAAAACAGAAAAGAGGTCAAGGTAGGGGCTGATTTAGAGGACAGTGTCAAGAGCAGGTTGATCCAGATGTTGCGTGACTATGTGGAGATCTTTGCTTGGTCTTATGAAGATATGCCAGGGTTGGATACAGACATTGTGGTTCACCGGTTACCAGTGAAAGAAGATTGTCGTCCAAAGAAGCAGAAGGTTCGTCGTATGCGTCCTGAAATGTCAGAAAAGATCAAGGCAGAGGTAATGAAACAGTTCAATGCAGGGTTCTTAGCAGTGACTTCTTATCCTCAGTGGGTTGCAAATGTGGTACCAGTTCCTAAGAAAGATGGTAAGGTACGTATGTGTGTAGACTACAGAGATTTGAACAAGGCTAGCCCCAAAGATGACTTTCCACTTCCTCATATTGATATTCTGGTAGACAACACTGCTCAGCATAAGGTATTCTCTTTTATGGATGGTTTCTCTGGTTACAATCAAATCAAGATGGCACCTGAAGATATGGAGAAGACAACATTTGTGACACAATGGGGCACTTTTTGCTATAAGGTGATGCCATTTGGTTTGAAGAATGCAGGGGCAACATATCAGCGTGCTATGGTGGCTTTGTTTCATGATATGATTCATCATGAGATAGAGGTTTATGTGGATGATATGATAGCCAGGTCCCAGAATGAAGAGCAACATCTTGATCATCTGCACAAGTTGTTTGAGAGGTTGAAGAAATACAAGTTGAGGTTGAACCCAAACAAGTGTACTTTTGGAGTTAGGTCAGGTAAACTCCTGGGTTTCATTGTCAGTGGCAAAGGTATTGAAGTAGATCCTGCAAAAGTGAAAGCTATACGAGAGATGCCAGCTCCCCGTACTGAGAAGGAGGTTAGAGGTTTTTTGGGAAGATTGAACTACATTGCAAGATTTATTTCCCAATTAACTACCATCTGTGAGCCAATCTTCAAGTTGTTGAAGAAAGATCAGGTGATGGAATGGAATGATGAGTGCCAAACTGCCTTTGATGAAATCAAGAGATACCTGCTAGAACCTCCAATTTTGATGCCACCAGTTGATGGAAGACCCTTGATTATGTACTTAACAGTGTTAGACAACTCAATGGGGTGTGTGTTGGGGCAACATGACGAGTCTGGTCGAAAAGAGCAGGCAATATACTACCTTAGCAAAAAGTTTACCGACTGTGAAACAAGATACTCACTGCTCGAGAAAACTTGCTGCGCTTTGGCATGGGCTGCTCGCCGACTAAGACAGTATATGTTGACCCATACTACCTTGTTGATTTCAAAGATGGATCCAATCAAGTACATATTCGAGAAACCTGCTCTCTCCGGAAGAATTGCAAGATGGCAAATGATCTTAACAGAATATGATATACAGTATACTACTCAGAAGGCCATCAAAGGAAGTGTTGTTGCTGACCATTTGGCTCATCAAGCAGTAGATGATTACCAGTCAATGAATTTTGAGTTCCCTGATGAAGACATTATGACTGTTACCAAAGAACCTGGACAATATGACGGACCTGAACAAGGATCCCGATGGACTATGGTTTTTGATGGTGCCTCCAATGCACATGGTAATGGTGTTGGTGTTGTAATTAGTTCCCCTGAAGGTTGTCATACCCCGATTACTGCCAGACTTTGTTTCTATTGTACCAATAACATGGCTGAGTATGAGGCATGTATCATGGGTATTAAAGTTGCTATTGATATGAAGATTCAGTTCCTTGATGTGTATGGAGATTCAGCCCTGGTGGTGAGTCAGATTAAAGGAGATTGGGATACCAAGCATGATAATCTCATTCCTTACAGAGAGCATGTGTTGTCTTTGATCCCACATTTCAAAGAGATTACCTTTGGACATATTCCACGAAGAGAGAATCAGTTGGCAGATGCATTAGCCACCATGGCATCCATGTTTGAGATCAGTTGGGATGATGAAGCTCCCAAGATTGCCATTGATAGATTTGAGAAGCCTGCATACTGCAATGAGATTGACACTGAAGGGGCAGAGGAGAATCCTTGGTTCTATGAAGTGAAAAGATATCTTGAAGCTCAGGAATTCCCTGAAGGGGCATCTGTCAAAGATAGGAAGTTTCTGAGAAGGTTTGCTGCTAAGTTCTTTCTGAGTAATGGCATTCTGTACAAGCGTAATCATGATTCAACTATGCTCCGTTGTGTGGATAAGAAGGAAGCAACTGAGATTATGGAAGAGATGCATGATGGGACCTTTGGCACTCATTCTAGTGGTCATACCATGGCAAAGAAGATTTTGAGAGCAGGTTACTATTGGTCTACCATGGAAGCTGATTGCTATCAACACTCCAGAACTTGTCACAAATGTCAAATCTATGCTGATAAAGTTCATGTACCTCCATCACCATTGAATGTGCTGACTTCCCCTTGGCCCTTTGCCATGTGGGGCATTGATATGATTGGTGAGATCAAACCTACTGCTTCCAACGGGCATCGTTTCATCCTGGTGGCTATTGATTATTTTACGAAGTGGGTAGAGGCAGCTTCATTTGCATCTGTGACTAAGAATGTTGTGGCTCGGTTCATTAAGAATAATCTCATATGTAGGTATGGCATCCCTGAGAGGATTATCACTGACAATGGCTCTAATCTGAACAACACTATGATTACTGATCTCTGCACTCAGTTCAAGATTAAGCATCACAATTCTTCTTCGTATCGTCCAAAGATGAATGGGGCAGTTGAAGCTGCTAATAAGAACATTAAGAAGATTGTACAGAAGATGACTGTTACTTACAAGGATTGGCATGAGATGTTACCATTTGCTCTTCATGGTTATCGCACTACAATACGTACTTCAACAGGGGCAACCCCATTCTCCTTAGTCTATGGTATGGAAGCAGTTCTGCCCATTGAAGTTCAGATCCCCTCCTTGAGAATTATGAAGGATGCAGGCTTGGATGAAGATGAGTGGATTCAAACTCGACTGGACCAGATAAATTTGATTGATGAGAAGAGGTTAGCAGCAGTTTGTCATGGCCAGATGTATCAGAAGCGAATGATCAAAGCTTTTAACAAGAAGGTTAAGCCAAAGGTATATCAGGCTGGTGACTTGGTAATCAAGCGTATCATATTACCACAAGGTGATCCTAGGGGCAAGTGGACTCCAACATATGAAGGACCATTTGTAGTCAAGACAGTGTTCTCAGGAGGTGCCATGATATTGACTACAATGGATGGTGAAGACTTCCCACAGCCTGTAAACGCAGACATAGTTAAAAAATACTACGCATAAAAAGAGACCCGCTAGGTTGACTGGCCTAGGCAAAAATAAGGGCATCCCGGCAAACCAAAAGGGTTTGGGCAAAAATTAGGGATATATATAAAAAGATGTACACCCGGCAAGTCGAAAACCTGAAAAGGCGGCTTGGGCAAAAAAGGGTATCCCGGTGGATTGAAAACCTGAAAGGGCAATCCAGGAAAAAGTTAGGGATTAAAGCGTATGACTATGTCTCGTTTGGATCACCCATGAAACTGCAACCAGTTGTACTACTTATTCAAGCTCGAACAGATAAAGCTCAATCCAATCGTTTCCGTCTCAACAGCAAGAAGATGAGATACTTGAGTGGCAATAGTAGAATTGAAACTCAATAGGATTGTTTCCCACATAGCTGATTTCCTTTTGTAAAAATTTTACGACAAAATCCTCTTACTAGGGTTTATGTCTCCTTGTACAAACTTACCCATGTATGGGTCACTTTTTGATATAAATAAATTCCATCTTTTGAATCCAGATTTACTTTTACCCTATTTACATAAGCGAAACGTCCATTGGTTGTGTTTGAATGTATGTATGCTTTTAATATGATTAATGTTTACCAGAAATGCATGTATGCTTTTAATATGATTAATGTTTACCAGAAATGCATGAAAATGCAGTAATGGTATTTACTAAGGACGAACGAGAGAAGGATTTCAACGAAGCTTCGCCGGTTCAAGACAGTTACAAATCCTCAGTAGGACTAATCCATCTTCATAAAGTCTCGTCTCCCCTGGAATTTATATCCATCTCTTTTATCCTCATACGGATATTCGGGAAATTACTTTCCAATAAGGGTACGACGAACGAAGACGGGATGTGATACTTATCCTACTATCAAACGAAGACGAAGGTTATCCATACCTTACCATCCCCAACAACGGGAGGTTATATCTATACCTTACCATCCCCAACAACAGGAGGTTATATCTATACCCTGTTATCCCCAGCAGACGGAGGGTTATATATTCTTCAACAACGAATCGGGATTTATTTTCCCTGGCCAGCAGTTGATGTACGAAGATATTCAGACGCTTCCGGCAGTATCATATCATACATACATCATTTACATCATACCATAGCATATATATCCATAGACATATAGTACATTACCTAAGTGCATCATATCATACATGCATACATAAAGCATAAACTAATATTATTATACAGAATGATACCTTGTTTCAGGTTAATTATCCAACAAACAAACTTATGATCTCCAGGACTGCTTTATTGTAACCTCAGGGTTACTTTATCCTCCTGATGAGCTTCTTATTACTTTGGGACTGCTTTATTGTAACCTCAGGGTTACTTTATCCTCCTGATGAGCTTCTTCTTCTTTGGGACTGCTTTATTGTCACCTCAGGGTTACTTTATCCTCCTGATAACTTCTCATGACTTCAAGACTGCTTTAGAGCCATTGATTGCTCTATCCTCCTGAAATCACATTATTACTTCAAGACTGCTTTAGAGCTATCCATTGCTCTATCCTCCTGGAGTCATATCATTACTTCAAGACTGCTTTAGAGCCATCCATTGCTCTATCCTCCTGAATCATATTTTCAAGACTGCTTTAGAGTTATCATTATTGATTGCTCTATCCTCCTGAAATCATGTTATTTCTTCAAGACTGCTTTAGGGTTATCATTATTGATTGCTCTATCCTCATGAAGACATGCTGTTACATCAGTATTACTCCAAACCCCTGACAACTCTCATTATACTGTTGAAGAACTTTCCCCTAGTGGCATCTTTAAGCCCACTCAATCATGTTCAACCAACCATCAATATCACTCTATGCACTGGTGAGTGCAAATTTTTGGGCTTTTGTGTTCAATCCCCTTCAACCTTCCAGGTCACGACTGGCAAATATACCAATCTAACCCCTCAGGTTTCAGAAAATTGAACAGGGGCAGCTGTTGCACCCCAAAATTTGCCCTCACAATACAAGACTTTGTGTTCTAAGAAGGTTCACAAGGTTCACAAGTTCTCCTACACTTGCATAACCTTTCATGAGGTTCATGAAGTCTACAAGTTACTTCTTGAAGGTTCACAAGGTTCACAAGTTTCTCAATGCTTATATAACCTTTCATGAGGTTCATGAAGTCTACAAGTTACTTCTTGAAGGTTCACAAGGTTCACAAGCTTCTCAACATTTACAAAACCTTTCATGAGGTTCATGAAGTACATAGGTTACTTCTTGAAGGTTCACAAGGTTCACAAGTTTCACAAAGATTACAAAGCTTTCCTGAGGGTCATGAGGTCTACAAAGCCACTTCATGAGGTTCACAAGGTTCACAAGCTTCACAATACCTCCCATGAGGTTCACAAGACAGTTTATGAAGATTCACAAGGTTCACAAAGTTCACAATTGGTCAAAGAAGTTGACAATTCCCTCAGACAATGCACCTCCTAAGCAGTGCATCCAAAACTAGGGTTTTGACTTTAATCAGGCTAAATGGACTTCCAATGCCTCAAGTGAGTTTCATAACATCTTATATGTGTATAAGAACCTCCATGACAAGTTTCAAGACTTTTCTCAAAAGTTTGCTCAGTCAGATGATCAGATAAGTCAAAATCAGTCAATGCAGTTAAAAAGTCAAACTGAGGTCAACTGTGGTCAAACCAAAGTCAAACTTCATGATTTTTTGCCAACATCAAGTATATGAAGTAAAATTCATCATTTGATCAAGGGTTGATCATGATTCATCAAGGAGATTCCAGATCATCAATAATCAGGAGTTTCTAAATTAGGGTTTCCTCAGTAAAAGTCAACTGAACTTTGACCAGGCATAACTTTCACATACTTCATCACCAAGTCTCCATCCAAAGCTCATTTTAAAGGAAATTGAATTCTCTACAACTTTGATGTTGGAAGTTAAGCTCAAAAATGCTTCATTTGAAAGATATGATCTAGGACATTATAGGTCATTTCAAAAGTCAACAAAAAGTCAACAACTTCAAAAGGGCATAGCTTGAGATTGGTAAATGATATGAACCTGAAACCAATGGGGTTGTTTAGAGGACTCTTCAAGCTTTCCAAAAAGTCCAAGAACACCCTCATACCTTTAAAATTGAGGGATATGTGCCTTTGCAAAGTTGGGAAATTTTGTGATGGTTTATGTTGAAAATGGAGGCTTAAAAGTATTTCTTTCCAAATGGGCTGCCCAAGTCATGACCCAATCCATACAATAATAACATGCACGAAATTTCCATGATATTTTCATATTTTTTATTTTATTTAATTAATTTATTATGATTTATTACATTTAAAATCATTTTAAATTAAAATAAAATATTAAACATGAAGATATATTTTTGTGATTGAATCTAGAAAGTCTTAAAGGGTGATTGGAGTCAAAGAGGAATGAAATCATGTGAATTATCCCAAAATAGCAAGCACTCATGATCAAATATTTGAAATTTACACTATGATCTTTTTGAATATTTTTTGGATCAAATTTTCACATAACCCATCCATGTTTCTGACCTAAATCAATCACACATATATACTAAGCATAACCCTAGTCCTCATTCACGAAATCAAGCAGCCACAGTGTAAGTTTCAAAACTCAAATTTCAAGCAAAAAGTGAGATTCAGATTCTTCCATACAAGAGGTTTCAAGGTAAACTAAGAACATAGTCATGTTCTATGGACATCCCTGAAGCTAAAGCATCACACATATGCATCTCATGTCCACCAAATTGGCCAACCCGAAGCAAACTTTGTCTTGAATATATTTTTTTCGATTCTAACAATTCATTGCATATTACTGACTTTTGATTATGTAAACTTGTTTGTCCATGACTATAGATGAAATCTGGATGAATTGGTGAAGCTCCATGGCCTAAAACGAAATTCACCATTGTTAGGGTTTTGACCAAGAATTGGGGTTTCGTGACTTACAAAATATAAATGATTTCTAAGATCATGGCTAGACTTGAATGGACCTCTGGAATGTGTTTATGTTTTCAATTTTGTGAAATTGTACGTTTTCATTGCTTGTTGATGTTCATAGGTTTTGCTGGGAAAATATTCTTCGCAGGAAAAGTTGTAATAATATTCGCAGGAAAATCCTACGAATTTTGAGGAAGAAGATGACTGGCTTGGCGCGCAGTCTATATTTCAAATTTTGATTTCAAATATTATTTTCATGTTTTGTTTATTATCACAAGCTTGATGCTTGTCCCAGTGGAAGGATGCGTATACGTTTGATGCAATGGCCAGAGTTCGAATCATGCTGGGGCCATTATTTTTTTATTTTCAGGATAAAAGCATGCATAATATATAATATGTTGTTATCAATCCATGACCAGAAGGGCTCTCCCAGCCAGGTGGTAAAGCGCGCGTATGTACATCCATAAGGTCCTGGGTTCAACACCAACCCAGGCCTTTTATTTTTTTCATTATTTTCTGGATTTTGCAAGGCAAGGCATAAAACAAACTTTGTTCACTCTTCTATCACCTACGCTTGGCTGGCCTGGTGGAAGATGTTTTGGCTGGCAAACATGAGGGCAAGGGATCAAAACCTAATCAAGGTCAGTTCTAAATTTTTATCACCTATTTCTTCTATTTTCTTAATTATTTATATTTTTGTTTATTATAAAAACCTAATTTCTAAATGACCTAATTTTAATTTTCTTTGTGTTCTAAAAAAAAATATGTTATAAGTTATTTTCTTAAAATATATAAAAAATGTTTTTTTTCTTATTTTGTAAATATATTCATATTATGTATATATGTAAAATTTAGATAATTAGATTTAGATTAATCCCATAAACCCTAATTATAGTTTAACCCTAATTCTCACAAACCCTAAAATTTTTTTCTAAATAAAATTTAATTCTGTTTTTTTAATTCCTAATATAATTATAATTTTTCATAAAATTTTGTAAATATAGTTATAATTCAAATTAATTTTTTCTTTTAATGTTTAGAAATAATTTAATTTAGGATAATTATATTTTTGTATATGGTTAAAAATAATTTGTAAATATAATAACTAATAGAATTAAATTTTAAGTATGATATTTAAAATCTATCCTTTTCTTATAATATGTATATAAGTATGAATATATGTTAATAATAATTAAAATTTTGTAATACATTTGAAAATAATTTAATAATTAGTATATGAATCAAAAATTATTTAATTGTGTATGTTAATTTCTTCTTATATTATTTTTGGGTTTCAATTATTACTATTAATTCTATTGTTACCAATTTTTGCTTATTATAATTTTATTAACCTTTTAATTAATTTTTATTACTAACCATATTATTTATTATTCTTATGTTTCTAACCTTATTTATTATTTCTAATTGTTATTATTATTATCACTAACCCATTTATAATTCAATTATGTTTATTTTGCTAATCTTATTTATTATTATCACTAACCCCTTTATTATTTATATTTTATTATTTATTGCTTATTATTTAATT
The DNA here is from genome assembly GCA_963966055.1 of Lathyrus aphaca. Classification (NCBI taxonomy): domain Eukaryota; kingdom Viridiplantae; phylum Streptophyta; class Magnoliopsida; order Fabales; family Fabaceae; genus Lathyrus; species Lathyrus aphaca. The sequence continues at coordinate 73,416,858 of OZ014519.1, forward strand.
TGCTATTTTATTTATTATTATTATAATTTTGTAATTGTTTCTCGGTTGTAATTTTGTAACTATTTTAATTATTTTTACTATGGTTAGTAATTAGGGAGTGTAACAACATGTATGCAATATTAAAATAAATTTAGCTAATTTTTAATATAAGATAATTAAAATAAACACTTCACACACGTAAGTCGATTTTAATCGCCGTCTCACTTTCTAAGGATATCCCTCAGGTTGCCTATGAATAATGGTTAAGTGGGGTGTATAAAGCAAGTCCCTCGAAAGAAAATCATCAAAGTCCCTCATGGTTGCCTATACAAATCGAGTCCCTTCGAAATAAATGATGATAGTCCCTTCCTTATGCTTATTACACCCCACAATGGCCTTCAAAATCAAATTGTCCCTCACATGTCCCTTAACATCCAAAGTAAGGACTACCTACTCCTTAATAGTAGGGATAGTCTTACTAAGGAAAGAATAAAGAATAAGAAAAGACCTTAAACATTAGGGTAGGTTACTCCTAGGTACTTGCTCATCTCTAAAAACTTTTCTCACTTAAACAAATTTCCAACAAATTTTCAAACAAGTTTTTAACACATCCTTACATGGATTATTTATTAACTATTCTGAAAATTTTCTATTCACACACTACAATTTCAAAACAAATTAAAGTGAGCTTAAGTACCTAAGAGCCCATGGATAACCATGGATGAAAAGGATGCTAATACCTTCCCTTTTCATAACCTACCCCCCGGACCCAAAATATTCTCTAAGGTCTTTCCTGTTCTTTTATAACCTTTCCTTATGGATAAAATAAAAGTCGGTGGCGACTCTTGCTATCCGCAACATTACTTAAAGTCAGTTCTCCCACCGTGTTACAGTACTGCATTAAAATTACCATTTGTGAATGTACAGTTTTAATTGCAAGTTAGTTGGTGACACCAGGGAGGTTCCTACAAAGAGCAATCGCGAGGGAACTTGATCATTCAACAATGATGACCAGAATCAAGAGCATCTTGTTAGCCCATGAATCAGGGGCATGTTATCCAGTGGTTTTGTTGACCAAGGAATCTGTCAGGGTAAAGAGAGTTCCCAAGCATCAGTTGATCAAGGAACGTCATTCAAAGTCAGTTGATCAGAGCTGAGTCTACCAAGCAGGGGCAGGCCGCCCTAATTTTCTGTGAACCAAGGATGAATTCTTCCGATGCTCAGTCAGAATGAGTCAGGTCGCTTCCACGCTCATACCGGGGCAGGACACTTCCAGAGATCACTAAGTGCAACTCTCCTCGAGAGAACATCCAAGTTTGTTATTCCAGAAATTGGATAATCAACAACAGTCTGTTCAGAGACTCGCCTAACAGGGGCAAACTTTAGCTACACAGAGCAATTTGTATCAGTGATCTTCGAGTTCATGACGGGTATCGGGAAATCGTGCTACCCACCGTCGCCTTTGTCACCCTTCTCAACCAGAAGCCTTGTCACCTATGACCTTTTTCCCCATCCTCGGGATTTCTTATAGTTTTTCATGAGCATGGCATAAATCATTTGCATACGTTATTCATGTCGCATCTCTAGAACATATGCATCGTCATTGCATTGAGCATAACCCCCGCAACATCAATCTCACATCCAGGGCCTCGTAACCCCAACTTACCAACTTTTCAAAGCCCAGTTCCCGTCTGGCAAACCTTTTCAAAGTCCAGTTCTCGTCTGGCAAACCAATCCAAAGTCCAGTTCCCGTCTGGCAAACTTTTCAAAGTCTAGTCCTCGTCTGGCAGACAAACCCAAAGTCCAGTTCTCGTCTGGCAAACCAACTTCAAATACCAGTTCTCGTCTGGTAGGCGAATCTTTTAACCGGTTCTCGTCTGGTCACCCTTTCATTTAGCCTGTTGAACGCCAGTTCTCGTCTGGTAGTCATTCTTTTTCAGAGTCAATTCTCGTTTGACAATGAACCTAAGGAGTCAGTTCCCGTCTGACGACTTATTCTTTGCCCATCAGTTCTCGCCTGTTGGCCTACCCTTGATAAACCAGTTCTCGTCTGGTAATTCACCTTCAAAGTCCAATTGCTTGGCAACCAAAAATATGTATATCTATCAACCTGGCCCTAGCGCCCAACCATCCTTGTTTCATATCTCTGGTTATGAGCATATGTCTGCATCTTGCATCATTAGCATTGCATCTTCATACCGCATGGTTTCTGTTTTAGCTCTGATGTGGGGCAAGAATCGTTTCAAGATGTAATCTGGGGCAGTTATCTCGAGACTTGTTGAATTTCTGCAAGAGTTTGAAGACACCGGGGCAATCCTGGATGCCATGTCTTCTGTAAAATCCTCTGAAGACGACCTTTTTATGGATGATGCAGTATGGTATAATTGAGGAGTTAAGGGAATGCTTGTTCACTCTTGATAATCGGTATGCAACTTTTGAACTCCAGGAGCTTGAAGCACTGTGTTAATTCTCAGGGAATGTCTGGTATTTATTTTACCAGCAGGGCATTGGAAGTTTATTTCTTCCCCGAGCATAAAGATCCTCTTTCAGCCGACAAGATTCCCTCATGAGGAGTTGGTTATTCGCATTCAGTCAAAGCCAATTTTCATTGGCATATCTTCCCAGCACAGCTGTTATGCTATACTTGGGGCATATTTTGATTCTCCAGCAAAGTCTCTCCTCAGCAGAGCATTGCCAAATCTTTTCTCAACCATGCCAGAGGGTTGACACATCCCCAGCTGAGTTGGAACAGACGATATCCCCAACAGAACTTCAAGGCTAATTGAATCGTTCTCATCCCCAAGCGGATTTATCTTTCCACAGTGAAGTTTTCCCAACAGGCAGCTGAAGGCCTTGCTTCCCCACAAAGTTAGAATTATCAGAATTCCCTCATCAGCAGGGTTGTGTGATCAAGCATCTTCCCTAGCCAAGTCTAAAGATGATCTTTCCCCATAGAGTCATCGGGATTCTCATTTCCAAGGGATTTCCCCAGCAGAGCAAGAAGAAATTCTCCCTAGTGGGGTCAGAGCAGGATGATCAGATCCTCAGCAAATGTTCAAAGCAGTTAAACGAAGTATACCTCACGTAGAGTCGTCTTTCCTCCAGTGAAAACCTCTCCAACAAGCATCAGGTTGCCAACACTTCGTTCCCATCAGATTTAAAAGCTTCCAACCCGTCAACAGCATACAGATTGCTCCCCAAATTCCCCAGCGGAGAGTTAAAGCTAAAGCAGTTGCCTTACACTCCCAGACATCAGTATATACTCCTTGTGGCACCCGTCCGTGTCATATCCCCAGCAGAAAGCCAAAGTGTCCCCTTTGCACTCACAGATACATGTATATATAACTCCATTGACACCCGTCCGTGTCACTTTCTCCAGCACAGTAACATAAACACTTTGTATGTCAGATACTTGTTTATACTATACTTTCCTCTTTGTGACACTCGTCCGTGTCACTCTCCCCAGTAGATTAAATACTCGTCTATACACCACTCATACTCATACTTACTATCCCCACAGATTTGACACTAGTCCGTGTTCTTTGTTAACCAGTTGGTACTCGTCCGTACCATCATCTCAGAACATGCGTCAAGCGTTTGTTTCTACCTGATACTCGTCCGTATCATGGCCTTAAGAATGCTCGTCCGCATCTTTAATCCATACACTGTGTCAAATACTTTTGTCTTCTTGAATCTGGACACTCGTCTGTGTCTACTATTCCCCAGAAGAGTCCCCTCAGAATCAACACCCGTCCGTGTTCCTTGTTAACCAGTTGATACTCGTCCGTATCATTGTCTCTGAGCACGTGCCAGTATTTGTTTCTGCCCGATACTCGTCCGTATCGTAGTCTTAAGGATGCTCGTCCGCATCTTTAATCTATACACAAACATCTAAACACTTGCTTTCTTTTCTTGGTTGTAAACGCTCGTCCGTGTTTACTATATCCCCAGTAGATCGCCAACAAAGCAAATTCTCCTTTTTATCTGACATTCGTCCTGTGTCATGATAAACCCTGAGAGCAGCCGTACCCTGCTAGGTGGTCGTCCTCCACCTCTTGATGGTCGTCCTCCATCATGCTCATCCGATGGCCGTCCCCATCGTTGATTTTTGGCAGCCGTCCCCTGCTAGGTGGTCGTCCTCCACCTTTTGATGATCGTCCTTCATCATTTTTATCCGATGGCCGTCCCCATTGTTGATTTTGTTATCTGACATTCGTCCTATGTCATGATAAACCCCAACAGAGCAGCCGTCCCCTGCTAGGTGATCGTCCTTCACCTTTGATGACCATACCTCATCATCTGTTTATTTCATTTATTCTTTAACCCGATGGCCGTCCCCGTCGTGGTCCCTTTTCTTTTTAGCCCGATGGCCGTCCCCGTCGTTGGTTACGTTGCTTTATGAACTTGATGGCCGTCCCCGTCATGTTTCATTATTTTCCAGAGAATCTTACAACTTTATCTTGATGGCCATCCCCATCATAATTTCTTATTTTTCCCAGCTAGTCGGTCGTCCCCGTCTTAGCTTTACCTTTTATCCCCAGCATGTCGGCCGTCCCCGTCATCGCTCTTTACCCAGCAGTCGTCCTCTGCTCGGCGGTCGTCCTCCGTCGCCCACACTTTACAATATACTTTACTTTCTTATACAATCTATATCCTTTTTCTTTTTCATTCTGTGAGTGCAAATTTCGGGGTCTTTTGGGTATTCAATCACTGTTTATCTTGAACGTCTAATAGCCGTTGCTCTCATCCTTTTCAGATTAACAGTTGCTTGAATAGGGGCAATGTGAAAAGTGCCTTTTTAAATGGTTATCTTAATGAAGAGGTATATGTAGAACAACCTAAAGGATTTGTTGATCCAAGTTGTCCAAATCATGTATACAAACTAAAGAAGGCTCTTTATGGTCTGAAGCAAGCTCCAAGGGCATGGTATGAAAGACTAACTACTTTTCTTATCAAGCAAGGGTACAGGAAAGGTGGAATTGACAAAACCTTGTTTGTTAAAGATGAAGAAGGAAATGTCATGATTGCTCAAATATATGTAGATGACATTGTCTTTGGTGGGATGTCTGATAGGATGGTCAAACATTTTGTCAACCAAATGGAATCTGAATTTGAAATGAGCCTAGTAGGAGAACTAACCTACTTTCTTGGACTACAAATAAAACAAATGGAGGACTCCATGTTCATTTCTCAAAGCAAATATGCTAAGAACATAGTCAAGAAATTTGGAATGGACAGTGCTACTCATAAGAGAACTCCTGCCCCTACACATTTAAAGCTGACTAAAGATGAAAAGGGTGAGAATGTAGATCAAAGCATGTACAGAAGTATGATTGGAAGCTTGTTATATCTGACTGCTAGCAGACCAGACATAGCATTTGCAGTGGGTGTATGTGCAAGATATCAAGCTGATCCAAAAGTCAGTCATCTTAATCAAGTCAAGAGAATTCTTAAATATGTTAATGGTACTTGTGACTATGGCATAATGTACTTTCATGGATGTAAACCAATTCTCACTGGCTTCTGTGATGTTGATTGGGCTGGAAGTGCTGATGACAGAATAAGCACTTCAGGAGGATGCTTCTTTCTAGGAAACAATTTGATTTCTTGGTTCAGTAAGAAACAAAATTGTGTATCCTTATCTACAGCTGAAGCTGAATATATAGCAGCTGGAAGTAGTTGTTCTCAGTTGGTTTGGATGAAGCAAATGCTCACTGAGTACAATGTCCCACAAGATGTCATGACATTGTACTGTGACAACTTAAGTGCAATTAACATATCAAAGAATCCTATCCAACATAGCAGGACCAAGCATATTGATATCAGACATCATTCATCAGAGATCTTGTAGAAGAAAAAGTGATTTCATTGGAACATGTAGCTACAAATCTGCAGTTGGCTGATATCTTTACCAAAGCATTGGATGCTACACAATTTGAGAACTTAAGGGGCAAATTGGGAATCTGCTTATGTGAGATTTAGCAGTTAAGGAGATGTGCCAACATGTCATATGACATTGTGTGGCATAAGTACCAGATGGCAACACCAGTCTGGTCAAGAACCTTGGGTATTCCATTCCTAATCATTTTCAATGTAATGGCTACTTATATAATAACAGCTTGCATTCAGCTATCCATATTCCCATCATACTATCAAAAGCGAATTGCATTATCTAGCTGTTCTTCAGAAATCATCAACCCTAAAAATCTTCATCCATCTTCTTTGAAAATGTCTCAAAACCCTAACACTCCTGAAGAAATTCTCAACAAAGAAGATGTGGTTCATGCAACCCCCATTTCTGTGGTACCCATGAAGTCAACCCCATTGGACGAAATCAGAGGAAGTGTTCCTCATGCTAAAAAGCCAAGAACTCCAAAAAGAGCAAAAGATCAAGTCTGCAGCAAATCCAAAGGCATTCCTTCACCAGCAAACATGCCTCCAAAATCTTCTGAATATGTGGATGCCTCCATAAAGGAGTTACTAAACAAGATTCTTTTTGAACAAAGAGTAGTTAGTGGCATATCTATCCCTCTGAACACCATGCCAGCTCCACAAGAAGATCAACAAACTCAAGCTGCAAAGGACACTCCTGCTCAACAGGATGTCCCAATAGATGTTGAAACATCTGAGGATGAACAAAAGGCCTCATCTGATGCTGCTGTAGAAGAATCTGAGGACCAGAAAAAGGCCTCAAATGAAAGTGATGAAGAAGAATCTGAGGATCAGACCAAAGCCTCAACTGAAGAGCATATCTCTGCTGATCAACCAGCTGAAGAAGAGACTGCTCAATCTCCTCCTGTGGTGAATCTAGAGCAGGATTCTGATACAGAGATCATTGCCTCTGTAAGACCTAGCATAGCCAAAAGGCTCAGAACTAGGAAAGAAAAGATGCAAGCAGGACATGCAATTCCTGAGAAGAAGCAAGCTACCCCAAAGAAAGACAAAGCCAAAACTGTCTTTGGTCCTACAAAACAATGGAGCAAAGTCCAAACTCAAAAGAGGAAAGCTGGCACTCCTTCAGACTCAGATGTTGAAGCAGATGTCCCAACATCTCCTCCAAAGAAGAAACCAGCACCCTCTAGGGCATCAACTGCTGTTCCAGAAGCTCCCTTGGACAACATCTCATTTCATCATGTTTCAAGTGTAAACAGATGGAAGTTTGTGTACCAAAGAAGGGTAGCACTTGAAAGAGAGCTGAGCAGTAATGCACTTGAGTGCACTGAATTAATTGATCTCATATCTGCTGCTGGTCTCTTCAAAACAGTCTCTAATCTCTCTCCCTGCTATGAGCTACTTGTCAAAGAATTCATAGTCAATCTTCAGGAAGATTGTGCCAATGGTAAGTCTGCTGAATTTAGAAAAGTTTTTGTTAGAGGCAGGTGTGTAGAGTTCTCTCCTTAGATCATCAACCAATTCCTTGGAAGAGAATCTGATGGTCCAAATGAACTAGGGAAGACTGATAACCAGGTCTGCAAGGTTATCACGGCAAACCAGGTCAAGGCTTGGCCAGTTAAAGGAAAGCTCTCAGTGAGCATACTGACAAGAAAATATGCCATGCTGAACAGGATTGGTACAGCAAACTGGGTGCCTACCAATCACACATCTTCAATATCCACTGGCTTGGGCAGGTTTATTTATGTTGTGGGCACTCAGACTAAGCTGGATTATGGTGCCTACATCTTTGATCAGACCTTGAGGCATGCTAGCTCATCTGCAACAAAGCTGCCAATAGCTTTCCCTTCCTTGCTGTGTGGTATAGTGCTAAGTCAGTACCCTGGGATCCTCACTGAGAAGGACACAGTCTGCAAAAGAGAAAGCCCTCTGGCCTTTCACTACAAACTGTTCCTAAGTCATCATGCAGCAGATGTTGAAGCACCCTCTGGGACATCTGCAGGTCCTTCAACTGCCAAGACTCCAATCTCCAAGGCTGCATTGATTGCTGAACTGAAGAGCACTTGCAAAGAACTTGAAGCAAGGAAGCAGAAGCTTGAGGAAATCATCCAAAGGCTGGAGAGTGAAGGTGATCAGAAAGCTGCTTCTGATGAAGAAACTGAGGATGATGAAGAAACTGAATGTGAGGAGTCTGAGTGATTAACTGTATGTGAGGACAAATGTAATGACAGCTGCATTGTAATTTAGATTTAGTCTCTTTGGCCCCAAAATTTGTGTCTAACAAGGGGGAGAACAACAACAACAACAATGTATGATGCTGTGAATGAAAAACTTTTGTTTGTTTCTGAACTGAATCAGTGTGTTTTAATAAATATTTCTGTTGCAACAAGACTGGATACATGTTTGTTTGAGGGGGAGTAATCTCAAATATGATTCAACAGAAAAGTAATGTTATACTCTGATAAAAGAACTTCTGCTGCACTCTGATAACCAGAAAAGATGTTAGCCAAAAATTAGCCAAAGGGGGAGTTTGTAGATGTCTAGAATTGGCAGAATTTTTGACCAACAAGAAATATTGAATTCAGTACAGAATGTCCTATCAGATGTTGGGACATTATCAAACAGAGTATAAGAACTTATTTCAGGATGTCACACCAGATGTTGGGACATTGTGTAAATGACTTAAGTTCAGTTTTTCAGGATGTCCCAACATATGTTGAGACATCTCAAACCTGCTACCAGAATTAATTAATGACTAACTGATCTAAGATATTTAAGGAGAGTTATCTGGAATTAATTATGGATGGATAAAAACAGAACAAGGCGCATCTGTAGGGAGTTTTATTATGAGGATTCAGATTAATCAGAAGAACTAAATCACCTAGAATCTAGGAAGTAACAAACCCTAATTCAAGGTGGAAGCTGTATGCTTTTAGGACTGGATTAACCTACAGAAAGCCCAAATTACAAACACCTATTTAATCAACAGAAACTCACAGAATTGAGTATGAATTTCAGAAGACAAAATAGGGTGTTGTGTCTTTAATAGCAGGTTGTTTTTATTGTACCACTTTATGAGCTTTTAAGCAAAAGTGCATTTGTGACTTGATTGAAACTGTGAAGTAAGATCAAGCTGTATTGTTTGAAGAATGTCTTCAATTTTATTAAACTTGTAAACTTGATCACTGTGTGATTGAGGGGGAGTGAGTTGGTACTCATATCTAAGTTGTGTCTTAGGTAGAAATTGCATTGGGTAGATATTAAGTGAAAGATTAAACTGGGTTGTTTAAGTCTAGAATTAATATTACTTATAGTGGATTTCCTCCTGGCTTGGTAGCCTTCAGATGTAAGTGTGGTTATACACTGAACTGGGTTAACAAACTTCTGTGTTGTTTAATTTTCTTGCACTTTAAGTCTTGGTTAAATCTGTCAAGTGTTGGGACATCTCATACCTGATCACAGAATTTCAAAATGGATTTACAAATCTCATTCATGTCATTTATCTCAACTCAATAGTTGTAGATGAAGCATTGTTATTGCGTCTATTAAGACCACAAATCTTTCATTTTTGAAAAGTTCTTCAGATCTTATTAGATATCTTGAAGTTTTATTTAAGAAAATACATTTGATAACACTTTAGGTTTGCTTATGACTGTGAGATTTTTATTAGGAAAGTACACTTGATGATAATCAAGGTTTCTTCATAATCATGAAATGGGTTTAAACTCTTGATGATAATCAAGGTTTGTCCATAAATTGGAAGTTTTGAATATAGTTTGGATATATTTTAATAATAATGAACATTTGATGATAATAAATTGTTCAAAGAGTTATGTGAGAGTGTCAGTGCTAGACTCTAACAACCTTTTTCATTCAAGATTGATTTTGAATTTTTGTTGTTGGACAATCAACGTTGATAGTGATCAATGGTTCAAAGAGTTATGTTAGAATGATAGATTCTAACAACCCTTATTGGTCTAAGTTAATAATTAAGTGTTGTAAAAATGAAAGAAAGAAATGACTAGTTATCCCAATGAAGGAGGAAAAGTTTGAGAATGCTAGATTCTAACAACCTTTATTGGTCTAACAATCATTTTCTTTCAAGTTAATTTTAAAAGAGTTTTTATATGCTTTGGTGATCTCCTTAATGAAGGCGGAAAAATTTGAGAAGGCACTTGAAGAGAGCCAAAGTTTTACTTAAACATGGTTCCAGCTTGAAGAATTAGGGTTTGAATTAAGAATTAGGGTTTGATAAGTAAGGGTTATGACAATAATACACTTACACAACATGATTTACAAATCAAAGAAGTAAAAACTTCTTCTCTTGGATTAAGTTAAAGGACAATGACTTGACAAAGTCATATGAACATATTCATGTTGAACAATCAAGTAAAGTAAATAAAAAGCTCACAAGCTACATATATGAAACTTTATTTAAGGATGACTTGACAAAGTCATATGAACACAAACATATTAAACAACAATAGGATAAAACATGTATTCATGGATGATACATCATCAAGACGTAGGGGCACAACAACAATCATAGTTCATTGAATTCACACTTAGGGTATAACAAGCATTAGGTTTTCATTTCTCACAAAGTTCATCTTACAAGATTAATTTAAATATGGTAAAGAAAGTCAAACATGTTCCTCAAACAAAACTAGGTCAAAAGGTATTAAGCATGATGCATATCATTCATCAAAACATTTTGGTTTAGTCTAAACAAGATGATCAAAATTCAAGCACTCAACAAGCCTATCACATATGAACTACATAATTTAATCAAATACAAGGTTCACAGATTAATCAAAAATAAAAGATCCAACCATGTCCTTACAAAGAAATCAACAATTTATTTATTCAAAGGATTTTTTTTTAAAATGTGGATGATTAATAAATAATAAAAATAAATTTTAAATAGTAAAGTAAAAAACTAAAAATATTTAGAGTTTTTAATATGAAACTATATATTTTAGGTTTTTTAAGGTTTTAATGTTTTAATGAAACTATATATTTTAGGTTTTTTAAGGTTTTAATGTTTTAATGAAACTATATATTTTAGGATTTTTAAGGTTTTAATGTTTTAATGAAACTATATATTTTAGGATTTTTAATGGATAAAATAAAATAAATAAATAAATAATATTTTTTATTTTTAAAATTAAAATATAAAAGAAATGAAATGAGAAAATAAAATGAAAAATAAATTATTAAAATAAATAAAAGGTTAAGAAAATAAAAAGAATAAATAAATATAAAAGAATAAAAGAAGACAAAGGGAAAGAAGGGAAGGAAGAAAAGAAGGGAGACATGAGAAAGAAAAAAAAGTGGGGTGGCTAGGCATAGAACCCACACTCTCACTATCAAAGGCCAAACACACTACCACTAGGGCAATACACACATTCTATAAGAGAAATTCATCCAACAAATTAAATAAGAAAATTGAAAATTAAATTTAAAAACATGTGCAGTCTGCACAATGTCGTCTTTTACCTTGTATCATCCATAGAACTCCAAACATGAAAATCTCAATCGTGCATTAAAACGGACATGTAGATATACCATTTGACTCAAAATTCAATATGGAACATGAATATAGCATTTAATTTCATTTATTTTAATTGTAACTCAAGAAATCAAGTAAAAACCAGAAATGCCCTAAAATTATAAAATGAATTTAAATGACTTACATGAACAATCAATGAAAAATAACATAGGGTTTTTTTCCTCACATCATGGCAAGCATATTGATATCAAGAAAAGTTTAAAATGATGCTCCTGTTTTAGAGTTCAAGAAACGAAAATTTACCTCATTAGAGTGAATTTGTTACCCTCTTTATAGCACTTCCAGATGAACAGTGACGATCCTCTTAGCTTCCTTGAGTGTCCAAGAGTGTATTGATGTGCTTACTTTGTTTTGAAATGTTTTCAATCTCTCTATCCAAAGTGAGATGTGACTATGGTGATTCAGATGCTACAACTGGGTTTTAATGCTTTGGACAAGTTATATCAGATATATGTAAGGTGTTTAAATGGATAAATTGAAGGTTTTCTTGTTGGTTTGTGAATTTCAAATTTCACTTCAATGGTGGTTTGAACTTTGCAAACTCTGATTTTGTATTAGTATAGATAATTAGTCCATACTTTCCATATTGTATTCTTTCTGTTATTTTATAATGTATCTATACTTGTATAGCTCTAGCTAGTTAGTTACATTAGCTTTATTCTCATTGGACCATGGTATACTAATATATATATATATATATATATATATATATATATATATATATATATATATATATATATATATATATATATATATATATATATATATCACATGTAATCTATTAATCAATTAACACATATTACACTTTATCCATAACTACTATTGTTACAGATTTCTCTCTCTTTGTTATGGCTTTTCTCTTCATCTTCTTCCTTTGCGTGAATTTGTGTGTCACCATTAACATGGTATTAGAGCTTCCAAAGCTCTGGTAGCCATCGATCCACTCACGGTTTTATTTCTCCTTTTCGATTGCGTTCCTTTTTTTCTTCGATCGATTCTTCACCACAATTCATCTCTCTCATTTTTCTTGCATTTGTTCATCGATCCCCTTTTTTATTTTCACAATCCTCGTTAGTTACATCTTCCATTAATGGCTTTCCAGAGCTTCACATATTTCTCTACAAACTCCTCCAATCCTTACTATCTCCATCCGAATGAAAATCCCTTTTTGGTTCTTGTTACGCCGCTTCTTGATGACAAGAACTATCATACTTGGTCTAGGTCAATGCACATTGCATTGATTTCCAAGAACAAAGAAAGGTTCATCGACGACACACTACCGAAGCCTCCGATATCGAATGTTCTATATGTGCCTTGGGTTCTTTGCAATACCATGGTGTTGGCGTGGATTCATTGATCTATATCTGAGTCAATCGCGAAGTAAATTATATGGATTGAGAGTGTTGTAGGAGTATGGAGAAATCTGCAAAATCCGTTTTTCTCAAGGTGGCATTTTTCGTATATCTGATATACAAGAAGATCTTTACAAAAATTTTCAAGGTAATCTTAACGTTTCCAATTATTTTACGCAAATGAAAGTTATGTGGGATGAACTTGAGGCATATCGTCCTCTAGCTGCTTATTCTTGTGTTATAGCATGCTCATGTGGAGCTCTCGCATCTGTTCAGAAGTATAGAGATCAAGATTACGTAATTCGATTCTTGAAGGGTTTTAATGAGAAATTCACCCAATCTAAAACCCAAATTATGATGATGAATCTGCTCCCAGACATTGACAAGGCGTTTGCTCTTGTTATTCAATAAGAACGCGAGCTGAACAACTCTCACACTGAGATCTCTGCCAGTACTAATGTTAAGGAATCTGTAGCTTTACATCTCAATGCTTCATCTGGAAATACTTCTAACAAGTCTGGTCAAACTTATTTCAAAGGAAGGAATAATGGATATGGCAGCACAAGAGGGAATAACAGAATTTGTACTCATTGCAATCGCACAAATCACACAATTGAGACATGCTTTTTGAAGCATGGTTATCCTCCTGGTTTTAGAGGTAAAGGTAAAACTGATAATTCCAACTCTCAATCTCAATCTGTGGCTTCTGTTGAAACAGGATAGGTACCTACCAGTCAGCAATCTACTACACCCATGGTTGGATTTACTCAAGAGAAATATCAAAGCATACTGGATTTGATCCAACCGTCCAAGATCACTCCTAAAGCCAACTCCATTTCCTCATCTCCATTTGTTATGAACACTCAATCCAATCCTGAAAATGGTAAATCCTCTCCCTTTTGGATTCTTGACATAGGTGCCACTGATCACATCCCTTTTGATTTAGCTAACTTCATATCTCACATAGCTATTATTCCTATTCATGTTAATCTACCCAATGGTTCCCATGTTATTGCCTCTATTTCTGGTAGTGTATCATTAATTCATCCTTAATATTACATAATATGTTGTACATTCCTAGTTTCAATGTCAACTTACTCTCTATTCCCAAACTTGTACAAGCTACTGGCTCTATAGTGTACTTTACTAATAATTCTTGCCAAATTCTGCAGAATCATTCCAAGGCAATGATTGGTACAACTAAGCATGACAGATGATTGTATGTTCTAGATGCATCACATTATACTTGTAATTCTTCTCTGTAAAATGATGTTTTTCTTTGGCATTTAAGATTAGGGCATCTTTCTACCACAGGATTACAACATGTATCAAAAACATTTCCTTTTCTTCCTTTCAAATATAATCAGAATAATTTTCCTTATGATCCTTGCCACTATAGTAAACAAAATAGATTGACTTTTCCTCATAGCAATACCAAATATAAGGCTCCTTTTGAATTACTACATGCTGATATTTGGGGTCCTTTTTCTACCCTATCAATGCTAGGTCATAAGTACTTTTTAACCTTAGTTGATGACTTTAATAGATTTAATTGGGTTTTCTTTTTGAAAACCAAAGACCAAACCAAACAAAGTATCATTCAATTCATAGCCTACATTGAAAACCAGTTTAACATGTCTTTAAAATGTTTTAGATCAGACAATGGCTCTGAATTTCTTTCCTTATCTGAATATTTTTTGTCCAAAGGTGTGATTCATCAAAAGTCTTGTTCTTGAAGGGTTTTAATGAGAAATTCACCCAATCTAAAACCCAAATTATGATGATAAATCTGCTCCCAGACATTGACAAGGTGTTTGCTCTTGTTATTCAACAAGAACGCGAGATGAACAACTCTCACACTGAGATCTCTCCCAGTACTAATGTTAAGGAATCTGTAGCTTTACATCTCAATGCTTCATCTGGAAATACTTCTAACAAGTCTGGTCAAAATTATTTCAAAGGAAGGAATAATGGATATGGAAGCACAAGAGGGAATAATAGAATTTGTACTCATTGCAATCGCACAAATCACACAGTTGAGACATGATTTTTGAAGCATGGTTATCCTTCTGGTTTTAGACGTAAAGGTAAAACTGATAATTCCAACTCTCAATCTCAATCTGTGGCTTCTGTTGAAACAGGATAGGTACCTACCAGTCAGCAATCTACTACACCCATGGTTGGATTTACTCAAGAGCAATATCAAAGCAACCTGGATTTGATCCAACCGTCCAAGATCACTCCTAAAGCCAACTCCATTTCCTCATCTCCATTTGTTATGAACACTCAATCCAATCCTGAAAATGGTAAATCCTCTCCCTTTTGGATTCTTGACATAGGTGCCACTAATCACATCCATTTTGATTTAGCTAACTTCATATCTCACATAGCTATTATTCCTATTCATGTTAATCTACCCAATGGTTCCCATGTTATTGCCTCTATTTCTGGTAGTGTATCATTAATTCATCCTTAATATTACATAATGTGTTGTACATTCCTAGTTTCAATGTCAACTTACTCTCTATTCCCAAACTTGTACAAGCTATTGGCTCTATAGTGTACTTTACTAATAATTCTTGCCAAATTCTGCAGAATCATTCCAATGCAAAGATTGGTACAACTAAGCTTGACAGATGATTGTATGTTCTAGATGCATCACATTATACTTGTAATTCTTCTCTGTAAAATGATGTTTTTCTTTGGCATTTAAGATTAGGGCATCTTTCTACCATAGGATTACAACATGTATCAAAAACATTTCCTTTTATTCCTTTCAAATATAATCAGAATAATTTTCCTTATGATCCTTGCCACTATAGTAAACAAAATAGATTGACTTTTCCTCATAGCAATACCAAATATAAGGCTCCTTTTGAATTACTACATGCTGATATTTGGGGTCCTTTTTCTACCCTATCAATGCTAGGTCTTAAGTACTTTTTAACCTTAGTTGATGACTTTAATAGATTTAATTGGGTTTTATTTTTGAAAACCAAAGACCAAACCAAACAAAGTATCATTCAATTCATAGCCTACATTGAAAACCAGTTTAACATGTCTTTAAAATGTTTTAGATCAGACAATGGCTCTGAATTTCTTTCCTTATCTGAATATTTTTTGTCCAAAGGTGTGATTCATCAAAAGTCTTGTTCTTGAAGGGTTTTAATGAGAAATTCACCCAATCTAAAACCCAAATTATGATGATGAATCTGCTCCCAGACATTGACAAGGCGTTTGCTCTTGTTATTCAATAAGAACGCGAGCTGAACAACTCTCACACTGAGATCTCTCCCAGTACTAATGTTAAGGAATCTGTAGCTTTACATCTCAATGCTTCATCTGGAAATACTTCTAACAAGTCTGGTCAAAATTATTTCAAAGGAAGGAATAATGGATATGGAAGCACAAGAGGGAATAATAGAATTTGTACTCATTGCAATCGCACAAATCACACAGTTGAGACATGATTTTTGAAGCATGGTTATCCTTCTGGTTTTAGACGTAAAGGTAAAACTGATAATTCCAACTCTCAATCTCAATTTGTGGCTTCTGTTGAAACAGGATAGGTACCTACCAGTCAGCAATCTACTACACCCATGGTTGGATTTACTCAAGAGCAATATCAAAGCATATTGGATTTGATCCAACCGTCCAAGATCACTCCTAAAGCCAACTCCATTTCCTCATCTCCATTTGTTATGAACACTCAATCCAATCCTGAAAATGGTAAATCCTCTCCCTTTTGGATTCTTGACATAGGTGCCACTGATCACATCCCTTTTGATTTAGCTAACTTCATATCTCACATAGCTATTATTCTTATTCATGTTAATCTACCCAATGGTTACCATGTTATTGCCTCTATTTCTGGTAGTGTATCATTAATTCATCCTTAATATTACATAATGTGTTGTACATTCCTAGTTTCAATGTCAACTTACTCTCTATTCCCAAACTTGTACAAGCTACTGGCTCTATAGTGTACTTTACTAATAATTCTTGCCAAATTCTGCAGAATCATTCCAAGGCAATGATTGGTACAACTAAGCTTGACAGATGATTGTATGTTCTAGATGCATCACATTATACTTGTAATTCTTCTATGTAAAATGATGTTTTTCTTTGGCATTTAAGATTAGGGCATCTTTCTACCACAGGATTACAACATGTATCAAAAACATTTCCTTTTATTCCTTTCAAATATAATCAGAATAATTTTCCTTATGATCCTTGCCACTATAGTAAACAAAATAGATTGACTTTTCCTCATAGCAATACCAAATATAAGGCTCCTTTTGAATTACTACATGCTGATATTTGGGGTCCTTTTTCTACCCTATCAATGCTAGGTCATAAGTACTTTTTAACCTTAATTGATGACTTTAATAGATTTACTTGGGTTTTCTTTTTGAAAACCAAAGACCAAACCAAACAAAGTATCATTCAATTCATAGCCTACATTGAAAACCAGTTTAACATGTCTTTAAAATGTTTTAGATCAGACAATGGCTCTGAATTTCTTTCCTTATCTGAATATTTTTTGTCCAAAGGTGTGATTCATCAAAAGTCTTGTGCTTATACACCCTAACAAAATGGGGTGGTAGAAAGAAAACATCAACACATCTTAAATGTTTCTAGATCCTTATTTTTTCATTCTAAGGTTCCTTTTAACATGTGGAATTTTTGTGTTCAACATGCCACTCACATCATTAATAGATTGCCTACTCCCTTACTCAATTTCAAATGCCCTTATGAGATTTTATACAATCAACCCCCATATGTCATTCACCTCAAAGTTTTTGGATGTTTAAGCTATGAAACATCTAATCAACCTCACAAAACCAAATTTGATCAAAGAGCTAGAAAAACTACTTTCTTAGGTTTTAAAGATGGGACAAAAGGTTACATTTTGTATGATCTTCAAACTAATAATTTTTTTGTGTCAAGACATGTTGTGTTTTATGAAACTGTGTTCCCTTTTAATACTACACAATCCACTATCACATATCCTTCCAACATACGTCATAACCAGTTCCCCATATATGTTGATCATGACATGTTAAATCCTACTGCTAGCACTACTAATATCAATACCTTTTCTGATAACAGTCAACCATCCACTACCCTACAAAATCTAAATTCCAACAATTCTGATAATATCTTTGTACCTACCTCACCCATCTCATCATCAGTACAACCTACTGGCCCTGATTCTACCCCATTTTCTGCAGCCAACTTGTCTCCATTAAATACTCCTACATCCAATCCTAGTCCTTTTCTCAACAACTTTCCTTTAAACAGTCCTATATCCACAACCATTCCCTCTTTATCCATTGAATCTTCTGGTTATTTCTCTTCCCCTAACACAAATTCTGAACCTTTACCTCCCCACAACCCTACTGAACATTTAGAACTTCCCCTTAGGAAATATACCTGCACATCTAATACTCCCAGTTATCTAGCAAAATACCACTGTTATTTAATTCAAGACAAATCATCTAATACTTCATCATCATCTTCTCATCCTATCTATCCTCTTTCTTCTGTTATTTCATATGACAAATGTTCAACTTCTTATAAAAAAAATTGTTGTGCTATCTCATCTAATCCTAAACCTAACACATATAAACAAGCAGTCAAACATGATTTTTGGATCAAAGCTATGGATGTGGAGCTTAAAGCTCTTGCAGAAAACCAAACATGGACTGTAGTGGACTTGCCTCCTGGGAAAGTGCCTATTGGTTGTCGTTGGGTATACAAAGTTAAACATAAAGCTGATGGATCTATTGAGAGATATAAGGCCAGATTAGTGGAAAAAGGTTATACTCAAATGGAAGGTATAGATTATTTTGACACTTTCTTACTTGTTGCTAAACTTACAACTGTCAGAGTTCTCCTTTCACTTGCAGCTATAAAAGGTTGGTACTTGGAACAGTTAGATGTAAACAATGCCTTCTTACATGGAGACTTACATGAAGAAGTTTACATGAACCTTCCTCCTGGCCTATCTGGATATGAATCTCCTAAGGTTTGCAAGTTACAAAAATCCTTGTATCGCTTGAAGCAAGCTAGTAGATAGTGGTACTCCAAACTGTCTACCTTCTTGGTATCCTTAGGATATCATTAGTCTCAGGCTGATTATTCTCTATATATTAAACATGATTCTCCTAAATTTACTGCTCTTCTGGTGTATGTGGTTGATGTTGTTCTAGCAGGTAATTCCTTAGAGGAGATTAAGCATGTTAAACAAGTTCTCCATCAGCAAATCAGAATTAAGGATTTGGGTCAGCTAAGATACTTCCTAGGTTTAGAAACTGACAAATCAAAGGAAGGCATTTTTCTAAATCAAAGGAAGTATACTCTTGAGTTACTTTAAGATGTTGGTGTTCTTGTAGCAAAGCCATCTTCAGTACCTTTTGATCCCAACTGCAAATTATCTTTCAATAAGGGCACATTATTGGATGATCCTTCTTCCTATAGGCGATTGATTGGAAGACTCGTCTATTTAAAAAACTCAAGACCTGGCATTTCATTTGTTCTCCAACATCTGAGTCAGTTCATGTCTCAACCAAGAACTCCACATTTCCAAGTAGCAACTCGATTTCTAAGATACCTAACGTCTGTCCCTGCAACTGGCATCTTATTTTCTGCATCAAGTGGCCTAAAATTTCTAGGCTTTGCCGATTCTAATTGGGCTCGATGTCCTGATATGAGAAAGTCCATTATAGGATTTTGTGTCATGTTAAGAGCATCCTTATCATGTTGGAAATCCAAGAAACAACATACTGCATCAAGGTCCTCCACTGAGGCTGAGTATAGAGCTTTGGCGTCTATTACATGTGAGATTTAGTGGCTGCAGTTTTTGTTTCGAGGTTTGCTTGTTGAATTTCCCAATCCTGCCACCATTTATTGTGACAACAGATATTCCATATATTTGGCACATAATCCTACCTTCCATGAAAGAAGTAAACATATTGAATTGAATTGCCATGTGATTTGAGATAGGCTACAATCCAAACAGGTTTGATTACTTCCTATATCAACACATGATCAATTGGCCGACATGTTAACAAAGTCTTTGCATTCTCCAGCTCTCAAGAAATCATTGCTCAAGTTAGGTCTTTGTAGTATCCAAAGTCCAACTTGAAGGGGGCTATTAGTATAGATAATTAGTCCATACTTTCCATAGTGTATTCTTTATGTTATTTTATACGGTATCTATACTTGTATAGCTCTAGCTAGTTAGTTACATTAGATTTATTCTTATTGGACCATGGTATACTAATATATATACCATATGTAATATATTGATCAATTAAAGTATATTACACTTTATCCATAACTACTATTGTTGCAGCTTTCTCTCTCTTTGCTATGGCTTTTCTCTGCGTCTTCTTCCTTTGCGTGAATCTGTGTGTCACCATTAACATTATGAGGTCCAGGCTCTCTTGCAGTGTGTTTATGTGTCTCAAATGATCTGATATGAGGCATTATTTATAGTGAAATTGATCTGAAATTGGTTGGATGCTTGGACAATGTATTGGCTTTGTTTGATGGATAAAGCAAAAATCTGAAAAATGGTTGAGCAAGTACACATAGCCTTTCCTCTAGAGTGGCTTGCAAGTGGGTATAGTTTTTTATTGAACATAATCAACTTGATATGTAGAACCTATTGTTTGCTTTATGAACAAGTTTTATGGCAAAATTTAATTTTTCATGCAATGCCCCAAATGCAGTTCAACATGGCACAATGAATCACTACTTTGTATCATGAATGAAGATCAGAATTTAATATCAATGTGAAGATCTCATATGATACTACAAGTTTTGTGTTGATCATGGTCTGAAAATGTGCTTGAAATGTGCTCCAAAGTTGCATCAAATGCGTTCCCAACAATCTGGTTCAAACACTCAGCAAAATCTATTTCACATTCAATGTTCATCTTAATATGAAACTTTCACTTTAGCTCTTGATTTCTTCCAATTGAAAAATGATTTTGGCATAATTTTTTCACCATGATAAAGTAGGGAATATGTTATTTAAATTCAGACCTTAAAACTAAAAAATGGTGGCTTGAGTTTTTCACAAAGAATCCTCAAAGTCATGCACTTGACCATGTGAAAAAATTAGAAAAAATTCTAAGTGTTTTACACAATTTGAAAACCTGACTTTGATCATCCATAACTTCCACTTCAAGAAAGCTTTTGGCTTGTAATTTTCATCAACTTGTGGTGTAAAATTCCATATTTAAGAGGATCCCTCAAGTCTTTTCATGGGATGCATAAGGAAGAAGTTATAACTTTAGAAAGTTGGTCACTTGATCATGCAATTTCATACTTAGAAAAAATTTCCAAAACCCTAATTTGACAACTTTGGTTCTTTTCCTTAATTTTCTTGATTAAGCTTGATTCAATGCAATCATCTTCCATTTTTTTTCATAATTATTGACTCGAGAAAATCATATTTAACCAAAAATGTCAAAAGACAAACTTTGACTTTGTATCAAATGAATTCAAATCTTACAATTGTCAATGAATCAAAATTCTTGGGATAGTTAGATCATGTGAGTGTACTCCAAATATGTGATTGAGTGTATTGAATCATGTTCTAAAGAATGAGATTATGTTGTGGGAAAAAAGGTCAATATCCAGTTGACCTTGACATAAATCTTAATTTGGTGCACTTGAGGAACTGAGACCTGATGATCTTGAAATGATGTAATCTCAAACTTGATTTTTGATGGAAGGAAGCCCTTGATCCATGAATGAGTGAAATAAATTGAGATGATGATTACACAAAACCTTTAACTGATCAATCCCTTAGACTTCTTGATGATATGCAAGTGATACAAGTAATAATGATGAGATCTTAGGGGTAAATTTTGGAGTACGACAGTTGTCCCTATTTAAATATATGTACCGGATGGAATGAGTGATGACAATCCTCATGGAATTAGGGTGAAAGGTATTTAAATATAAAAGACCTGGAATATTTCCCCTATATGCAATGACGTGTTATGTTATGGACATACAAACTATTTTTTTTTATATTTGGTTTGTTGGGGATATGATGTGAGATGAAAGGAACCATAGCTTGATTTTTATGATGAATGATGATAGAAATGTGGAAAAATAGATACACATGATTGCAGTGGTTCATAGTAAAATGTCAACGACAATGGATGAAGACTCACTAAATATGACAAATTGTTGGAGAAAAGATACTAGGGAATATTCAAAGTGACTCAACAATCGGTTCATACATGACCTGAAGACACTTTAGAATATATATATATATATATATATATATATATATATATATATATATATATATATATAACAAATTAGGAGTCTTCTAACGAGAAGAACATCCACAAAAACAAGACAGAAATATGAGTCTTCTGACGAGAAGATCATCCACAAAAACAAGACAGATAAGAGTCTTCTGACGAGAAGAACATCCACAAAGGGGTTATGATGATTCTTTACGAAGAAATCAATCAAAATAATTCATCATTGGAGTTTTCAAACAAGAATAACATACAAGCTTCTGGAAATTCCTTAAATTGAAGAAATCAAACAAATGAACTTCAGGAACCATAAGGAAAATACATGGTAATTAAACTTTTATGTATGTGCCAATGAAAAATTGGACTTTGACCGCAAGCAAAGGTTATGACCAGCTTTTGACGGATTGATGCCAGTTACGACTGGACTTTAAAACAAAAAACTTCAATACCTATTACGAATGGATTTACAAACAGGAGACCAGTTATGACCAGACCGATTACAATTGGATTTTACAAACAGAGGACCAGTTACTACCGAACCAATTACGATTGGATTTTATAAACGGAAGACCAATTATGACTAAACCATTACGATTGGATTTTACAAATGGAAAACCAGTTACGACCGAACCAGTTACGATTGGATTTAGAATGATAGTTACGAATGACCAATTATGATTGGATTTTACAAAGGGAAAACCAGTTATGACCAGACCAGTTATGATTGGATTTTACAAACGGAAAACTAACTACGACCGGACCAATTACGATTGGATTTTACAAACGAAAAATCTGTTACGACCGAATCAATTATGATTGGATTTTACAAACGGAAAAACAGTTACGACCGGACCAATTATGATTGAATTTGAAATGAGAGTTGTGAATAACCAATTATGATTGGATTTAGAATGACAATTATGACTAACTAACTACAATTAGATTTTACAAAGACAGTTACGACTGACCAATTACGATCGGATTTAGAGACGAAAAGCCAGTTACTACTGGACTTTAGAATTAAAACGAGAGCAAACTGATTTTAAATACCAATTGCGATTGGATTTATAGACAAAAAGCCAGTTATGATTGGAATTTAGAATGGAATTGAGAACAAACATATATTAGGATCAAGGGACTGTAGTCAACAACAAGAACTGGATTGACGCCAAATGAGCACGAAACATTGTTCGGGTTATGTATGATATGAATGATATCATGTGTTAACTCTATGGAGATTGGGATTTCATGGAGACTCTTTATGGAGTTTTGATTCCTTAACACCAAGAACTTAATCAAGTATTGCATGATGAACACTTCTAGGGGAGAGTTTTATCAAACTTGACAGTTGTATTTGACCAATGGAATCCTTCTAGAGGATTGACAACTTGTTAGAATGATTTCTCAGCACTCATTTCGAACTTTAGCAATTATTGACTTGCCCCTGTGTGGCTCATTTTTCCCCAATCAACGGGTCTTTTGAAAACATCCTCCTCGTGATGGGTTTGGAAACAATCTTCCATGACCTTGAGATGGTTGCCCCAGTGCTTGAATATTTGCAGTTTTCCCCTTATTAACCAACTCATATAATGAACAACTTCTGATTCGAACTCATTAGATAAGTGGACTCATTGAGCCCTTTGTGGTAGCATGCCTCTAGTATGAGTATCGAAGAGATTTATCCTTTGATTCGTCGACTCTTGAGGTGACTGCCTCAGATTGAATGATTCTCAAAGTGATTTTCCCCTACGTGGACTCTTTTGACCTAATCAAGTTCCCTAATTGGATGCATTTGTTGGGATTCCTTTGATGCTGAATTCACTTGTAGATTACATTTCCCATTTTAAAAAAATTGGTAATTTTAATGCAACATTTATGCAAACTTTTGAAATTAAAATTTTATTGATATGATAGTGATATACAATGGAACAATCAATGATCAAAACACAAAGTGGATCTAGTCATTCACAAGATTAAGGATGGTGTGATCAACATATATGGTTAGTAAAGATTGTTTAGATGTCAAGTTAACACAACCTTGATGTAGTATGCTTTCAAAATAAACTCGGACTCAATTAGGTCTTTTAAGGGTTGTGACGTTGTCTGGTTCACGATTTTCGAAATAAAAGGATATAAGGCTCAAAAATTATTTTTAACCCACCCATTCTTCTTGATGAACTTCAGTCTTACGTTTAGTTAAATGACACACTCATTCTACTTCCAAGAGGGATTAAAGGTGTGATGGTAAGGATGAGAATTCAAGATTTCCTTGAAATTACAATCACCTTATTTTGTTTTTTGCTGAGGAATTTGACAATCTCTTTGATTGATTGATTTTTTGTTTGATCCCAAATGTTTGCCTGGACCGCTTCTTTGAATTGTTTGGTCCACCTGGATGCCCTAATTTTTTCCTAAGTCATTTTTTTTGTGATTTTTTTTACTTAGCGGTTTTTTTCATGGTATTATTATTTTTTGGAAGGTTATGTCTGTCATGTTATTAATGGTGGATGAGGATCAACCAATATAATTCTTCTCTTTTTCTCAACTCCTTCGACACTCTGGGGTGTGTGTGGAGGATAACATGTGATTGATCCTCTATGAAGGGTATATGGACAAATTCTTTTGAAGATTGAATGTATAGTCAAACTATCTAAACACAATTATCCTACCCCTGATTTAAGATTAAAGGTTTTTAATTCCGAAAAAAAACACCAATTTTTAGGCTTAAAGTGATTGACTAGGATTAATTCCTTATTTCTCCGGTGTTTGGAGATTTAAGGTTGAACATTCTACTTATAAATAAGTTTTATACATATATTTCAACTATATTTCTAATACATTATCATAGTATAAATAAAGTTTAAGAAATGATACTATTATAATACAATACAATTAGATATTATTATTATAAAATGTTTAATATTATAAGTCATGTTAAACCCTACTAGCCTTTATTACACCTAGTAATGAATGAATACAAGAAAAAGGACAAGAATTATTGGAATTTAGTTCCTAATACAAAGTAAACATATCTTTCAGATTTATATTTTCATAAAAACATCATAACTAACAATACTAATATAAGGCACATAAAAGAACACAAATTGAATTGTCAATTGCAATTAGGTAGTGTGTCAGTCGGTGACCAACACCTTTAATTAACTTTAATAGATTTTCATATATGAAAATAATGCAATCATGATTCATATGTAGCTTAAGTTCCAATCACTTTCCTTTGTGTTCCCTTCCCTCCACACAATTAAGTACTCATTGGAAAAAGAAGAATAAATAAATAATTCATCACTTATCCTCACCATGGATATTCCTACTAGTAGTTAAACTAAAATTAGTAATAAATATTGCATGGTTTGTTTCCAAGAAGTTTGAGCCACTTTGGACAAGTAACATGAATAATCACAAAATACGGTTACGAAATATTTATATGATTTAGATGGAAGACTTTTATAAGCTCTTCATTAAATTTTGCCATATATTCTTAGATATATTTTTAAAAACATTTTTTTTAAACTCATAGTTCATTTATAAAAAAAAAAAAATGAATTTCTTAATTTAAACTTTTAAGATACGAGTTAATACAATACTATAAAAAAAAAGTGATTGATCATATTTAAACTGAACAATTTCAATAAACATTTTGATTATTTTGATTAAAGTAGTGGACTATTAATATAAAATAGGTTTACACAATTATCTAATAAAATTATATTATTGAGTCATTCATATCGGTATTTTAAAAATAAAAGTGTAATTTGATAGAATATATATCCTTTATTGATAGAATATATGGAATTCTTTTTAGAATAACATACTTTAATAAAACAAATACCAAAATAACATTGATTTGGAAAAAATTACCAAAGTGACGTACTTTGCATGCATGTTCGACAATTGAATGAGCGACTGGTAACAATTTGTCAACGAATTCGCCAATTCAATTGGCTAAAGAATGCACATACGCCACACCAATTGGCGAACATGTTGTATTTTTAAAACAATTCGCCATATAGATTGGCGAACATTGTATTTTTAAAGCAATTCGTCATATGGATTGTGTCGCTCCCACCAAATGAGGCTAAGTCAAATGGGGTACAAACGCGAACGGTCGGCGAAAGGAGAAGAAATGAATAGAGTCGCCAGCTAGGCATTTTTATCCCTGAAGGAACGGTAATGCTGCATAAACCTGAGGAAAGATGGATAAGACGGTTGCGAACCAGAGAGACTGAGAAAGGGGGTTGGTTACAACCTGGGAAGGTATTAGCACCCAGATTGTCCGTCGTACTCGACGGGATCCACGCTTAGAAGATTTGTGTTTTAAAGGGGTAGTGTCAGTGCAATCTGTGTATCAAAGCTGGAAAGAATGCAAGTGTCAGTGTAAAAGATGTGTGAGGTGTATAAGAGAAGTGTCAGTGTAAGAATAAGAATGAAATGCTCAAGACTATGAGGCTTAAAGAATAATGCTGGAAGGAGGGGGAATATACAGAGACTTTTGTTCGATAACTGTTAAGTTATGCCTACGTATCCTCTCGTGCAATGAGGAAGTCAGAACACCGTAGTTCGACCCAAAGAGACTGAAAGATAAATTGACTTGTGAACTGCTTGCTTGTCTATGCTCAAGTGTATGACCTGTCTGGCTCAGGTGCAAACTGTCTTGCATTAGACGGAAGAAGCAAGTTCTCGTTTATGAGTGAATGAGATGAGAAAAGAATCCCGAAGGAGACGATTATTGTTTGTTTTTGTGTTTTCAGTCTTTTATTGCTTTTTGATGTTTGTCATAAGTTAATGAGCTTAAGTTTAAACCAATGGGTTAGTAAACTCATCACATCTTCCCTCTGATTAGGGGTAATGAGAATACCCTAAGTATGAAGTAAACACCTCACACTTGATCACCATGATGTAGGATTAAGATCATTAACCTACTTATATTTACTTAGATGTTTTTGTGGTTTTTGTTTAGTGTTAAGTAATGAGTTTAAGCCATAATCAAGGATTTAATGGACCCATTACACCATCCTAATAGAAGGATAATAGATGAGAACATTTAAGCTGAGAAAGACTCCTCAACTTAATCCATGATTAGGGATTAACCTCATGACAAAACAAAGCCTTTATTAAATGGATTTTAGCTAATGATAAGGTTGAGAAATGAATTGTAGGGTTTGTAAGACAACTTGAGGGGGACTTGTCCATTAACACTAGGGTTAGTCCTTCTCAACCAATTAAGGAAGAATTAGAACCCTAATACAAGGCCCAAGTTACAAGTTTGATGTCTTGATGATTATTAAGTGGATTGATTAAAGGATTAAACACATTAAGGGTTTAACACTTAGGATTAAAGTTATACACTCCATCCTAATAGAAGGATACATGCATAACCCTAATCACAAAGTCTTAAAACCTTTAAGGTTTAGTCCCTGATTATGAGGTGAGAAGAGAAGACTCAAAGATGACACAAAGGCAAAACTAAATGGGGAACTAATCAAGCCCTAATTGTTATCATACTTGGAGGTCCTAGGGTTTGTGAGGCTTAAGAGAGAAAGATCTTCAGAGAAGCCACCAGGAAGGAAGCAAATGAAAGGAGCAAGAAGCAAAGAGAAGCAAAACAACTTGCTTCACTTAAGAAGACAAGTTGCTTGAAGAAAGAAAGTAAGAGATGAACATGAATGAGCAAGCTCACTCTAATACAAAGATAGAATCCAGCAATGATGCAAGAGAGATGAGAAGAGATTGTGAGAAATGAAGGCAAATTCACTTCTCAAATTACTTACCACCTGAAAAGGTTAGCAAAAGGAATGAGATGCAATGCAAATGAGATGAAATGTCATGATGAAAACCAAAGTCAGAAGCATAAACATGATGTTAATGATGCTAAGAGGTGATACAAATATGAGGCAAGACATGAGAATGATCATACAAGGACATGGATGCAGATGAAGCATGCTTTGAACCATGAATGTACATGAAAGGTTATGAAATGCAATGGATATATAACATGGCAAATGAAAGATGCAATGATCAAACATGATTCTAATATGTCCTAAGATGTATTATGAATCATGTGGATGCACAAAAAGTCATGGCAAGTCATTGGATGCAAGCAAATGAGAAATGGATGCAAAGGAAGGCACAAATTAGGGTTACATGCATCATGCAATGCAAAAATCCAAAACCAGAAGCAAATGACATGATAAAAAATTGAAAATGCAATCAAAGATACCCTAAACCCATACAAACTCACTGCCCAAAGGAGGGGATCCAACTCTTAACCTAGTGAAAGTTATGAATTTCCTAAGATTACTAGGGTTTTGGGGTACCTCATCAAGAAAATATCAAAACAAATTGAAAATGCAAGATCAATTCAAACCAATTTTATCCTATAAACTACATGCTATAGGGGATGCAATGCAAGAAGAATCATCATCCAACTCTCAATGATTAGGCAGAAAGGATTTTTCAAAGATTGAACCAAAATATTGCCTTAAAATGAAATTAATTCCAATGAAAATGATCAACAGGCATCAAGAACAAAAAAGAAATTTGGTTTGAGAGTTGGACAATGTTTCTAAATGTTTCTCAATGCAATGTGAATTTTTTTTGTGATTTTTAAATACCTAAATGCATTTTTAATTAATTAATTTCCATTAACTAATTAAAAATAAACATTTAAATAATTTAAAAATGATTTTTAATGCAAAAAATAAAAATAAAAATATTTTTGGGTTCTAAAAATTAATGAAATCTTTGACAAAAATTTTCATAATTTTTAAATGATTTTTGCTATTTTTAATAATTCGTACAAAATAAATCAAAAGAAAATGAAATAAAATTAAATAAAATGAAAAGTATGCACAATCCATGGCTGAGATTCAAACTGGGAGATAGAGGGAAGATTGCGCGCGCCATCTAACGGCCTAGATTCAAACTGACTTAATTAATATAAAACCCTAATTAATTAAACTAATGACGTGGATTAGGGCTTAATGAAAGGATCCAGACCATTCATATGCGCGGGAGTCAACGTAGGTCAACCAGATCCAATGTCCAGATTCAAAGTTGGTTAATTACTCAGATTAGGGTTAATGACCCTCAGGTGGCCGGAGAAGACTTCCGGTCGTCTTCTCCGGCGAGACCTTCAACCTATCTCTCTCAAAACCTTACTAAAACGTGCCAAAATCTCCAGATTCACTCAACCAAACATCCTAAACAAGAATCCAACACCAAAACCTATTTATTTTTCATGAATCAAGAAGAACAAGCAAAAATCAATTTCACGGGCAAAGTTTCAGACAGACCATACATCCTCATCTCTTCATCATTTTCAAAAATTCAAAGCTCATTGCATTCAGGGGAGCATGTAGATCATTTTAGTAACTTAAAACAAGGTTTCTGGAAAAAATAATTTTTGAAGCTACCTGAAGTGAAGCTTTCAGTTTGGAGCTTTCAGCCTGCCTCCTTGCTTCAAAGCTTCTCCAATGGACCTCCTGAAGATGCTTTGAGGTTTAGTTGGGTTGGATAGTGGCTGATTTGTGAGTTTGATGGAGTTCTGTTCAGAGAGGGGGAAAATCGTGTTTGAGTTTCAGGGACTTTCAAGGCAAGGTGAAGGGTGGTTTTTGCTCTATGAAGTCTTTCTGAATGAATGGTGAAGTTGGTTTTGAGGTTTGATGCTTGTGTGATCAGATTCGAAGGAAAATGCATAAAAGGTGAAATCTTGAAACTATGGCTTATGAGAGAGATCAGGCTTAGTTGTGTTATGTGTTGAGTCACATTTGGTACATGTATCACACTTGGATAAGTCAGAGGGGTTGGTGTGGCCTAGCTTGATTGGTATGGGCCATTTTGCATAAAGTCAATGTTTTGTGTAAGAGAGGTATGGGCTATGGCAGTGAAGGTACAAAGCATGGCTTGGCTGCAGCTTGAATCAGGGAGAACCATGGAAATGGATTAGAGGCAATGCAGTAAGTGGATTATGGTTTGTGAGGGTTTTTGCAATTTCACAAAGTCTTGGCCCTTTTGTGATTACTTGAAGCATAGGTCATGAAAATGGGAGGTTCTTTTGTGCATTCTGATTTTTAGGCATTGATTCATGTTTGTGCAAAGGTTAGAAGTCCATTTGAAGTCCCATTTTGCCTTGGCAAGAGGTTTTGCAACTTTGCCTCTTTGGTGCAAAACTTGAAATTATGTGATTATTCCCAACTTTGACAAGCCATAACTTTTGATCCAAAATGAATTAGAATGAGTTCTTGTACTTTTTGAAAAGGGAATGATCCATTCTACAACTTTCATGACCAAAGTTTTCTCATTTGAGGCATTTTGAATCAAAAAGAAAGGGTTGAAAAACTTTCCCAAAATGGCAAGTTTCCATTACAAGTCACTTTCCCAAAAAGGCAATTTTGCAAATGGCTTGAAATTTTGCAATCTTGTGAACTTCTAACATCTTCTATGATCAAATAAAGATCATACACATTCAAAATGATGAAGAAAAACCTTTGGTTGGGTCATTGGGGGCCTCAGATGCCCTAATTTTGCACTGACTTGCTCAAGAAGTCAACTCTTGATCAGATGCCTTCCCCATTGAATTTCTTCATGAAAATTGATATGCATGATCCCTATACCATATAGAGACCAATAGAAACAAGAATGACCAAAAAATTTGGAGTTATGGCCTCTGAAACCAAAACCCTAATTCTAGGTCATCTGTGCAGTTAAACCTGACTCTACTTCCATGCCTTTCTCAGTTCTTGTGATTCTTTGACTTCTTTGATCTTGAGAGGATATAATATGATGCTAGAACATACATGGACCCCTTTTAAGTGATTGATGACCTTTGGAGTGGCTCAGATGACTCTTGGATTTGCTCAAATCACAAACCCTAGATGCAAATGACTTTGAATCAATGCAGTGAAGCAAAAATGCAATATGAGATGCCATGATTGAACTTATGCATATGAAAAGATCACAAGCCATGGTGAAATGAGTGAGGGAAAATTTGGGGTGTTTACAGCTGCCCCTATTTAATCATGAGTTAGCTGTGCAGGATCTAAGCGACAGCTTAACAGGCGAACAAGATAACTTGTGGTTGAATACCAAAGACAGTCCAAAATTTGCACTCACAGAATGAAGAAGAAAAGGGATATAGATTATAAAAGAAAATAAAGTATGTTTATAAAGTGCGGGCGACGGAGGACGACCGCCGAGCAGAGGACGACTGCTGGGGCTAAAGCGATGACGGGGACGACCGACATGCTGGGGAAGAGGCGGGAGATAAAGCAAAGACGGGGATATAAGAGACTATGATGGGGACGGCCATCGGGTAAAGATACGAAACTCTCTGGGGACTTAAAGGTAAACGATGGGGACGACCATCGGGTTCAAGGCATAAATGAAATAAGTGATGAGGTACGGTCATCAAAGGTGAGGGACGATCACCTAGCAGGGGACGGCTGCTCTGTTGGGAATAAGATGAGGGACGGTCATCTAAGGTGAAGGACGATCACCTGACAAGGTACGGTTGCCAAAAAGGTATCACGACATAGGACGAATGCCGGATAAAAAAGGTCGACGATGGGGACGGCCATCGGATAAGCATGATGAAGGACGATCATCAAGAGGTGAAAGACGATCACCTAGCAGGGTACGGCTGCTCTGAGGGTTTATCATGACATAAGACGAATGTCAGATAACAAGATCAATGATGGGGACGGCCATCGGATAAAATGATGAAGGACGATCATCAAGAGGTGAATGACGATCACCTAGCAGGGTACGGCTGCTCTCGGGGTTTATCATGACATAGGACGAATGTCAGATAGAAGGGAAATAATTCGTTGGGATTTGCTGGGACTCTTCTGGGGAACAATAGACACTGACGGGTGTCTATATTCAAAAAGACATAAGTGTTTGACACGGTGTATAGATTAAAGATGCGGACGAGCATCCTTATGATACGGACGAGTATCAGTAGAAACAAACGCTTGACGCATGTTCAGAGATGATGATACGGACGAGTACCAACTGGTTAACAAAGAACACGGACGAGTGTCGAATCTCAGGGGATATAAGTGGTATATACAAGATACGGACGAGTATCTGTATGAGTAAAAAGATGATGAGTAACAGGCACGAGTGAAACACGGACGAGTGTTTAACTTGCCGGGGAGAATGCGACACGGACGAGTGTCGAAAAAAGTGTATTATAACCAAGTATATGTTTTCCAAAGTGTTTTAGGCAACTATGCTGGGGAAGGTGACACGGACGAGTGTCAGGGAATTGTATAAATATGAATCTGTGTAATTAATATATTAAATATTTTAAAAAAAAATATTTTAAACAAATAAAACGGATAGATATAAATATTGGTTAATATTTTTTTTCAATTTTGGAAAAATAATTAAATAGAAACAAACTCTTTAATCATTATTTCTAAATTCTTTAATAATAAAGACAATCCATTAATAAAAAAAATTAGAATTTTAAAGCCGTATTTCTTATTCAAGATTTTAATTGGAACATACTAATTTAGATTAATTGGGACATAATAATAATAATAATAATAATAATAATAATAATAATAATAATAATAATAATAATAATAATATTTGAGGTACAATGGAAGGATACAGTGAGAGGGAAGAGCTGAAAAGAATGAATGAGATAGGGTTTGAAAGGTTGGTGTAAAAGAA
The DNA here is from genome assembly GCA_963966055.1 of Lathyrus aphaca. Taxonomy (NCBI): domain Eukaryota; kingdom Viridiplantae; phylum Streptophyta; class Magnoliopsida; order Fabales; family Fabaceae; genus Lathyrus; species Lathyrus aphaca. Next base: position 73,449,644 of record OZ014519.1, read on the forward strand.
TGAATGTGATAACTTGTTTACGGGAGCATGTATTTATAGAGAGAAAAATTACAAACTAAAGCATTCAACAATTCATTTGGCGAATGCCTTAAAAATCCAAAGACATGTTCGCCATACCAAGTGGCGAATTCCTTACACAAAAAGCACACATTCGCCAAATGGTTTGGTGAATGTGTGTGCAACTTTTGTCATTAGCCAAAGCATGTGGTGAATGCATGCAATAATTAAACATATTCTCCAATTGAATGGGCGAACATGTATACAAACTAGGTCATTTTGGTAAAAAGTTTTAAAAGATGGTTATTTTGAAAATATTTTTATTAAACTACGTTATTTTAAAAAAAAAATCTAGAATACATATCTTGTTTTCCTCAACCTTGTTGATATTGATTCGTTTAATGGAGGAACTCATCTTTGAGTTTTCAGAATTGTGACTCGTTTTGGAAACAATAAGAACTTAAGGGTGAAGATAAGAAACAATTTTCTGAGAGCAAGATAAATATAAGTGGAGGTTGTTGTTTCTTGTAACAAAGGTCCATATAAAAGGAGTTTTTGATCCAAGATAAATATATTTTATTTCACGTGCATCACACACACACACAGGGGGGAGAGAAACTCATTTGCACACCCCCTAACTTTGATTGTTATTGATTCTCACAAATGCAGACACCAAGTGCACCCCTTAACTTTTCAAAGTGGATTGCGTCTAATGCCTTAGTAAAAATGTCATCCAACTGTTTTTCAGTTGCCACATGTTCAAGAGCTACAACTTTATCTTTAACAAGTTCATTAATGAAGTGATGAAGAATATCAATATTCTTTGTTATACTGTATTGAACATGATTTTTTGAAATATCGATAGCACTCAAGTTGTCACAAAACAATGTCATGACATGTTGTCCCACATTGTATACCTTCAACATTTGTTCCATCCAAAGAAATTGAGTACAATCGCTCCCTGCAATAATATATTCAACTTCCACACTAGATAAAGAGACACAATTTTGCTTATTGTTGAACCAGGAGATTACGTTGTTACCAAGAAAGAAGCATTCGCCAAATGTGTTATTTCTATTATCAACAATTTAAGCCCAATCAACATCACAATATCCTACCAATATAGGATCCATGTCATGTAAGTAGAAATACCATAGTCACATGTCCAGTGACATACCTCAAGATTCTCTTTGTAACACCCCCGATTTTTTTATTTATTGAAATTATTTTATTTTTTTATGAATTTTGTGTATTTATTTTATTATTGGTTAATATTAATTAAATAAATAAGGATGGTGGGGTGTGTAACTTTGAGGTGAGAGTGTAGAGAGTAATGCGAGGCTTGTAGAGTTTGATTAAATTAGTAGAGTATATTTTAATAATTAAAATAATAGTATTTTATTAAATTTATTTAATTTAATAAAAAATAGAGAGTTTGGGACCCAAGTATAATTTATGAGGAGTAGAAAGGAAGAAGGAGTAAGAGGAATAAGAATTTCGCCCAGAATTATAATTACAATAAGATTTATCTTAATATTGTAAATTGGAAGCATAACCCAGTTTTCAGGGAGTTTTATTTGTTTTGCATAATTCATCTCTTGTTGTTTTGCATAATTCATCCAATCCAAGAGGAACAACATTATTCGTTTCTCAAAAACCCAACACTTCAGGCCATCATTTGCCCCTCCTACTTCAATAACTACCTTGGTAATTTTCTCAAAGTATTCTCCAAGCATCTACTTCTTCTTCTAATGAATCCCACTAAGAACAATTATTGTCTCGTTGGTATTTTTATGTTGTGAATTGTGATGTGAATTCATCACATAACTTTCTCCACAAACTGATGGAATTTCCTCCAATGTTGTGAACCATGTTATAGAGACTAATTTGAGAGTTAGTACAAACAACTTGCATTTCATTGTACTCATGTCCAAGTAATAATCAAGTATCTTTTCCATGTGCTCAATGTATTCATTAGGGTCCCCGATATAGTCGTAAGTATCTTTGAGAATGTTGTGAGGGAGGCTTCTTAGGATGAAGGATCTTAGGTGAATTGTGGTTGGTATCACCGACACCACATGTATGAGGAGAAGAATTGTAGCCATGGCAAAGATGATGATGTTTTTTGGCTAGCACTCTTTTTGGATATGACGCGGCGTCGACATGAGAAGAACTCAGGGCAGCTTCGAAATTGTCGTGTTGCAGTAACTCTATCTAGGTTGTCATCTCAGAAGAAATTTTATGGTGATTCTCTTATATGTGGAGGAGTCTCTTATTGATGAAATTAGCATGTTGATATTGCACTAAGTTGTAGATAATTGTCACGAGTTCATTAGCATTATGCACTCCTAATGTTTATTAGTGTTGGAGGTTGTGTAATACATTTGGTCTAGAAGATTGGAATAAAGATGAATGAGTAAATCGTTGTTCGATTGGTTTAAAAATTGGAATTTGACATGGTGTTGTGACTGAACAAAAATTATTAGAATTAGAGCATGTGCATCTTGTTGTTAAGAATATTTTTCCACTATAAGAGTGAGGATCGGCGACACAACATCTTGGAGCATCTAGAATGGTGATCGTCCATCGGGTGTGGTAAATGTGTTGTGGTGCTTTGTAGATAGAGTCGCCTTTGATCCTACCGTTTGAGATTATTGCTTGAAATGGTTGAAAAGTGGTTAATAGTAATCAAAATATGATAACATAAACGGTTACAATGTCTAGATCAGTAAATATAAGTTGTGGTGGTGTCACAACGGTAAATATTAGAAAAATGTGATGGTAATTCACGAGAATAAGAATAATTTCTAGAAACAGCGCCATTATTCCGTATTAGAATAGCTTAATAATAGTTTGAAGATGACCATCGTAGAAAGACTTCTAGTATGGTGTTAGATGTGTATGGTGATTTGAGAGAGGAGATATCTGCAAGGTTAACACTTCAATGCTCAAGTCACTAAAATATGGGGGGTGAAATTGCAAGTATGAGTATGGTTAAAAACCTGGGTGCAACTCAGAGTCACACTTATATAGGGATGATAGTTAGAAGCGTCATTGGTTGGTCTGATTTGAGATGTGAAAGGTCGTTGGATGGGCATCAAAAATTGGAATAGAATTAGAGCTATGTTTTAGTGTGGTGCTTCGATGTAAATGTCTATTTGTTCACTAGCTATATGTTTGAATTTGGCCGGTGTTATTAGGCTCTTTGTCAGCCTATAATTTTTTAGAATTTCTTAATCCACCAATTGATACTTTTAGCCACCTAGCACATTTCCATTTATGCCCCCTACTTTTGGAGATACATATTTGGACGCACCTTTTTTTTCTTTACATTGGATGCTTCCGAAGATGCATATGCGGAAGAAGTTCTGTAGATGCATATCTGAAATCTTATCAAAATAGGTATTTTTTTAAATTCAATATTGTTAGTCGAGATGCCAATTAATTATTGTAGATGAATATAAATAACATACATCAGTAAATAAAATAATATTATATATATATATATATATATATATATATATATATATATATGTATATATATATATATATATATATATATATAAAAGAAGTCATATGTCATAAACATCATCAAAAAATAGTACATCAATGTCATCAAATATAGTACATCAAAATAAACACCACGGGCATTATTGTGTGTGTCGGACAATATCTTCATCCTCTCCTATGTCGCCTCCTCTGCCTCTACAGCCTACTCGACTGCCCGGTCTGCATCCTCGGCCGTTGATCTCATCCGTCTTGGGCACGATGTCTACGGTACATAAGTTCCCCATCTACCACCGCAATCATGTCATCCATTATATGCATGCCACCAAAAACCTCATGGAAGAAACCAACCTCAATGCTTACCCACCCCATCTTAAATATCTCACGAAAGCGAGGCAACACATCCTTAGTGTGATCCAATTGAGAGTGTTGCTCCTCTAATATCTCCTGATGAGTTAGTTTGGGTGGTGATTCTTCAATGGCGGGCACCATTTAGGGGTGTGAGACGAAAAAGAACCACATGATGTAGTCATCAACGCATCCCTAGTCTTTAGGCGCTCTGGTCGCTCTAGCCTCGTCTGGTACCATGTGGTTCTGATAGTCATCAAAGATCTCATTTATCTGCCTACGGGTCAAGGTGAGAGGAGCAGAGACAACAGGGTGTCGGGGTATCTGTTGAGTGTAACTGAACTACCGCATAACGAACTATGGCATATATGGTACAGTGATGGTCAAACTGCATGTCAACCATCCGGAGAATAGTGAGATGTCATCAAACAAGCACCTCACGCGGTGAGCAGCATAGATGTCGTATCAAATGTACTCGGCAACATGCGATCGATAGATTTTGTATGGGTCGACCGCCTGGTTCCCTCTGAGCGGGAGAAAAGCACGGGCATGCGGCTAGGCCTCAGTTTAATCAGGAAGACTCCCTCATTCAGCGATCTTCGGAAAGTGATGGAAGATCCAAGCCTGAAATGAAAATAAAAAACATCGGGATCAAGTATTCTCACGAATATAGAATGAAAAGAAATGAAAAACAGTCGAAGGCATCCCTCTTGCAGCCTTGAATATATGTACGTCAGTGTAGCTGCCCCCCAATTATACTCATGGATATGCGTGGGATCCAAAAAATACCTAAGGTAGGCTACATTGTATTAGTGGAGCTCGTGTCCGCAAACAGTTGAGTGTCGATCAAATATAGAAATTAACACCTCAGTACATGCTACCTGTGTATCTCAACCTCAACTGGATCACCATCTACATGTCATGCATCAGCTAGCGCCTCAGTAAATATACGCTTCAGAAAGGAGAACCTCACATGAGCATCGCATGTCTTATCCACCTCCTCTAGTGCATCTAGTAGATCAGCCCCAAGCTCATCAACCAAAATTTCTCTCGCTTCCTCCTTCATCATCCTACCGTGACAAAGGAGGGAACTCCTAATCGTTATTTTCCATATGTAGGAGATGTCATCCAATGTAATTATGACCTTGTCATGCGGTTGATGAAAGGAGGATGTCTCATGATGCCACCTTTCTGCAAAAGCCATTAGCATTTTGTTGTGGATCAAGTCGTAACTGATCTCACAAAGGTCCTTCAGACCAGAGTTAGTAGGATAGTCTGGAACCAATCTTCTTCCGGATGATCCAAAGTCAATATCTTTTGCTCATGGTTATAGAACTTTTGGGTGTCACACGTCTGAAAATTTCTAATGAAAATAGTGTTAATAAGAAACAATGTTACAGATGATAAATTCCCAATGAAAAAATGAAATAATTTAAGTAATGTAACATCTCCATCTCATACATGTCTAGCAGTATGCTCGGCGTACCCTATCAACAAGGACATATCAGATGGCCCCCTAGGAAACTCTCAAGCGCATCATCATCGTCACCAGCATTCTCATGTGTGGGTTCATCACCCTCTAGAGGTGGAACCGGATCAACATCATCTGTAGGAGGTGGAACATGACTAACGTGATGAGGCATTTGGGAGGACGAGGTATGTGATGAACCCTCAGTAGCATCCTGATGCCTCCGGGATGAAGAAGTGGATGATGTGGTAGGATACGAGGCCGAGGGAGTGTCTTGGGCATGTGATGAAGAAGGTTGTGCAGTAGGTTGTGCATCTGTTTGGGTTTGTGCACATCGGACAGATGAATGTTATGTAATTTGTCCATGTATCAGTCGGTCCTCTCTGTCAGCCATAAAGTTTGTAAGGTATAACCAATAAATTATAATTAGATACAAAAAAACAAAAATAAAAAAAATAACATTTTGCTTGCTATCGGATTTATACACACAGAAGTACCCAGAATTCACAACGGCTGGGTTGTTCTGGAGCTGCATCTACAGAAAAACCCTAACGTTAACTTCTTCCGTAGATGAAGCTCTGGAACATTCCACAACTTCTAATAGTCACGACAATGGCCTCCCTTACCCAAAAAAATTGATTTTTTAAAGCCTTGATCGTCCGTTTCAGCCAACATATAATACCTACATTGTCTCGAAACTATGCTGCTAAAATAATTTAAGGATTTCTACCCCTTAAAGTATATTCTAACTCATCCACGGAAAACAAAACTCGAAAAAAACTTGGATACACGAAAACTTACTGATTATATTGAGCTTTGAATGATTTGGAGTGTGTTGATCGTTGAAGTTGATTATCCTTTTCGAACTCGAGTGAAAAATATCAAGTTTGGTGGAAATGGAATTTTTGAGGTTTGAAAGAGTTGGGAGAGTTTGAAGGAGAAGAAGATGAAAAGTGAAGAATGAGAGAGGAGAAGAGACTCTGGCACGAATTGTAACACCCTGATTATTTAATTATTTATTTGATTAAATATTATCGTCGATTTGGTGTTGTTTTGAGTTGAGTTTCTAGGTTGGTTTGTATTAAGTTGAATAAGTCGATTAAGTTAATTTGAGTTGTATTGTTGTTACTTGGACTAAGTTGAATTAATTAAGTTGTGGGTTATTAGTAGAATTGTGATATTTTGTTAAATTAGGCTTGTTTGGTGAGTAGGAGTATAATTGTGGGGGGGTGTGGTTTAAGCCCAATAGAATTATTAGGGTTAATTAAAAGAAAAACCATAAGTTAATTAGAAAATATAGAAAAGAAGAGTTATCAGTAAAAGGAAGAAAAACAAGAAGTTGAGAGAAGGTGGTTACGTGAAGTGCTTAGGAGAAGGAAAAGCTATGGTTCCGATCGCCTTCAATACAAAGGTAAGGGTGGGGTTCTAACCTTATAATCAGGATTATATGATGAATTTGTATGGGATTGTGTACATGATTGTTGATGTCAATTGTTTTTTTTTGTGGATTAATAAGTTTTTATGAATAAGTCGTTCTGATAAATAAGTTGTTTTAGATGATTAAGAAAATTATGATTGTGTTAAGTTGTTATTGGATTGTCGTGCTGGATTAATTGGAATTTAGAATGAGAAGAGTTACAGAGACAGAGAAGACAAAAATAGAGAAGGAGAATGCAGGGTTGGTTGTGGGATGACTGTCCCTTATTTCTGACGTCCGTCTGGGAACTGTGACGTCTGTCACATCCCTAGGACGATCTTCACAAGCCCAATTGTGATGAGGGTCACACGAAGCGTGACGATGGTCACACGGGGTATTGGGGGGAATTGTAGATTATATGTTGCGTTGTATTTTCTATTGTCTACTAAATTGGTCTGTCATAAATTAAATCCAGTAGCATGATTAAGTTCAAGAATATTAGGTGAAGTAGAGGAGGTCATAATAATCACTCAACAGGTAGTTGATAAGTAATTAGGTATTGAATCAGTAGAAGAAAAATAAGTAAAAGAAGAGTAGAATTGGTAGCAGGTTGGTATGTTGGATGTTGTTATGGATCTAATAGAAACATGGTAATAAATTAATAATAAGTAGTAATAATAGAGCATATTAATTAGTTTAATTGATCAGTTTGGTATGGGCTTTGTAAATAAGAATGTGGTACAATTGTGGTACTTGTGTTGTGTCGTTTGTTACAAGTTGAAAAGTTGCTGGTTGTTGTTGTATGTTGTAGTGCCTTATGAATGGCAATATTATGAGTTGCAGGCCTTTGGCCAAAGTTGGATGTTGTTGTGTTGCTATGTTGTTATGGTTGTTGTTTGATAATCATGTTGAGTTGCATAGCATATCATTACTTAAGTTGGAGTTGTCTGCTTGGTAAGTTGGTCTGGATTGGAAAAATAAGTTGAAGGATTAGGCCTTGTGTTTACGCCTCTATTAAATGGCATGATTATAAGTTGGGAATTTTTCTCTGATGGTACCACATGCATCGCATTTGTCTAAGTTTCATATTAAGTTGCATATTATGTTGTCGTGTTGTATCTGGTGTTGGTTTTTATGTTGTTAAGTTGTGAAGTGTTGATCTATGTAATTAAATTCGATATGTTATTTATCATATTCTTGATTATATTATTAGATATCTCACCCCTTCTGTTTGAATGATGCCCTATGTTGGTAACGTGCAGGTAATTCAGAGTAGAGCGGAGTATCTTAGTATGTGCGAGTCGGTGTTATCGCTCTGATACGTAGCACTCGGGAGGATAACGCTTATTTTATGTTGATGTTGGATTTTGATTTAGTTTCTGGATTTAAAAGTTGTTTTATTAAAGACTTGTTTTTTTTGAGTTGTTTTCATGTTGGATACGATTTAAGTTATTTTTAGTTGAATTGTATGAATTTGTTGCATATTAATGAAGTATTTGTTTTAAAGACTTATCAGGTGATGAATGATGCGTTTCCGTTGAAATGTAACATCTCATTTTTTTGTTGAAGTTCTATACTCTAATTTTATTAATAATTATCGGGTAGAAATGGGGTGTTACATTAGTGGTATCAGAACTGGTCGGTCTGTCCAGCCAAGTTGTCGAGTCGTGGTAGTTTAATAATTGAGTATTGTTAGCTAGTTCTAACTTTTTTTGTGTTGTAGTGATTATATTGAGATGGTTGGGGGAAACGATGTTGCGGTGGTTGTTGCTATGCAAGCAATGGCTCAAGCTGTGTAGATTTTGCTAAACACTGCCGAGGATGCTCGATCTTGTAGTTTGGAGACTTTTCAGAGAGAGAATCTGCCTACCTTCAAGCGTAAGTATGATACTGATGCAGCATAGGGTTTGTTGAAGGAGATTGAGATAATATTTTGTGTGATGGATTGCACTCCAGCGCAATAGGTTTGGTATGGGACTCATATGCTGGCACTCGAAGCTGATGACTGGTGGCTAAAGACTCATCAGAGATTGGATGTTGCAGGTGAGGAGATCACTTGGGTTGTGTTCCGTAGGGAATTTCTGAGGAAGTATTACCCCGGAAGATGTTTGTGGGAAGAAGGGGATTGGATTTCTCGAGCTGAAGCAAGGTAACATGTCGGTTACTGATTATACCATGAAGTTCGTTGAGTTGGCTAAGTCTTACATGCACTATAATAAGGCGAATGCTGAATTTTTGAAGTGCATCAAGTTTGAGAATTGGTTGCGTCCTAAGATTAAGAAGGTTATTGGATATCATAAGATTCGTGTCTTCTCTGATTTGATTGATAGTTGTAGGATTTACGAAGAGAATAACAATGATCATTACAAGATTATTAATGAGAGGAAAGAAGACATAGACTGGAAAGGTGTTCGCGTTGGTTGGGACTCATATAGCTAATGAGGACAGACTCATCTGAGGTACATGTTTCATTAATAGTACTCCTTTAATTACTATTATTGATACTAGTGCTACTTGTAACGCCTGTATTTAATTAATTAATTTAATTAAATATTATTGCATATTTTCCAGATTTTTGGTTGTTGAATTTTGTTTTGTCGTTTGTGTCGTTAAGTTGTTTAAGTTGTTGAGTTAATTTTAAGTTGAAGGTTAAGTTGTGTTTGGGTTGTTTAATTTAATTAAGTCGGATAAATAAAATAAGTATTATGAGATAATATTAAGATGGGTTGGGTTTATGTGGTGAGATAAGTAATGTTGGGGGTGTTGTTTTAGGTCCGTTAGCAATTAGGTTGATTAGTGTAATTAGTATAATTAGACAAAAGAGGAACCTAATTAGAGATAATCAGAATTTTTGTGAGAGAAGGAAGAACAAGTCTTAGAAGAAATCATGAAGAGGCTAGGTTGAGGATTTTCGCGGGATTTCTACGGTGAATTCGAGATTGCCTTCAATTCAAGGTAAGGGTGGGGTTCGAATTCCATAACCGGGACTAGATAATTTGTATGTATGAGGGATTTTTGTATGATTTTCGTTGTTGTGTTTTTATGAATCTTTGTTGTCGATTTTGTGTTGATATATGATGAAGAAGCATGTTGATCTTGTTGTATTGCTGGTATAATCTTTGTTGTATTCTGATGTCTATGTTGTTGGACTGTTAGTTGCAGGATTCGTGTAGGGAGAAGTTAGGGTTCATAAAAGTAGTCATAGAACTTGATAGATGAATAGATGCAGAAGTGTTTGAGTGTAAAATCAATGTAGAAACCCAATTAGGATTGAATAGAATGATGAAGTTGTGAAAATTCGTAGCAGAGTTGGAATTGTAGGCTTTCTGGTAGAATACGTAATAGATTTGGCATCACGCATAACACACTAGGGCATTGCATGTAACACTTCCCAATACACATGCCTTACGCGTAACAGTCAAGGGCAATACGCGTAACATGATGGGAATTACGCGTATGGGCAGAGTGAGTGCAGAAAAATGTAGTTTTTGGCGATTCGTCATGTTTTCGCATCCATTTCGAGTTGGATTGATTCTAGACTTTAATTAAGGATAAAATAAGTTGATTTTAGTAGATTTGAGGGTTTAAAATAATTAAATTAGTAACCTAATTGATTAAGCCATAAATTATCGTTTTCACGTTGAAGTTGTGCTAAAGTTGTTATAAGTCGTGTTGTCCCGATCTTGGGGAAGGTTATTAAGTTGCAGGTCTTATGACCAATGTTGATTCATGTTGTTGAGTTGTTCAAGTTGTTATGTTTCTATGTTGTTGATTATGTTTTTGTTGTTGTATGTCATTCATAGTTGCATACATGTGCGTATTTTCAAGTTTGAGTGTATGCTCGATTCAAGTTGGCTTGGATTGGCAAATAAGTTGTTGATGCCTCGATAAACTGGAAATATTTCAAGTTGGGAGTTTACTCCAAATGGTACCACATGCATTTAAGTTGTGTCACATTCGAGTTGCATTTTATTATGATGTTAATTATCATTGGTTGTAAGTTGTACGTTGATGTTGCTTGTTGTGTGAAGTGGTGTGATTATATGATTATCTTGCTTACATATAGATTATCATAATCCTATTTATGTTATTCGATATCTCACCCCTTATGTTTGAATGTTTCCCTCTGTTGGTAACGTACAGGTAACGAAGAGTCCAATACTTAGTAGCTTCGAGTTGGTGTTTGTCACTCTGATATGTAGCACTTCGAGGGGATGAACGCATGTTTTGTCTTTATGGCTTTTGTTAAGTTAATGAACTAGTTTTAATTTGTTTTATGTTGAAAAACCATGTTGAAGTATTTGATGTTGATTTTTGTGAAGTTGTTTTAAAGTTGTAACTTTGTCGAATATGTTGCGTTGTTTTCAAAGTAATTTATTAATGAAGTTTTGGTTATTGATTTAAAGTGGAAAAATGTTATATCCCATGTTTGTTGATGAAATTTTATAACTCTAATTTAATAATTAAAGTCGGTAGAAATAGAGTGTTACATTAGTGGTATCAGAGTAGGTCGGTCGGTCTGACCAAGTTGTCGAGTCGTAGTTGTCTAACAATTGAGTATTGTTGCGTGGTTCTAACTTTTTTTGTGTTGTAGTGTTAAGTTGAGATGGTTGGAAGAAATGATGTTGCGATGGCTTCTGCGATGAAAGCAATGGCTCGGGCTGTGTAGAACTTGCTGAATGTTGGCGGAAATGATGAGTATCACACTTTTGTGACTTTTCAGAGGGAGAAGTCGCCTACCTTCAAGGGTAAGTATGACCCTGATGTTGTATTGATCTGGTTGAAGGCAATTGAGAGGATTTTTCGTGTGATGGATTGGACTCCAGCATAGAAGGTTCGTTATGGAACTCACATGTTGGTAGTTGAAGCTGATGAGTGGTGGTTGGAAACCAGAGAAAGGTTGGAAGCTGCAGGTGAAGAGATCACTTAGGCTGTTTTTCGTAGGGAGTTTATGCGGAAGTATTACCCTGAAGATGTGTGTGGTAAGAAAGAGATTGAATTTCTTGCACTGAAGCAGGGAAATATGTCGATGATGGATTATGTTGCGAAGTTCATGGAGTTGTCGAAGTTCTATACGCACCATAATACAACGACTACTGAATTTTCGAAGTGCATCAAGTTTGAGAACGGGTTGCGCTCGGAGATTAAGAAGGTTGTGGGGTACCAGAAGATTCGTGTTTTTTCTTATCTGGTTGATAGTTGCAGGATCTTCGAGGAAGATAACAATGCTCACTACAAGATTGTTACTGATCGGAGGGGCAAGAATCAGCAGAACCGTGGTAAGTCTTATGATACTATAGCTAGTAAAGGTAAGCAGAAAGTTGCTTCGGGTCAGAGAACTAGTGGGGGAGATGCTCCTGCTGGTATTGTTTGTTTCAAGTGTGGGTAGGCTGGACACAAGAGCAATGTGTGTACTGCTGAAGTGAAGTGTTGTTTCGTTGTGGAAAAGTTGGGCATGCAATATCTGATTGCACCCATAAAGAGATGATATGTTTTAACTGTGGTGAAGAAAGGCATATTGGTAGCCAATGCCATAAGCCAAAGAAATCAAAGTCTGGAGGGAAAGTGTTCGCTTTACCTATGACTCAGACAGCTAATAAGGACAACCTCGGGAGAGGTACGTGTTTCATTAATAATATTCCTTTAATTACTATTATTGATACGGGTGCCACCCATTGTTTTATTGATGATGATTGTGTTAAGAGGTTGGGTCTTAAGTTGTCCGAGATAAAAGGAGAAATGGTCGTAGAGATTCCTGCTTAGGGATTAATGACTACTTCTCTAGTGTGTTTGAGTTGTCTGTTGTCTATATTTGATAGAGACTTTTATGTTGATTTGGTGTGTTTTTCGTTGACTGTGATGGATGTAATCCTAGGTATGGACTAGTTAGAGTATAACTATGTTCATATTAATTGTTTTCGTAAGTCGGTGAGGTTTTCTACTCCAGAAGAGGAAAGAGTTGGATTGTTGTCGTTAAGAGAGTTGCAGAAGTTGATGAATGAATAAGCCTATAGGTTTTCGTTGATGGCGTCGTTATCTGTAGAGAGTAAAGATAAGATTGAAGAGTTGCAAGTAGTGAAGGAATTTCCTGAAGTTTTCCCTGATGAAATTCCTGATGTGCCGCCTGAAAGAGAAGTTGAGTTTGTGATTGACCTTGTACTTGGTACTAGACCTGTGTCTATGGCACCGTATAGGATGTTCGCACCTGAGTTGGCTGAATTAAGGAAATAGTTAGAAGTGTTGCTTGAGAATAAGTTTTTAAGACCTAGTGTATCTCTGTAGGGAGCTCCAGTGTTGTTGGTTAAGAAGAAAGATGGAAGTATGAGGCTTTATGTGCATTATAGACAGTTGAACTAAGTAACGATTAAGAACAAGTATCTGTTACCAAGAATAGCTGACTTGATGGATCATTTGGTAGGTGATCGTGTGTTTAGTAAGATCGATTTAAGATCGGGCTATCATCAAATTAAGATGAAAGATGAGGATATTCAGAAGACGACATTCAGAACACGGTATGGACATTACGAGTATTTGGTGATGCCTTTCGGTGTGACTAATCCGCCGGGAGTATTCATGGAATACATGAATTGTATTTTCATACTTATCTGGATCCTTTTGTGCTTGTGTTTATAAATGATATTTTGGTTTATTCTAAGACGAAAGAAAAGCATGCAGAACATTTGAGAGCAGTGTTGGAAGTTTTGAAGGATAAGAAGTTGTATGCGAAGTTTTCCAAGTGTGAATTTTGGTTGAAGGAAGTTAGTTTTCTTGGTCATGTGATTTCAGGTAGTGGTATTGTTGTGGATCCTTCTAAGATAGATGTTGTGTTGCAATGGGAAACTCCAAAGTCGTCTACTGAGATTAGAAGTTTCTAGGGATTGGTCGGTTATTATCGAAGGTTCATTGAAGGATTTTCTAAGTTGGCACTTTCGTTGACTCGGTTGACTTGTAAGAGTAAAGCATTTGTGTGGGATGTCCAATGTGAAGAAATTTTTGTAGAGTTGAAGAAAAGATTGACGTCAGCTCTAGTTTTGACTTTACCGAATAAAACAACTGAAAAATAGTTCATGAACTAAAACAAAATCCACAAAGACAAAACATGCGTTCATCCCCCCGAAGTGCTATGTATCAGAGCGACAAACACCAACTTGAAGCTGCTAAGTAATGGACTCTTCGTTATCTGCACGTTACCAACAAAGGGCAACATTCAAACAGAAGGGGTGAGATATCGAATAACATAAACAGGATTATGATAATCTATATGTAAGCAAGATAATCATATAATCACACCACTTCACACAACAAGCAACATCAACGTACAACTTACAACCAATGACAATTAACAACATAATAAAATGCAACTCGAATGCGACACAACTTAAATGCATGTGGTACCATTTGGAGTAAACTCCCAACTTGAAATATTGCCAGTTTATCGAGGCATCAACTACTTATTTGCCAATCCAGGCCAACTTGAATCGAGCATACACTCCAACTTGAAAATATGCACATGTATGCAACTATGAATGGCATACAACAACAACGACATAATAAACAACATAGCAACATAACAACTTGAACAACTCAGCAACATGAATCAACATTGGTCATAAGACCTGCAACTTAATAACCTTCCCCAAGATCGGGACAACACGACTTATAACAACTTTAGCACAACTTCAACATGAAAACGACAATTTATGGCTTAATCGATTAGGTTACTAATTTAATTATTTTAAACCCTCAAATATAATAAAATCAACTTATTTTATCCTTAATTAAAGTCAAAATCGGAGTCGACGTCAACCTCTTCTTCAATTCGATACAACTTTCTTCGCACTAAACATCCCACAGAAAAGCTTTACTTTTACAAGTTAATCTAGTTAACGGAAGTTCCAACATAGAAAATCCTTCAATAAACCTTTTATAATAACCAGCTAACCCCAAAAAGCTTTTAATCTCAGTAGCCGACCTTGGAGTTTCCCATTGCAACAAAGCATCTACCTTTGAAGGATCCACAGTAATACCACTACCTGAAATCACATGACCAAGAAAGCTTACTTCTTTCAACCAAAACTCGCACTTGGACAACTTTGCATACAACTTCTTATCTTTCAAAACATCAAACAATGTTCTCAAATGTTCCTTATGATCTTCTTCTGACTTAGAATAAATCAGAATATCATCAATGAATACAACTACAAAATGGTCCAAATAAGTATGAAAAATATGATTCTTGTATTCCATAAATACTCCTGGCGCATTAGTCACACCGAAAGGCATCACAGAATACTCATAATGTCCATACCATGTTCTGAACGTCGTCTTCTGAATATCTTCATCTTTCCCTTTGATCTGATGATAACCCGATCTCAAATCGATCTTACTAAACACACAAGCACCCACCAACTGGTCCATCAAATCATCTATTATCGGGAATGGATATTTATTATTGATCGTTGCTTTATTTAACTGTTTATAATCGACACAAAGTCTCATACTTCCATTTTTCTTCTTCACTAGCAATACTGGAGCTCCCCACGGCGATACGTTTGGTCTTACAAACTTCTTCTCAAGTAACTCTTCCAACTGCTTCTTTAGTTTAGACAACTCGGATGCCGACATTTTGTACGGTGCCATCGAAACAGGTCTAGTACCAGGTACCAGATCAATTGCAAATTCAACCACTCTCTCTCTGGAGGTACATCAGGAATTTCATCAGGGAAATCTTCAGGATATTCCTTCACTACCAATAATTCCTCAATCTTAGCTTTACTCTCAATAGACAATGTTTCCATCAACAAAAACATTTGAGCTTCTTTTTTCATCAATTGTTGTAGCCCTCTGAAAGATAACAATCTAACTCCTTCCTCTTCGGGAGTAGAAAACCTCACCAACTTGCGATAACAGTTTATATGAACGTAGTTATTCTCTAACTAGTTCATACCAAGAATTACATCCATCACAATTAATAGTAAGCACACCAAATCAACATAAAAGTATTTCTCAAAGATCGATAAAGGAAACTTTAAACACACAAGAAAAGTAAATACATATCCCTTTGTCGGAATCTCGGCAATCAATTCACCATTCATAGCAAACAAATCAAGACCCAATCTTTGAACACAATCAGCAGCAATAAAATAATGTGTATCACCAGTATCAATAATAGTAATTAAAGGAGTTCCCGCCAACGCGAACACTTTTCTAGTCTGAGCTTTCTTCGGCTTCTGACACTGGCTACCAATATGCCATTCTTTGCCACAATTAAAACAAATCATTTATGTGTGCTTGCAATCAGCTATTGCATGCTCAGTCTTACCACAACGAAAACACCTTTTTACCTCATCAGTGTACAAATTACTCTTATGACCAGTCTGACCACACTTAAAGCAAACTATACCAGCAGGAGCACCTCCTCCTCTAATCCTCTGAGTTGGATCAACTTCCTGCTTACCCTTTCTAGATAGAGCATCATAAGGCTTGCCACGATTCTGTTGTTGCTTTCCTCTTCTGTCACTGACAATCTTGTAATGAGCATTATTGTATTCATAATATATTATGCAACTGTCAACCAACTCAGAAAAGACACGGATCTTCTGATACCCAACAAATTTCTTGATTTCAGAGTGCAACCTGTTTTCAAACTTGATGCACTTTGAAAATTCAGCACCAGCTCCAGTATAATGAGGATAGAACTTGGACAATTCCAAAAACTTTGCAACATAGTCGGTAACAGACATATTCCTCTGCTTTAGCTCAAGGAACTCAATCTCCTTCTTGCCACGGACATCATCTGGATAATACTTTCTCATGAGTTCTCTATGGAACACATCCCAAGTGATTACTTCACCTACAACACCCAACCTCTCACGAGTTTCTAGACACTAGTCATCAGCCTCGACTGCCAGCATGTGAGTACCATATTGAACCTTCTGTGCTGGAGTAGTCAATAACACAGAAGATTCTCTCAATCTCCTTCAACCATCCCAATGTTGCATCTAGATCATGCTTTCCATTAAAGACCGGCGGATTCTTCCTCTGAAAAGTCGCCAAGCTACGTGATCTAGAATCTTCACCAGCATTTGGCAAGTTCCTCACAGCCTGAGCCATCGCTTGCATTGCAGCAGCCATTGCAACATCGTTTCTTCCAGCCATCTCAACTTATCACTACAACGCAACCAATAGTTAGAATTAAATAACAATACTCGATTGTTAAACAACTAAGACTTGACATTTGGCCGGACATACCGACCTGCTTTGATACCACTAATGTAACACCCCATTTTCTACCTGAAGAACATAACAAAATCAGAGTTATAGAATTTTCAACATAAACGGGATATCACATTTTTCAACTTCAAACATCTCAACTTAAAAGGATAATCATGTTTGATACATAACACATTCCAGGGAAAATCATAAAACAAACATATAATCCTCAAAATAACTCAACTTTATAAAGTACTACGTAGCGGATTCATAAACAAAGTAGTAGCATCTTTATCCAACATAAAACAACTTTAAAATAAGCAACAAGTAGTCTAAAATACTTCAACTAAAACAAAATTCAGCATGTAAACAATTCAACAAAATAAGACACGTGTCATCCCCCCGAGTGCTACGTATCAGAGCGACAACCACTGACTCGACTAAAGGTAACTGGCTACTCCTCTTGATTACCTGTATGTTGCCAACATAAGGAGAACATTCAAATAGAAGGGGTGAGATATCGATAGTTATAAACGATATATGATAAATAATACATAGACCAATATCATAAACAAATCACCACTTCACAACATCAACCAAAACAACAATCAACAACAACTCAAAAGATTCAACTTTAATGTGACTCGACTAAATTATGCATGTGGTACCATTCGGAGTAAAACTACTAACTTAAAATTCTTGTCAGGTTATCGAAGCATCAAGGCATAAGCCTTCAACTTTCAACTTAGATCCAATCCAAGCCAACATGGTGTGAGCAACGGCTCCGACATAATATGCTAATGTACTATATGACATACACGACTTCAAAATACAAACAATATAACAACATCAACAACACAAACAACTTATACTACAGGAACAACTTAAAATCAACGTTGGGTTATTAAGCCTCCAACATGAACAACTTATATTTTTTCCGTAAACCGGAACAACTTACCAAATTCAGCATGTATCTGCAACTCAACTTTACAACAACATGTCAACAAAAAAAATACAACAAAAATCAACTACTAAACCACTTGACTTACCCCAACATTTTTTGTTAAATTCCGGGTAACTAAGTTTTTCGTCTAATTCGGCTAAACTGACTAAACCAATATTGTTTTAATGTTTTACGGTTAATACAACTCTTTATGAAATTATGTCGAGAAATGGTGTTCTGGTAGATTCTACTTTCATAAACACATAGGCTTAAAAAATTTGTTTTCTGTCAAATTCCAAAAACTGTTTTATTGTCAAAAATCCAACACATGGTTACTACCAAACTATTTTTGTTCGCTACTGATAGTTATGTCATGCTCCTGATTCCAAAAATTTAATACTAATTTTAATCTTTAACAAAAACATGATTCATGAAATTAGTATATTTAGAAATTAGAATCACCAAAATATGAAACAATTTTATGTGGATTAATAAATTAAATTATAAATGAGGTAACTAAGTGACCCCCCCCCCCCCCCCTTTTACAGGGTGGCTTGCGCCACCCTTGGCCTTAAACAATGTGGTCAGCGCCACATCCCATGCAGGTGGCCACCAAAATGTGGCTCCCACCACATTCTACATGGCTTGCGCCATATGTAGGTAATGGGAGCATGGCTCCCGCCATCTCCCTTAGTGGTCATCGCCACCTCACCAATTTCCAACATTGGGTGGCTTACGCCACACGTACACTGGGTACAGTATCATCGTCCCCAAATTCCAATTTTTCTAGAAAATTACGACTTCGCCGCAACATTCTAAAATCAACATTTTACATAATCAACTTATGAAAAATTGTATCATCATCAATCAATCAACAATTTCACACGACTATTATCACAACAACACAATATCAGGATTTCATAAACTGACATCAACATCAAACAAACCAAAGCAACACCCAACTACCTAATCCTAGTACCTATTATCATATCTGATTATAAAGATCTAACTCACCCATACCTTGGATTGGATTAAAGGCAGCCCTAGATGATCGAATTCTAGAAATCGCTTTTGATTGATGTTTCACTTTCACCCTCTTCTCTCACGATCGTGTTATGCTTCTGCTATCCCACTTACTGATACAACCTAATTTCTAATTCTTTTATTTTATTTTTATCAAATAATATAATTCTAATAATTAACTAATGGGCATAAATAAATGCACCCCTCTATTTACTAATTCAGACACAAAATCTAGCCCACTTCACAACACACTTCAACAACCATAATATTACCTCTAATATTATTTCCACGAATTTCCGACTTAAATTTCCAACTTAACGACTTAATCAACCATAACATAAAATCGATCGAATAAACACAAATAAATAATTAAATATTTGGGCGTTACAAAGGTGGTTGGAATTATTGAAGGATTATGATTTCGGTTTGAACTATCATCGAGGTAAAGCTAATGTTGTAGTTGATGCCTTAAGTCGGAAAATGTTGCATATATCGACAATGATGATCAAAAAGTTGGAACTAATTGAACAGTTCAGGGATATGAGTTTAGTTTGTGAAGTGACACCAAAGAGTGTTATGTTAGGGATTTGAAGATTAATAATGATTTTCTAGACAGTATCAGCGAGGCTCAGAGGTTGGATGTGAAGTTGGTAGATTCAATGGTAGGAATCGATCAGTTTGAGAATAATGATTTCAAGTTGGGTGTGCAAGGTGTGTTGATATTACTTGATCGAATTTGTATTCCTGATAATGCAGAGATGAAGAAAGTGAATCTTGAAGAGATTCATAGAAGTAAGTTGAGTATTCATCCAGGAGCTACAAAGATGTATCAAGATTTGAAGAGTTTGTTCATGTGGCCTGGGATGAAGAAGAATGTAGCGTGTTTTATGTATGCATGTTTAACTTATCAAAAGTCGAAAGTTAAACATCAAAAGCCTACAGGGTTGATGCAACCGTTAAAAGTTCCAGAATAGAAATGGGATAGCATTTCAATGGACTTTGTGACAGGGTTGCCTAATACTTCAAGAGGACATGATTCGATTTGGGTGATTATTGATAGGCTTACGAAGTCGGCTCATTTTATTCCTATTAACATCAGTTCTCCAATATCTAAGTTGGTAGAGATTTATACTCGTGTGATTGTTATGTTGCATGGTGTTCCTTTGTGTATTGTGTCGGATAGAGATTTGAGGTTTACTTCTGATTTTTGGAAGAGTTTACAAGAGGCGTTAGGTTCTAAGTTGAGGTTGAGTTCAACTTATCATCCTTAGACATATGTTCAGACAGAGAAAACTATTCATTCGTTAGAGGATTTATTGAGAGCGTGTATTCTTGAACAAGGAGGTTTGTGGGATACTTATCTTCCGTTGAAAGAATTCACTTATAATAACAATTACCATTCTAGTATTGGAATGGCACCTTTTGAAGCGTTATATGGTCGAAGATATAAAACTCTTTTGTGTTGGCATAAATAGGGAGAAAGTGTAATGCTTGGACCTGAGATTACTCGAGAGACTACCGAGAAGGTGAAGTTGATTCGAGAAAAGATAAAAACTTCCCAAAGTAGGCAAAATAGTTATCATGACAAGGGAAGGAAGGATTTAGAATTCCAAGCTAGTGGTCATGTATTTTTTAGAGTTACACATCTAATCGGTGTTAGGCGAGCGTTGAAGTCTAAGAAGCTTACTCCTCGTTTTATTGGTCCGTATCAGATTTCGGATAGAGTTGGAAATGTTGCTTATAGAGTGGATTTACCGCCTAATCTTTCGAATTTGCATGATGTGTTTCAGGTGTCGCAACTTCAGAAGTACATTTCAGATCCATCTCATGTGATTAGTATGGAGATGTGAAAGTACGAGATAATCTTACTGTTGAGATGGTGCATGTACAAATCACGGAGCGTGAAATGAAGACTCTAAGAGGTAAAGAGATTGTGTTGGTGAAAGTGGTCTGGTTGGGAGCAGCCAGAGAAAGTATGGCGTGGGAGTTGGAAAACAAGATGCGGGAATCGTATCCCGAGTTGTTTGGGAAGGGTAAGATTTTCGAGGAAGAAAATATCCTAAGTGGGGGAAAGTTGTAACGCCCTGATTATTTATTATTTATTTAATTAAATATTGTCGTATGTTTGGTGTTGTTTTGCGTTGAGTTGCTAGGTTGGTTTGAATTAAGTTGAATAAGTCGATTAAGTTGATTTGAGTTGTATTGTTGTTACTTGGACTAAGTTGAATTAATTAAGTTGTGGGTTAGTAGTAGAATTGTGCTATTTTGATAAATTGGGCTTGTTTTGTGAGTAGGAGTAGTAATTATGGTGGTGTGTGGTTTAAGCCCAATCGAATTATTAAGGTTAATTAAAAGAAAAACCACAAGTTAATTAGAAAATATAGAAAAGAAGAGTTATCAGTAAAAGGAAGAAAAACAAGAAGTTGAGAGAATGTGGTTACGTGAAGTACTTAGGAGAAGGAAAAGCTAGGGTTCCGATCAAGCGTTAGAGTCACCTTCAATCTAAAGGTAAGGGTGAGGTTCTAACCTTATAATCGAGATTATATGATAAATTCGTATGGGATTGGGTACATGATTGTTGTTGTCAATTGTTGTTTTGTGTGGATTAATAAGTTTTGATGAATAAGTCATTTTGATAAATAAGATGTTTTAGATTATTAAGAAATTATGATTGTGTTGAGTTGTTGTTGGATTGTCATGCTGGATTAATTGGAATTTGGAATGAGAAGAGTTACAGAGAAGAAGAAGAAGAATATGGAAACAGATAAGGAGAACGCAGGGTTGGTTGTGGGATGACTGTCCCTTATTTCTGACGTCCGTCTGGGAACTGTGACGTCTGTCACATCCCTAAAAAGATCGTCACAAGCCCAATTGTGATGAGGGTCACACGAAGCGAGACGATGGTCACACGGGGTTCTGGGGGAAATTGTAGATTGTATGTTGTGTTGTATTTTATGTTGCCTGCTAAATTGGTTTGTCATAAATTAATTCCAGTAGCATAATTAAGTTGAAGAATATTAGGTGAAGTAGTAGAGGACATAATAATCACTCGACAGGTAGTTGATAAGTAATTAGGTATTGAATCAGTAGAAGAAAAATAAGTAACAGAAGAGTAGAATTGGTAGCAAGTTGGTATGTTGGATGTTGTTATGGATTTTACAGAAACATGGTAATAAATTAATAATAAGTAGTAATAACAAAGCATATTAATTAGTTTAATTAATCGGTTTAGTCTGGGCTTTGTAAATAAGGGTGTGGTATAATTGTGGTACTTGTGTTGTGTCGTTTGCTGCAAGTTGAAAAGTTGTTGGTTGTTGTTGTATGTTGCAGTGCCTTATGAATGACAAAATTATGAGTTGCAGGTCTTTGGCCAAAGTTGGATGTTGTTGTGTTTCTATGTTGTTATGGTTGTTGTTGCTTGATAATCATGTTGATTTGCATAGTATATCATTACTTAAGTTGGAGTTGTCTGCTCGGTAAGTTGGTCTGGATTGACAATATAAGTTGAAGGCTTATGCCTTGTGTTTACGCCTCTATTAATTGGCATGATTATAAGTTGGGAGTTTTGCTATGATGGTACCACATGCATCGCATTTGTCTAAGTTGCATATTATGTTGTCGTGTTGTATCTGGTGTTGGATTTTACGTTGTTTATTAAGTTGTGAAGTGGTGATCTATGTAATCTAATTTGATATGTTATCTATCATATTCTTGATTATATTATTAGATATTGTATCCCTTCTGTTTGAATAATGTCCTCTGTTGGTAACGTGCAGGTAATCCAGAGTAGGGCGGAGTATCTTAGTAGGTCTGAGTCGGTGTTGTTGCTCTGATACGTAGGACTTTGGGAGATAAATCTTGTTTTATGTTGATGTTGGCTTTTGATTTAGTTGCTGGATTTTAAAGTTGTTTTTGAGTTGTTTTCATGTTGGATACGATTTAAGTTGTTTTCAGTTAAATTGTATGAATCCGCTACGTATTAATGAAATATTTGTTTTAAAGACTTATCAGGTGATGAATGTTGTTTTTCGGTTGAAATGTATCATCTCATTATTTTGTTGAAGTTCTATACTCTGATTTTATTAATAATTATCGGGTAGAAATGGGGTGTTACACGAATTGTGTCAAAATATGTTTCGGAGATACATAAATGAAAAACTTCTGATGATATATCTACGGAACAAACCAACATTGAATTAAAAAATATGTGTCCGGATATATATCTCTGAAAGTAGAAGAGTATTTTTTGAAGCACGCATAGTGTCTAAGCACCCCAAAGGTGGGGTAAGAAATTCTCTAATTTTTAGAGTGTGTTTGTAATTTATGATGACATGTCTTTGAGGACGTGCAAGCGGGCTACCACACAAGGTCATAAAATTTTCATAGTTAAATTGTACCTAAATAAAGCCTCATAAATCTTTGTTATTGTTAAAATTTGATTAAATTGGACCTCTAATTATTTTGTCATAGTTGAATCGTAACTAACTTATAAAGAGTCTTCAAAAATTTGCGACAACTCTGAATTTATGTAATCGCATAGTAAAAATTTATAATAATAATAATAATAATTTACACATGTTAGCATCTGTGATCTTCGATTCTGGATACATCACTAAGATAAGAAGTTAATTTATATTTATACTACATATAAATTTGGATTGATGTGAGTTTAACAAAATTGTGGTACACTATGATGATTTTAATTTATTAAAAAAAACTACATTTTAGAGTTTAAACTAAATCAAGATGTCATCATAATTTTTCCAAATTCACTCAGATTAAAAACATATAATACAATACGAAGGTAGAGAGTAGAGTGGTAACCTCATAAAACGAACCATCATTTCACATTAAAACTTTTGTTTTTGTGCACCATTGCACATTTATAGGTATGACAAGAACAAAATTGCGATGACAAAAAGACAGATTACTACATACATGCAGTTCATTGATGTTCCATAACGTGGTAAGTGGAACAGTCCAAAAAAAGTCATATAAAGCTTAACATGTGAAGGCACAAGCTACGTATTATCAAAAAAGCAGATAAAACTTTGGCATGCTGTTTCTTCCACAGAAAAAACTTAAAAAGTGATTGTCCTTTTCGGTTCAGCATATTCATAGCATGATTGCACATCACTAAATGTGTAAATTTCGTGGAAATGGAAAGAAAATGAGTGAAGCTGAGAAAAGGTGAGAGAGAGGTGAATTGAATGCTTGTGTATGTTTTATTAGCTTCCAAACTGATACGGCTAGGTAGTGTGTTGGACATTAACCATTTCTCCATAAACTTTATATGGACCCTATTTTAACATCATATTGGTGAGACATGTGAATTAGGTCATGTGCATGGTTCAATATATTCTATACTATACACATTTATTTGAGTCACAACAAAACAAAAACTTTAGAAAATGTAATAACAATAGAGACAGGAATGTGATTTGAATTCAAATCGTGAACAAGATCCGGTTAAAACGGACTTTTCGTGAGAAGCTGAGTTCAAATTCTGTCTGTAACAATTATTAGTCGGACTTTATTTTTAGATTAGGCCGAAATTACCTGAAATCATGTAAGTTTTTTTATTATAATTTTTTGACGATGTTATGAATTGCGACTTTGGCTTTGATTTAAAACATTAGTTACAACTCCAAACCTTTCAAGTTATAGCCAACAAGACTGATACATGTTGTCCGACTTGATGTATATTGTCATATGTATTCTTTGTAAGACATCTATGTCTTTATATGTATGAAATTATGAATGGATGTTTTGTATGAGAAGGAAATTAAAAGATGTGTTTTCATCTACAAATAATCACTAACAAAATTGATGAAGTGTTTGGTTGATTTGTCACATACAAAGCTAGCTGCTAAAAATCCAATATTCCCTTGACCTAACTACAAAGCCCACC
This sequence comes from Lathyrus aphaca, assembly GCA_963966055.1. NCBI lineage: Eukaryota > Viridiplantae > Streptophyta > Magnoliopsida > Fabales > Fabaceae > Lathyrus > Lathyrus aphaca. The sequence continues at coordinate 73,474,470 of OZ014519.1, forward strand.
ACCTATTATTATTAATGTCTTATAAGGTGTAGTCACCATAGAAAGTAAAAATCCAAGTGTGACTGATGAACCAGACAACAATTTTTAAATGTTGAATTGAAAGTAAATAATTTGATAATAGTCATAATGCATTGAATCTTATGACTTCCTCTTTACATGTTTGTATGCCATTTTTTTTTTTTTTTTTGAGATATCGATTATCAATAATAATGTGAAGTTTTTTGAATTTTAAGCCAACTATAAGAAAATGGGAGGGATTGTTGTATTGAGTTATGAGTAAAAGAAATTGAATAATCATTACAAGCATAAACCATATCTTATAGGTATGTTTTTCAAACTAACAAAGTGGTTTACTTGTAATACAAATAGACACAGTTAGTTAAGCTAACCAACTTCTAATTTAACCAACAAACTTGCACCCAAAACTTGTACTCAACTATTAGCAAGTAACTAACTTTATTTAGATTGAATTACATCTAACACTACTAACTAACTCTCTCTCTCTCTCTCTCTCTCTCTCTCTCTCTCTCTCTCACACACACACACACACACACACACATTTGTCTTCTTCTTGTGCAACAATGGAGTTATAATTGTTAACTCCAACAATTGGTATCCAGAGATCTTGTTCTGATTCATAGGGAAACACGAGTATTTGTAAGGTGTGTGATTGATTTCGTTCCTCAAATTCACACTTAATAGGAGATCAAAATTGGAGAGAATCACAATATTGATTCTCAGGGATTGGGAAACACGGGTGTCGGTGAGAATTGAACAATTTGCATAAGAACGAAGATGAACGGCGGAAACTGTAGCTTGAATACGAAGCTTCTGGCATTCAACAAAAATAATTGGAATCGATGGTTGATTCAGATGTGTGTGTTGTTTGGCGCTCAAGATGTTCTTGATCTCGTCAATTATGGTTACACACCAGTTGCAGAAAATGCAACAGAAGCGCAAAGGAACGTGCAACGTGAAACGAGGAAGAAGGATCAGAAGGCATTGTTTTATATCCATCAGTGTGTGGATTCGAAGGTGTTTGAGAAGATTGTTGACTCGACGACGACGTAGGTGACATGGCATACACTTGTGCGGTGCTTTGCTGGCGATGCATCATTGAATAATGTAAAGTTACAGTTTCTACGTAAGCAATACGAGAATCTCAATATGAAAAACAATGAAAAGGTTCTTGATTACATCTCCAGATTGATTCTGGTCACAAATGAGATGAAGTCTTGTGGAAAAATGCTCTCTAAACAAGTAATCATTGAAAATATACTAAGATCACTTACTCCTTAGTTTGATTACATAGTTGTAGCCATAGAACATTCAAAAAACACTAGTGTCATGAGAATTGAAGAGCTTCATAGTAGTTTAGAGGCACAAGAATTGCGTCTGATTGAAAGAAACTCTGAAAGGGAAATAGAATTTGCTCTGAAAGCTCAGGTTCTGAAAGCTTCTTTTGTCAAGAAGAACAAGAAGCAAGAATGGTTATATAATAAGAAAAAGAATGGTGGTTGTGCTCAGAATTCAGGACTCTCAAATCCAGATGAGAAGAAACATAAAAATATTTAGAAGGGAAATGATAAGTTTGATAAGAGAAAAGTTTAGTGTTACAATTGCAACAAATTTGGCTATTTTGTTGTTGATTGTTGGTCAAACAAGGTTAGCAAGGGTGAAGAAGCCAACATAGCCAAAGGAGATTTTGATGATGAACCTGTGTTATTGATGGCATCTAAGAGTGAAGGTGAAAAATGGTAGACTGGTGGTTTATGGACACTGGCTACTCAAATCACCTAATTTGAAAAAAGCAATGGTTGGTTGATTTTGACTCTAGTAGGAAGTCCAAGGTCGGATTTGTTGATGATGAGTATCTGAATGCAAAAGGAATGGGAAATATCAAAGTAAAATTAAAGAATGTCAAAACTCTATTGATTAATGATGTATGGTATGTTTCTGACATGAATAGTAATCTGATGAATGTAGGATAGCTGCTTGAAAAAAATTCAGTAACTATGAAGGAAAATATCTTGAAGTTGTACGACTATAATCAGAAATTGATTATGGATTCTGAACTAGGAAGAAATGGTTTATTCAAGGAGAATGTTAAAATAGCAGACGCCCAATGCCTTAGTGTGATAAGTGTTGAAGGGGAAAGTGGGTTGTTGCCCAAGAGATTGGGGCATCTGAACTATAGAAGCTTATGTCAGCTGAGTTCAAAGAATCTGGTATATGAAATTTCAAAGATTGTGTCACCAGAGAAATCATGTGCTATATGCATGAGAGGCAAGCAACTAAGATTGTCATTCTCATCGGAAATGCCTCCAAGAGCAACTCGTGCTTTGGGTGTGGTGCATTTTGATGTATGTGAGCCCTTTAAGGTACCTTCACTTGAGGGGAAACAAGTATTTTGTGTCATTTGTGGATGAGTACACGTGAATAACATGGGTAGAATTCATAAAGTTCAAACATGAGGTATTTTTTGAGTTTAAGAAATTGAAAGTAAAGGATTAAAATAAAAGTTAATAAGGATTCAAGATCCTTAGAACCGATGGTGGAGGTGAGTTCAATTCAACAGAATTCAAGAAGTTCTGTGAGGATCATGGAATTGAGTATGAGGTGACTGCTTCATACACTCCATAACAAAACATTCTTGCTAAAAGAAGAAATAGAAGTCAGCTTGACATGACAAAGAGCATGGTTAAAAAGAAGATTTTACCTAACACATTGTGGGATGAAGCAATTTCAACGTCAGCATATGTGCTCAATAGATGTCCAACAAAGAAGTTAAAGGAAGTGATTCTTATTGAGAGGTGGACTAGAAAAAAGAAAAGGGTGGGCCATTTCAAGGTGATTGGCTTTGTATGTTACAAATATATACCAGGTGCTACTAGAAAGAAATTAGATAACATAAGCATAGTAAAGTTGCTTATAGGTTACCATTGTACAAGTGTGTATAAGATCTATTTCTTAGTCACCGACAAAGTTGAAGTAAACAGAGATGCCATAGTGAAAGAATCAGAAATATGGGATTGGAACAAGTCTCAATACAACTCTAGTGCAATGTTAACATTATAGTCTAATTTTGCCTCTAACGGAGATTCTTCCTTTGAATGAGATTTTGCCTCTGAATGTGACTCTAACTCTAAAGGTGACTCTGACTTTGAAAGAGAGTCTGATTTTGAATGTGACCCTGACTCCGAAAGAGAGTTTGACACTGAAGGTGACTCTAACTCCGAAGGAGAGTTTGACTCTAAAGTTGAGTATGACTCTGAAGTTGAGTCTAACTCTGAAGATGACTCTAGATCTTAAGGTGGTACTGGCTTTGAAGTAATCCAAACTTTGAAGGTAATACAACCTATGAAGGTGAACCTTCTGAAGGTGGTCTTGCCCCTTATGGTGGACCTGCTTCTGAAGGTAAACTTGTGAGGTTTCGGAGGCCACAGAGAATTCAACAAATACCAATGAGACCTTCTGACTTTGAGTTACTGCATGATATTGCGATTTAATTTGAAGGAGAAGACATACATTGTGCCATGATGGTGGACTCTAAACCTGTTAACATTAATGAGGCACTCAAAAATAAGGTGTGGGTGAACATCTTGAAGGAAGAACTTTAGGTGATCGAAATAAACAAGACATGGAAATTTACTATTCTACCAAAGAACAAGAAATCCATCAGTGTGAGACAACCAGTTAGAAAACAAGCAAGTATCGACAGTGTTTCACACACATGTCGCATACCAAGGAACAAACATCATTAGACAACCTGGCCGAATGAACCGAGCTGCTCTGATACCACTAATGTAACACCCTTCTAACCCCACGGAGTAAAAACAAACAATCACTTAATTAAATCAGAGTAGATCTCAGAAAGGTGTCACATTTTCTTCATAAAACGTCTTAACAACATTTATTACTCCGTCAAACGAGCTTTTCAAAACATCTAGAATATTCATTTTTCTTTTATAAATCAATAATCAACAAAACTATGCAGCGGAGTTATAACTTCATAAGACTTCATTTATTTCATCAAAATACCAAGACCTTAGGTCATTGTCAACTATCATCAATAAGTACAACTAGCATCTATTAACTCAAGACAATCATCATAACAGACAACATATTGTTCACTCAAGCGTGACCCATCCGATATTACATATATCAGAGCAAGACACCATATCACTAATAAGCGACTCATAAACAATACTTCCAGCTGCATCCAAGCACCAAGCTATTCTTGAGTATCTGCAGGATGACATAATAGACCATCACCAAAGGCAGGCAGTGTGAGTAATCACAATTTAATATAAGCGACATATAGTAAAAATAATCTTGCAACATACATCAAATAGCAACACATCATAAATCATTGCCCATCACATCATAAAAACTCAACAAACATCTACACAACACATATGCATCATGATATGCCACCAAAAATGAAATGTAATTCTCCTAATATGCATGTGGTACTGATTTCAACATGTGATGGAGACTGGGTCATCTACCCTCCACAGGGGAGCACAACATATACAACATAAACAACAACACCTCAATCCACACAATGGGATCGAAGCCTCAATCATCATAAGTATGTCATGAATGCAACGATGCAACAACATCAACATAATCATCATAATCAACACTTGCATCAGCATTCATGTAATTATTCATCATAATCTTCATAATATATATATATATATATCAGTAATGTAATTTATCAACATATGCCCATCATCATATAGCAATCATAAACATCGTAATGTAACATCATAACTTCATTTCACACTCAATCATCATAATTCATCTTATCAACATGTTCGTCAATTAGCAAATATAAACATCAATTATTCACAACTTCTATTTACTTCGTTATAGTATCATTATTGTAACATCATTCACAGAACATACCATCATATAAGTCAACACATAATCATCATAATTCATCATTCATACATCTACTACTTTACTTACTCATGTCATCATTACTACATATCATCATGATACAACATAATCACCTAAACATCATTCCATCATAAGTTCCTACACATTTAGCATGTTATAGCATGGCAAGAATGCACACCAACATCATAGCAACACAAGACAACAAAATGAGTCATTTTGAGTCATTCAAGAAAAGAAAACATTTTCCAAAAAGTTACAGGTCTCGCTAAGCGAGCTCTTCGCTCGTTAAGCGAGCTCTTCGCTCGTTAAGCGAGCTACTCTCAGGTTGGAGAACTCTAAAGGTTTCAGTTGCTCGCTAAGCGAGCTAGGCAATTTTCGCAAATCTCAGTCTGCGAACAACAGCGACTCAGTTACGACATTTCACCCCAAAAACACAGTTTTTTCATCATTTAATCACCAATTCAACAACAGAACATCGAAACAACACACATATAATATAAAATACAACACAATTCATCACTAATTCCTCAATTCTAGTCATCTAATCCTAGATTTTCTCTAAAAACCCCAAATTCCCCCAATTACCTAAACTCTACGTCAAAATATATTGAAAAGTAATACTCCTAATACCTTAGAGTGAAGCTTTTCCATGTTCTTCATCAAAAATATTTGAAAACCTCTTCAACCTCTCGCACCTCTTCATCGTTCTTCAGACTTCTTCTCCCAAAAGCGATTGCAACTGATCGTATTCCAAACCTCAATTCTTTTTTTGTCAAAATTGCCCCTAGGACCCCAAATACTATTTTCCAACTTTGCCCTCAACTTATTCTCCTCATTTACCAACATATCCTCAAGACCTCTTCTTCTTTTATTTTAATTAAATAATAATAATTTGAATAATCCAAAATAATTATCCTTAATATTATTATTCACTGAAATAATTCGAATAATCTCTTCATCAATACAACAACGGTCGCCTAACACCAAATAATCGACAACAACAAGCTACACAATTAAATTACGAAATCGGGGTGTTATAGAGTACATAGCGGTGCTTTATCAACGTGTCAAGTTGCTTGGCTTATGAATTTGTTGTAGGAACTGAAGTTCAAGGTAAGCAAATCAGTCAGGTTGACGATAGACAATAAGTCAACCATAATTCTTGCCAGGAATTCAATGATGTATGGAAGAAGAAAACACATTGACATTAAGTATCATTTTCTGCGCAATCAAGTTTAAAATGGAGTGCTTGAAGTTGTTCACGTCAGCACTCATCAGAGACAATTTTCATATGTGATGACCAAGGCAATCAAAATTGAACATTTCAACAATTTGAGGGGTGGAACTGGTGTTGTTGGCTTTTAATCTTAAATATGAATTAAGGGATGACTTTAAATGAAATGTAATTCAAATTCAAGTATGTTGCATTTAAGTTTCATTTGAGTTTCATGTGAATTTGGGTCAGAGTATATAAATTTAAAGTTAGTTACAATTGATAGAGTAGTAAAAATTGAGATTGAGTTTGTTAGAAATCTCTCTCTCTCTCTCTCTCTCTCTCTCTCTCTCTCTCTCCACAATGGAGTTTTAACTCCAACAAGGATTTCACTCACGCTTCCCCCATAGAGTCTAACCTAAGCTTTCTCTCTCTCTCATTTGTGCAACAATGGAGTTTTAACTCCAACAAGGATTTCACTCCCGCTCCCCCATAGAGCCTAACCCGAGCTTTGTTATTGCTTGTTGGAGAGAGTTTGTGGAGTGACAAGGGTATCAGTGAACTAAATATTCAAGATTCAAAAGATTTTAACATCAAATATCTACTCAAAAACTTAAGGCATTAGATATATGATTTTATATATATATATATATATATATATATATATATATATATATATATATATATATATATATATATATATATATATATATATATATATATATATATATATATATATATATATATATATATATATATATATATATATATATATATATATATATATATATATATATATATATATATATTAACATTTTCTACATTTCTAATTGATGTTAGACTTAATAATACACTTGAATTTCAACAAAAAGGTTTGTATGAAAACTACAATTTACTCTGGCCATGATCTCTCACAAGATCTTTCACACCTATAAAAGATTAAAACTTGAATTGTATAAGTTTATGATACCACTATGTTGGGATTTAAAGCAACGATAATAGTTACCTGCTAATGAAGTAACTGGAGTGCAAGAAGAAAATGAGAGATTGTTGTATTGAATTATGAGTAGAATAAATTGAATTATCATTGCAAGCATAAGTGACCTCCTATAGTTGTGTTTTCCAATTAACAGACTGGTTTCGTTTACTTATAATGCAAGTAAACGGGTAGAAATAGTTAATTAAGCAAAATAACTTCTAACCTAACCAACAAACTTGTAACCAAATCAACTACTAGAAAGTAGTAACTAACTTTACATAAATTAAATTACAACTAATAAATTTAAGTTTAAGTTTTAGATTGAAAGTTCAATTTGTTTCAGTAGCTCTTTTAAAAAATAAAATAAAAAATAGCAAACGATTAAGGAAAACAGGAAGATAAGAGTATGAAACACATAATAAAAATATTAAAGACGCTTTGAAAAAATAGTATAAATATTTAGGATCTGTTTGAATTGATTTCTAAAAACTGTATTTTACTTTTCAAAAAAATTATAAAATTACAAATTTGTTTGATAAGACTTTTGTATCTTAGAGTTTTTAAAATTAATTTTAGTATTTTGTTTTTAATAACTAAAAAGTAGAAATTTCTTTTAGATGTTTTTTCTTCTTTATTTTCTGTTTTGAAAATACACGGAAAATAATGAATTTTCATTAATGACAATACTGTAAATATGTTAAACCTTTCGTTTTTAATTTTGTTTTAGTAAGTTTGTGAGTTTTTTTCATATGGCATCACCATATAAATGTTGTGTTATCTTAATTTTGAGCATGTTTATGAGTTTTTCTTACTATATCATATTTTTTATTCCTTTTTAATTGTATTAAAAAAAGCCGCTCTAATATAAAACACTCAATTGATTATTTTTAATAAAGAGTAAATTTTATAATATATATTAAAATTGGTAATTTTTTTAATATAGTCAATAACTCATGAAAATTATAATATCTTTTATTTGGCCTTATTTATTTAAACTCTTAATTATATTTAAATTTTATTTTAGATCCCTTAATTATATTTGTTTTATGTTGTTCTGATATTTTACAATATCAAATACTTTAGCACTTTAATTTATATATATATATATATATATATATATATATATATATATATATATATATATATCAAATCATTAATAAAGTATTGAAATAGAAAATCTCAAATAGTCAGTTGTTTATTAACTTGTCTTATCTGAATGATAAAATTATATATAGTTTTGATTTGTATTAGAGTTATTTTATTATAGGCTTATAATATTAGATTTCAGGATCTTTAAAATATTCATTAAAAGAAAGATAGAAATCATAAATAATTTCTTCAAATGAGTTTTTAATTTTTTTATTATTTTTAAAACAATTTTTAAAAATAGAATCAAACAGATTTGTTGCCATTATTTTTTTTAAAAAACAATTTTTAAAACTCATTTATAAAATTATTTTTGAAAATAGAAAATCAAAATTCAATCAAACGACCCCTTAGTGTCTCAAGTGTTTACATCATGAATGAAACACATAGTAGATAGGAAGAAGGAACAAGAATATGCATGGATTCAGAACCCCTAATACAAGTCACAATTGAAAAGAAGGATTTCATCTCTCAAGATTGTCGAAAATTTATCTTTACATTTGGTCACCTTTAGCATTTTCGACCCAAGTGATTTTTGCACTTTTATTCAACTCAAAATTATAAGGAAAAAAGGTCAATAATGGTTAACGTAAAAGAACAACAAAAATCATTACTGAAAAGGACATTCATCTCTATTTTTGAAGAATGGCGTAGCATCTTCAAATTCCAGTAAGAGAATAAAAAATCTTTGATACAATCTCTTCCTATAAAAAATACCCCATGTGTTTGAATTTGAAAGTATACTTTCAAAAGGTAAATTGTGGATTCCAAAAGTAATACTTCCAAAGTGATTTTTGGACGGTGGAAAAAGATCCTTCCTAACCTTTGTGCAAAATAGCCTATTAACTCAATGAACAGTATCCAGCAAAAAGGAACACATTACCTTAAACTACGCAATGATTATTAAGATCATAGATTGCCGATGTAAAATGCATGTGTTTAATTTCAAAACATCAACCCACTCAAACCATTTTCTGCGAAATTTCAAAAGTAAACAAAAAAAAAAAACTATCTAATATCCGCCACAAAATTGAATAGCCACCAATAAAACAACGCCCCAATTATGCTTAAATTTGAAATCCAGACTCCAAGAGTAGAGTGAGACTAACGGCATCAGATCCTGGGCCAGAGAATTGAATTGGACCTACAGAGAAAACACCATGAAAACCAAACTTATTACATAATGAGGAGAACTCATTCTATCACAGTAAACTAAACTGTCAACTGTCAATTTATACTAAGCAAAAAAAAAAAAACATGACATTCTTTAAAGTGAAGGAAGACTGAAACAAAGGGTTAAAAACCAGTGAGTACAAACCTGGACTGATGTAGCAATTCTTCAGGGCCCATTCATCACGCAAGGAGGCAAACTTTCTGAAAGGCTCCCCTAAACAATCCAACATGGAATATAGTCAGTATGGGAGAAAGTTACATATCACTGCTTTAGTGAATCATCAAGCCTGAAACATTCAGAATACATACCTTCAAGCTCCACCATTGCCTTCTTGATCACAGGCTTAAATTTACCTGCGAACAAAATTACAGATTCATACACAGCAAAACAACAAAAAAGGCATTCATATACAAAATTATAATGCAACAGACTAAAACTTTCTAACAATTTTAGAGTAAAGAAAAAATTATCAAAAGAACAAAGTGAGTGAATGAATGAGTGAGTGTCTAAAAATTTATAACATAACGCATTTGATTAACAATCAGAGTTATATTGCATGGATTCTAATTTAGTGAAAAAGTATTGAGGCAAAACAAAGCTCCTGTAGATCAAAATGTGTACCATGTCTCCTCTCCACATCCATGAGTGAGGTGAGTGCAGTTCCACCAACTGTCCACTCTTCTACTGGAGCACATAAATTACCAACCTAATCAAAGTATCACAGCAAAATCAATCAAACTGATGAGTTCAGTATAAATGAAACTAACAATTTGAAATTGCAATTAATTATAAAGATCAATTTAAAAGAAAATTTTAAGTTGATAAAGAAAAGATAAAGGCATAAATAAGAGCACAAACCGATGATATTAATCCAGTCTTGCCACTATGAAGGAGGGCTCCAGCACCATAACCAAGAGCATAGCAATAATTAGCATCAAAATTTGTTGGCAACCCACATCTACCTTCATAACTGCATATTTTAAATAAATCTGGGTAACTACAAGCTCCAACAAATGAAGTCAAACTGGCAAAAAACATGCATACCGTGCATAGGAACAACAGAAAATTTAATCCAAGTTAATGGTGCTATAAAAAGCTATGTATCTATAACCTCTCTTTGAATCATAAATGTTTAATAGAGTTTACAACATGGAATAATAAATATTAAATTACATAAAATACCCGAAAAAGTGAGACTGCCCTTTGAATTCTCCTTTATACTTTCCTTCTTGTTTTCTTTTTCCTAATTCAGTTTCAGCCATTTCGATAAGCATTTTCTCTGTTTCAATTTTGGCAACCTAAATGTGAACATAACAATGTTAACAATGATACTGATCCAGAATGCATAAAGCAGACAAATAAACAAAAAATTAGTGCTATGCAACTTTAGGTACCTGAACATTTCCATGTGGATCTCTTTCAAGCAACAATTGTTCTTGGATTGCTTGAGGTAAAAAGTCAAAAAGCTCCAATGACTGATCAGTGAGTTTCTTCTTCCACAAACCAACCTCATCAACGGTATCATTAGCCAAAATTTCATTAAGTTCTGCAATAAGATGCTGGACCTGCAAATAGAACAATAGCATGCATGTTCATTTCATACTGACTGTACAATTAGGAACCAACAATACATTATTGCAAGTCCTTAAGAGTGAAAATTGTGATGCAGAGTGATAGGCACCTCAGGAATGAAATCAATTAGACCTTCAGGAATAAGAATGACCCCATAGTTATAATTAACTTCAGCTCTTTTACAGATAACATCGACAATATAGTCTGTGACATTTTTCAATGTCAGCTTCTTTGCAGCCACCTGCAATGCATATTTACAGTTCAAAAATTGATAAAAAACTCCTGGCCAATTAGCAAACTTCAACCACAACACAAACATGGAAGCATTTTGAATTTATTTATTTCAAACCTCTTCTCCAATAATAGTAATGTTTGGATGAGTTTGTAGAGCACATTCCAGTGTAATGTGGGAAGCTGCACGCCCCATAAGCCGCACAACTGCAAACACAGAAGACAATTAGCTGGTAACAAATATGATGCCTAATATCCACCATATGAATTGAAGAATTGAAGCATTGTTTGTTTTAAGAAAGGTTACATAATATTAAGGAATATAATAAAGAAAGCTGAGAAGTACAGAACCATTTTCTATCAATCTAATGTTGAGGTGAGAGCATAGTTGATATTCATTTTAAGACTTGATAAAGTACCATGGAATTAGATAAACCCTTCAGCAGCACAAAAATGGGTAAGTATAACTCAGAATAGTCGGTTCAGTAGTATAAAAATAATATTACTAGAGAAATGTTCATAGCACAAACCACAAGGGTGTGATGCATCATTTCGCGCTAAATAACATTACAAGAAAAATGTTCATATCACAAATCACAAGGGCATGGATGCATCATTTCTCAGCTAAAAAACTAGAACGGCTGATATAGTAAAATGAAGAGGGGAACTAGTGAAGATAAGGATAGCCATCCATAACCATCCAGTCAATATTTTTGCTTTAATATAAGCAAAGAGTGAAGAAAATGAAAAATATTAGTAGTAAGTAATTTGTAAACCCTAAACCCATTTAGGTATTGGAATATGGTTTTTTTATCTTGACGGCTATACTAGCAATCTGAGACAAATTATAGCAGCAGTCTGACGGGTAAAATGTTTAAAAAGTAAAGCATTCCATAATGTAAGAAGCAACAGAAGCAGCATATTATGGGATATTAACAGCAAGCAATGTCTTGAGAACGGAGATGCAGTAAACATTGATATGTGAAACCTTGCAAAGTCTTTAGTTCTTAATTGTTGTACAAATAAAAGAGTATATCAATTTCATGTACTCACAATGATAATATTTTCCGGTTGATCGGGCATCTATCATAACGTTTCCAATCATTTCTGCATATATCTGAATCAAATTAACATAAAAACATGAAAATAAGTCAGATTATGAAGTCATGTGACTATGCAACATGCAACACACTTAGCAAATGGAAAAAATGCATTGCGAAACTAATACTTAGGACTATTTCTGGGGAAAAATAATAGATCAATTATTAGTATCATAATGATATGACACTGCAATAACTTATAAACCAAACACAAGAAGTGTAGTAGAAAAAGCCATGACAATTCAAAGTTTTTAAAAATAAAAATAAAAAACTATATATTTGAAATAGATGATGATGGTTGGAGAACAGAATATTTCATGAAATCTGTACTGCTGGAGAAACTGCAATGCACCTGGTTCTTTCAAAAGAATACTAATATACTTGATATTTCCATTTACCATGGATGAAAATGAAAAATGGGTTCTTACATCTATTCCTTTGCAAATTAAAGGTGTGATCAGAAGACAAAACTACTGAGATGTGTATCCATTCACCTTGCAAGCAGTATCAAACCCAAAGCTTGTGGGAACTTCTTTACTTTTAAGATCACCATCAATGGTTTTGGGGCATCCAAGCACCTGGGTTTTTAAATTTTTGCTTCTGCACAGATCCAAATTAAAGTATGAGAAAAACATTAAATAGAACAAATTTCCCTTCAAATTAATATTTCAACTTATAACATGATAGACAATGGTCAAAACATTGATGAATATAAATTACAAACCAACATGAAAAGTTCGGTTTTACAAAAAAATAAAACTATAAGACAAACCTGAAGTTCTCGGCAAGGAGGCATGCATTGGTGTTGGAGTCATCTCCACCAATAACAACAAGCCCATCCAAGTCTAGCTTCTTCGCTGTTTCCTCGGCTTGTTTAAACTATATCAAGTAAATTAAAATTACATTTCAAGAATATATAAAAAAAATTTATGATAGCTCTAATCCTAAATATGTAGCCTCACGACCCTTACCTGCTCTGGAGTTTCAATCTTGTCCCTCCCACTGCAAATCATGTCAAAACCACCCTGAAAAAATTTATTATCATTATTATTAACCATAAAAAAATCGTGATCATTTTGCAAAGTCAAGATTCACACACAAACACGTCAAGAGTAAGAATGAGCAATAATCATGTTCATTATAAAATATTCACATTCATGAGCCAAAATTAGAAACATGTAAAAATCTCATATTATCTTAGGCAGCATCAAAAGTCGCAATATAAAGTAAACATTACTGCAACAGGTAAAATCTATTTCCAATATCATCCTATTAAAACAAAGCAAGGCATCAATTAAGTGAAGATGTGTATGATATCAAAAAAAATAAAAAAATAATCAAAAATTCAACTAAACAAATACAATTACATTCCAAAAAACTTGTAATCAAAAAAAAGTAAAAAACAAATACCTGATTTCTGTAAGGATAAATATACTCAGAATTAAGTTCAGTGTATTTGCACTTCATAATGCCAGCAGGACCACCTTTGAAACCATACAATGTGCTCCCACTTGCAAGTTGTTGAAGATAATCTAAAATACAAAAATCAAAATCAAAACCTACTAAAGACAAATATGTATGAATATCTACATCTATTATCTATAACTATAACGTCATGCTAATAAGTTTTTAAAGGAAAATTTGTAATAAACCGATCAAAAGAAGTTATGTTTTGTAAAGTAATAAGTATATTTCTTTTTTATTCAAAAAGTTACTTTTCATTATTCATTAAACACTGAATAAATCAGAAGCATGTTTCTTATCTATAAGCGTACATTGATGGATTCATTAATTTGGATTGAAATCGAAAGTTACCGTAAATTCCAGATATAACATTGTGACCTCCGGGAGCCTGTCCACCGGAGAGAACAACGCCAATCTTCAACTTCCGATGAGGAAGCGCATTGACAGAATCAGAAGGCACCAAAGCAGCGGAAGGTTGTCCAAACAAAAATGGAAACAGTTTCGCGATCTCATCTGCATGAAAAGATCAACAATGAAGATAGTTAACAACAACAGAAAACCAGATCAAGTACAGATCGAAGCGAAGGAAGAAGAATCACCTGGATTTCCGGCGGCGGAGCTTTTAGGACCATCGACAATGGCGAACGGTGCTTGGAGAACGGAAGGAAGACGGAGGTTGTGATCGACACGGCTGTTTTGGACTTCGCTGTAGACGGAAGCGAAGCGAGTTGTGACGGTGGCAGTTCCGTTTCCGTTACTTACGATGGAAGCTGGTGCCATTGTTTGTTGAGAGAGTGAGAGAAAGAGTGTGTTGTTGTTGAGAAGTGGTGTGAAGCGTGAATCTAGATACTGTTTTATTTTTTTCAAAGAGATGAGAAAGTAGGTTTGAAAAGGGTACTACTAACTAATTTAATTTAAATATAAAAATAAATAAAATGAGAAAAGAAACACTTTCCGAACCCGAATATACAGACCCGCCGATTTTTTAGCTTACTATTAATGTCATTTTCATATGAAAAAAGAGTCTTATCTTTTTCTTTTGGAATATTTTTGGATTGATATTGATTGAATGGAGATAAAATTATCTTTACCAAGAAATTGCTTTTTATTTTAAATTGAGAAATTTTATAATGTTTGGATAACTTTGACCGATAATTGAAGTATATCAATAATTTTGGATTTCAATGTTACTATGTCCGTTCTTTCTATTCAAGATATCTTTTGTTAGCTTTTCGGATGTCTTGAGAATAAAGAATAATGTTCTTATATTTAATAGGGTCTTACGATTATGTCATACTTAAAAGGTCATTAGTAGATTAATCATTCTAAGGACTTTATTATATCATATCCATATAATATAATAAATACAATGTCTAATATATATATATATATATATATATATATATATATATATATATATATATATATATATAAATGGGGATATTCTTACTCCAGGAGTAAGTTTAATAGTGTTACTCTAAATCTTAACCATTAATTTGCATTAATCTAACGGCTTTGATTGATTATTTATATAGAAAAAGATTTTCAAATATATTTAAATTATAAATGATAACTTCAATCAAAGAGAAAAAGAAGTGTCAAAATATACATACATAAGTTGATATTTTCTTCTTCATTTTTCGTTGCATGGTCTTGGTCTGTTTAACTTGTTGGAGTTTGTCAGCGAGTTGTTGGTCAATGATCTCGTTAGCATGTTGGCGGTCAGGTTTATTCGTCGCTTTCAAAATCTGAGTTTGTTGTTCGTCACTTTATGTTTCACACTTTTTGCAAGTCGCGCTTCTACATGTGTTTGTTGGATTATGCACGTGATGTGTGAGTGTCTCGCTACCATTTAGATTTGTTTGGCTTGGAATAGCTTTTATGCTTGTTGTGATTTCTAGTATGGAGTTGAGTACTTTAATTGATTCAAGTTGGTGTTCATTCATTCGTCATCGATCAAAATTGTGAAGTCATACACAAAACATTTTTTTGCTATGTAGTTTCGTTCTTGTATACAGGTTCCCTGGATAATGCATGTGTTGTGTGAATTTTTATTTCTTTCTTTTAGACCATTAATGTTATAGTTGTAATCTATTTAGATTGTTTACTACTTTTTATATGGTGTAACTGAATCATGTATTTGCCCCCTCGGTATCTGGTAATCTCTTTCATTTTTATTTAATTTATTTGAGGTTTAAAAAAAAAGTTGACAAAATGTATCGATCAATTGGATTAAAATTTTAGACATGCACCTTTTAATATGTTTGATATATTATGTATTAATTTTTTGTTGATTTTGCGAATCTAGACATTAACATATATTTTTACAAATTTTCACACGTGCATGTTAACCCTATTTCATCCTTATTTTTATGGGATGAATCAAGTTTTCATTTTCGCACCTTCAATTATATTTGTTTTATTCTATTTTTTTATAGATTTTACGGAACATATATAAAAAGATAAACGATATGTGTTTAACACCCTAAAAACAGAGATTTAATCTCTTAAAATATTATTCTCTAAAAATTGCAACGTATATTTAGTATTTGAAAGAAACATATTTTGAAATTAGATAATATATATTATCAAAACTTATATTTTTTTAACAGATCAAAACTTATATGTTGAGATACAATAATTGGAATAATTATATTAATATTTATAATTAAGTATGAAATATCAATTAATATATAAATAGAAAATTTTGAAATGTGTGTATTAAATAGAATGAAAGACTAAATTAGATCATTTTTATGATAAATATTAAGTTGGATATAATATTAGATGGTAGAGCACTCAAGTACAAAGGGAAGGCAAAGCACATCACATACCACTAGCTAATCTCACTAAAATCAGTCCCTCAAACGAATTATTAACTTG
Organism: Lathyrus aphaca; assembly: GCA_963966055.1. NCBI lineage: Eukaryota > Viridiplantae > Streptophyta > Magnoliopsida > Fabales > Fabaceae > Lathyrus > Lathyrus aphaca. The sequence continues at coordinate 73,491,140 of OZ014519.1, forward strand.
TCATTTTGGTTATAAATACATCTTTGCTTCCCATACTCACATTTGAAATATATAAACATAATATAAATCATTATAATGTTATCTTTACGGTTTTATATATTTTTTCAAAGAATTTGTAATATATTGAACAGAGCACTTTACCTATATCAAAAGCTCTCCTAAATTGAGTGATTGGTAGGTAGGTGAAGTCATTTATCTCCACCTAACACCAATACCTTTGTTTGGTGTACCTGTCATTAAGTATAGGTATATTCTAAAAAGATATCACTTGGTTTCAAAAACAAATTAGGTGAAGCAAATGATAGGCCCTTGGTGAAGCCAATTGATAAGCCCGAGTTAACTTACAAGGCCCAAAGGTTTGGGCAATATTGAATACATGATTTCTTAATGCATTATATATTAGCCACTACCAGAAATTTTAAAAATGTTTCCGGCTTTTGAGAATGCATTTTTGGATGCACTACAATATATAAATTAGTAGATGACTCCTGCGTCCGCACGGGCGCGCGCGTTATCGTACGTTATATTAGTTAATTAATCTTAAATTAAAGATGTATTTTTATTGTTTTTTTGGATTTTATATGATTTGTAATGTCTTGTGTTATAATTTTATTCGATGAGTAACAATTCAAATGCGCAATGAGAGAAAAATATGTTTTTTTCTTCCTGAATCTAACTGATAGTGTCTCGTGTTATAATTTTATTTCATGAGCAACAATTCAAATGCATATTAAGAGTAATATTTATGCATTTTATTTTCTGAATCTAATTGGTATTGTCCCGTGTTACTTCATAAAAATTTCTTAATCATCAATGAAAACTTAAATTCAAGTTAACTTATGGGATTGCAAGTTATCTTCATGACAGCTTCTCAAAAAAAAATATATTGCTGCAAATTATAACTTATGGAATTTTTTTCAAGTAAAATTATAAATTTATTTTAATACAAAATTCATTACTGAAGCTAATTAAAAGTTAATCTAAACCATATTAGCATGGCCCTTCCACAAAATATAAAAAACAAAATTGATATTAATATTGCTTAAATTAGTTTTTATTTTAATATTGATGTAAGAATTAAAAAAAATGAGGTTGTGACAGTAGAGTTTGAATGAGAATGAATTTTTAAGTAAGCAATTTATGCACTTCAATCAAATGTCATTTGTCTAGCTTCATTTTTGCTTATTAACTACTTTAGTCTGCTAATTTTTTTATTATATTGAAGATTTTACTTCACTGAATTTAGTTGTCTAAAAATGGAGAAGAGATAGAGAAAATGTACCAAGTTTCCAACGTCACACAATGGTAAACAATGAACAAAGTTTGATATTTAATTCTTAAACTTTCACATAGTTAAAGGAAAATCAGAGTGATGAGTGGGATTAGATACAATTTTGAAGCACTTATGGTACTCCAAGACATACATCATCATCATTTTACAGACATAAAGATACTCCAAGGTCTTGTGGTTTCGCATTTATTCACACTACCAACAGCAATAGGATCAAGTCTTGAACCTGTAGCTGAACATGGTCTACATACTAAAACATAACCTTATGTGTCGAAAATTGAGAGCCAACATCCTTCTAAGAAAACAGATATTGAACTGCTACCACCTGACTTAATGGGGATTGATGGCGCTTTAGAGACAAATCATCAATAGTGACTAGCATACCTTTTGAACAACTGACTGAAGTTATTAAAAGGATTAAAACTCTAATAGATGTCATGGATTCAAAGACTGAAAACTAACATGTTAAGTGATAATATAGCGACGAAGGATCCCCGCATTATGCATCTTCATATGGCACTGAAATCGGCTAGATGATTGATTTTTTGCAGCAGGTTTTGCAAAATAACAAACACAAAAAAAAAATCAAAATCGGTAAGAAAAAAGATACATTAGCAATCACGACAAACCATGTCTAACTTGGTATATTAAGAAGTGATACATGTTTTGAGTGATAGCAGTGCAAAAAACTTGTAGTAATGAACAAATGCATAAATGAACTAATTCACTAAAAGCAACATAATTTTACCTTAATAACAGACCTGCAGAATAAATTATATATGAAGAAAATACGTTAAAAAAATGAAACACTTCACAAGATTTATTCATGGTTTGCTATTACTTTGGTCATTATTCATATGCAAAAGATTTGAGAAATATATGTAAGAAGTTAATTTCTAATGCAGATCTAACAATGAACAGAATTTAAAAAGGATGTCTATTATTTCATAGTAGTACAAGTTGACATGAATGCATACCACATGAATTGGATTAGTGATTTTCCATTCTGCAAATCCAGCCCGAATGTAGGTATTTCTACTTGCATAAAGACCTGCGATACAGGACAGTAATAAGACAATGCAGTATAGACAAAATAGTAGAACATAAAAGGAACAGTAACATCATGCAAATCTTTTGTAAGCATGATATTACAGCTCTACTTGCATATTATTATTTTTTGTCATTTGCAGTGGAGGAGAGGGAAAATCATATAATCTACATGAAAATCACACCTTTAAATACAATACATTTCCATACACTATTTGTTTCAGCTAGAATGAAAAATTGAACCATCACAAGTTGCCAAGCAATATGAGAAGTAGGAAATAAGGCTACAAAAAAGACAGTGGCCCTTACCATCATTTCGCAACCTTGGTCGTAAATGAAACATCACTTTTCAAACATATTAGATTGTAGCTTTTGCAACAAATTGTGATTTTTACGCTCAAAATCAATTTAAGAATCAATTAAATAAAATATTTATCAAGGTGAAACCAAACACAATGACAAACTTTATTAACAAAAAAAATTGGCATTATCATAAAACCACAATCAAATATACTTGTTGCGACAGCATTCAAAGTCATGATATCACCAACTGATCTAACATTCAAGGTGGAATCAACCACGGCAGCGAGATGTTCCTTGTCCACCCCCAAAGACTCAGTCGCTTCAACGCATTGAGCTACCACCAACGTTGATGTATCCAAGGTGATTATATTGTTCATTGCTCTCTTGCAATTCAACTTATAATGACGAGTTTGTTGTTGATTGGAAAACATCCATTTTGCGTACTCTTGGGCAACCATATTCTAAAAGGAAGAAACATCAACCGGCCATGTAAGCGAATAAACCATAAATAAGTATAAAGGAGAATTAGTTAGGTATGTTAGTCACCAAAGCTGCATCATGAATATAAATAAAATCGTTTGATCACTTGGTTCAAGTTTTGTTATAATTGATCATTAATCCTTAATCCTTTGTTGATTTGGTGTTTGACATGTGTATTATACTTTTACGTACCAAATAAAAATGTTTCAATAGAACAATATTGTTAAAGATTCATTGCAAACCATTGAACAATGTCATATAGAGACAATAGAATTTCACCGTCAACCAATGCATTAATAAGCCACTCTAGGAAATCAGATTTCCTGTTTTGAATAATTTCTTGTAGAAATCGGATATTGTGCTGCAAAATAAAAAGGCAAAAAGTTATGAACAAAAAGATAAAAGTCATAGACATCTCCAGATAGATAATGAAGTTACAAAGCTAGAAATTAAACCTCCACAAATTATTTCAACTTGAAACCAAGACTTGCAAATCTCTGAGTTAACTCAAATTCATCCCTGAGATACTCCCATATCTGAATTAAAAGTGAGTGAGTACACACATTATTTTACATTTTTTAAAATCATATTTACTTTTTCAAAGTATAATTGCATTTTTCAACTTTAACACTCTAAAAGACAACCAACACAATGTGTTACAACCAACAAAATTATTATCTCTTAAATAGTCCAAGCTTTAGAATCACATTAGCAAGATTTGAATTTGCCTTTCCAACCAACTGAAAAAGTTGTTTCCTTTGCATCTTGAACTTTCCAGTCGCTTCCATAATTTTTTCAAACACAAATTAACAGGTATATGTCTTGCTAAAGAAAAATTTTAAATCCCTATAACTAAAGTAAAACAAACAACGCATAAAAATCTTCAAAGGATCTAAAAGCAATGAAAAAAATTCAAAACAATGCTTATTACATGAGTATGAAGGATCTAGGAAGTATAAATACATAAAGAAATAATAACTCAAATAAAAAAACTACTTCCATATCTTTAATCCCAAATTTAGTGATTTAGAACAAATGATGGGAAAATGTTTAGGTGGCAACCATGATTCAAAATCACGATATAAAAGTAAGAGTCTTGAGTTGTTTTTCATGTTATAATTCTTATAAGCAAAATAACAATACCTTTAAAGAAATTTTTTTGAATTAGTTCATTGCTTTAAACTGTACTCCGGTGAATCTCCGTCTTCCTTAATCCGTGGGCGATCTATTTTTTTCATAAAAGAATTGTGTTGTCAGAATTTCAATTATACCAATTTTATAACTATAAAGTCAAAAGAAAATATGAATACTTACTCAAAACTTCATATGTTGTTAGCCTCTGCTGAGAATCTAAGGTCAACATTTTTCTTACAGGATCTTTTGATGCACGTGAAATAGATGGCTATCGATCAATAGAAAGGTTGAAATACATACTTTCCACAACAAAAACATTGCACATATAAATCATACAGAGAAATCTAATAATCTATCATTTTCTGCAATAAACAACTCTCACAAAATCAACACATAATCATATACTTTTCCCAAACCCTAAACCGGATTCAGATCAGGAACTCTCATAAAACCCTTGCAGATCTCGTTCTTTTCAAATCATAAACTCTCAGAGAGAGAGAGAGAGAGAGAGAGAGAAGGGTAAATGAGAAAGGGATAGATGAGATAGAGATGAAAGGATCTAAATTTGCAAAAAATAGAGAGAATATGGGAAAAGAAATTAGAGAAGAAAACGTGAGAGAGAGAGAGAGAAAGAGAGAGAAAGAGAGATGAGAAAGAGGAAAAAAATTATGAAGAATGAAAGAGAAAAAATTGAGAGAAAGAGAGAGGGAAAGTATTTGAAAAATTGATGAGAGAGAAAAGTGAGGAAAATAGTGGGTTGTATTGCATTTCGCCACTTGACAATATATGTTGATCTAATTGGACAATGAATTATTATTTTGTAAATTACATAAAAAGGATATCAATTAATGTAAATGAAATTTTAGTAAAATGGTATTTAAGGGTGTTTGATCGTATAGTATATTAATGGGTAGGTAGTTGATTTTACTTGTTTTTGAGTCACATCTCAATTTTATTAATAAATGTATTATGAAAATACATTTTCAAAAAAGTTTCCAAAAACAACACATTTAACTTTTGGCACTTACACTTGCATCACTACCTTCTAAAAGTTTTTTTGTTTTTAACTATTCTCTTTTAAATATATGTTAGTAATTCTTTTAGTTTCTATATTGATTTAATATAGAATAATAGTTATATAATTATACTTTTAAATAGGTATATTTATATATTTTTTTGAGTTTATTTTTTATAATAAAGAAAAATTATTATATTAATATGATATCAAAAATGAATTATCTATCAAGTTGAATACTTTATCAATTTTCGAAACAACAGTGTTAATTTTAATTTTCTGCACTCATACTTGCATCACTATCTTCTAAAAGATTTATTTATTTTAAGCCAAAAATATATCTTAACTCCTTTAAATTATTTTATTGTACCAATATAGTCCTTTATACTTTTTTGTTACAAGTTGGTCCTTTATGTTAACTAATGTGTTCACCGTTGATCTTTTTCATAAACTTTGTTCCAAAAATGCTTATTAACGGAGTTGGTGTGTCATTTAGCAGTGTTGAATAGACATTTGTTTATTATTTTTTATATTTCTAGAGAAAAATAAGAGGATAGTCCTAAATCCCCAAATCACAAACATAAGAACCTTAAATCTCAAAACATGTGGCATCAAAAGCCATCGAACTTGAATCCCCATTATCTGTGTTACCTTGCTCCACGGAACTTGACAAAAAGACATTATCTTCTTCAATTGGAAATATGTGTTTGTGTTCTTCATTTGATCGGTTTTTCTCTAAATGCTCTGTTTCTACCAATGAGAATTGTGAATCCCCTAACGCATGCATAAATGAACTATTATAAGATATATGGTGGGCATTATAAGCCACCGAGTCCGGAATTTCACTATAGCCTTGGATTGGAAAAATATCTTCATTATCTTGTCTTGATATTTCATTCGGCAATGCATCTTCCTCCGCAGACTCATCATCTGATATATGTAACTTTTCAAAATAAGTCAGTTTGACTCTGGAGATTCTACATTGTCTTGATGAAGCATTTCCGAATCAGCAAATATATTTTCTATATCATATCCACAAACCATGCCTCAATCAGTTACACTCTTTTATGATCCATATCCGAATAAAAATTTGTATCCACAAACTCAGCCACTATTGAGTCCTCTACAACAACATTGTGCTAATTTATATCTTCAAATTTCTCGGACCTCATTTCATTTTCAACTTCTCCATGCAGTTCAGAAGAGACTGCTTGAGTTTTCTCGTGAACAAAAGGATAATTATCCATTTTGTCATTGTGTGCCTCAGATTCTTCATAAGCCACATCAGTAGTAGTTTCGACTGAAACAGAAGGTAACATTGTCTTAGAAATCTTTGTTGCTGAATCAGAAGACACGGAAAAAAAATATATGAGCTTTTCTGTCGTGGGTGGACTATAATCATAAATTGGTTCTACTAGTTGGGTGTCTTCCACCTCACAACTTATATGCTAGACGTTTTATTCATCAACTGGAGTTTGGGTTGAAATTCTTTATTACTTCACTGAAGATTGGGTTGAAATTATCGATTCCTCTATTGAAAATTGAGTTGAAATTCTCAAATTTGGGTTGAAATTCTCGATTCCTATGTTTGTAATTTGGGAATTTAGAGTTATCCTTTTACTTTTCTCCAAAAATATAATAAATAATAAAACAAATGTATATTCAGCATTGTTAAATGACACGTCAATGTCGTTACTGTCACATAAGGGTATTATTGGAAAATCATAAGTGAGGTTATGAGGTTTACATAGATGAGTGAGGAGTTGGGGAAATACACGCAGTACGTGGGAATTTAGGAAAAGGCAGAGAGAAGAGCAAACGAGGGTATCGGTTCCGTGAGGAAAACAGAAGATCAGAAGAGGGAACGAAAAAGGAATTGGATGAACGCGAAGAAGATTCAGATGAACCGGCGATAAATCAAAGGTAAGGGGTGTTTAATCGTATTTATTATATCGTATTAGGGAATTGATAATTTGTAATTATATGAGTTTTGAGTTGATGAACCGTTTATTGAACATGTGATGAAAACTAAATTTTGAATCGAAACCATAATCGAATTATTTAGTGATGATTGAGATGATTTATGGGAGAACCTGTTACGAACCAATGATGAATCGAAAACCTGAACTGGGATTAGTGGCGAGCGCCACTTAGAAAAAATAGGAATAACAAAAAATTGTGTGGTAGGCTTGGAAAGGGGTGGCTTGCGCCACCCTACCATGTTGTTAAGGTTACTGGCGCCACCATAGTGCACCTAAAAGGTGGCTTGCGCCACCCGTGACATTGTTGTGAGTGGCTTGCGCCACTAGCATGAATTTTATGTGGCAGGGGTCACATTATTGGTGGATTGCTCCACTTGTATGCCTTATGGAGGTGGCTTGCGCCATGGTGATGTATATGGGGTAGTTTGCGCCACCCAATGTTATTTTGGGGGTGGCCAATGCCACTTCCATGTGGCATGCGCCACCCAATGTAGTTAAGTTCCTCTGAAATTGTTTTGTGCATAATTGACCTCTGTAACCCCAATTCTTATGAAAATAAAAGCATCTGGCAGCTAGCAGAAAACATGATATTTTTGTGAATAATCAGTGAGATTTTACTAGTAGTAATGGTAGGAATTGATGACGAAATTGCTGTAAAAAATAAAAGGTGTACCTACTGTTTTAGAAACTAAAAATGTGTCTTATTGAGAATTGTTGTGAATAATTGATGATATGTGATTGTACATTATATGTGGTATGTGTGTATAGTAGTATGTGCAGAAAACATGACGAACATGATGAACATGGTGATTGATGATGTCTATAAGTGATTTGTCTTAAGAATTTGTTTTATGTGATGATGATGTGTATGAAGTATATGATGTTTTTTGATGAATGGTGATGCGTCTTGACTAGTTGTGGTCATATTTTATGTGTTGTACGAATCATGCATTCATAACATTTTGTTAGGACGGGATGTTCAATGACATTTTTGCAGGATGAAAATCCAATGATGAATTTTAGGACGATATTGTCCAGTGATGACCTTAATCCTATTGTGTAGATTAAGTGCAAATATTGATGAAATGATGACTAGGTCATCAGTGATGAATATTGATGCAACGATCACTAGGTCATCAATGATGTTTTGGTACCTCATGAATGAGTCTATTGAGTTGCATATCATTATGATTGGTATTTTTGTGATGATGATTTAAATGGCGTTTGGTAATTATGATGAACTATATGATGAATATGTGTGTATTGTTGATGTTATTCAAGTGACTTTACTTTTTATCCAATTCTTGCATCTTTTATAATGATTATGATTACTCGCCCTTTCTGCTTGGAATCGTTGCTTCGAATGCGGGTAACTTGCAGGTAATCAAGTGTAGTGCAAGAAGCTTAGAAGTTGCTTCGAAATGTGTTTTTTACTTCATAGAAGTAAAATGAGTCTTGCTCTGATACGGAACACCAAGGTTGGGGTCGAATGATTTTATGAGATTTATCTTTTGTGTTATTTTCGGAGTTTATGTGATATTTGACGAACTTTAGTTTAGTTTTGGTTTGTTTGAAATGGTAACTATGAGTTACGTGGAATAACTTGAATTTTTGAAATACCTTTTATGGTACCTGAGTATAGTTTATAAAAGAGTTTTGAGACATGATGTACCCGCTGTGAAGTTCTAAATGATTTGATTTAAGATGTTAAAGTGTTATGTTGATTATAATTTTGTTGCAACCAGTGCTACGGAGCAAGACCGTTGTGGTAAGATGTTTATGAAGGTGTGACACCGATGTTTGTACAGTGATGATTTGCTAATTATCATGATTATATTGTGATTATTCGTGGGGTTTAGTTAGGTGTTACACCTAAGAAACATATAAAGTGCATTAAGAAATCCTCTACAAGTATCTTGTTATCATGATGATAAAACTCTTAATATTTGAAAGTGCATTATAAATGTTGTCATAAAAAAAGTGCATTAGAAAGGTACTAGAATAAATAAGTTAGCAATGTGCAAACCCAAGCATATGAACAACAACATCTTCAATCAATACACGAATTAATATTATCACATAAAAATGCCAAATTAACATTATCACATCAATCTTCAATGCTTTTTTAATCAACACATAACATAAGCATGTGAACAACATCATCTTCAATTTCATCATGGTCTATAATCATATGAAATTCACATCAACAACAACAACTAAGCATGATTGATACAACCAAAGTGGAAACACATCAATTTAATTGTTAAGGTTTTACACAAACCTCACACGATTCAAATTCATCTTACAAAGTTATATAGGAAAGCGCATTATAAATGTTGTCGTAACAAAAATATGCATTATAAAAGTGCTTCAATGGATAAGTTACCAATATGCACTCCCTCTCCCTAATATACCTCTAGTACAAAAACCAGAGGGCAACTATGGTCGCTGGTAGCAGCTTCTTAGGACCCAATTTTCTTTTTCCAATTTTATGTGATTTCTCTTATTCTTCCCCATAGAAACAAACCCAAAACTCCATTATTTAAGTTCCAACAGTCTCAAAACACATAGAAACTCATAGTATTAGAATCATATTAATAATTAACACATCAAAACACTGAATTAACATTATTACATCAATTTATCATGTTTTTTCAATCAGCACACAACATACACATAGGAACAACATCTTCAATTTCACCATGACATATAATCATATGAAATTCTCATTAACAACAACATCAATTAAGCACGATTAATACAACCAAAGTCGAAACACATCAATCTAATTGTGAAGATTTTTCACAAACCTCACAAAATTCAAATTCATCATCAATAGAGGAAGAGGAAAAGGAGAAAAAGGAAATAGGATAAGGATCATCTCTATCTACATGTTTTAATACCCATTGTATGAACAGATCCCCATTTACCTCGAATTAGCAACAAGCTTTAAGTTACAACAATGGGATCTTTCTCTTCTCCAACCTCTTGCTCTGCTAGGATTTTCTCTGACTCTGTTGACAACTTTACTCACAACAATCACCCTAACTCTAATTTTCTTATCTATTTAAAAAACACCTACTAATTTTATTAATTCACTAAATCCCCTCAATTATCAGTAATTTCACCATTCTTCTCACTTTTAATTAAAATTATAATTTATTCTCTAAATCTCAATTTCTCATTATTTCTATTATTTACATAATTAAGAAATTAATGATAATATATTTCTAATAACGTTTCACCTGATCTTGACATGAGATTTGAAGGTCTGAGGCTTGCCAAAGTTACACTCAATGATGACAACTCTGCATCGAATGAAACCTTTAAAGCATACTTTTACATGTTCTACAACTGAAAAAATATTCATTTTGACTATGACCTCTTTCACAAGACGAGGCTATGGACCGGACTAGTACAGGAAGACATTCTCAGCCTCTTCATTTGAGGAACAAAGAGAAATTTACGACATTTGGACGAAAATTTTCAAACCCTTTGCCTTGTCAACTAAACTGTGTTCTTTCAGGTCATGTATTAGGGTAGCGGTTTATCAGTCAAATATGAAGGAGCAGAGAGTATTCAAAATGTGTTTGAAACTTATTATTCGATTTGGCTTCATTCCATATAGGAGAGAAATAATGATTTCATGCCGAGGTCTTTTGGATGTGCATGAGACGCAAATCTCTTGTAACAAGATGTTGGATGGCTCTACGGTAAGAAGAATCTATAAACTTTACCATGTTAAGAGACTTTGGCCCGAAACTAATTATCTCAGAAGACTTTACCATATATCCCTACCATTAGACCTATATCCCTACACACAAAAATTGGACTAAAATACCCTCATATAAATAGTAATTTTTATTTCTATTTTTACTTTTCACTTTCCAAAAAGTCTTCCGGTTTGGAATTTTTTGTAATTAGTATACCGGAAGACATTGTCTAAGTCATCCGGTTTGGAAAATATTTGTGGTGCATACCGGAAGACTTTCATTAAGTCTTCCGGTTTGATTTTTTTTGACAATACGTACCGGAAGACTTGGAAGAAGTAATCCGGTTTAGTATGTGAAAACAGTGTACCGGAAGTCTTTTTACAAGTCTTCCGGTTTTCAACTTTTTTTTAATTAATTTATTTTATTAATTTTTGTTTTAAAAAAAAGTTTTTTTATTATTTTTTTTCTCCAGTGGTGCGCACACGAGGCAGAGATGAGAGGATACACCCCTTCACATTCAATTTCCACCAAACTTCTAAATTTTTAATATTGACAAATAAATTTTTAATATTACTAAATTTTATTTGAAAATAAATAAAACTAATATACTATCTTAAATTAATATTAGTTACAATGTTATCAATTTAATTTTTTATAAAATACAATATTTAAAATTTTATTAAATTATTGATGTAATTGATATTATGTTATATTTATTTTTTAAATTACTATAAATAACTTTTATTGAATGACATTTCTATTACTATTATATACTAATATATTTTGCTTTTAACTTAAAAAGAAATAGATATAACATGATATTAATTACATCAATAAATATAACATCAATAAAAAATAAATATAACATGATATCAAATTAGACCTATATCCCTACATAAAAAAATTTATAACATGATATCATGATATCAATTACATTTATAAATAGTAGAATCAATAAATATAAGATCAATAAAAAATAAATATAACATGATATCAATTACATCAATAAATATAATATTTTTTATTGATGTAATTGATATCATGATATATTTATTGATGTAATTGATATCATGTTATATTTATTTTTTATTGATGTAATTGATATTATGTTATATTTATTTTGTATTGATGTTATAATTATTGATGTAATTGATATCATGTTATATATATTTCTTTTTATGTTAAAAGCAAAACATATTAGTATATAATAGTAATAGAAATGTCATTCAATAAAAATCATTTATAGTAATTTAAAAAATAAATATAACATGATATCAATTACATCAATAACTTAATAAAATTTTAAATGTTGTATTTTATAAAAAATTAAATTGATAACACTGTAACTAATATTAATTTAAGATAGTATATTAGTTTTCTTTATTTTCAAATAAAATTTAGTAATATTAAAAATTTCTTTGTCAATATTAAAAATTTAGAAGTTTGGTGGAAATTGAATCTTCCCATGCGCACCACTGGAGGAAAAAAAAATATTTTTTTAAAACAAAAATTAATTAAAAAAAAGGTTGAAAACCGGAAGACTTGTAAAAAGACTTCCGGTACACTGTTTTCATATACTAAACCGGATGACTTATTCCAAGTCTTCCGGTATGTATTATAAAAAAAATCAAACCGGAAGACTTAATGGAAGTCTTCCGGTATGCATCAGAAATATTTTCCAAACCGGATGACTTAGACAATGTCTTCCGGTATACTAATTACAAAAAATTTCAAACCGGAAAACTTTTTGGAAAGTGAAAAGTAAAAATGGAAATAAAAATTACTATCTATATGAGGGCAGTTTAGTCCAATTTTTGTGATAGTAGGGGTATAGTTCTAATGGTAAGGGTATATGGTAAAGTCTTCACTATCTCAGGGTGGTCTGCCCAAGAGGAATATGGTCGACCCAAAACATAAGTTAATAAAAATATAATCAATAACTTGATAAAATTTATGCATGATAAAAAAAACTAATATGTTTGACTATAAACATTGATATCATGAGAAATGTTATTCTTACACCAAAATTATACATCTACACCGTATTTTACTATTCACCAAAATACGGTGAACAGTGAAATATTATAATAATATATATATATATATATATATATATATATATATATATATATATATATATATATATATATATATATATATATATATATATATATATATATATATATATATATATATATATATATTTTAAAATAATATAATTTTTTTTTAAATATTTTTTAGTTTTTCTGAATATTTATTAACCAACTTCATTACTGCATTAACCAAGTTTTTACACTATATTAACCAACTTTGGTGACTGCTAAAATTATTTTTAATGCCTGAACATTATTAACCAACTTCATTACTGCATTAACCTAGTTTTTACATTGCATTAACCAATTTGTTTCACTATTTTTAAAGTCATTGTTCATGGATATTGTTTACGTGTACTGTTCATGCGTTGTACTATTCATATGACACTGTTCATGTACGATTTTACTGTTCACTGACACTATTCATTAAAAATATTTTTTACTTGAAAAATACACTGTTCACCGTATAAATACGGTGAACAGTACATACGGTGTATGTATTGGTGTAAAAATTGGGTGTAGGAATAACATAGTTGTTGAATAAATTATGAACATTTTATCAAAGAGTAACCTAAACCTAGATAAAAAAAACAAATGATTACAAGTCCTTAAGGCGTAATTAAAATTAGTGTTTGAGAATGAGGCCTAGAGTTCAAATGATGGTTTACATAAGTAACACATTTTATACAAATTAGTGTTACCAATCTTTTGATTATGCTTAACCCTGCATTGAAAACTTGAATTTAATGTAAATGCAATGAGTATGTTTACTTCAACAAAATAAAACTATATACTTAAATATGTAAGAGATGATACAAATACAAAACTGTGAGTCCTAGACATAGATAACAAGTTATTTCCACAATTTTTTCTATTAATTGAGTTCAGGTCTTGATTCCCAAACTATCAAGTACTATAACATATTTGTATCTAATCCAGTGTTGCTTATTATGAAAATACAAGAACACCCGAACAACTGGAAATTATTACATATACAATGACTAAGAAAGTGAGCCAGTATAATTTCTTTAGTTTGTCAAAAGAGAACTCCCTTCTTTGATAAGAACAAACACACTGCCACCATCACCTCTTGAGATACGAAGCTCTTCATCAAGGTATGTAGTAAGCAACCAGGATTGAGCTTTGCTGTTGGAGATTGGAATCTTCAATGGAGGCTGATTGGAAATTGTTTGCACTACTGATGAAGCAGTGCTTTGGACAGAAGTAAGTATGCCTTTGAAAGGTGATAGGTCGATTTTTTGGCCTAAGAATTCCACATTTTCTGGTATCTCTAATGAGTCTGTCAGCTGTGGAGTTCCTATGATGCCTTCCTCAAACTTGATCTGAATAATAACACGCAAAATGAGACCAATAGCTTAATTTCACAGGAAAAATAATACACTTTCTGGTAAATTAGATTCGCTGAATTATCAATGTGTCTGCTGGACTATATATAGACCAGATATATTGATTATTTCTCTGTTTGACTATATATAGACCAAATATATTTATTATATGTTATTTCTTATATTAGGGATCAGAGGGAGTAATAGATAAGAAGGAGGATGAACAGACCTGCAAACGATTCGGACTTCGAACTTCGAATTTGGCATTGGTACTGATCGAGGTGGTTGTCAATGGACCGGCAAACTGAACAGAGTTTTGGACAGTTAAACTTTGAGAATCAATAGTCTGAGATATTTCTTCAACCTTGAGCAATGGTAGTAGTCCACTCGACAGCAATGGAAATAAACCTGCAAAGGAAGTATACCTGCGGAACCATAAATTCAACCATAAGTTTGTTAGCAGCAGAACAAAAACTAAACACGTATCAAACACTTGGGCTCTAGTGGTAAACTGATAAGAATACCGAAATTCATAATTGGTTTTTTGAGTGTTTAGCATCCATGTGTTTCATAGCTTAAAAACACACACAACAATCAAATAAAACAGTAAAACAAATTAACTTACGCAAGAATCCATTTTCCATTAAGCAGAGTCAAAGCATCATTAGAAGCAGGAGTTGGATTCTTAGCCTCAAGCTGAGTAATAAGCTCAACAATCTCCGCTCTCGTTTCACTCGTCGCCTTCAATCCACGATCAGTCCCATAAAACGAATTAACCAAAGCCTTCTTCAGCTTCTCCGTCTCACTATCCGTCAATTTCACCTCCGCAACCGCCACAGCCGGAGATGGCACCTCCTTCTCTGTACCCCACTCATCATCGCTCGTGTTAGACCGAACGTAAACCATCCGCCTGGAAACATCTGCCACCACAATAGGTCTTCCGAACTGTTTGCTTCGGAATCCTACGGTGGTGGTCGGTGAAGAGATTGAAGGTGTGGAGTTGAGAGGTGTAACGGGAAGGGTGTTGGTGTGGAGAAGCTGGTTGAGGTGAGAGAGAGACGCCATTTTGTGTTGTGAGAGTGAAGAGAGAGAAAACGGAGATTTTATTGAGAGGAGGTGAGGGAGAGCAAGAGGGAAGCGGTGGGTTTGTAAGATTCCAGCGAGACGCGAATACCAACGGTTGGGATTTGTTTGTCGTATAGAAACAAAAACAGTTAGTTGAGATATCTTTAGAGTTGTACGAAAACGTTGTTGTGAAACGGAAAGAGTGTGTTATTGAGATCAAAAGACAAACTTGTCCTCTATATATATATATATTTTTAATTCTAAAGAATTTATCTTAATCCTTTAATCTATATATAAGAATTTTTTTAATTCTTTTTAAATAAATAAAAAAATCATAAATAACTTTATACTCTTTCATATTACAAAAAGTATAATTAATATTCATATTAGTGCGTGAAATTATTTAATGTTTAGTTTTTAAAAATTGAAAAAACAAGTTATTTATTTATTTTTATCTTATCATATTTCCTCAACTTATAGAGGATCTAAATCAACTATCTTTGTATCTTTTGTTTGTCCCAAAATTTTATGCTACTGTCTTTTAAGTCGTTTTACATCAAATTCTTGAAAAAAATTATATTTATGACTTAAAAAATTACGATATTTATAAATAAAAAAATATTATTCATTTATTTCAATGATGGTGTCTTTAGTCCTTTCAACATTATGATTTGATCATTAGCAATTAGAATTTCATCACATTTTTTTACATCAAATGTATAAGTTTTTGTAATAAATTTCTCGTTTTTACTCGGTTCAATGAGATTGTTTCTGTTTGAGAGTGTTAAAACCTTGCAAACATATGGAGGCCTCGACTTTAACTCTACCAAATTAACCTCACTTTCTTCAATACATTTAAAAACTATGTCAATTTCTTGATTGTTTTTGTCTGTTTCTACGTAAGTAACTTTTTCCTTCCTAGGATGTCGATTTTCCCTAGCATTTTCAACTTTCAACAGTTTGACTTGTTGAACCCTATCTGCTAATCGGGCCATATCCCTTAGGTATTGAGTATCTAAAATTTTCCTAATTGAATGGTCTAGGCCACCTGCAGTAATCTCGACTAACTCGTGTTCAGACACTTGAGTAAAACATCTTGGCTTCATTAACCTAAACCTATTGAGATAGTCATATATTGACTCAAAGAGTTTTATATTCATGATGGCTAATTTTCGTCTAACCCATATAAAATTGCTCATAGAATACCCTTTTCTAGTTTATTCTAATTGTATATGGAGTTTGAAGGAATGATGGTGAACCATGTGAAAGTACTTTTAGTTAACAAATTAGGGAAATATTTCATATTTAAGTTTTCATTATTGACAAAATCACGTACCTCTGATTGATATCGAGCAATTTGCTCGACAGTAGATTCAATAGTGTCGCCTGTAACACCTCATTTCTACCCAACGAATTTAATAAAATCAGAGTTACAAAATTTCAAACAATCAAATGGAAGGTCACATTCACACCTTAAAACAATGTCATTTATCGCATATAAACAGATACATAACCTTTAAAACATTGGGTGACAAATAACAACTACAATTAGCTTTTAAAACAAAACAACTTCCTTACTAAGCAGTGGATTCACAATATTCAACTTTAATGACACAACATTTTTGCTCAACTTAAAATAACTTTCAAAATACAAATAATCTTTTGAGTTCAACTTAAAAATTCAGAAATGGAATTGTTCTGGACTGGCCCAATTCCCATAATTGGGCCAAGCAAACCAACTTGGTAGAAGCGCTCGACGTCGAGCAGAATCAAGAATAGTGGTCTCTGTCGACCAAAAGCGTACCGACCAGGACAAAGTCCTCCAACGGCTAGTTTTGACCGTTACCTATTTTTACGGATTCCTCGATCCGCGCCCCACAATATGGACCAATAATCTTCCACTTAGCCCTTTATATAAACCCTCTCATTTGAGAGGGTCAGGTATTCAATTCTCTGACCTTAATTCTCGTACTTGCTCACTCTTTGCTCGGTTACTTACTTTAGCATCGGAGTGTCTTGCAGGTACACCCCCTTTCTCTCCTCACCGACCGTCTTTCAACAACTCTCGAAGCCAGCCGTATCGGATCCTGATCTCCAGGTACGATCAGGTGGCGTCGTCTGTGGGAAACTGATTTCCCCGTTCTTCTCTCAAAATCTTCAAAGAACCAAAGTTTTTACCAAGATCCATGGCTGCTCGGGACAACCAAGAAAACCGATCAAACGACGGCATGATTCTCACGCAACGTGAGAGCAACATCCATCCCCCTCCGCACGAAGAAACTATGCAAGACCACCCAGACGGGAAGACAGCATCACCTTCTCCCGATCGCGATCAACCTCTGGAGAGTCGCCTGGAAACTCTTTTTCCCTCGACTCCTTCAGGGTCGGATTTCGCCGCACTGGCCGAAATCCTGAATCAGACAAACCTGCTGCTCCTCGCCCATGGTGAGAAAATCGCCCGTCTCGAAGATAATTCTCGTCGACCACCGTCTCCCGCGAGACCCCAAAGAAGGCGCACTCCCTCTCCTGCCAGGAGAAAGAGGAAAGGACACGCCGACGAGTCAACGGGCGACAAACGTCCTCGCCAGTCCTCTCCACGATCTTCTCCTCCAAGAAAATCAAGAAGGAGCAGATCAAGATCTGCATCCCCCCGGCGAACGAAGAAGCGCGCTCATAGATCTCCTTCGTTCAACTCCAGTGACGACGAGGACGCTCGGGGTCCCCTCTCGTCAGAAATCATGGCGGCTAAACTTCCAAGAGGTTTAGAGAAACCCCCACCGCTTGGCTCGTACGACAGAACCACAGATCCAGACGAGCATATCGAGAATATCGATGCGCTGCTCGATTACCGAGGAGTACGAGGAGCAATCAAATGTTGCCTCTTTCCTACAACGCCGAGGAAAGGAGCGATGATGTGGTATAAAAGCCTCGAGGCTGAGTCCATCACATCCTGGAAACAACTTGGACGCACGTTCTCCAGGCACTTCACCGCCTCAAGGCGGCACCCAAAGACAGAAGCCTCGCTCGAAGCGATCATCCAGGGGAAAGACGAACCTTTATGAACTTACATCGAAGGGTTCAATAAAGAGGCGGTCCAAGTATCCACAACCGACGACATGAATAAGTATTTGTTGGAACGAGGACTGCGCCCGTCAACAAATTTTCACCGGGCAGTCAGCATTGAGACCCCTGCCACCCTCGACGCGTTCTTACTGAAAGCTCAATCCTATTTCTAGTATGAGGAAAAACAAGCAGCCAGCTCGGTAAGAGACGCTCGACGTCGTGAAGATGCGAAGCCCCACCGAGTCGATGAACCCTCGACATCTCGTCGGGGAGGAGACAAAAGAAAGGACGATCGCTCCCGAGAACCGCGGGAGCACAGAGGACCCATCGGCCGGTTCCACGAATACACGCCTCTCCTGGCTTCCAGGGAGAAAATCTTATCCGAGTGTGCCAACTCGGAGTTCAGGAAAGCAGGGGTACGTTTTCCAAAGCAGCAACCCAGCAAACCGGGCACGAACAAAACGAAATATTGCAGATTCCACAAGAGTCATGTCCACAACACAGAAGACTGCATCCATCTCAAGGATGCGATCGAAATTATTATCAAGGACGGGCACCTTAAGCAATTCACCAAATCCAGAGACATTCCTCGACAAGAAGCGCAGGAGGCTCAAAAGGTCGAGGAGGCTATACCCGTTCCTGCGGACGCAAACATGCAGGTTGCCCTAAGCATCTATCGCCCAGAAGATTTCTTTCTACCTGATCACACTGGGAGTCCGGGGTACCTTTCCTCCCATAGTCCATGGGAAACCTTTCCGTCCACAATGGTCATCTCAGGAGGAGGGTTCAACAAAATCACGGTCGGATCCGTGAAACGAAAATTCGACCAACTGATTGCGAAGGGGCCCGCGCAAAACGCTACCCTGGACCCACCAAGAGAGGGCTCAATACCCCTTGCCTTTTACCGAGAAGAACTCCTGGGAGGAGCGCCCAACGCCAGCATTCCTTTGCTCATCCGGGCGCGTATGGCAAATTTCGATGTGAGGAGAATCTTGGTGGACCAGGGCAGCTCCTGCGACATTATGTACTCCCAGCTGTTTTCAACACTCCAGTTGAATGAGACACACCTGACTTCGTACGTTGGATCAGACTTACAAGGTTTCAACGGAGCGGTCTCCCGACCGTGGGGCTATGTCGATTTGTTCGTAACCTTCGGAGCAGCTGAGACAGCCAGGACAATCAGAGTCCAGTTCCTAGTCGTGGACTGCCCGTCGCTGTACCAGTGCATCCTGGGACGACCAACACTAGCCGAGCTAATCGCCGTGCCATCCACCGTCCACCTGAAGATGAAGTATTACACTACTTCGGGCAAGGTCACCACACTGCACGGGGACGTCGATGCTGCTCGCCGATGTTTCGAAGCAGCATCTAAAGGTCTTAGCTCAATATCGTACCAACCGAACCCTTCAACATCGAATTCACCAGATGTTCCCAGAGCTTTCCCCCAGGTGGACTCAATCGACCTAGACTGCAGGTTCTCGGACGACAATGAGGGCATCCACAAGCCAACAGATTCACTATCCCGACCAGTCCCGGACGGAGAGTTCGAGCTGATTCCCCTGGGAGATGACCCAACCCGGTGCGTTAAGATCGGAGCATATATGCCCGACTTGGCAAAACGACAGTTGGAAGCTTGCCTCAAAGGGAATGCATATCTGTTTGCCTGGAGCGCTACAAAGATGTCAGGACTCGACCCCGAGACAGCCTGCCATCACCTCTCCATTGACCCAACACACAAGGCAGTCGCCCAACGCAGGAGGAAGCAGTCGACCGAAAAAACTGAAGCGGCTGAATCTGCTGTTAAAGACCTCCTAGAGGATAAATTTGTAACCGAGGCCAAGTACACAACCTGGCTCTCAAATGTTGTACTTGTGAAAAAATCTAATGGAAAATGGAGAATGTGCGTTGATTATACCGATCTCAACCGGGCATGCCCGAAAGATGCATACCCTTTACCTAACATTGATAAATTGGTCGATAATTCGTCCGGCTTCAAGCTATTGTCCTTCATGGACACCTACTCAGGGTATAACCAAATACCCATGACCGTGTCCGACAAAAAATACACGACCATCATGACCGAATCGGGCAACTACTATTACAACGTCATGCCCTTCGGTCTGAAAAACACGGGCGCGACTTATCAGCGCATGATGAATAAGGTATTCCGAGCAAAAATCGGGGATATGCTCGAAGTATACATGGACGACATGATCGTCAAATCTCAACAAGAAACGGACCACGCGTCCCACTTACGAAAAGTGTTCGATCAGGCACGAAAATGCAAAATGCGTTTCAACCCTGAGAAATGCACGTTTGGGGTCCGAGCAGGGAAGTTCCTCGGATTCTACCTGATCGAACGAGGCATCGAAGCCAACCCCGACAAATGTCGGGCATTCACGTAACTCCCGACTCCTACTTCTAAAAAATCCATACAATCACTGAATGGGGTCCTCACCTCCCTCGCTCGGTTCGTAGCAAAATCCGCTCAACACGCTCTCCCCTTTTACAAGCTCCTCCGCAAAGAGGCAACTTTCGAATGGACGGAAGAGTGCGAGCTAGCGTTGTCCCACCTAAAAAGGGCACTAAGTGAACCCCCAGTTTTGTCTAGACCCGAGGAGGGGGAGATACTTTATCTCTACATTGCCGTTGCGAACGAAGCAGTAAGCGCGACACTCGTACGCGACTTACCCGAGGGGCAGAAGCCTGTTTATTTTACGAGTAAAGCACTCCATGGCCCGGAAATTCGATATCTCCAGGTAGAAAAGGTGGCTTTGGCCCTCCTTCTCGCAGCCAGAAGGCTGCGCCATTATTTCCTGGCTCATACCATCGTCGTAAGAACCGATCAACCCATAAGACAATTGCTCGGTCGACCAGATATGGCCGGACGAATGCTAAAATGATCGTTGGAACTATTCGAATTCGACATCAAATTCGAGGGAAGACAAGCTCTCAAAGCTCAAGCGCTGGCCGACTTCGTGGCTGAACTTACTTTCATTGAGCAAGAGCCAAAATCTTCCTCCAGGTGGACTATTTTCGTGGACGGGGCATCCGGCCCAACAGGTAGCGAGCTGGGGTTATCCTGGAGAACAAGGAAGGAAACGTCATCGAAGTATCCTTAACCTTATCTTTTCCCACTTCCAACAACCAGGCAGAATACGAAGCTTTCCTAGCGGGCATACGGCTCGCGACCGACTTGGAGGCAGAAGAGATCACAATCTGCACGAATTCTCAGTTGGTCGCTAGCCAAGTCCGAGGAGACTTTTAAGCCAAAAAAGATAACATGGCCGAATACCTAGCCCTCGTAAAAGGCGAGCTGAAGCGATTCAAAAGCGTGGAAGTCAAACACGTCCCGCGAGAGAACAATATCCGGGACGACATCCTTTCCAAGTTGGCAAGCACTAAAAGGAAAGGAAACAACAAATCCGTCATACAGAAAATGCTTCCCCGACCAAGCATTGGGCAATCATCGGTCCACGTAGACATTAATCTCGTGGGCGACACGAGCTGCTGGATGACCCCAGTATTTAACTACCTAACTAAAGAAGAATTACCGACCGACCCAAAAGCGGCCAGTACAATACGACGAAGGGCATGCTCATATTCTCTAGTGGGTGGACGTATGTATCGTCGAGGATTCTCTACACCCCTCCTCAGGTGCGTAGAAGAAGAAAACATCCCACACGTACTAAGAGAAGTCCATGAAGGAATCAATGCGCAACATCCTGGCGGACGGTCGTTGGCTCGAAAAATTCTTCGGGCAGCATACTATTGGCCCACACTCTAACACGACGCAAAGGAGCACGTAAAAAGGTGTGACAAATGCCAACGACACGGTGATGTACACGTAGCACCCTTATCCGAGCTAAAATCATTATCGTCACCTTGGCCATTCGCATGGTGGGGGATGGATATCTTAGGACCATTCGTCGTCGGGTCCGGCCAAAATAAATACTTGATTGTAGGCGTCGACTATTTCACCAAGTGGATAGAAGTTGAGGCCTTAGCCAAAATCACTGCGCTCAACATACTACGTTTCTTCAAAAGGAACATCCTCTCCCGGTTCGGGGTACCGCTCGCCATCGTGACCGACAACGGCACCCAGTTCACAGAAAAACACTTCAAAGAATTCGTTGCATCAATAGGAACGAAACAACATTTCGCTTCGGTAGAGCACCCCCAAACTAACGGGAAAGCAGAGGCCGCGAATAGGGTAATCCTAAGAGGTTTGAAACGAAGACTGGACGAGCATAAGAAGCACTAGGTCGAGGAGCTACATAGCGTGCTATGGGCATATAGGACCACCCCCCACTCAACAACCGGGGAATCCCCGTTCTGATTAGCGTATGGAACCGAGGCGGTGATCCCTATAGAAATGCACGTCCTATCCGGACGCACAGAATCCCCCATGGACCAAGACACCAACTCCGAGGCTTTGAGGGACGAGCTCGACCTGGTCGAGGAAGTTCGATCAGAAGCTGCTCTTCGAGAAACCATTCTCAAACAGAAAATAGTCGCTCGGTACGATTCTAAAGTCATAAGACAAACGTTCGAGGTAGGCAGTCTTGTTCTCAGAAGAAATCACAGGGATCCCCGCGAGGGAAAGTTTACACCCAACTGGGAGGGCCCGTATCGCGTCCGAGCAAAAACCGAAAACGGAGCCTATTATTTAGAAAATTTACACGGGGAAGAGCTTGCTCGGCCATGGAACGCCGAGAAGCTCAAGCAATATTACAACTAACTCACAAAGTCGCCTTGCTCAACTCTCAAGCGAGGAGCGATAGGACCGACTGAAGACTGCGTGCCTAGGTACAAGCACGACAGCCCAAAAATGACGTAATCAATCAGGATCTCCTTTCAAGGGAAAGAGAAACCTGCCGCACGGACGGATACTCAAACGAGTCCGACGTCGCCTAAGTACCACGACCAGGCAGAACCCCAGCTCGCGATGGGACATTCAAGCCACGGAGCCCGGGCCATTACCTTAGCCCGGGCACCGACCAGGAGTAAAACTCCAGAATCTACTTGGTCCCCCAAACCAATGGATCATGAACACACCCCGTATACATTCAATCGCATTCAATTAAGTGCAAAAACGCACGACAAACACTTAGCATTTGAAATTTAGAGAGAACAGTCCTCCGACGGACGAGCAATTGAACAATAAAGATAACAAAACAAACGACCATTAATTAACATCAAAATGTGAACACAAAATTGCGACCTCGAAGGGCCGACTTGTTCATAATTAATTACAAAGGGGACTACGCCCCAAAAACTAAGAAACATAAAATTACAAGGCACGCAGGCCAGAAACTAGTTACCCTCGCCCTCCGGGCGGCCTTCTTCCTGGCGAGCCTCCTCCTGTTCCGGTTGCGCTTCAGGCTGATCGGGCTGAACGATCGACCCCGGCTGAGAATCATCCACTACCAGGTCCGAAGGAACCACGATCTGACCATCCTCGACCTTGTACAGGTAGCTGATTCGACCAACGTCCAAGGCCAAGTCGGGGTGGAGATCCCTTATCTGATCCATTGCATTCTGGAAACTGAGCTCAGTTGATGAGTTCAGATCTTCCATGTCTTGGTCGATCCGAGCAAGAAACTGAGCCCTCGTTACCATACTTTTAGTCTCGTCATCCTCGTCCTCCTTCGGGCAGAAAGCATCCTTCAGCTTTTTGTTCTGCTCCAGCACCCTTTTCTTGTCGACCTCCAACTTGGAAATGATGTTGGCCCGTTCAGTCAGCTCCTTGGCCGTGGCACTAGCTTCTTCAGTGGCTGCTTTCAGCTTCGCCTCAGCGGCAGCCAGCTGCTCCTTCAGCCTACCCATCTCCCTCTCCTGCCCAGGACTTCCTTCGGCCGTCAACCAGGCCATTGTCAAGACCCGCATGACCGCACTTGCGTCCTGAGCCAGGGACAACCGTCGGGCAGGACGATCCATGCCTTCCAGAAACAAGGAGTCTGCACGGTCCACCTCCATGCTCGTCCCCTCGAAAAAGTTGCGCTTTACAAAGCACGGCGGCAGCCCATGCTTCGGCTTCGGAGGAGCGTTGGCCGTCAGGTCCACAGTCGCTGCAGACTTGTGTTTCTTCATCAGGGAGCCAGTTGAGGCGCTCGGAGAGCCTTGGACCAAGGGCCCCGACCCAGAGCCACTTGTCTCGGTCAGCTTGGTCTGCACAACCCTCGATCTTTTCTTTTGCTGCTGGCGCAGGCGTTCCTGGATTTTATCAAGCGGGTTCGACAGAGAACCTGAAAAAGAAAAAGATTAGATTAATCGTGGACGACAAAATTAAATCAAAGATATGACTAATAGAAATAAAACAGATACCAAAGAAGTCGGACACTTCCTGCCCGGTATTGCAGGCCAGCAATTCTGTAACATCGATCAAGGGACGCTCCACAGCTTCCCCCCCATCCTGATCGAGCATAACTTTCCCCTCTCCATCCAGCAGGGGGTCGGAGTGAAAGACGCTATCAACCTTCTGAAGGCCTCGAAACTGGCCGAGTCGTATTCATTCAAAGAGTCCCCCACCTGGACGAACTCACCAACAGACCTCTCGTAATGGGCGTAACTCCAGGAAAAGGGGAACAACCAGAGCCTCCTCGGGATCACCTGCCCTTGATCGTTGGGCTTGGGTTCGTCGTTCTCGTCGGTGTCTATCCTCAGAAAGCTCATCGCCCTCACAGCCACCGCGCTCGCGGGTTTGATCAGAAAGTAGTCCATCTTGAATACTCGGTTGGATTCTGAATGGGCCTTGAAATTTTTCGCCTCTGTTTAAAAGATACGAACCCCTTCCGATCAGTTCCTCGCCCGACTTGACGCTGCAGGGAGAACAGACGGAAGAACAGAGGAAGCGTGGCACCAACACCCAGATGGGCACACGTCAACTCAAATGCCTTCAGGAATGCATACGAATTAGGATGCAGCTGGGAAGGAGCAACACACAGGTGCCCGAGCACATCACACACCAAGTCACTGAAGGGCAAGATTACCCCCAGGACCGAAACTGCATACTCGTACATGGAGAACGCCCGACCTCCAAAATCTGAGAAGATGCGGTCGTCATCTCCTGGGCAAGTTACGACCCAATCAACAAGGTTGCCGACGACAGGCAGCGGCTCCGCTCGAGGCCTTGAAAATAAGGACACCTTGTCCAACAAATCCTCTACCACCCATTCTTCGGGCGAGATTCTTGTCTGTTCGGGACATTGTGGCGAGTCTGTTGATGCTCCCTCTTCTGTAGTGCTCGCGCCCGAATCTCCCGAGGAACTCTCGGAACCAGAGGGGACTGACGCAGAAGATCCTGAATCTTCCGAGGACGTCTCTTCCGAGGACACGTCTAACGGGTCCATAAGCGAGTTTTCACCTGAAAAGCAGAGGAAAGGCGTCAGTGAATTCGATTAAGAATATCAAATCCACCCTTCCACCGCTCGACAAGTGAAAGGGCGCGCATCAGCTCAGGGACTGGGTCCCGAGCTGTAGCCCTAGCTGACCATCGCTCGGAGCGATGGCTTACGCCCAACGTCATGAGTTACGCGATCTAACCTAAATACTTGTCAAATCCCAAGTCAAGGTCGACCAACACCTGTGTCGACCATGAGTTAGGGTTTGCAACCGACCAACAACGGTGACAGAAGTTCTAAAGTTTACCGATTCTAAATCAAAGACTACCGTTAAAACTATCCTAAACCACATACATTTCTATGATATCTAACCTATAACCACCGAAAACAGCGAAAAGGAACCGTACCTTGTGCTTGGGAAGACATTTGCAGAAGATGAAGGTTCTAGAATCGATGGTCGACAATGAGATACGGTGGTCGACGGCTGGGAGCGGTGGCAGTTGAACGAGCAAGGCATCGGAGAAGAAGATGAAGCGAAAAGTTCAAAATGGAGCCTGAAAACCCTATTTATAAGAGGGAAAACACGTGAAAGCACGCGTGACCCCTACACGCTAGCCCCTAGGCTAGCCGTCAAATCATTAATGAGCACGAATCCCCAAATATTCCAGCTTTTCGTTTCACATTCTCCCGTCGAGCAACGTACCAACTGCTCGTCCCTAGAAGGTCGGCAACATGAAATTCCTAACCTTGACACTGCCCGTCCTCGAGCACGAAATCATTATTAAGTCACTGCTCTTCCGCACGAGAAATGACTTGGGGGGCTCCTGTTCTGGACTGGCCCAATTCCCATAATTGGGCCAAGCAAACCAACTTGGTAGAAGCGCTCGACGTCGAGCAGAATCAAGAATAGTGGTCTTTGTCGACCAAAAGCGTACCGACCAGGACAAAGTCCTCCAACGGCTAGTTTTGACCGTTACCTATTTTTACGGATTCCTCGATCCGCGCCCCACAATATGGACCAATAATCTTCCACTTATCCCCTTATATAAACCCTCTCATTTGAGAGGGTCAGGTATTCAATTCTCTGACCTTAATTCTCGTACTTGCTCACTCTTTGCTCGGTTACTTACTTTAGCATCGGAGTGCCTTGCAGGTACACCCCCTTTCTCTCCTCACCGACCGTCTTTCAACAACTCTCGAAGCCAGCCGTATCGGATCCTGATCTCCAGGTACGATCAGGAATCAAAATAACATTAAAGCAACAAGCGTTCAACCCCTCGAGTATTACGTATCAGAGCGACGACACCGACTCAAACTAACAAAGGTGAGCAACTCTATTCTGGATTTACCTGCACGTTACCAACAGAGGGCAACATTCAAACAGAAGAGGTGAGATATCGAACTATATAATTGGATATGATAAATAACATATTAGATCAGATTATAAGATCACCACTTCACAACTTTACAATCAATATCAAACAACAACACAACAACAAATTTATGCAACGTGGAATGCGATTTGAACAAATGCAAATGCATGTGGTACCATTTGAGCAAAACTCCCAACTTAGAAATCTGCCAATTAATAGCGGCATCAACAAGACATAAACCTTCAACTTAATTTGCCAATTCAGGCCAACTTACCGAGCATCAGCTCCAACTTGATATGATATGTATGCAACGACATAATTATCATAATAACCCCAATAATAGTTATATAACCACATAACAACAACATACTATCACAACCTAACAACAACAACAAATTAACATTGGCCATAGGCCTACAACTTAACAACAACAAGTCAACACTGGCCATAGGCCTACAACTTATCAACAACTTAATTACGATGATATCCCAATAACTTATATCCTATTTTATATCAACCAACTTTTATCACAAATGTTCCTCGAAACCATTCAGACCATACTACCAAAACCGGCTAATTGTTCTTATGCTAGTTCACTACTATGTTTGCTATACCAACCCTGTTATATTATTATCCTACTATTTTATCACCATTAATGTTACTAAAATGTGACCTCACTGCTACTTCTATATCATGTCTGCTACATGTTAATTACTACTACTGCTACCAATTAATTTTCTGTCAAACAAAACACTCTGCTAGACAAAATACATTATCTGTTGCATACTTATTATCACTACTGCTAGCTTGACCCAAACTATTTTCACCCCTACTTACTGTCGAATACTTGTGATTAAGTATTTATCTCACATCTTCACTCATGCCTAATATGTTTAAGTTGAAAACTCATTAATCAAATGAGTCAAAAATCTTAAACTAACATATTAAGGTTTTAATTTTTCACAATATGTAATTTTTGTATTTATAAAAAATACTTTTATTTTATTTTGTTTATAACTTTTTTTTTATAAAAATTATTGTTCTGGACTGGCATCACAAGTTCCCTACGCCAAATTGAGACTTAATCCAGTATTCGTTTGGGCATAAGCCCAATAAGAGACTAAGTAAAGATATGATCATTGTAAAAGAGAGCCTTTGGCATATAGTCGTTGGGGATCTCCCCACACGCACCATAACGCCTTTCACGCGGGTAACGACCCTCCGAATCTACAGGAGGCAGTTATGCTCAATCAAAGGCCACGCGCCCACAATCCACAGGCATATGCCCTTATAAATACCTTCCAGCTTTGGAGGGCCAGATATTCAATTCTAATCACTCAATCTTTCTCACGCTTTTGTTTGTTCCACACTGAAACTTACTTGAGCGTCGAAGTACCTTGTAGGTACACCACCCCTTTCCTACAAGTACCATCACAGTTCCAATTGAAGACCACGAGGACCTGTCCGAATCATTTCTGTACAGTGGTGTCGTCTGTGGGAACCGACATGTCCCTCATCTTTCGTGAACAAAATCCTTTCTTTTCAGCGCAAGATCAAAACTCATCTCTTCTTTTTCGTCCTTATGGCTTCCCAAATCAACAAGATTGTGAACGACTCTCTCACCATCGTCCACAACGATGGAGATAACATCAGCAACCATAAGACAACCCATCTTGATGTCGAACACCACGAGGGGAATCCTCCCTTATTGGCTTCAAATAATCTGAAACAATCGTCCGTAATTCACGGGGATTACGTGTTTGAACCAATCCCCGTCCCGTCGGACGCTGTTGCTAGAACCTAGACTCTCATCACCGCCCTCATTAAGGCTAACCTCGCTCTCTTCCAGTAGTGCGAACGCATACAGATGCTCGAAGGTGACCGTCTTTCCCCTTCACCATCCAGGAGACGCCGCCACAAAGATTCCCGCACACCTCCACGTCACTCTCGATCCCCTCCGCGAAATAGCAAAGGGAAAGATTCCAGACACCTCTCTCCCATAAGAGATCAGGATAAGCCCGAAGGATCATGCCCAGAAAGAGCCAGAAAACGCACTCGATCTCCTCCCTAAAGAACCATATGTTCACCACACGACAAAGACCATAGCAAGAAGTACCGTTACGATGAAGATCAACCTCCCCGTCAACATAGCAGGAGTCCCCGTTGGAGCAGATCTCTGTATCCTTCGTTCAGAAGTAACGAAGACGAGGATCATCGAGGGCCACTTAGTCGTGAAATCATGGAGACCCGCGTCCCACACGGTCTCGAGAAGCCCCATCCACTAGCCACCTACGACGGAACTACCGATCCCAATGACCACATCAAAAATCTTGAGGTCATGCTCCACTATCACAATGTGGAGGGTGCAATCAAATGTAGGCTTTTTCCTATCACCTTACGAAAAGGCGCAATGACGTGGTATAAACACCTCCCCGTAGGATCTATCACATCATGGAGAGTCTTCAAGAACCAGTTCACCAGGCATTTCACTGCATCTAGACGTCATCCAAAGTTCGAGGCCACCCTCGAAGGGATCATATAGGGAAAAAAAGAACCTCTAGGGGACTACACTGACAAATTCAACAAAGAGGTCGTGGAAATGCACACTACTGACCGCGTGAAGCGATACATCCTAGAGAAGGGCTTGCGTCCTAACAACGAATTCCGTAAAGCTATAGGGATCGAGCCTCCCTAGTCCCTCGTCGAGCTGCTCCACAAGGCTCAAACATATATTCAGTATAAGGAAAAGGAGGCCGCATACAAGACACGAGATTCAAGGAATCAAGAGAATCTGAAATCTCATAAGTAGAAAGACGACAATGGGGCTACTCGACGCGAAAAGCGAAAGGATAATCGTCCTCGCGAGAGCAGAGGGCCGGCAAGTCGCTTCTCAGAATATAACCTCATCACTGCTCCCCGCAAGAAAATTATTAATGAGTGCATCAATACTGAGTTCAAACAGGGAGGCGTGCACTTCCCTAAACCAAATGCTTCTAAACCCAATACCGACAAAAGCAAATATTTTCAGTTTCATCGAAGTCACAGACATGTCACCGAGGATTGCATCCACCTTAAAGACGTTATTGATATCCTCATCAAGGAGGGGCACCTCAAGAAGTACGTCAAAGATAGAGCTCCCCGACAGGAGGAGGCAAACAGAGTCAACGAAGTCTCCGAAGTAGCTGCTCCCATACCAGTCACCTTGTCGATCCCCAAACCCGAGGATTTCTTCATTCCTCGACACCTCAGAAGCACATGATAATTTGCATCATACAGCCCCTGGGAGGCGTTCCCGTCGTCCATTCTCATCTTGGGTGGAGGTTACAATGAGATGAACGTCAGATCTGTTAGAAGAAGGCTCATACATTTGGTCGATTCGTCACCAAACTAACTCTCGTCTCTCGAGAAAGTTAGGGGAAATTCCCAACCAATCACTTTTTACATGGAGGAACTCCTCGGTGGTTTTCCAAACTCTCACATCCTATTACTGATCTGCGCCAAGATGGCAAAGACGGATGTTCGCAGGGTACTCGTCGACCAGGGAAACTCGGTTGATATCATGTATACCTTGCTCTTTTGAGCATTGTAGCTTGATCAGAAGAACTTGTCTCCTTATGTAGGTTCTGATCTGCAAGGGTTCAACGGGGCCACCGCCAAACCCTGGGGCTACATCGAGTTAATGGTCACATTCGGGGAAAGGGATGCTTCCAAGCCAATCAAGATGCATTTTATGGTGATTGATTGCCCATCCCTTTACTAATGTATCTTAGGGAGGCCAACATTGGCCGAACTCATCATTATCCCATCTACAGTCCATATCAAAATGAAATATTATACATAGAAAGGGCACGTAGCTACTCTCCATGGGGACATTGAAGCAACACGAAGACGCTTTGAAGTAGCGACTAGAGGACATACCGTAATAGAGACTGCACTAAGGAGCAACAAGCACACAAGAGATGAGGGCACTCCAACAGATGAGATTCAACCCGAGAAGAAGCCAACCCCTCAGATCAATATAATTGACCTCGATTCTCGCATCCCAGTAGATTCCGAGGATGATATCGCTGCAGACAAAGCAGCTATTTTGCGCTATTTTCCTGCAAGCGAGTTCGAAGTCATAACCTTCGGAGACAACCCTGACAAAGGAGTTCGCATCGGCACAGGGCTTCTCGACGATGTGAATGAGCAGCTGAAGCAATACTTACGCAACAACGTGAACCACTTTTCCTGGAGTGTTGTTGATATACCTGACATTTCTCTTGGGATTGCATGCAACGAGCTCGTCCTCAACCCATCAGCACGCGTAATTACCCAACGTAGGCGCAAGCAGTCCGAAGAAAAAACTTTAGCTGCTGAAAAACTAGTTAATAACCTCTTAGAGGCCAATTTTGTAACTGAGGACAGGTATACAACCTGGCTCTCGAACACTGTACTCGTGTAAAAATCTAATGGGAAATGGCGCCTCTGTATTGACTACATCGATCTTAATCGGGCTTTCCTGAAAGACTTTTACCCTCTGTTTAACATAGACAAGTTGGTAGACAATTCTACAGGTTTTAAAGTGTTATCCTTCATGGATGCGTATTCTGGGTACAATCAGATACCCATGGACAACAAAGATAAAAGACACACCGTGTTCATGACCCCGACAGGAAATTATTACAACAATGTAATGCCTTTTCGGGTTTAAGAAAGCAGGAGCTACATATGAACACAGTATGAATAAGGTCTTCCTATCACAAATTGGGGACATTCTCGAAGTTTGCATGGACGATATGATTGTCAAGTCCACTCAAGATTCCGATCACACTTCTCATCTCCAGAATGTATTCGACCAAGCAAGGAAGTGTATAATGTGTTTTAATCCTGACAAGTGCACCTTTAGTGTAAGGGAGGGAAAGTTCCTCGATTTCTATCTTACAAAAAGAGGAATCGAGACTAACCCTGACAAGTGCCACGCCTTCTCGGAATTTCATATGCCCAAATCGAAGAAGTCGATCTAGTCCTTAAACGGCATGCTCATCTCGTTATCTCGCTTTGTGGAAAAATCTAGTCAGCATCTCTCACCCTTCTTCAAATTACTTCGTAAAGAAGCAACATTTAAATGGACAGAAGAATGCAAGAAGGCCTTGCAACACCTCAATGAGCACTATCAGAGCCCCCAGTTTTATCCAGGACAACAACCAGGGAAATCCTCTACCTGTATCTGTCTTTCAACATGAAGCCATCAGCGCAACTCGCATAAGAGAAGACCTAGACGGGAAAAAGCCCGTGTATCTCACAAGTAAAGCCTTACAGGGGCCGGAGCTTAGATACCAACAGATAGAGAAGGTCGCCCTCACGCTCGCAAATGCTTCCAGGAGACTACGATACTATTTCCTGGCACATACCGTTGTCGTACAAACTGACCAGCCTACCAAGCAACTTTTAGCCCAATCAGAGATGACCGAAAGAATGCTGAGATGGTCTCTAGAACTCTCTAGATTTAATGTACACTACAAAAGTAGGAAAGCTCTAAAAGCTCAAGCCCTGGCTGAATTCGTGGGCGAGATGACCCCAGCAAAAGCCGCACCCGAAAGCGCTCATAAGTGGGTCATCTATGTCGATGGAGCATCTAGTCCTTCTGGGAGTGGAGAGGGGATCATCCTCGAAAATGAAGAAGGTCTCATGATCGAGGTATCTCTAGTCCTTTCTTTCCCGACATCTAACAACCCAGCTGAGTATGAAGCATTCCTATCAAGAATCTGCCTAGCCAAGGACACGGGTGCCCAAGGAATCAGGATCTACACCGATTCTCAACTAGCCGCATCACAAGTCAAAGGAGAATACTAAGCGAAAAACGATCATTTGGTCGAATACCTGGCACTAGTACAACAAATGTTGGCACAATTCAAGTCTTGGGACATCTATCACATCCCCCACAAGCAAAATTCACGGGCAGATGTCCTGTCAAAATTGGCAAGTACGCGGAAGAAAGGCGGGAACAAGTCTGTCATCCAGGAGACACTTCCCTGCCCTAACATTGAAATATTTTGCGATATCATCAACATCAATGTCATAGGTAACAACAATTGCTAGATAAATCCAGTATTCCACTACTTGACAACTGGCGAGCTTCCCAAAGATAGGAAGGAAGCTATCATCACCAAAAGTCGTGCATCCTCTTACGTCTTGGTAGACAGAAAGCTGTATCGCCAAGGATTCTCCATTCCACTCCTTAAATGTGTCGAGGGAGAAAGCGTATCAAACGTCTTGCATGAAATATACAAAGGAATAAACACACAACACTTAGGTGGCATGTCCCTAGCCTGAAAGGCCTTGAGGGCAAGTTACTACTGGCCAACCATGTAGAACGACGCCAAAGAGCATGTGAAGAGGTGAAACAAGTGCCAATGTCACGGGGATATGCACTTCGCACCTCCTGAAATGCTCAAAACAATGTCGTCACCATGGTCGTTCACACAATGGGGCATGAACATCCTCGGACCCTTCATAAAGGGTTTCTTCCAATGCAAATACCTAATCATGGCCGTGGACTAATTAACCAAATGGATAGAGGCCGAGGCCCTGGCCAGGATCATTGCATTCAACATTTTGCAATTTTACAAGAGAAAATCCTAGCCAGATTTAATGTACCCCAATCCCTTATTACGGACAACGGTACCTAGTTCACAGACAAGAATTTTCAAGACTTCGTCGCCAAGACAGGCACCAAGTAATACTTCGCGTCAGTCGAGCACCTCCAAACCAACGGGAAGGCCGAAGCTGCCAACATAGTCATTTTATTAGGCCTAAGATGAATACTTGACGAGGCAAAGAAATGTGGCTCGAAGAGCTCCACATTGTACTATGGGCCTACCAGACTACTCTACATTCGACCACCAGGGAGACTCCATTTTGGATGACATATGGTACGGAAGCAGTCATACCTGTGGATATTAGATAACCCTCTCGACAGACAGAATCCCCTTTGGAGGAAGAACTCAACGACGAGACACTAAGAGAAAAGCTCGATTTGTTCGAGGAAATCTGCTCAGGGGCAGCTCTCCGTGAAGAATCCCTTAAGCAAAAGATCGCATTGCACTATGACAACATGATCGTCAAACGATAATTCCAAGTAGTCTGCTTTGTCTTATGCAGAAACTAGAAAGATTCACATGAAGGCAAGTTTGCAGCCAACTAGGAGGGCCCATACCGCGTCAAGTCGAAAATGGGCACATGAGCTTACTACCTCAAAGAACTAAATGGAGAACCATTTACTCGACCATGGAACGTTGAAAATCTAAAATAATATTAAAGCTAAATCTAGTGAGAGCGCGAAATAGATGTCGGTGAATTAACCCCGCTAACAATGGGAGAAGTGCCCAACCACATGGATGTATCATGGTATAGATACACCCTTCAACATAAACGTAAGCGAACATTTTCCCAATTGCCGGGAAAATGAATCGCCCAACGGGGAAACCTCAAACGAGCTCCTCTGTTGTCATACCAACGTGGCAGACCCCTAGCTCGCGATGGAAAATGTTTAAGCTTTAGGGGAAAAAGGGACTCAACCGCATCCTCGACCCCTTTAGCGAGAACAAATCTCACCCATTGAAAAGTTCCATACACTATCGAGTTCAACATTAACACGTCGAGCATACCCCAGTTCCATAACTTAAAATAATAAAAGCATCCATATAATTTAAATAATGTACAAACAAGGTAAAAAAGACAATGATATTATCCAAAAATACCGACCACGAGGTCGAATATTGTCATAATTTACACAAAAGGGGACTAAGCCCCATACAATAATACATCTAAAAAAAGAGGCACGTAGGCCCAGATAAATACGGCGCGTAGGCCAGAAGACTTCACTCGTCATCAGGAGGGATAACCACGTTGTTCTCCACGTGATGAAGAGGAATGATACCTTCCATGATCAACTCTACTCCGTGATTGGTCACTTTAAGTTATTCAACAACATTGTAGTAGCCAAACGAAGCCATGGCCAGGTTATCTTGCACCAACAAATAGATACAAGCAATCAAATTCACCCTTGATATCATGCTCCTCTCCTCGTCGGTCTCATCCTCACCAATAACCAAGGCACTCTCTAGCTCCTGGACCTTTTCCTTCAGCTTTTTCATTCTCCGTGATAGCTGCCTTCGTTTTCCCTTGTTCGGATCTTAGCACGATCAGTAACTCCTTCTTCGCCTCCAGGTGCCCTTCTAGCTTGCTCAGTTTGTTATAAAGCTCCGTACTTTCCTCCTCGAGGTCAGTTATTTTCTTTTTTGCCGTAACCAAGTCCTTCTTGGGCACCAAGGTCAACATCATTGAAAGCAATGGCAACGTCCAGGATCCGTAACATCCCCGTCACGTCCTGACACAACTCAGTTCTTAGAGCTTTGCGATCAATGGATATAATGGCCGCCACATCTAGATCGGTGACCCAGACAAATGGGCCTTCAGCAAATAATGACCTTTGGGTCACACACTGGGGCAGAACAAACGTGCCCGAAGGAACCACATCAATTTTTGGAGGAGAAGGTGGTTCCTCGACCCTAGGCCTATTTCCTAGCGGAGAGTCGCCCAACGGAGTGCTACCCGGAGTAGAACTGCCCATAACAACGAACCCTTCGAGGGTAGCCAGGTCTTTAACAACTTCGACCCTCTCTTAGGGCCATTCTTGAAGTTGCCCTTGTTAGTCTTCACTAGACGTTCATGCATTTCAGCCATTTGAGCTGCAAAAACAAGAGATAAACAAGTCAGTTACCAGATAAATCCTTGGGCATAAAGCTGAAAGAGCTAAAAATCTACCTAAGAGTCGCATCGTCGCTTTCTCGTTCGGGTAGCTGAGAAACTCCTTTACATTTATTAATCTAGCCTGGGTGGCCGGTGTTCTGTCAAGCCTAAGGAGGATATGCCCGTCTGAATCTACGAGTTCTGAAGGGCGGAAGCTAGAAACAAAGTTGAACAACATGTTATACGATGTCGTCGTCGGCGCTGAGATCCTCGGGCTTTGTTATATAATGTTCGTTGGGATGCCGAATATGGACATCCACCGACTCCAACGGGAAATGGGCCACCAACCTCTCCTTGTCGTCGATGATCTCCCTATCATATAGAGAATCATTGGCCGCCTGCGAGCTTGGTTGAATGATGTAGAAATGGTATTTGAAATCGCGAACAGAATCCAGATATGCTTTAAAAAGTCTGCTCGCTTGTTTTAACAATACCCAATTGTGTTGGCCATCCTGGGACTTCCTCTGAAGATGGAAGATCCTGAAGAACAAACTTACAATCACACCTATCTCCAAGTAGTGACACACCAACTCGAAAGTCCTTATGAACGCATGGGCATTTGTATGCAGCTGAGAGGGAGCGAGCTCGAGGTGGGTGAAAATTGCTTCCTGGAAGTTCGTGAAGGGAAAACGGTACCCAGCCTCGCAAAACACGAACTCGTACATAGGAAAATGAAGGGATGGGAAGCGCAGGCATATCCTCTGGTCAGGCTTTGGAGGAAATGCCCACCATTTTACGGGACCCCCTTTCTTCCTCTTCTCAATTTTACTCCACACATCTGAATCATTTAAGGCAACCTGAGATGCCGTCTCGAGTGGCGTGTCCATAATCCACAATTTATCAGTAGCGGGGACGTCCGCGACTCCAGCAACGTCACCCGATAAATTATCCTCAACTCCTTGTGCGGGTTTCTGACTCCTTTCACCTAAAAAACAGAGGAAATATAGTGAATTTGACCATCTCAAATCCACCATTCCATTGCGAATCAAGTGAAAAAGGTTTCGATAAGAATCGGGGACGTGCCCCCATATCAGCCTCTTGACCTAAGAATGCATTATGGGGACAAAGTCGATGTGACAGACTCACCCTCGCTAAGAGCAAATTACTCTCAAACTAAAGTCTACCAGGGATAAGCCCCCTACATTAACCACCAGCTACGACGACCTAATGCCCGGTCAACTAACACTAAATCATCCTAATCAAAATCTAACATGGATCTAACATCAATCAATTTATCTTCTAAAACTAACCCTAGTTCTTCATGAGATTCAAACGCATTTGATGAACATTCATCAAAATTTCTAGAAATTCTTAGGAATCCCCAGAAATGTTGAAGATCCTATGAACTTCATAAGAAATTGATGAATGTTCATCACCCAAAGTTGTAGAATGGAAAGAAGGAGATTAAAATTACCTTGATCAATGGCAGAATTTTGGGAGAGGAAGAGTTCGTGCAAAATGATCAAATGAATTTCTTCTTCCCCTTTTTATAATGCCATAAGCTTGCGTGGGGAATCACAAAGGCCAAGTAATTATTACCTAGGACTAGCCCTCAGGTGTCATAAATAAATTATGGCGCTTTCCAATACATGTCACTAAAGCCACAAGCGTTTTATCTTCTCAAACATAATCTTTTTCCAATGTCTGTATGTCTCCCTCCCGCGGACAGTTGCCCGATATGGTAACCAAAGCCAAAGGGAACACGTGCGCGTAACATTTACGGAAAAGTTCTTGGGTCCTCGACATCTTAAGTCACTATCCTCGCTCGAGCACAGTGACTTGGGGGACTCCTGTTTTGGACTGGCCTAACAAGTGCCCTACGCCAAATTGAGGCTCAATCCAGTATTCGTCTGAGCATAAGCCCAATAAGAGACTAAGCGAAGATATGACTGTTGTAAAAGAGAGCCGTTTGCATATAGTCGTTGGCGATCTCCTCACACGCGCCATAACACCTTTCACGCGGGTAACTGCCCTCCGAATCTACATGAGGCAATTATGCTCATTCAAAGGCTACGTGCCCGCAATCCACATACATATGCCTTATAAATACCCTCCACATTTGGAGGGTCAGGTATTCAATCCTAATCACTCAATCTTTCTCACGCTTTAGTTTATTCCACACTGAAACTTACTTGAGCTTCGAAGTACTTTGCAGGTACACTACCCTCTCTCCTACAAACATCACCACAGTCTCAGTTGAAGACCACAAATACTTGTCCGAATTTATATAGTGATTTTTTTATTTGACAACAAAACGTACATTATTGATAATTGTATAATAGAATTGTTGGATTTTTTTAAGTATTATTAATTTACTCAAATAATACTTTTGTTTGATAAATAACAATATTTATAATGTTAAAGTTTATAGATGTTTATAATCATCATGTTGGTTATGATGATGATAATTAGTTTAGTTATGAGTATAAAAATAATAATATACTGGTAATTATTATTTTTGTATCTTATATGAGCATAAACATGAATCAAAATTATGTTCTCTATTGAAATGAAATGACTTTTAAAATAGCCAAATTTCTCAAGAAAATTATCGAGTGTGTTAGATTTTATGTTACAGTGAGTTTTTATTGACTAAAATATATTCATTAATAAATAGATAGTAAGATTGTTAAACATATAAATGTAAATCGATAGCAAAAGTGTTCAAAGTGAGAGAGTAAAATTTATAACACTCACAAAATATAAAATGTCATTTTCACCACACACAAACATACAAAAAGTATTTAAGAGAAGGGTAAAGTCGTATTTTCATCAAACTCAAATAATGGAAAAGAAAAGAGTCGTGTAATAATTAATAGTAAGGAAAAGTGCTAAAAATAGTATAATAGAGTCTTTTAAGGCCTTTGTAAGTAGTTCTCATGGACATAAAATAGAACAGGTGGATATTTGAGGAAATTAGGGTTTTAGATTTTTGTAACTAGATAATAAGTAAGAAAACAACAAGAATTGCCGACTTGGGAAATAAACTGTGCGTTCTATGAAACTACACGATGACTAAAGTTTAGTTTGATAAACAATTTTAAATTAATTGATTAAATTTACATTGTTTTAATTTATAAATATGAAATAATAAAATCAAATAATTAATTAATTACTATTTTCAATTAAGATAATAAATATAAGGATTAAACTTTTTTTTAATAAGCAAAATTGATAGATGATGAGCACAAAAAGTGCTCAAACAAATTGCAAAGTTATCATAATTTTATTCGGTGGGATTTCTATGTCAATTGT
This sequence comes from Lathyrus aphaca, assembly GCA_963966055.1. Lineage (NCBI taxonomy): Eukaryota > Viridiplantae > Streptophyta > Magnoliopsida > Fabales > Fabaceae > Lathyrus > Lathyrus aphaca. The sequence continues at coordinate 73,530,436 of OZ014519.1, forward strand.
AAAATTATATAACCGATCTACACTTAAATTTGTTATAACCCAATTTCACAAAATTAATTTAATAAAATAACTAATTTCTTCAATTCTCCCGTGATTTAATAAAATAACTAATTTTATTACGATGCAGCCAACAATTACGGGGATGTTCGCACGTGATTTTCGCACGAACAATCGTTGGCCTCCTGCCGAAGGTTTACTTGCAGGATCGGCCACACAAATCCCAGAATTATTATGTAATGTTGAGTTTACGCGGATACTCGTAGCGTTAGATGTTGGTATGGTGTTTGTTATGTAAGGGTAGAATAACTTGATAAACGATAAGATACTTGGTAAATGAAAAACAAGAAAAGAGAATGCAAAATGTATTGAAATGACTTGGTAATTAAATATACTAAAAAAGAAAACATTTGGGCGCTATCATACATTTTTGTGAGATTGACTTGTTTCTCGTTAATGCTTGGTTTTGAGTAAGAACAAGATTTGTTCTGCAACTCATCTCTAGGTTTTGATGATAATAAAAAGTATTTGTGAAAGAACATTTTATGTTCTAATGTGTGTTTATGTGCAGATCTTATTCATTGAAGATATTAGATCAAACAAACACCATTAGGATGTGCGTCAAAGATAATATGCAGGTTACTATGTGTGACACAAGCTGCAAGCATACTGAAGAAGCAAGCATGCTTTTGTATCTGATCACAATTTGAAAGATTCAAAGATGTTGTATAATGCAGTTGCAATGCTCTTGTGGTTCTGTTCTGAGAATTGGTTCTGATTCTGAAGCTAGCGAAGCTTCTAAAGGAATAATATTCTGTAGAACTAATGTGTTGAAGATTCTAATGACTTGAAGATCGGAAGGCTGGAGGATCTGAAGATCAAGTGCAGAAGACTCTGAAGATTTAAGGGTTCTGAAGATTAAGGTTCGAAAGATCAAGTGCGAAAGACTCTGAAGACAACATTCTGAGCAAACAAAGTTCTGAAGACTCCAAAGGCTTGAAGATTCTGAAGATAAAGGTTTAAAGAACAAAGTGTTGAAGTCCTGAAGACAAGACTCTGAGTGAGTGAGTTCTGAAGACTGAAGACTGAAGACTTAAGTTTTTGAAGAATGAAGACTTAAGTTTCTGAAGACCTAAACCACCGTGTCTCTACTCATGCTTCATACACTATCATGAGAAGCCTCTGAAGTTCACAAGATAAATGTTACCGTTAGTGTAACACCCCAAAATAATTAGAATATTTATTTAATTTATTTATAATAAATATTCGGGATTTATCGGTGAACTTAGCGAGATATTATGGTGCAAGATGTGATTATGATGAGTGTTGCGTGATTTGATGAATTAAGTGATTAGCTGGAATTATTTTAATAATAATGGTAATAGAATAATATTATTTGGATTATTATTATTATTATTTAAAATAAGAGAAGGAACTTAAGGGTAAAGTTGTAAATACATATGGATTTAGTGAGGATAAAAATGGAATAACATATTGAGGCCCAAAGGGGTAAGAGAGGAAAAACATAAAATTGAATTTTTGGGAGAATTCATTTATCGATCGTATTTTGTGAGAAGTGCTTTGAGGAACGGAGGCAGAAATGCTAGGGCATAGAGGTTTCTCGAAGGTCTCAAGGAAAGGGAATTCAGGGTTTAATACCTAAGGTATGAGGAGTATTACCTTTCATTATAATTAATATAAGGCTTAGATTGTATGTGAATGATTTGCGTTTTGAGGGTTTATGGGAACCTATGACGAATTCTGTATTTTGATAAGAAGTTGACGTTTTACTGATTTTTGTTGGTGTATAATTGATGTTATTATAATTGACTTTTGACAATTGTTAGATTAATTGAGTTTTAACCGATGATGGTGATCAGAAGAGTATGATGAGTTTGAAGATGTAAGTAGGAAATTGAGGAAAATAATTGTGCGATAGAATTGGATAATTTGTGACGTATACCGATTGATATATTTAAGAACTGAATTTAAAATTGAATTATGCAGGGGTTCAAGAATGAAAACCATTATTCTGGAATGGCAAGTGCCACCTATCAAATGTGTGGAAAGTGTCAATGGGATGTTTAAGGTGGCGGATGCCACTATGATGAGTGGCCAACGCCACATTGCTTGTTGAGATGAGTGGCAGGTTCGACATTGATTAAGTGGCGGTGGCAACCTTGGTAGCAAAGGGAGGCACAAGCCACATGAAATTTAGAAAGTGGCGCAAGCCACCTGGCTGAAGTGGCACCAGCCCCTAAGTCTTTAGGTGGTGCAAGCCACTGAGCTGAAGTGGCAACTACCACACTGTTTTGGGAGTGGTGGCGAGTGCCACCCTAGATGTGGCAAGTGCCAGACCCACCCTGTGTATTATTAATTTTATAATTTTCTGATAAGCATAACCGTAAGTCTAATTTACTTATATTTTGAGGCATTTGGAAGCTGCACGAAAGGCTACATTATAAACAAATAATAGGAGAAATAACAGGTGAATTAACTAGTAACTATAATAGGAGTTACTATAATGGACTATATTTTGGTAAGATAATGGGTAAAGTAACCAGTAAATGTGTTAGGATATAGATGGGGATCTGGTCAGCCAATGTGACATTATTAGTGGGCAATTACAGTGTGAAACCTTACTGAGTAAATTCTGATTTGCCGTGAAGGAATATTGAGGTGTGCTATGTGTTGTATTGACTGTGATTCATGTGTAGTTTGTGTATGATAGTATGTGACCTTAATTTTCTAACTGTGAGTCGGTTTTACATACCGTTTGAAGCGTTGGAGAGATGTCGTAACATTCTAAATTCTAGTAAAATAATATAAAGCATAAGATAGGGTTATCCAGTGATTGTTGTAACACCCTATTTTAATTTATTAAGTTATCGCGTGTTATTTCATTTGTTGGCCTTGTTAAGGGTGTGTTAGGTTGAGCGCGTAGGCGTAGTGTCCTTAGTGGATTCGGTAAACAGAGATGTCAGGATAATAATAATATAATGTTGGAGTATGTGTGAGCATATTTAATAACAATAGTATGGTGAATATTATTATTATCATTAATATGGCTATGATTATTATTATTATTATTATTATTTTTATTGATAATATAATTGGTGTATTATTAATATTATAATTTTTATTGTTAAGAGTATGGTTACCACTATTTTTACTATTATTAACATTATTATTATCATTGGGCATAATATAATTGTTATTAACTAAAATCAGAATTTAATTAGTAATTTGATAGTGTGAGAAAAATAAGGAAAAGTAAGTCCCTTAATGCTGAATTAGTGAGAGTTTATGGAGAATAATATTTTTCACATAAGAAAGTTCGAGGAAGAACAAGGAAGGGATGAACAAGGATGCTAGGGCATTCTTCCCCATGGATTTTCGCAGGATTTTGGAGTGAAATTCAAGGTAAGGGGGAGAATGGGTTTAATAATTGGTGATTCTAACATGAGAGGGTAGTGAAGGTACCTTACCCTCTTAGATTTTTTGTATCATATTTGAGTCTGATTGTTTGTGACTGTATGTGTATATTTGTTATGATTTTGTTGATGTTGATGTTGGTACAATTATGAGATTTGTATGATTATGATGATTGAACTATGTGGTGTTGTAGTTGCAAAACTATGTTTGCAGATCTGGTTTTGGTTGTAGGTCGGGAGTGACAGATTTAGATCTAGAAACATTAATCTGATTAATAATAATGGATAAAGGTGATAACCATGAATTATAGGTCTTAAAATTGGTAGAGAGATGAATCTAGGACAAATCTAAATGTTAGAATTAAAATCAAAGTGAACAGATTCAGACTGATATGGAAAGATAGCAATTTGGAAAAGGACCAACCAATACGCGTAACATGAGGCTATTACGTGTATGGCTAGGCGTGATATGGAGCAATACATATATGGCATGGCCTTACATGGGCACTTTGTGTAATGAATCAAGGCAATACACGTATAAAGAGAATATTACGTGTATTAAACCCGGGATGAAAGGATTCTGAGTGAAAACGTCTCTGCCCATACACGTAAGAGAATGGCAATACACGTATGAGAACTGGGCAGTACGAGTGTTACACATCTGGTACATGGGCTGGTGGGCATGGCGACTTGGACATACGTGTATGACAGGGGCAATACGCGTATGGACAGAGTCGCGTGCATGATTTTTCAATTTTCGCGATTTCTTTCTGATTTCACATCCGATGGTATTTCTCGTGTGTTGTGAGACTAATAGGAGAATACCCAAAAATGTTAAGACTAGTAATGTTAGTACGAATGATAAAAGGAGAGTTTAACCTATTAAATACATAATTAGGTGATTGAGGACATTTTTCGTGTTGTACGAATATTGAGGTGCTCTTTGTGCAGGGTACTAGTCATAGTAGGATTTAAACGAGCAGGTTTGACTAGTGTCGATGGATGATAGAATGCGTTGTTGTTAGAGCGGGTTAGGCTAATTATAATTAATTAATATTGTGTGATAGGTTGATTGCGTGTGATAACTGTGGTGAGGAATTAAGGTTGTTTTCCCTAGGCATAGTTGATACTCGTAGGTTGAATGTTGATTGTGAGATAAATTTTGTCGATGTAGGAATAGTAATCCCAACAGGAACTACGATGAATATTCTGTTCACATGATATCATGAGAATTGTATATTATTATTACTAATAATATCTAGTGTACATTTTGGTGTGTACTGGTGAATGGAAAAACAAGTGTATTGGTGTTGGTGCATATTATGGTGATTATGTGTTTATTATGTGATCAGGAGGATTGTGTGCATGTATGTTATTATTATACATGTGTTGTACGCATACTATTGGCATGCATTCATGGTGTTTTGGTGAGGACAAATCATGTCTCAGGAGGAGCGTAAGTGATTCGTGGTGTGGATAAATCATGTCTCAGAAAGAGCATAAGTGATATATCCAAATTCTATTATGAATCAGGTTCGATTGAATGAACCATGGTGTTTTGGTACCACATGCATTATGTCAGTTGTGAGTCACCTTGCATTTATGTTTGTTGATTGATGTGTGATTGTAATTGACAATTAGTGTCGTGACTGTGTGTTGTTTATATGGATTGGTATGTCATAACATACAACCCTTAAACATAACAAAAGCAAACCCCCGCCCAGGTGATGGACAAATGTTACACCCAACGAGGATACCTCAACCAAGCTTCGAGTTTCATTCCTCATCTGGAGGCATCACCACACTATTCTCGACACGATGCAGGGGACCAGTACCGTCTACGATTAACTCAACTCCAGGGTTCTTCACCTTGATTTGGTCGAGAGAATTGTAAAAGTATAAGGAAGCCATGAACAAGTTATCTTGCCCAAACAGATGAATACGAGCAAGCAACTTAGCCCTAGTCATCATGGCCGCCTCCTCTTCCATCTCGTCCTCCCCGGTAGTGAACTTGTTATCCGCCTCTTCAGCCCGCTTCTTTAGCCGCCCGTTCTCAAAAGACATGGCCGACATTTTCTCCTTGATCTTGGTCACTTCCCTCATCAGATCAAGCATTCTCTCATAATGTCCATGTGCTTGAATCAAATCGCTATCGAGGTAGGTGTTTTCAAGTTCGAGCTCTACAAGTCTGTTCTTCGCTGTAGAAATCCTTAAGAGGAACAGTCTCATCATCCTCGCAACATCCCGACATAACTCTGACCTCATGACCTTACGGTCAACAGTCAGAATGGCTACAAAATTTAAATCGTGGACTTGAACAGAAGACCCCTCATCAAACATCGTCCTCTGAATGATGTATTGGGGCAGAACAAATTTTCCCGAAGACACACCGCGGTTTTGGGTGGGGAGGGTTTCTTGTCGACCCTTTGTCTTTTTCCCAGAGGAGAGTCACCTGTTGAAGTTTTGCCCAGAGAGGGAGTGCCCAAAACAACATACCCCTCAAGAGTGGCCGGATCTTTAACAACCTCGACCCGACCCTGTGTCGACCTCCTTGAGACCTCCTCTGAAGATGGAAGACCCTAAAGAAAAGATTCACGGTCGCGCCTATCTCCAGGTAACGACTCGCTAGCTCGAAGGCCCTAATGAACGCAAAGGCATTGGGATGCAGATGAGAGGGAATGAGCTTGAGGTGTGTAAAGATAGCCTCCTGAAAATCCAAAAAGTGCAGACGATACTCGACCTCACGGAACGCGAACTCATACATGGGAAACCGTAGAGAGGGATAATGTGAGCATATCCTCTGGCCGGGTTTGGGAGGCAAGGCCCGCCAGTTCACGGGATCCCCCTTCTTCCTTCTCTCTATTCGGTTCCTCGCATCCGAATCAGTGTATGGAACTTGACCATTGTATGGAACTTGTCGAGGAGCAAAAGGTGTTATCGCTGAAAGAAGGGGCTTAGAGACTCGGTCGAGTTCCCTATTCCCTTAAGGCTTAGACCTTTCCCATCGCAATCTGGGGGTCTGCCACGTCGGTATGACAACGGAGGAGCTCGGTTGAGGTATCCCTGTTGGGTGTAACATCTGTCCAACCCCTGAGCAGGGGTTCACTTTCGTTATGTTTAAGGGTTGTATTTATACCACGGTCATGACTGTGTGTTGTTTATACTAATTAGTGTGTTGTTTATTGATGCAGTGTTTTTGCAAGTATACGAATCGCGTCAGAGTAATATAAAATATTATCGATCCCACAGAGGCCAAACGTCAATCTATCGTTATCTATTATTACGATGTTTATCTAAGGCAATTAAAAAATGGGAGTAAAAAGTACACAATGAAAATAAAGTACGAAGATGTAAATTCAAATGAAAACAACAGACTCAAATGTAATCACACAGTTTAATAATATTCCAAATACTTGTAAATAGAACTACTTATGGGGCAATGTTCTCAACTTATGAAAAGACCTAATTTAACGGGAACTATCGCTTTCGCGTATTCAGAACTGAGTTTATCCCTTAATCAAACCCTCTTATTGTCACTTATAAAAAGGTGCGCATTGCGTTAAAGTAATAAACCAATTTTTAAGAAATATAGTTTCTTGACTCAATGGAAAAGTATTTTGACTTAGAATTTTCAATCAATAGAGGTTAATGCGAATCAGACTCTAAACCCACAAACGCGTCCGAAAATAGTTTTAAAATTGTTTTTCTATGATATTAAGAACTTCTACTTAACTGGACAAAACGTTTTCGCTTCCTTTGAACAATTAAGACTAACCAAGTTTAACCAAAGGTTGGACGGATTTCTATCTTACCCTACAAAATAAAGTACATAAAACTTGTATTAAAAATCAAAATAGCCCCTAATCATTTCTATAAACACATTATGTGAAATATTATTTCACCATGATCCTTATATTCTAACCTTTAAAATTTAGCTAGACATGGAAATGTAAATGAACATATTAAAATGGATCATATTACAAGTAAGTTAAAAGCGAGCGCGAGAAATAAAGGAAAGTAAAGCGAGTGCGAGAAATAAAGGAAAGTAAAGCGAGCACGAGAAATAAAGGAAAGTAAAGCGAGTGCGAGAAATAAAGGAAAGTAAAGCGAGTGCAAGAAATAAAGGAAAGTGAAGAGAGTGCGATAAAATAAACGAAGTAAAACACAAATGCAATAAAATAGAAACCTGCTCCAAATCAGAGGCTTTGAATCAGGTACAACTGGAAATAAACGCAACTGAAAATGAAAATGGCGGCAGGATTAACTTCTACCAAAGTGCTTCAAACTCGATTACAAACTCGGTCTATAGTGTGATAACTCTTCGATGTGAAGGGATTATCACTTAAAAATTGAATAATATAACGCCTAAGTTGTAACTAAGCTTGGATGAAGAGAAATGAACAATTAACTACTCTATATATAGCCAAGGGAAATGAAATGGAAAGACTATAGTTCCCCCCAACTCCTTTTGGGAGGGAAAGAGAAATACAAAGATGGCGCCCGTGGCAGTTATCATCAGTTTGAAACCATCCTTCTTATGGCCTACCCAGTGACGGCCACCATGGTGGATGCCATGTGAACACTTTTCTCAAAAACTGTTTTTTATGCTCATTTTTCTTCAATTCTGCACGAGGAGCTCTGGATAGACTAGAAACCTGAAAACAAAACAAAAAGAAAGCATAGCAAAAGAAAATAGAAATAAAGTCCTAATAAACATGTACAATCTGAGTCAAATATGCAGTGCGATTTAGTGTTATCAAATTCTCCCACACATAAACCTTTGATTGTCCTCAAGCAAAATAATTTATAGCTCATGAAAGAAAAATCGGTATCAGTGTATGATTTGGGCTAAAAGGGCTTCTAAGTTCGGACTAGGATGAAGTGATAGGTATTAACTAAGTGAACCAAGGGTATCGTAATAATGCTTTTCTACAAATACAAATATAAACTTTATTCCTATACCAACCAATCCATGACCTACCTTTTCATCTTTTTTGGGTCCTCTTCATTCCAGAGCAATAACATTAAGCCTGTTATTCGTACATACTCATAGTAAAGTGACCGGTTAGTGATTATGCTTTCAAGCAATGAGGATCTGGTACATAGATTGATATAACCACTTTTATTGACCCAATTGTAGTTGTGGGAGATTGGATCGTAATCCGCCCTACCAAGTCCAACACCATATACCTCTGAACCAACATACAATGGGCAAATTTTATTCTTTTTTTTTCTTTCTTTTTTTGTGTGCAAATTTTTACAAATTTTAGGGTTAAATGACCTTGTGAGGGTCACCTATCCCGAGTTGCCTTTTTTTATCAATTATTACAGCACAACAGACATAAATCACTTATATTCATCGGTCCCTTACGTAGAGCATGCTTAGGCCGGAGCTGTCTGCTAGGATAAACTACTAAAAGACCTATTCTAAAATGATAATTAAGGCCATGTGATCGATTCCAATAATCATGAAGCTTAGGGTGTTAAAACGATACTGATGTTTCAAAACGTTTTTTTCCCAAGTTCCCTACATACTATCTTAAACATGTCTCAAAGCCCAAATTTTCCAAATAATACCGTTTTTCTTTTCCAATTTTTTTAAGGCTAAGGAAATGGGGAAATAAAGATACACCACACAAATGACTGGTCTGACACATGAATTCGCTAGAAGTAAACTAATAAAACAAGGAAAACAAACTAGAAAGCAAAAAGAAGTAAAAAGAAAGGGAATGCCAGAAAATAAAATCTCATCCCACACTAAAATCGAACATTGTCCAAAATGTTTCTAAATAAGATAGGGAGATAGTAACCTAAAGAATCTATGGCATACTGCTGGTACTCTCGTCACTGTGCGGTGAGCGCCTAGGATGACGAGATCTACTGTAACACCCCCTTTCTATACCCCAAAATAATCAATTAAATTATTTAGGCACATATTTAAAATTTAATCAGAGTATATTTGAAACATGGTATAAAAGGAGCATGCCACATTATACGTTAAATTAAAACATACAACACCCGCTCATACAAAGATATGCAACAAACGGGGTAACTTACAACAGAAGGATTTCATCCTTACACCCGTAATCAAAAGATTCAAATAACAGCGTAAACTAGCATTAACAACATCAAACTTTATACTTATATAAATATATCAACAAGTTTGATTCACCAAATATATCATGTTTACATAAAACATTCATCACCAAAATACATGTACAAAATGTATCAAAAAAAGGCATCAAGCCGACCCTAGCTACCCGGTGCTACATATCAGAGCCGAACGACCAAAAGAATGAAGACAAGCTTCACAAAAAGACCTCCAGCAACCTATTCTGCAATGCCTCATAGAGCATCATAAAACAGCAGAAAGGTGAGAAACATTATCATAATAAGATTGCATATAATTATATATCTCAACATATAAAATACACATAAAACATGTTCTCACCACAAACCATTTCTAACATACATAACCTCATGCATACTTGTCATGCATACTTTCACCACTTCCTTCACATCACATACACATACATCATTCATGTTTATTCACACATGTACACTACAATGTATACACACACACACACACACACACACACACACACACACACACACACACACACACACACACACACATATATATATATATATATATATATATATATATATATATATCCACACATACATATATACTCAAGCATGTTTTCATCAATACATACTTTCATCCTCATATAAACACATATATATATATATATATATATATATATATATATATATATATATATATATATACATATATATTCATGTTTATTTCATCAATTCACAATTTAGATGATAAATGCAAATCATAGAGACCGACTCACGACTCTATGCAAATGCAATGCGGTACCGACTCAATCATCATCAAGTTCACTCAGGAACTAATTGGAACCATCACTCGTTACCTAAAGTAACTCTCCGTCGGGCATACGATGTTCACCCATTGCTCACACCCCACATGGGCACACAATGTTTATGGATTGCTCACACCCCACACGGGCACACAATCTGATTGCTCACACCCCACACAGGCACATAATCAATGTGAATAACTCACCCATTGCTCACACCCCGTATGTGCAGACAATGTTTATGGATTGCTCACACCCCACATGGGCACACAATCCGATCGCTCACACCCCATATGGGCACACGATCGTGTTGTAGTCATCGCTCACACTCCACATGAGCACACGACGCTACAACGGATTCACAAAAAATCCCGCAACACAAGAATGCATACATTATGCTTCACATGCAAAATGACACACAACATTCTTTAAAATGCATACATTATTCACAACATAATCATGCACTCATCTCATTCAATTAGCATACATTTGCATTCAATTCAAGCAAGGTATTCATTTGCCAAACGGCCACAACATCACATCAAACCCACATTTCCATAATTAACTCATTTACATTTTATCGGAAAAGTCGGGTGAAAGTCGGCTAAAAATTACATCTCTTAGTATCATTAGTTTCTACATGTTTTTAGCTTCGAATCAATATAAAGAACACCTAAAACAGATAACTGAAACTAAAGTTATGAATTAAAACACAAAACTCCAAAAAAAAACCTCCAGACTCGCTGAGCGACCTTCACGCTCGTTGAGCGAGAAAATCCCTGGAAAACTCGCTGAGCGACGTGTTGCTCGGTGAGCGAACATTGCGATTTCAGAAATCTCAGTTGCGCAACAGTCAGCCAAAAACCACCCAAAACTCAAATAAACTTTCAAAATCATGATCAATAACATATATTTAACATCATACTTCGATTATAACAACTTCTAACCGATTAATCTACCATTTCTCACATTTTTATCAAAAACCCTAACATTTCATTCTCTCTAAACTTCACCAAAACAAAAACCCAATCATTCTCATACATACATAATCACATACAAGATTAAGATAACAATGTTTATCACCCTTACCCGATTGTTTCGATTCCTAGGAGCATTCTTGATGATTTTCCAACTTTTCCTCTTTTCTCTTCTTTTCTCTTCTCTTCCTTTTCTTTCTCCTCTTTTTCTTTCTATTCTCTCTTTTCTTTTCTTTCCACTCTTATATCTTTTTCTTTCTATCTTTCTTTCTATTTTTCTCTTATAACTCTTACTAACTATTTCTACACTTAACTCATTTTCTTCTCTTTTCTACCAAATATCATTTCTCACAAAATAATAATTCTACACATTTCTAATTTATTATTAATTAGCAAATGTCTAAAATATCCTCCAATCTAACTTTACCCGAAATTTCACAAAACGGTAAAATCACATATCATATTATCATGTCAATTTCATAAATAAGACAATTATCACTCAAATAAAATAAAAGACTCAACAAAATTGGGAAATATCGAATCGGGGCGTTACAACTCTCCCCTACTTTAGAAATTTTCGTCCTTGAAAATATTACCTGATTCAAACAACTCCGGATACGACTCTCGCATCCCATTCTCTAATTCCCAAGTCATATTGCCTTCCGCAACGCCTCCCCATGCTACTTTCACAAGCGCAATATCCTTGCCTCTTAGCTTCTTGATTTCACGGTCCAAAATCTTAACCGGGAAAGCTTCCACTGTAAGATTTTCTCTCACTTCAACTTCGTCCATAGGAATAACATGTGACGGATCCAGAACATACTTCCGAAGTTGCGAAACATGGAACATATCATGCAAATTCGAAAGATTCGAAGGCAACGCCACACGATAAGCCACAGGACAAACTCGTGCAGTAATCTGATACGGTCCAATAAAACGAGAAGTCAACTTCTTTGACTTCAAAGCACGACCCACGCCCGTAACCGGTGTAACTCTCAAAAACACATGGTCGCCTTCCTGAAACTCAATATCCTTCCTTCTCTTGTCATGATAACTCTTCTGTCTACTTTGAGAAGCCCTCATCTTCTCCCAAATAGACTTCACCTTTTCCGTCGTTTGTTGTACCATCTCCGGTCCAACTACCATTTTCTCTCCAGTTTCATGCCAACACAAAGGTGTTCGACATCTCCGACCATACAAAGCCTCAAATGGTGCCATACCGATACTCGAATGAAAACTGTTATTGTAGGTGAACTCAATCAACACTAAATAACTCTTCCAAACACCACCTTGTTCTAACACACAAGCACGCAACAAATCATCCAACTATTGAATTGTCCTCTCGGTTTGACCGTCCATTTGCGGATGGTAAGCCGAACTCAATCTTAGCTTAGAACCCAAATCCTTTTGCAAACTTTCCCAAAACCTATATGTAAATCTAGGATCTCTATCCGATATAATACTCTTAGGAACTCCATGTAACTTCACAACCACAAAAATATAAATCTCGGCTAGCTTCTCCAAAGGATAACTAATATCAATCAGAATAAAGTGAGCAGATTTAGTAAGCCTATCAACAATCACCCAAATATCATTATGACCTCTTTGCGTATTCGGCAATCCCGTAGCAAAATCCATCGATATACTATCCCATTTCCATTCCGGAATATCCAACGATTGCATCAAACCACTAGGCTTCTGATGTTCCACCTTAGACTTCTGCTAAGTCAAACACGCATAAACAAAATGAGCTACATCTCTCTTCAATCCGGACCACCAAAAGATCTTCTTCAAATCTTGATACATCTTATTCGCTCTCGGATGAATACTTAAGTTACTTCGGTGTCCCTCTTCCAATACCATCTTTTTCAAATCCACATCATTGGGAATACAAATACAACCACGAAATCTCAAAACTCCAAAATTATCAACCTTGAAATGCTCATTCTCATTCATCATCAAATCGACAAACTTCAAATCCAACTTTTTATTTTCACACACGGTTGCAAGAAAATCATTCGTAACATGTAGCATACCAAGTCTCACACTTCTCGGCGTCATCTCACAAACCAAACTCAAGTCTCTAAAATCCTCCAAAAGTTCCCATTCTCTTATCATCAATGTGGACATATGTAACAACTTACGACTTAAGGCATCGACCACCACATTAGCCTTACCCGGATGGTAATTCAAACCAAAATCATAATCCTTCAAAAGCTCTAACCACCTCCTTTGTCCCATGTTCAATTCCTTTTGATCAAATAAATATTTCAAACTCTTGTGATCACTAAAAACTTCAAATCTTGCACCATAAAGATAATGCCTCCAAATTTTTAGAGCAAAAACCACGACCGCTAATTCCAAATCATGCGTAGGATAATTCTTTTCATGCACTCTCAATTGTCTTGAAGCATAAGCCACAACTTTTCCATCTTGCATCAAAACACCACCTAACCCAAACAATGAAGCATCACAAAACACCACAAATGGTTCTGTCTGATTTGGCAAAATCAAGATCGGAGCCGTTGTCAACCTTCTCTAAGTTCCATGAAACTCTCTTCACAATGAATATCCCAAATGAAAGCCTTTCCCTTACAAGTCAACTGCATTAACAGAAGTGCCAACTTGCAAAATCCTTCAATAAATCTCCGATAATAACTCGCCAAGCCTAAAAAGCTTCGAATCTCCGTAACCGATCTAGGAACATCCTATTGCATTACCGCATCAATCTTGGATGGATCAACACTAATACCACCATCGAAAATAACATGTCCAAGAAAACTTACCTTCGACAATCAAAACTCACACTTTGACAACTTAGCATACAATTGCTTCTCTTTCAAAACCTGTAACACAATCCTTAAATGCTCTTCATGTTCCTCTTGAGACTTAGAATAAATCAAAATGTCGTCGATGAACACAACCACAAAACAATCCAACTGTTCATGAAAAATACGATTCATATATTCCATAAACACACCTGACGTATTAGAAACTCTGAATGGCATCACGGAATACTCGTAATGACCATATCGTGTTCTAAAAGGCGTCTTTTGAATATACTCTTCTTTCACACGAATCTGGTGATATCCTGATCTCAAATAAATCTTACTAAAAACACGCACACCAACCAATTGGTCCATCAAATCATCGATCCTCGGAAGCGGATACTTGTTCTTAATTGTCACCTTGTTCAACTGTCGATAATCAATGCATAATCGCATACTTCCATCCTTATTCTTTACCAACAATACCGGCGCACCTCAAGGAGTAACACTCGGCCTAACAAATCTCTTGTCCAACAAGTCATTCAATTGCTTCTTTAATTCTACCAACTCTGAAGCTGACATACGATACGGTGCCATCGAAATCGGTCTTGTACCCAGAACTAGATCAATAGAAAACTCAACTTCTCTTTCCGAAGGTACATCCTTAATATCCTCAGGAAACACTTCTGGAAAATCACACACCACTGGAAACACACTGAGCTCCACTTCGCTCTCCACTGACAACGATGCAAACATACCAAACAAATGAGCTCCGTCCACTAAAAGTTTCTTCAACTCTTTTGTGGATAGGAAACTCTCTTTCTCATCATCATCCAAAGAAGGAAACCTCACCAACTTATGATTGCAATCTATATGAACTCGATTAAATTGCCACCAGTTCATACCCAAGATTACGTCAAAACCCTCCAACAGCAAACAAACTAAATCCATAACAAAATCTTTACCATACATGGTCAAAGAACAATTTACACACACCAAAGAAGTAGTTACCGACCCTGAAGCAGGAGTCTTAGTAACCATCTCACCACCCCAAAAAGTCAAAAACAAATTCAAACTCTTAGCACACTCAAGAGAAATGAACGAATGAGTCGCTCCCGTATCAATAATAGTAACCAAAGGCGTACTATTAATAAAGCATGTACCTTTAATCAAACGGTCTGCACTAGTATTGTCCTTCCCTGCTAATGCAAACACCTTTCCGCCCGCTTGAGTTTGCTTCGGATTAGTACACTTAGTACTAATGTGACCCACTTCTCCATAATTGAATCACTTCACAACATTCCTTCTACACTCGGTAATAGCATGTCCAAGACCTCCATAGTTTGAACATTTCACTATGTTCTTCCCACACTCAAAAGACTTATGACCCAAATTGCCACACTTGTAACACTTAACGGGACCAGAACTCCCTCCACCATATCTCTTATCAAAGTTTCCCCTATGCTTTCCCTTATCAGCGGGTGTCACATAAGGTCCACTTCTAGCTTGTTGCTTTCCTTTCCTCTCATTCAAACTCTTGTAATGTTTAGAACGAGTTTTGCTATCTTCCTAAAAAATTCTACAACATTTCGTCAAATCCGAAAACCTTCTAATTCTTTGATATCCTACAACTTGCTTAATCTCAGGACGCAAACCATTCTCATACTTAATACACTTCGAAAATTCAGCAGTAGCAGCAGCATAATGAGGATGAAATTGAACCAACTCCACAAACTTAGAAGTATAGACAACCACTGACATACTACCTTGCTTCAGTTCAAGGAATTCCATCTCCTTATTTCCTTTCACACTCTTAGGGTAATACTTCCCTAAGAACTCAGTACGAAAAACTTCCCAAGTTATCTCTTCATCATCTTCCTCAAGAGCTTGACTTCTACCTACCCACCAATCATCGACTTCTTCCTTCAGCATGTGAGAACCAAGTCTCACCTTACTCTCTTCAGCACAGTCCATGACTCTGAATATTCTTTCAATCTCCTTCAACCAATTCTGAGCACCATCGGGATCAAATCTTCCTTTGAAGACCGGTGGTTGATTCTTCCTGAACTCATCATTAACGCTCATATTGGGCGCTCCCTGCACCGCCCTAGCCATCACTTCCAAAGCAGCAGCCATAACATTGTCATTTCTACCAGCCATATTCTGATTATTCCCCAAAACAACAACAATGGTAAACAACAGTTCAACCATCACAACAACAAGACAGACACAACTGACTCGAACACTGGCTCTAATACCACTTAATGTAACACCCCATTGCTATACCCCCAAATAATCAATTAAATCATTTAGGCATATATTTAAAATTTCATTAGAGTATATTTGAAACATGGTATAAAAGGAGCATGCCACATTATACGTTAAATTAAAACATACAACACCTGCTCATACAAAGATATGCAATAAACGGGGTAACATGCAACAAAAGGATTTCATCCTTACACCCGTAATCAAAAGATTCAAATAACAGCGGAAACTAGCATTAACAACATCAAACTTTATACTTATATAAATATATCAACAAGTTTGATTCACCAAATATATCATATTTACATAAAACATTCATCACCAAAATACATGTACAAAATGTATCACAAAAAGGCATCAAGCCGACCCTAGCTACCTGGTGCTACATATCAGAGCCGACCGACCAAAAGAATGAAGACAAGCTTCACAAAAAAACCTCCAGCAACCTACTCTGCACTGCCTCATAGAGCATCATAAAAAAGCAGAATGGTGAGAAACATTATCATAATAAGATTGCATATAATTATATATCTCAACATATAAAATACACATAAAACATGTTCTCACCACAAATCATTTCCAACATACATGAAATTCTGGGATCAGATATGTGATGTCGAACCAGATGTTTAGACACTGAAATCCTAAACAAATATTAATGAGCTAGTAAATTAAATGACACAGGAAATTGTTAACCCAGTTCAGTAACCCAGTTCAGTGTATCTCCACACTTACATCTGGGGGCTACCAAGCCAGGAAGGAAATCCAATATAAGTAATATTAATTATGGAGTTAAACCAATCAGTTTAATCCTTCACTTAATATCTACCCAAGGCAATTTCTACCTAAGACTCTACTTAGATATGAGTACCTACTCACTCCCCCTCAATCACACAGTGATCTTTACAATGATTAATAAAATTGAAGTCACACTTCATACACACCAGCTTGATCTTACTTAATAGTTTCAATCACCACAAGAAAATTGGCAAATTACGACGGTTAATATTGGCATATTACGACTGTTAGAACCGACGCAAATTGAAAATCACGACGGTTCCTCTCCTGTCGTAGAAACGTGCGTCGCGAGGCTGTTTTGTGACGATTTGTAAAACTGTCGCTCCAACTGCCGTAACATTCTACGACGATTTTGAAACAATCGCTAATATATTATTACGACGGTTGTAACCGCCATAATTATAATATATATATGAATATATATATATATATATATATATATATATATATATATATATATATATATATATATATATTGATTTTAATTAAAAATTGTGACAGTTAGAACCGCCATAATTATATAATATATATTGATTTTAATTAAAAATTGTGACGGTTAGAACCGCCATAATTATATAATATATATTGAATATAGTTAAAAGTTGTGACCGTTAGAACCGCCATAATTATATAATAAATATTTCATTAAAGATAGCGACGATTAGAACCGCCATTAATTACATTTTTTTAAATAAAAAAAACTAAAATCCCTAGGTGTTCACCATCAATGTCCATCAACTTCATCTCAAAATCAGAAATCTTCATCACATAAACCAAATAATTAAGTCAGAATAACATTAACTACAATGTATAAGACATAAATGACACCAACACAAATATATTATCAAAAACATATCAATCTAGCAAGTTTTTCACATTGTCGATCTAACGTCGCGATCCAACGCTTCCGCCGAAAGCATGCCCGGAGCTAACGAGTTGCTTGTATAGATTATGAACACCTCTACATCCCATAAACTCATCCTCACAAAATTTAAAACACAACTGCTCTAAGTCTCCTGACCAACTCCTTCCTATTCACAAAAACAAATAATATCAATGTCAAAAATAATATAAGTATTAAAAATATTCATAAGACTCAAACTATAATGATTAGAAATATATTAAACATTAAGTTTACTAATGACCCGCAGACCCGGTGCACACTGGTTTATTAGCATGCGGTTATTAGTTACTCTACATATATACAAAAATAATTTGATTTCACACATATGACAACTGCTGCTCTCATAAACCTATTGAAACCTCAAATTAAGGATCTCTAAAGTTTGCATGTTTATTACAGCTGCGGAACAATAACCAAACCACAATAAAAAGATTATGCCATATAAATGAATGAATGATCAAAGATGAAACTACAAAAACCAACAACGATGGTCTTAGAATTAACAGAAATCATCCAGCAGAATATAATCCAATGGAAAGTCAAGAGAATATAATCCAAAGTTCTCATAAATAACCTTTTTTTGTCATGAAATTATCCATTGTGCAAATATCTAAAAGCTAAAAAAAGTGAGCCTAATAAAGAAATCAAGCAAAATTGATCAATAGGGAGAAAATCATAAACAATAAACTAAACAAGTTCCACAGAAATGATAAATCACATCCAAACATATCAGATCAAAGTTTAAACTTTTAAACTAAAAGTAAATGTGAGAAAATTGGTATAACAACAAATCCGACAAGAGTATATATAGTTCATCCAAATAAGTCCAAAATTACCTTTAGAACTATTAGCCTATCAAGCCTCAACCTCCTTCACATGAACACGTTATTTGCATGGAAATGAAGTTGTAAATTTTCAGTTATTGTAGCGCAAGTAAAGCAATAATATACAAACATGGATTGCCATAGAGAAACAAGACAAATAAGATCAATCAACTTAAGTGTAAATAAGAGTTCAAAACATACATGGTAGTATTTAGCATAAGAAGTTCCTTTGTCCGTGAAAACAATGTCAAGAATATCCTTGATATTGTCTAATCTGCAGATGGTGCCAGTTGATTTCTCCTGATTTTCTTTCTCAAGGAGAGTTACAGCTTCAGCGATTATACTCTTAAGCTTAGAAGCAATCTTTAGTGTGATATTAAGATCGGCCAGCAGTTCAAAAATATAAGGCCTGGGTTTGGTGAACCCCAACTCCTTAGATTCAATTTGAACCTCAGCAATACGCTTCTCAAGTTTTAGAAGAAATGTTGCAATAAATAAAATGTTACCTTGTGCCTAAGATACAAGGAAATATATTGCACAATATTTTCAAAGCACACTACCTAGAATCTAGAGAAAGAGAAATAATGTCTTATGTATACATATATCTGCCTTACCAGAAAATCCAGTTAACATCGAAAACTAAATAAGCTTTTTACCTCAGGAAACTCCCCTAAATAATATTAACAACTTAAGTAAAAGCATACATCATGATATTGTCACAGAAAATTGGAATTTATACTAGCATTTAATAAGACAAAGCTCGGATGTTGACTCGGAAAAAAACTCACCTGTAAGGATAGCAAAATCATCTGGATTTTGTGACTTATCATTTAATTTATTTCTTCTTACCATCAAAAAGGTTAACAACACTTTGGACCACATTAATGCAAGCCGTTAGAAGCCAAGAAGGCAGGTCAAAGGAGGCTGCGTCAGCACATATCCATTCCTGTAGAAGGTAACTGTCATTTAGTGATATCAGGAAATTTTGAATAGAACATGAATAAAAATGCTTATAATAAAATCAAATCAGTCCCAACAAAAAATCAAGTCAACTTACTGTCATTCTAACCAGCACACTGATAAAACAATCGGTTCTAAAATCAGCATAGTCTTGCAACCAACACCAAACTCGCGATCAATCATCAATGACATAAAAACAACATCAACAACAACTATTTCAATACATAGAGAATAAATAAATAATATTGAAAGATAATAAGGTTGAATAAAACGAAGATAAATACTAAACATTACCAAGAAGAGATTCTATGAGTTGTAACAAAGGGTGATTACCCCATTCTCCGGCACTGACACAATAATTAGAAAATGACTAAACTAATATATGCCTAGTCATCAAGTGACAATCTGACCTCTTCATGATCCTTAGCCTCCCGTATGTATTAATAAATATCCTGCAAATATTTGAGATGATATATATTGGAATTAGTTAGCATGCATCAAAAAGCATCATTAGTAGCACAATGGCTAGAAAATGACATAAGTATTACTATTGTAGGTTTCTACCATCCCTATATAATGTCAAAGCATTTCTTATAATGTAGACTACAAACCACATCAACAATTTACATTCTTTTGCTATGCATACCAAAAACATATCCAATGAAATGTGAGTATGTGACTATGGGTTCTAAGCATTGTTTTAGTAATATTAAAACAAGAAAAATAATAACTCATTAGACAAATTAATTGAATGCGATCAAAGAAGCCACGCCTTACTGTATTCATCATTTAAAAAATCACCAAGAGATGTGCCTTATGTGTTCATCACCAGCATTGCTCTTATCATCAAGTTACTTTCTACAAACAAGTAAAATAATAAATTAAGGAATTTTTGAATCATAGCTCAAATTATCTACAAAGTTCATGAACTTGCATCACTGATTGGGAAAAAGATGTGAATCACAATATGAAGCATTTCATAAACACTTCTCTGATTAAAAGTAATAAACAAAAATATCAAAAGCAAGTTAAGTAACGTATAAGTATCTAAAAATGAAACTCTAAGTTAACAAACATGTAACACAAAATTGACATTGCCAAATCAACAATTTGTTTTCTCAATCCAGTTTCATCATTTGGATTCAAGGCATAGAAGAATACGAACAAGTAGAAATTGCCAACACTTCTCTGATTAAAAGTAATAAAAAGAAATATTTGTGGCTGCAATGAGAAAAAGGACAGTTTGCAACATATTAGTGGCTGCAATGAGAAAAAGGACATTAAAATAAGAATAATTAGAATATAATGGAGCACTCCATTAAACCAAATATGAAAAATCTTTCTAAACAATGACTAGATGCTTCAAATGCTCCCAAATCTTAAACCTAGTCCCTACCTACCAACCTATTTTTACAAGTTACATGAATGCATTAAAGCAAACAAAAAAAGTTCATTATTTTTATAAAAATTATAACTAACCAATTACCAATTACAACCCGAAATGCAGAAGTTTGAACCAACCAAAACCACCTCCACCACGACCATAATTATCAACCTCTTTTTCACACGACACCGCCGCTACGCCACCGTTTTATCTAGTTACGGAAATACCCTTCGTTACATTGGGAGTGTTTCCTGAAGATATAAAGAAGTTTCTAGATCCAAGTTACACTAGTTTCTCCTCCCTATACAAACCTTCAAATCACAAAATTATAATAATAAAAAATTAAATTAATTGATACAAAAATAACAAAGATTGATGAAACTCACTTTCTAAACTAAAATGTGAACAGTGAAGGTCGAAATCAGAGGCAACATTCGAAGGTAAAATCGATTGGAGACCTTCTTTAATATACTACTAAACTGTCTTGTTCACAAGATCATCGATGGTTGATTTCTACTTCAAGTCTACGGATTGACAGATCTTCTCGTCGACGACTTGTTTGGCGATAAGACAAGATAGAGTACGATGAGACCAAAGTTGGGATGGTTGGCTAATTCGGCTATGAAGGATTTGGCATTCGGCGAGGCTCTGGTACCGGAGAAAGAGTGTCAAGGAAGCATTCGAGAGGAGTTGAAGATTTTGAGGGTTTCTTTCCATAGGGTACTGTCATCATCGAATGTTTTGACAATACTTAATTTGATTATTATATTTGTTTTTTTAATATAAAATTCATAAGATTTTATAAAATTTAATAAAATCTTTTAAATATATAAATTCAACTAATAAATTTAATAAATTTAAGTTAATTAGTTTATTTAATTATTTTTATTTATTTATAATTAATATTATTTAAATATAATTTCAAATTTATTTTTTTATCTACAGATAAAACCCTCATGTTATATCTAAAATATTAAAAATTAAAAAATTAAAAACTTATGATTTATTAATGGATTTAGAATAATTCATTTATATAATATTCGTTTAAAAAAAATTTAAATCCGTTATTCACTCAATTAGTTGTTAGAATTAATATTTTTGAGTGTGAAATTAAAGTTTTTTTTTCCAATTCATCTAAATTTACATGTGTTTTAAATTTAACGGGCGTACTATATATTTGATTATAATAATATTTCGAATTTATCCTTGTTTTTAAAAATTGGGTGTCTATTGTCACGTGTTAATACTTAAAATGACATTTTATTTATAAAATCGTCACCATGTTTCTTATTTACACCCATTTTTAGTATAACGGATGAAAATTTTAAAATTATATTCTTTTTGCACTATTGAGATAAGGTTTTTTTATCAATTGAGGGAACAAATTTTCCTTTTTCATTTAGCGCTCAATCAAAAAATGTATTTTATAAAATAAAAAATTATGTAAAAAACATAATAAGGACGATTTTGTGATAACTGTCGTGACAACCGTCGCAGTCCAGTTTCTAACTGTCGTGACAACCGTCACATTCCAAGAATAAGGACGATATTGTGATAACTGTCGCAAAAAATATGCGACAGTTGACGCTAACTGTCGTGACAACCGTTACAATCCATGAATAAGGACGGTTACATGATAACTGTCGCAACTCAAGTGTCGTAAATCTCTTTTTTCTTGTAGTGAATCAAGACACAATTCACTTATTGCTTAAAAGCTCATAAAGTGACTAACAATTAAAACCTGCTTAAAAATAACTAGCTTCACTAACACCCTTGACAGTCTTCTAAAATTCGTGATCTTTTCTTGAGTGTTTCAGTTCCTTAAATAGATGCTTGGTTTGTGGGCTTTTTGCAAATTATCCAGACTTTGATAAATCCCACAGTCATCTCATTGAATTAGGGTGAGTTAGTTTGTTATCTCCTTGAATCAAGGTGAGTTAGTTATTCTGTTACACTGGAACCAGATAACTAAGCTTCCTAAATATGCGCCTTGGAGTGCTTATCCTTTTACAATTAATTCCAGATATTTTCTCCTGAATTTAATCACTTCTGTTACGCATCATTTAAGTCAGATAGCAGGTTTGTGATGTCACAACATCTGGTGTGACATCCCGATGTCCTGAACTAAGTTCATAACTTTTACTTTGTTTGTTAATGTCACAACATCTGGTGTGACATCCTGAACTAAGTTCATAGCTTCTTGTTTGTCAAAAATTCTGCCAATTCTTAACATCTACAAACTCCCCCTTTGGCTAATTTTTGGCTAACACAATCTTCTGGTTTTGTCAGAGAGCAGCAGAGTTCCTTTCTGTTGAATCATGTGAGAGCTAATAATTTGCTCCCCCTCAAACATGTATGTATACTGCTATGACTTGTTCAACAGACTTTGATATACCAATGAACACTCAAATATAACTTAGTTCAGAAGACAGAAATATAACATCAGCATTGTTCATCAACCAGACATTAACAGCAGCAGCATTGTTCAATACACTTCTCCCCCTTGTTAGACATAAATTTGGGGCCAAACATTACAGAAACAGAAACAGAAAAAAAACATTCAGAGATACAAAGCAAAACAGACAATACATTTTCCACCACACACAGCTTCACTCAGACTCAGTATACTATGTATCTTCTGTATCCTCAGACTCAGCATCAGATCCATCAACATTCCCAACAACCTCTTCCAGCTCCAATCTTTGAATTATGTCCTCAAGCTTCTTCTTCCTTTC
Organism: Lathyrus aphaca; assembly: GCA_963966055.1. Taxonomy (NCBI): domain Eukaryota; kingdom Viridiplantae; phylum Streptophyta; class Magnoliopsida; order Fabales; family Fabaceae; genus Lathyrus; species Lathyrus aphaca. Next base: position 73,554,375 of record OZ014519.1, read on the forward strand.
ATCCAGCTCTTTGCAGGTTGTCCTGAGCTCTGCAATTAGGGCTGCCTTTGATATAGGAGTTTTGACAGCAGATGGCCTAGCAGATGTCCCACCTGGTGCTTCAACATCTGCAGCATGATGACTCAGAAATAGTTTGTAGTGAAAGGACAGTGGACTCTCCCTTTTACAGACAGAATCCTTGTCAGTAAGGATGCCTGGATATTGGTTGAGAATTATTCCACAAAGCAGTGATGGGAAGGCTATTGGAAGCTTGATTGTTGAGGTTCCTGCATGCTTGAGAGTTTGGTCAAAGATATATGCCCCATAATCCAACTTAGTTTGGGTGCCTACAACACAAATAAACCTCCCAAGCCCAGTAGCTATAGATGAGGTGTGATTGGTTGGGACCCAGTTGACTGTTCCAATCCTGTGCAGCATAGCATACTTCCTGGTTAACAAGCTGACAGATAGTTTGCCTTTGACTGGCCATGACTTGACCTGGTTGGCTGTGATTATTTTGCAGACTTGGTTGTCAGTCTTGCCAAGCTCATTTGGCCCATCTGATTCTCTCCCCAGGTACTGATTTATCACCCTAGGAGAAAAATCTACACATCTTCCCCTGACATATACCTTCCTGAAATCCTCAGATTTCCCATCAGCACACCCTTCTTGTAGATTAACTATAAACTCTTTGACCAGCAGTTCATAACAAGGAGAAAAGTTGGAGATAGTTTTGAATAGACCAGCATTGGAGATTAAATCAATTACCTCAACGCATTCCAAGGCATTGATGCCCAACTCTCTTTCCAGAGCCACCCTTCTTTGATAGACATACTTCCACTTGCTTACACTAGAGACATGGTGGAAGGACACATTGTCCAGGGGTGCCTCAGGGACAGCAGTGGCAGTCCTAGGAGGTGCTGGCCTCTTTCTAGGTTGAGATGTTGGGACATCCTTCTCAACATCAGAGTCAGATGGAGTTGTAGCCTTCCTCTTCTGGGTGCTGACCTTACTCCATTGCTTTGTAGGTCCAAAAGCAGCTTTGACCTTGTCCTTCTTGGGAGTTAACTGTCTCTTCTCAGGAGTTGCATGAGCAGCTGGCTTCTTATCCTTCCTAGCCCTAAGCCTCTTGGCTATGCTAGGATTAACAAAAGCTATGATCTCTGTGTCAGAGTCATCATCCAGGTTTTCAAATGGTGGAGGTTGGGAAGCCTCTTTCTTAGCAGCTTGATCATCAGGAGCTTGATCATCAGTAGCTTTATCATCAGTGGTTTTATCATCATCATTTGAGGCTTTGTCTTGGCCCTCAGGTGTTTCAACATTTCTTGGGACATCCTGTGGAGCAGGTATGTCCTCTCCAGCTTGGTTGATTTGGTCATCTTGTGGAGCAGGCATACTGTTCAGGGGAACAGACACCCCAGGCACAACCCTTTGTTCCGCCAGGATCCTGGTTACAAGCTGTTTGATTGATGCGTCCATGTAAGCAGATGCTTTGGGGGTACTAGAAGATGAAGGGGTTCCCTTACTCTTGCTGAAGACTGGCTCCTTAGGTCTTCTTGCATTTGGAGTCCTGGGTTTTTGAGCAATAATGTAATACCTCAAAATTTGCCCTCTCATTTCCTCAACATTTTGCATAGCATTTTGCATTCATGGATTCATAAAACATTGCATCATGTGTAGCATAGCTGAGGCATGGGTATGTGATCAATGATCGGAGCAACTGAAGGCATTACAAAGGCAACCGAAGGGCCACAAAGCTTCTCAACCTTGTGCAAAGGGTTCACAATATCCCACAAGTCTTCACTTGAAGCCACAAGCCATGGAAAGATGGGGGTTTGATTGAATGAGGCAAGCAGTGCTATATTTCCGGATGAAAAGGGCCGAATTAGGGTTTCATTTCTACGGGGCTTCCGCGTGAATTTTTGATTCAAGAAGGATTCCTTTGACTTATATATGATGTCAAGTTCCTGAGGTTCAGATCTCGTCCACAAATTCATTTTGGGAGGGGTTCAACTGACCAGACGGCGGAAAATCGAGGAATCAGGGAAAAGGCATCCGAGCTAGGTAAAAAGGGGTCAACTCCTGACTTTTAAGATCGAGATCATGAAATTAGGGTTACAATGATCCTATGGTTCATATTTGGTCAAGGAATGATGGATGAATCATAAGGAAAAAATCAAAAGAAAAATCATTTGAAAGGGGTTAGTTTCACCATTTCCCTCCACCTTTCCTTCCACTTTCTTTCCACACTTCCTTTCATTCTTTCCATCTCATTTTCCCACTTCAATTCCACTCCATTTCCCTTAGAAACTTCCACCACCTTCCACCATCTTCTAGAGTGTTCCAAGGAATATTCCAAGGAATATTCCCTTTTCCAACCCTAACCCTAACTAACTTCCAAACCTAATTTTGGATCCCAAACCTAATTTTTGGGCCCCAAACCCAAACCTAGCTCCTAGCCTAGTCTCCATTTAAGCCACTTTCATCCAAACCAAAAGGGTTGAACACCATTTTTCGATTTTTCACTCTTTGATAAGCACTTTTTCTCTCTCACTTTTCCTTCCTTTTCCTTCCTTTCACCAAAAGCTTTTTTCAAATAAGCTCTTCAAGTTTCACATTGAAACTTGAAGATCTTGAAGCTTAAGCCTCCAACCTTCATATTTTGTGAATTGAAGAAGGATAAGCTACTAATTTTGTGAGGATTATCGACTTATCGGAAGCACATGAAGATTCAAGCTCAAGAACGCATTTATTTTGCGATTTCTCGGTTTTCGGTTTTCTCTTCGATTCAAGCTCCGATTCTTGCAACAATCACCGAAGCACTCCTCCGCTTCGTAGGTTGGTGATCTTAATCACTTATTCTTTAAGTTATTCTTTAAGGTATTCTTTAAGTGCTTTCCGCTTTGTTTAAAATCAATTCCGTTTCGATTATGTTTGCTTGTGATTTGTGATTTTGGTTGAATTTGGATTTAAGGTGTTAATAGATATAGGTTCTATCATGTGTAAATAAGCTCAAATTAAGTAGAAATTCGTGTTAGCATATTCCTAGGAATTTTAGGGATCATTAGAAGTGAGTTTGTGGCCAAAAGCACTTTTTTTCTCAACTTTATTTACCTTCTGGTTCAGTGTTAATGGTTAACCGGTTAACGGGTGCGTATTGGCCATAAAACAGTGCAGATTTAGGTTCGTTAACCGGTTAACCAATTGGTTAACCGGTTAACGCTGTTAATTTTTTTATTTTTTGCTTATTTGATGGCTTAGTCCTAATTTCTAGTGCCTTTAGGTTTCATACATGTTTAGGTAGTGATTTTAGGGAATTTTTGAGTCCATTGCCGGTAGCTAGTTCCCCCATTTCGAGTCGTTTCGACACGATTCTGTGCATGTTGCGTCTTATGCATTTTTGTGTTTCTTTGTGCATGCCTTGATTTCTTGCATTTTGTTGCTATGTTCATACTTCATTAGGTATGTAATAATCGCTTTGCATTCTGGTTTTCATATGTTTGCATTGCATTAAATCATTTTTGCATATCATGATTGATGTATGTTGCATTTTGCATAATCGTATGTAGGTGCATTTGGTGGCATTTTGTTGCATACTTGATCATAGCATCCGTATCAATTCAATTATGAATTTTGCATTGAGTTTAGTGTGTTTGTTGAATCATCATAGTGTATGTTCATAATCAATAATCATCATGTTCATATGCCATGTTCATATGCATGTTCATGTGTTACATTGTTGCATTATTTGTGGCATAATCCACCATGTGATGTATACTTGCATAATCATCAAAAAGGTTCATGTTCTTGCATTGATATATGTTGATTTAAGTTCAAATACATGTTCATGATGAGATTAGTGATTTTTGCATTGAGTTTGTGCATTAAAAGTGAAAATAATCAATTCTGGATTTTGCATTTCATAGCTGTTTTTTTGCATAAGTGTTGTAAAATGTGTGTTGTTTGTTATGTGTACATGCTGTATTTGACCTTTTACACCTACTTTTTCATACTGCATGCTGGCTGTAAAAAGCTGGTTGGTGTTAGGCTTATTTTCATGGTTGTTTGTGTAATAAGGGTTGTAATAGGTTCTGTAGTTTTGTCCTAGAATTTTTTAGTTCCTTTAGGATTAAAATAGAGTCTAGTTTAGGTCCAAGGTGCCTTAGAATTTAATTAGGATTTAATTAATGTGTGTTTACCTTATTCTTTTTAATAAAAATGTGCATTAACACTTGTTTTGTAGTGGGGAAGATTGAGGTAAGTTTACTTCACTTTATCCTTTATTTTTTATGCATTTCTTTCATGCATTTTAATTCATTTTTCCTTCCATATTTATGTTTGGTAGGATTCCCCATTGTTAGGATCAACTTATCTTCCTTAGGAAGTAAGTTGCATCCTTTTTCTTCTTTCTTTTCATTTTGATCTTTAGGATTAGAAAACCTTACTAACCATTAGGGTCTCCCTTTTGTGAATAATAAATAACTTAGGGTTGGTCTTAGTCCCCCTTAGTTTTTGTCCTTTTTCCGACTTGAGTCATTCTTTCTCACCTCATAAAGAAAAAATAATAAAACACCTAATAAAGGTTGAGCGTTCTTGTACGACACGAGACTTTGTTGCGGAGTGCTTATGCGCGTCCTGTTTTGGGGCGAGGTATAAGTACTTCCCGCGATGGATAAGTCTTAGTATGAGAATGTTCACAAACAAATTCAAAACACTTCTCATAAAAGACAAAAACAAATAATAAGCGACTTTCCTGCGGGAATTCTCTTCTCATCTCATTCACTCTGAACGCGAACTTGCGACGACTTGTCTCGCATGCAAGACAGTAAACGCACTCGTACCAGAAGAGCCTGCAATACCTGAGCATAGACATACGCAGTTCAAGCCATAAAAAACACAAACAAATAGTTCCCGCCTGGTTAGGCGAACTACGTCGACTCTAATCCTCATTATCCCGGTGAGGTATGTAGGCAGCAGGGTAGGGCCCGTTCGAGCACATTCTTTATTTTCCCTACATTTTCCCCATTCTTTCTCTTTGTTCTCTTTTCCATTTCCTTTCTCATTTCAATTCCAGTTCCAGTAGCAGTTTTATCCAGCAGCAGTTATTTTATTTCTCACCCTTTGAAACAAAACAAGCAAGCGTGGATCCCATCGGGTACGGCGGACGATTTGGGGTGCTAATACCTTCCCAGGTCGTAACCGACTCTCGAACCCAGATCTTTGGTTCGCAGGACCTTGTTATTTCCTTCTTCCTCAGGTTTGTGCAACATTACCTTTCCCATTCATTCAGGATAAAAATGTCTAGCTGGCGACTCTACCTTTTCCGCGCCACTTTCGCGTTTGTACTAGGATGAAAATCCCGGGAGCGACAAATAGGAATGCTTCCTCTGATCTCATTTATAGGAGTAGCATCCATTGGTACTACAGATATTGGAGTTGCATTCACTACGTCTTCTTGATTGAGACCCTCATCAATGGAGTTAGGGTTCTGTTGTTGAGACATTTTTTCGATTGTAGAGAAAATGTGTAAGGGTTTGATAGATTTGGATGAGTTTAGAGATTCAGCTGTAGCATGCAAAACGTTCAGTGGTGCTAATGAGGATGTGAGGAGTTGAAAGCACGTTTGTACATATATAGAATCCGTTGCTATTGGAATTTTCAAGATTGGAATACAAACAGTTATTGGCCAGACTAGTGCTGCCATCTGGTGATCATGCCACACGATGTCATGAGACATGCTGGCACTTCTCCATAACTGTTATATGTCACATATGCAGATTCCCAATTTACCCCTTAGGTTTTCAAATTAGGTAGCATCCAAAGCCTTAGTAAATATGTCAGCTAATTGCAGCTTTGTGGCTACATGCTCTAATGTGATCACCTTCTCTTCCACAAGGTTTCTGATGAAGTGATGTCTGATATCTATGTGCTTAGTTCTGCTGTGTTGGATAGGATTTTTGGAGATGTTAATAGCACTTAAATTGTCACAGTACAATGTCATGACATCTTGTGGGACATTGTATTCTGTGAGCATTTTTTTCATCCATACCAGCTGTGAACAACTGCTACCAGCTGCAATATATTCAGCTTCAACAGTGGATAAGGACACACAATTTTGTTTCTTACTGAACCAAGAAATTAAATTGTTCCCTAGAAAGAAGCATCCTCCTGATGTACTCTTTCTATCATCAGCACTTCCAGCCCAATCAGCATCACAAAATCCAGTGAGGATTGGTTCACAACCATGAGAGTACATTATGCCATAGTCACAAGTACCATTTACATATTTCAAGATCCTCTTAACCTGGTTTAGATGGCTCACTTTTGGTTCAGCTTGATACCTTGCACACACACCTACTGCAAAAGCTATATCTGGTCTGCTAGCTGTAAGATATAGTAGACTTCCAATCATGCTTCTGTACAAGCTTTGGTCCACACTCTCACCTTTGTCATCCTTTGTCAGTTTTAAATGAGTGGGGGCAGGTGTTCTCTTGTGACTTGCATTGTCCATCCCAAACTTCTTGACAGTGTTCTTTGCATACTTGCTTTGGGATATGAACATGGAGTCCTCCATCTGTTTGATTTGTAGTCCAAGGAAGTAAGTTAGTTCTCCCACTAGGCTCATTTCAAAATCAGACTCCATTTGAGTCACAAAATGTTTAACCATCTTGTCTGACATCCCACCAAACACTATGTCATCCACATATATCTGAGAAATCATAACCTTTCCCTCTTCATCCTTTACAAACAGGGTTTTGTCTATTCCTCCTTTCCAGTATCCATGTTTAGTGAGAAAGGTGGTCAATCTTTCATACCATGCTCTGGGAGCTTGCTTTAGACCATACAGAGCCTTCCTCAGCTTATATACATGGTCTGGACAGCTTGGATCAACAAATCCCTTTGGTTGCTCCACATATACTTCCTCATTAAGGTACCCATTTAGGAAGGCACTTTTAACATCCATCTGAAATAGTTTGAACTTTAGGATGCAAGCAATCCCTAGGAGTAGTCTGATGGATTCAAGTCTTGCTACTGGTGCAAACGTTTCATCAAAATCTACCCCGTCAATTTGTGTATATCCTTGAGCTACAAGCCTAGACTTGTTTTTTGTAACTACTCCCTGCTCATTATACTTGTTTTTGTACACCCACTTAGTGCCAATCACATTAATGTCGTCAGGCCTAGGAACAAGATCCCATACTTCATTCCTTGTAAACTGGCCTAATTCTTCCTGCATAGCAGAGATCCAGTACTCATCATTCAGAGCTTCCTTGATGTTCTTAGGTTCTATCTTTGAAACAAAGAAGGAGCCTGAGATCATCTCTCTTGATCTAGTGATGACACCACTGTTGGGATCACCAATTATCAGTTCTTTAGGATGATCTTTCTAGATTCTGATGGAGGGAGGTTTGTTGGATTGCTCTGACCTTGTCTCAGTGAAGTCAAGATTATCACTTTCTATTTCAACTTCGTTTGATTGTCAGCAGATGTTCCAACATCATCAGCAACATCTGTCTTTGCATAGGTATCATCAATAATCACATTTATTGACTCCATTATAACCTTGGTTCTGGAGTTAAATACTCTGTAAGCTCTGCTATTTATGGAGTATCCAAGAAATATCCCTTCATCACTCTTAGGGTCCATCTTCCTTCTTGGATCCCTATCAGCCAGAATGTAGCACTTACTTCCAAATACATGAAAGTACTTGACTGTAGGTTTTCTACCCTTCCAGACTTCATAGATGGTGGATAAAGTTCCCTTTATTAGTGTGACTCTATTGTGGATGTAGCATGCTGTGTTCATAGCTTCAGCCCAAAAATACAGGGGTAACTTCTTGGCATGAATCATGGCTCTAGCTGACTCCTGAATAGTTCTGTTTTTCCTTTCAACAATCCCATTCTGTTGAGGGGTGATGGGAGAAGAATACTCATGGTTGATCCCTTCTGAAGAACAGAAGTCTGAGAATTTTTGATTCTCAAACTCCTTTCCATGATCACTTCTTATTCTGACCACACAGCTTGCTTTTTCTCTTTGGATCCTATGGCACAGATCTTTAAATACCTCAAACACATCAGACTTTTCTTTGATGAAGCTTATCCAGGTATATCTTGAGAAGTCATCAACAACCACATAGGCATATCTTTTTCCACCAAGACTCTCTACCTGCATTGGTCCCATAAGGTCCATGTGCAATAATTCCAAGACTTTGGAAGTTGTCAGATGTTGAAGCTTTGGGTGTGACATCTTGGTTTGCTTGCCTATTTGACATTTACCACACACTTTACTTTCATCAATCTTAAGTCTTGGGATCCCTCTTACAGCCTCCATAGATATGATCTTCTTTATTCCTCTGAGATGGAGATGACCCAGTCTTTGATGCCATAGCTTCACTTCTTCTTCTTTGGCTAAGGAATAAGTAGATGTGAGGCTGAAATCTTGGGGTTCCCACATATAGCAGTTGTCTTTTGATTTGGCTCCTCTCATGACAATTTTCTGTTCTTTATCAGAAACCATGCACTCAGTTTTGGTGAAGTTGACACTGTAACCTTGGTCACATAACTGACTTATGCTGATCAAGTTAGCAGTTAATCCTTTTACCAACAGCACACCATCTAGACTTGGTACACCTGAGCAGTCCAGGGTCCCAACTCCCTTGATTTCCCCCTTTGCTCCATCTCCAAAGGTTACATAGCTGGATGAGTGTGACTTTAAATCAACCAACAGATTCTTCAGTCCAGTCATGTGCCTTGAGCAGCCACTGTCAAAATACCAGTCTTCCTTAGCAGATACTCTGAGAGATGTGTGAGCTATAGAGGCAACAACCTGCTTGGACCATTTGTGCCTGTTGTGAGGTTTCCTTTGATGTATCTGCCCTGGGTAGTGTCCATCTCTAGAGTTCCAAGGTTGCCTAGTGAACTTGTTCTTAGGCATGTACTGGTAGCCTTGATCAGTATAAAGACTAGCTTTAGGTATCCAAATTTTCTTGGTGACCTCTGTCTTCTGCTTAGGAGGGTGCTGGGAACTCTGATTGGGGTATCCATGCAGCTTGTAGCAAAAAGGTTTGATGTAACCAAACCTTCCACAGTGATGGCATTTCCATCTTTGATATTTCTTTTTCATCATGTTTTTTTCATGATGTTGAGACATCTGCTTGAACATCTTGTTTGACTTCATGGGATTTAGAGTTGTTTGGCTGGTGCTAGCCTCAAAGTTTTGAGCTTTATTAAATCCCAGCCCAGTCCTATCCCCTGAGTGCTTGTTGTTGTTGAGAATGGCATCCAGTGTGTTTGAGCCACTGTTCAGCATTCTGACAGATTTGGACATATGCTCCATTTTGGAGTTGAGTAGGCTGACTTCACTTTTCAAAGTGTCAATGATCTCTAGATGACTTGCCTTTTCAGCCTTTAATTCCTCAACCTGCTTCTTCTGCTGTTTACTTTCCATGCATACTTCAGTGCTCCTTTTACACATCATCCTGTAAGATGCTTCAAGCTATTCAAATGTCAGATCCTCATCACTGGATCCCCCTTCAGTTTCACATACTCCAGCTAGAGCAGTGATGTGTTTTGCAGATTCTTCTTCTGACTCACTACCTGAGTCTTCATCTGACCAGGACACAGAGAGACCTTTCTTTTGCTTCTTTAGATAGGTTGGGCATTCACTTCTAATGTGTCCATATCCTTCACATCCATGACACTGGATCCCTTTTTCTTGGTTAGTCTTCTCATCATAGTTTTACCTTCTATTAGAGTCATAAGGTCTTTTATTCTCAGAGGTTGAGTTTCTTCCACTTGGCCTGGGCCTGTTGTCCATTCTTTTGAGAATTTTGTTAAATTGTCTTCCAAGCATAGCAATTGATTCTGATAAGTTATCCTCAGAGCCTGCTTCACGACTTTCTTCTTCTTTATCAGTGTTTGAGACCAGGACTATGCTTTTGTTTTTCTTCACAATTGTATCATTCATTCCCATCTCAAAGGTTTGAAGGGAACCAATGAGCTCCTCAACCTTCATTGTGCAGATGTCCTGAGCTTCTTCTATGGCAATAACCTTCATGTCAAACCTCTTTGGCAGTGATCTGAGAATCTTCCTTACCAACTTTTCATCACTCATCTTCTCTCCCAAGGCACCAGAAGTATTAGCAATATCTAGGATGTTCATGTAAAACTCATGAATGGTCTCATCTTCCTTCATGCTCAAGTTCTCAAACTTGGTGGTGAGAAGTTGAAGTCTTGACATCTTCACTTTTGATGTTCCTTCATGAGTAGTTTTGAGAGTGTCCCAAACATCCTTGGCTAGCTCACAATGATGCACAAGCCTAAATATGTTCCTATCAATGCCATTGAATAGGGCATTTAAGGCTTTGGAATTTCCAAGTGCTGACTCTTCTTCCTCCTTGCTCCACTCTTCTTCAGGCTTCATCACTTTTGCCCCATCCTTATTGTCTTTGACAGGGTGCTCCCATCCTTTGTTAACTGCTTTCCAAGCCTTGCTATCAAGAGATTTCAAGAATGCTACCATTCTTGGCTTCCAGTAATTATAGTTGGATCCATCCAAGATAGGTGGTCGATTCACAGATCCTACATCTCTGTCCATGTTCCCAAAATTTGCAGTCCCTAGATCTCACCCAGATATACAGGCAGGGTGCCTGCTCTGATGCCAATTGAAATTCTGGGATCAGATATATGATGTCGAACCAGATGTTTAGACACTGAAATCCTAAACAAATATTAATGAGCTAGTAAATTAAATGACACAGGAAATTGTTAACCCAGTTCAGTGTATCTCCACACTTACATCTGGGGGCTACCAAGCCAGGAAGGAAATCCAATATAAGTAATATTAATTATGGAGTTAAACCAATCAGTTTAATCCTTCACTTAATATCTACCCAAGGCAATTTCTACCTAAGACTCTACTTAGATATGAGTACCTACTCACTCCCCCTCAATCACACAGTGATCTTTACAATGATTAATAAAATTGAAGTCACACTTCATACACACCAGCTTGATCTTACTTAATAGTTTCAATCAAGACACACTTCACTTATTGCTTAAAAGCTCATAAAGTGACTAACAATTAAAATCTGCTTAAAAATAACTAGCTTCACTAACACCCTTGACAGTCTTCTAAAATTCGTGATCTTTTCTTGAGTGTTTCAGTTCCTTAAATAGATGCTTGGTTTGTGGGCTTTTTGCAAATTATCCAGAATTTGATAAATCCCACAGTCATCTCCTTGAATTAGGGTGAGTTAGTTTGTTATCTCCTTGAATCAAGGTGAGTTAGTTATTCTGTTACACTGGAACCAGATAACTAAGCTTCCTAAAAATGCGCCTTGGAGTGTTTATCCTTTTACAATTAATTCCAGATATTTTCTGCTGAATTTAATCACTTCTGTTACGCATCATTTAAGTCAGATAGCAGGTTTGTGATGTCACAACATCTGGTGTGACATCCCGATGTCCTGAACTAAGTTCATAACTTTTACTTTGTTTATTAATGTCACAACATCTGGTGTGACATCCTGAACTAAGTTCATAGCTTCTTGTTTGTCAAAAATTCTGCCAATTCTTAACATCTACAATACATAACCTCATGCATACTTATCATGCATACTTTCACCACTTCCTTCATATTACATAAACATACATCATTCATGTTTATTCACACATGTACACTACAATGTACACACACACACACACACACACACACACACACATATATATATATATATATATATATATATACTCAAACATGTTTTCATCAATACATACTTTCATCCCCATATAATCATATATTTATTCATGTTTATTTCATCAATTCACAATTTAGATGATAAATGCAAATCATAGAGACCGACTCACGACTATGCAAATGCAATACGGTACCGACTCAATCATCATCAAGTTCACTCAGGAACTAATTGGAACCATCGCTCGTTACCTAAAGTAACTCCCCGTCGGGCGTACGATGTTCACACATTGCTCACACCCTACATGGGCACACAATGTTTATGGATTGCTCACACCCCACACGGGCACACAATCCGATTGCTCACACCCCACACAGGCACACAATCAATGTGAATAACTCACCCATTGCTCACACCCCACATGGGCACACAATGTTTATGGATTTCTCACACTCCACATGGGCACACAATCCGATTTCTCACACCCCACATGGGCACACGATTGTGTTGTAGTCATCGCTCACACTCCACATGAGCACACGACGCTACAACGGATTCACAAAGAATCCCGCAACACAAGAATGCATACATTATGCTTCACATGCAAAATGACACACAACATTCTTGAAAATGCATACATTATTCGCAACATAATCATGCACTCATCTCATTCAATTAGCATACATTTGTATTCAATTCAAGCAAGGTATTCATTAGCCAAACGGCCACAACATCACATCAAACCCACATTTCCATAATTAACTCATTTACATTTTATCGGAAAAGTCGGGTAAAAGTCGGCTAAAAATTACATCTCTTAGCATCATTAGTTTCTACACGTTTTTAGCTTCGAATCGATATAAAGAACGCCTAAAACGGATAACCGAAACTAAAGTTATGAATTAAAACACAAAACTCCAAAAATAACCTCCAGGCTCGCTGAGCGACCTTCACGCTCGCTGAGCGAGAAAATCTCTGGAAAACTTGCTGAGCGACGTGTTTCTCGCTGAGCGAACACTGCGATTTCAGAAATCTCAGTTGCGTAACAGTCAGCCAAAAACCACCCAAAACTCAAATAAACTTCCAAAATCATGATCAATAACATATATTTAACATTATACTTCGATTATAACAACTTCTAACCGATTAATCTACCATTTCTCACATTTTTATCAAAAACCCTAACATTTCATTCTGTATAAATTTCACCAAAACAAAAACCCAATCATTCTCATACATACATAATCACATACACGATTAAGATAACAATGTTTATCACCCTTACCCGATTGTTTCGATTCCTAGGAGCAATCTTGATGATTTTCCAACTTTTCCTCTTTTCTCTTCTTTTCTCTTCTTTTCTCTTCTTTTCTCTTCTCTTCCTTTTCTTTCTCCTCTTTTTCTTTCTATTCTCTCTTTTCTTTTCTTTCCACTCTTATATCTTTTTCTTTCTATCTTTCTTTCTATTTTTCTCTTATAACTCTTACTAACTATTTCTACACTTAACTCATTTTCTTCTCTTTTCTACCAAATATCATTTTCTCACAAAATAATAATTCTACACAATTCTAATTTATTATTAATTAACAAATGTCTAAAATACCCTCCAATCTAACTTTACCCGAAAATTCACAAAATGGTAAAATCACATATCATATTATCATGTCAATTTCCCAAATAAGACAATTATCACTCAAATAAAATAAAAGACTCAAAAAAATTGGGAAATATCGAATCGGGGCGTTACATCTACTGCGTCGACGATCATTGTGAGAAGTTGCAAACTAGTCAAATCTAGTGGATAGGACGGCCTGAGATTACAAAATGGTTTGAATGGACATATTCGTCTGCTGCTGTGACTCTTGCATGAAGGTCATCTTTGTAGCCAATTGCTGATGGATGGAAGATATAAAGTCATCATGTCTTGCTTCTCTGGCGAGCTATTTGTGCCATATCTCTTCAGTGATATAGAAACCAGGGGTTGTACCTACAACATGGTGAGAAAAAGATGGTGCAGTGTGTGTAGGTGGTACATGGTGGGGAGACATATGATGAACTAGAGATTACTCTCTCTGGTCATACTCGTCATCTGTCTCGTGCCCGTCCCCAATAGGAACATTAGGATGCATTGGACCCATAATAGGTGGAGCGTCTAAAACATAGGTCCAGTTCCTCTCAACTCGTACATCGGTACGCCTAGTGGAAGGCAAAACAATAGATGGGATAGCCACACCATGAACCATGAGTTCATAACCTCCCTCTCTCCTTGCTCTGCATTATTTCATGTCTTTTCATAAATTTTAAGTTAATTATATAGGGAGGTAAGGGTGTCAAGGTGGCTATCTTAGTGTCGAGATTTAGATACCTAAAAATAAATGTAACCAAACCTCCAAAAGTGATGTTCCATGTTTTCTTTAAAACAACATTCATATGAGCAATCATAAAAGGGACCAAATTGATTAGTCTATTTGTGAGGCACCCTTGCAAAAATAAATGTTCTTTTGCATTCACGTTGTTAGGATTCTCCCGGTCAAAAATGGTACAAGATAACATATATAAAAAAAACTCAGATGGCCGAGTTATGGATCATTGATGCAAGGATTCCTTCGAAAGAAGTAATAGAGGAATTTAACAACCCGTGCCAGAAGGAATATGCCTCAACTAACCAATCTAAATCTAATGGTGCTTCACAAATAGCGCATTCCCCATGAGGTATTCCTAATCTGTATGCGATTTCGTCAGTGGTGCATTCATATTCAACATTAAACATTTGGAACCACACCATTCCGACTATGCTCGCAGAGTTAGGATTAACTATATAAATCAAATAACTTATAAATTCCCGGGTTAACCTCTCATAGGTAGGCTCTTTCCTAGCAAACATATTATGCAATCCTAGAGTATCTAAAAAATGAAAAACATTATAATAAATTCCTAAAGTATAAAGACAATCTTTGTCGACATACCTAGTCGGGACAATTTTTTCGTGCTTGCAATTTCTCAAGAAGCTTCCTTTACCTTTCTACAGGTTTGCCTTTGCGAAGGATGTAGCTATCAAACTCCATGTTTTCTCTTTGAGGTTGAAGATGAAGAAATGGGTATTTATAGAAATGGTTGTGAAAAATAGGATTTGATGGATTTAATGGAGGTTGGTGGATTTGGAAGTTGGAATTGGTGGTTGAATGAGGAAGTTATGAAGTTTGGTGAGGTTTAATGGAGGTTGGGAAGTTGAGAAGATGGAGGGTTTGAAGAGAAAAAAAAGGCAAAAATGGGGGATTTTGTGGTTCTTCCCCATATAAAGTCCCAGACCCCATGGTGGACGCCAAGGTCTTTATGGCGGGCGCCATATGCACAAATTGGCTGGGTCAACATTTCGTTGGTTTGTTGGGCCTCTTACTCTTTCTTTTCTTCTTGGGTGGTGTGGATAATGTTTTTATCATGCTAAATATTTTTAGAACATAAAAAAAGACACTAAAAAAATCATTAAATAAATAAAAGAAATGAAAACATAAAGTGAATAATGTATATATATATATATATATATATATATATATATATATATATATATATATATATGTGTGTGTGTGTGTACAAATCGCTAAAGTACATCAAAGGTAAGAAAAAAGGAAAATGCGAAAATATATAAATATCAGTCTATAAATGAAAATAAGTAAATGAAAATGGTAAGGAAAAAATGAGAGCATGTCATCATGGAGCTGGATGCTCCTTTTCCTGATCAGAGTGTCACACTACGGCTAACTTGCTGCGTAGATCTACAATCTCCTGATATAAGCGATCAACCTCTGTAGCGTGAGTGAAATCAGACACCTAAACATGTAAAGTAAGATAAGAAACCTCCTGATGAAGTCTAGCGATCTCCATACGCAACTCAGCTTGCTGTGTGTGCACATCAGGTCTCTGCAAAGAAATTTTATTTGACAACAGTATAATCCTGGGTGAAGGTGGTGTAGGAACATACTCTGGAGTGGGAGGAGGTCGAGGCTCATCAATTGTCTCTCCAAAGCCCTCCAAAGCATAACTCCAATTAGTAGAGTCATGGACACTAGTCATCATGGGGTCAGGAAAGATGAAGTAATGGATGGTTTAGTTGTCAATCAAGAGCTTAAACTGGGTAGGGTGAAAGTAATCCCTCCTAACCAGACCTCGGTCCAAGCAGAAATCAATATCCATCGATGTATACCCACAATAGGAAGTCAAGTGGTGCAACTTACAAGAAAGACCTAAAGCAGTAGCAATTTGAGTCGATGTACCTCCCACATGGATGATGCCTTCAGAAGATTTGGCAGTGCATTTGAGGTTGTCAAGCATAAAATTCCCACAAGCTATAGGGCGCGATTGGTTCGCATAGAAAAGGAAGAAGATCTCCTCCTCACTAACATGGATGTTAACATCAGCCTTTCCAAGGAAAGTATGGGCAATGATCATCTGGAAATACCTAATAGTTGGGTTATGAATAATGTGAGACAACTGGGTGGAAGGGTCAGGGCCTCCTCCACCTTTAATGTCGCTCCAGAACTTCTCTATACCGCTGCTCATAAAATATCCCATAGGTAACTCGGGAATGGCATCTGGGGTAGTCTGGAAACCTAGAAAATCACTAAAATCCTTCTGGGTGAAAGAGTACTCTGTCCCAAACAACCTGAAAATAACTTAACCGTCCTGACCAACATATGGCTCATAGATGAATGAACTAAGGAACTCCAGTGTGAGGTTTCTGTAGGTTGAATTCATGTTGTCAGCATATTCAACCCACTTGAGTTGGATACACAGAAACCTTATACTGGGCTTGAGGCCTAAGGCTTCCATGCAAGCTTGGTCAGGGTAACAGGTAGGTGCCATGGGTCGCTGAGAGAGGATCACATAATGCTATCTCTGTGCATCATCTCTAAAATTGACGTGCATGTCATCGAAGGTATGCATCCTGAAAAGTATGGTTAGAGAATGAGACCTGAAAACATACATTATAAAAGGTTAGTCTAAATAAGTAAACAAATTAAAATAAATACAGGAAAACGAAAAAGTAATAAATAAATAAAAATAAAGAAAATCGTGGGTTACCTCCCATGCATCGCTTGTTTAACGTTGTTAGCTTGACGAGTTGAACTCATATGTCTGAACTAGGTATTGGTGGATCGATCAGGTTATGGATGGAGTAATTGATAGGAATGCCACCTCCTTCATAGTGTTTTAACCTCTGCCCATTTACAATGAAGGGACTGCACGAGTTGTTCTTGATCTCAACTGCTCTGGATTTTAGGATCTTAGAGACCTTAAAAGGACCGGTCCATCTTGATTGTAGCTTGCCAGGAAAAAGTCACAACCTGGAATTAAAGAGGAGAACATGATCGCCTATATTGAAGTTTTTCTTTATAATTATTTTATCATGCCATGATTTGGTTCTCTTTGTATATTATGGCATTTTCATAGGCTGACTGGCAGAGTTCTTCTAGTTTATGAATTCCAAGGATGCGCTTTTCACCAGCGGTCAAATAATATAGGTTTAAGGTTTTAATGGCCCAATAAGCCTTGTGTTCTAATTCAAAAGGTAAGTGACAAGATTTTCCATAAACCAATTGGTAAGGATTTGTTCAAATATGGGTTTTAAAGGCAGTTACGTAGGCCCATAATGCTTCTTGCAGCTTCTGAAACCAATATTTCCTAGATATGGAAACAATTTTTTCTAGAATTTGTTTAATCTCCCTATTAGATACTTATACTAGGCCACTAGTCTGCGGATGGTAAGGTGTTGCTACTATATGCTTAACTCCATATTTTCTTAAAAGTTTGTAAAAAATTCTTGATATGAAGTGCGATCCTCCATCGCTTATAACAAGACAAGGTACTTCGAATATATGGAATATGTAATTCTTAAACAACTTAATCACTACATGTGTGTCGTTTGTAAGTGAGGCTATAACTTCAATCCATTTTGACACATAGTCAACATCAACTAAGATATTTTATTTCCTAGTGAGGATGGTAATGGCCCTGTAAAGTTAATACCCTAAACATCGAAAAGTTCTACTTCCTGAATATTCCTTAAAGGCATTTCGTCACGTCTTGAGATGTTCCTAGTGCGCTAGCACCGGTCACATTTCACAATGTAAGCATGAACTTCAAACTAAATGGTGTGCCAGAAAAGGCCAGCTTGAAGAACTTTAGTGTGCATTTTAGATGTGCTTGCGTGACCCTCGTAGGGTGCGGAGTGACATTGTTCTATGATTTTTCTTACCTCCTCTTCTGGAACACAGTGACTGAAGATACCGTTTGTACCTCTTTTGAAAAGAAATGGATCGTCCCAATAAAAATTTCTTACATCATTAAAGAACTTCTTTTTCTGTTGATAGTTAAGGTCAGGAGGTATGATATCAGCGGCAAGATAATTAACGAAGTCAGCGTACCAAGGCACATTAATTACTACTAAAGATTTCTCAGAGTGCTTATGAGGTTCTAGGTTATTTTCTTCATTGGTATCTATCTTAGCTATTAATCTATCATAGGCAAAATCATCATTTATGGGTACTAAATCTGGTTTCAGGTATTCAAGCCTAGAAAGGTGATCAGTGACTACATTTTCTGTGCCTTTCTTGTCTCGAATGTCTAAATCAAATTCTTGCACTAAAAGTATCCATCGAAGTAACCTAGGTTTTGCATCTTTTTTACTCAATACGTAATGAATATCAACGTGGTCTATGTACACTATAATTTTAGCCCCTACCAGATAAGATTGAAATTTGTTTATAGCAAAAACTATAGCTTGGAGTTATTTTTTAGCTGTTGCATAGTTGAGTTGAGCAACATCTAGGGTTCTACTGGCATAGTAAATCACATGCAAGTTCTTATCCTTTCTTTGACCTAGAACAATTCCTACAACATAATCGCTAGTGTCACACAAAATTTTGAAAGGTTATGTCCAATATGGGGGTTGCATGATAGGTGCTGAGATCCAACGCTGGTTTTAAAAGGTTAAATGCTTCATTACATTTTCATTGAAAATAAACTCAACGTCCTTCATTAGAAGGCCATTTAAAAGTTTTTTTTATTTTAGAGAAATCCTTGATAAAACGCCGGTAGAAACCAGCGTGTCCAAGAAAACTTCGGACTTCCCTAATGGTCTTAGGTGGATTTAGGCTTTATATAACTTCTATTTTAGCTCTATGGACTTCAATACCCCTTTTAGAGACTATATGTCCTAAAACTATACCTTCGGTAACCATAAAGTGACATTTCTCCCAGTTTAACATTAGGTTTACTTCCATGCATCTTTGCAGGATTTTCTCAAGGTTAGCGAGAGAATTTTTAAAATCAAATTCGCATACCGAGAAACCATCCATAAATACTTCCATAATTTCATCAAGGTAATCGGCGAAGATTGGCATCATGCAACGCTGGAAAGTAGCTGGGGAGTTACAGAGTTCGAATGACATTCGTCTATAGGCAAAGGTTCCATAAGGGCATGTGAAAGTCGTTTTCTCTTGATCTTCTAGGAGAATAGGAATTTGGAAAAATACCGAATATCCATCTAGATAACAAAAATAGGAGTTTATAGCTAGACGTTCCAACATTTGGTCTATAAATGGTAAAGGGAAATGGTCCTTCCTAGTAGCTTTGTTTAACTTTCAATAATCTATGCACATACACCACCCTCATTCTATCCATTTTGCTACATGTTCGCCCTTCTCGTTTTGCACGACTGTGATGCCTCCCTTTTTGGGTACTACATGCACATGGCTCACCCACTTACCATCAGAGATTTGATAAATTATACCTGCCTCTAGTAACTTAAGAACTTCCTTTTTAACAACATCACTCATTATAGGGTTTATTCTTCTCTAATGTTCTCTAGAGGGCTATGAATCTTCCTCAAGTGAAATACCGTGTATACACATGGATGGACTTATACCTTTGAGATCAGAGATATTATATCCTAAGGTTGAGGGATATTTTCGCAAAACATCTAAGAGTTGGTTTGTTTTTTGTTGGCTAAGGGTGGCACTTACTATAACTGTACGATCCATTCCCTCATCTAGAAACTCATATCATATATTCTTGGGTAATTCTTTAAGTTCTAAATTTGGTTTATTGGGGCATGGCATATGATCTGGGGTAAGGGATAAACATTCTTAAAGGTTATTATCAATTTAGGGTTCCTTAAATTCATCATCTTCTATTATGCGGATTGAAGGTAACTTCATTGTTTCTGTGGGTTATTCTTGATCCAATTCCCAAATGCATTCATCAATGATGTCTATGGCATAACATGCATCTCCAATCACTAGTTCCATAAGGAATTTCGAAAGAATAAACTCTATCTTTTCATCACCTACTTCAAAAGTCAACTTTCCTCTATTGACATCTATTATGACTCTTGCAGACGATAAGAATGGCCTACCTAGGAGGATTAGGATGTCGTCATATTCTTTAATGTCCATGACAATAAAATCAGTAGGGATAAATAACTTATTGATCCTGAATGGGACGTCTTCCAATATGCCTACTAGATATTTGACAGATTTATCGGTTAATTGAAGAGACATCTTAGTAGGTTGTAGTTCTCCTAGTTTTAACCTCTCACAAACTTCCAGAGGCATTAAGCTCACACTAGCTCCTAAGTCTAGAAAAGCTTTATCGATGACATGACTCCCCAAAATACAAGGTATGGAGAAATTTCCAGGATCTTTGTCCTTTGTGGAAAGTTTATTCTCGGAAATGAAATTGCATTCCAAGGGTTTTGGATTGTCAAGTATACATTTGTTGGTAAGGTTGTCTTTGAGGAATTTTGCATAAGATGGTATTTGGGTGATGGCTTCAGTGAAAGGAAACTTCATATGAAGTTTCTTAATAATTTTGATGAATTTCTAAAATTGGTCATTGATTTTGGTTTGTTTGAGCCTTTGCGTACATGGTATCGGTGGTTTGTATAGTGGGGGTGGTACATAAATTTTATCTACAACTTCTCCCTTATCTCGATCTTTCCATTTTTCAGATTCCTCTGGTCCCTCTACTTCATCTGTAGGTACTATACATTTTTTATAAGTTTTGGGTTCACACGATGCAGGGTTAGGTGGTTAATCGTAAGTGGTCCCACTTTGTAAGGTAATGGCATTGGATTGTTGTAAACACCCCAAATTTTCCCTCACTAAGTTCACACCATTTCTTGTGATATTTTCATTTGCATAGGTTCAATCATATCATATCATATTGCATTTTTGCTTCACTGCATTGGTTCAAAGTCATCTGCATCTAGGGTTTGTGATCTGAGCAATCCATGAGCCATCTGAGCCACTCCAAAGGTCTTCAATCATCTCAAGAGGGTCCATGTATGTTCAATCATCATATTATATCCTCTAAAGATCAAGGAAGCCAAAGAATCACAAGAACTGGCAAGGCATGGAAGCAGAGCTAGGGTTTAGCTGCACAAATGACCTGAAATTAGGGTTTTGGTTTAAGAGGCCATAACTCCAATTTTTTTGGTCATTCTTGTTTCTAATGGTCTCAATATGTTATAAGTATCATGTGTACCAAGTTTGATGAAGAAATTCATTGTGGAAGTCATCTGATCACTGGGTAACTTCTTGAGAAAGTCAGAGCAAAATCAGGGCATCTGAGGCCCCCCAATGTAAACACCCCAAATTTTCCCTCACCCATTCACACCATGGCTTGTGATTTTCTCATGTGCATAAGTTCAATCATAGCATCTCATATTACATTTTTGATTCACTGCATTGCTTCTAAGTCATCTGCATATAGGGTTTTGTGATCTGAGCAATCCAAGAGCTTCTTGAGCCACTCCAAAGGTCATCATTAACTTCAAAGGGTTCCATGTATGTTCAAGCATCATATTATATCCCCTAAAAGTCAAGGATGTCAAAGAATCACAAGAACTGAGAATGGCATGGAAGCAGAGCCATGTTTGACTGCACAGATGACCTAGAATTAGGGTTTTGGTTTCAGAGGCCATAACTCCAAATTTTTTGGTCATTCTTGTTTCTATTGGTCTCTATATGGTATAGGGATCATACATATCAATTTTCATGAAGAAATTCCATGGGGAAGTCATCTGATCAAGGGTTGACTTTCTAAGCAAGTCAGTGTAAAATCAGGGCATCTGAGGCCCCCAATGACTCAACCAAAGGGTGTTCTTCATCATTTTGATTGTGTATGATCTTTATTTGATCATGGAAGGTGTTAGAAGTTCACAAAATTGAAGAATTTCAAGTCATTTGCAAAGTTAACTTTTTGGGAAAGTTTGACTTTTAATGAAATTGCCATTTTGGGAAACTTTTTCAACCCTTACTTTTTGATTCAAAAATGCTTCAAATGGAAAAACTTTGGTCATGAAAGTTGTAGAATGGATCATTCCCTTTTCAAAAAGTACAAGAACATGACCTAATTCATTTTGGATCAAAAGTTATGGCTTGTCAAAGTTGGCTAAAATCACAAAATTTAAAGTTTTCCACCAAAGAGACATTTTGCAAAATGGTTTGATCAAGTGTTCTAAAGGCCTTAAATGTGTACCAATTCTTCACAACATGATCACATGACCTCTAAAATTCAGAGTGGGCCAAAGAACTTTGCACTTTGATGCCTTGAAACTCAAGAAATCCCAAAGGAACCAAACATGAACCAACTTGCAAAACCTATCACAAATTACAAACCACTTGCTGCATTGCCTCTAAACCTCTTTCATAGCATTCCTTGATTCAAGCTGAGCAAAAGCAAGCCAAAAAGCAAGTTGTAGCATAGCCCATACCTCAAGTACACATAAAGTTAACATTTTGGCCAAAGACCCATACCAATCACCATAGGCCACCAACAACTTTCTGACCTATCCCCTTTTGATACATGGACCAAAGCCAGCATAACACACCATTCACTTCAGGCTGAAAGACAACACAAGCCATAGTTATCAAAATCTATCCAACTTGCATTTTCATTGGAAACACTCAGCACAAGCCTCAAACACATAAACAAACTTCACAAACAATCTCAGCAGGCCTCACTGATCACAAACCACCCATCACCATAGCCTGAAACTCCCTGAATCAAAAACACGATTTCAACACACCCTTGACCTGAGTTTCTGCCAGCTTTCTATAGAGGCTATATAAACCCCAACCAAGTGTCAAAAGCTTCTAAGGAGGACCATTGGGACTTGTTTGAGCCAAAGAGACAGCCAGAAAGCTCCTGAATCGAAAGCTCAATCTCAGGTAGCATGATGAACAATTTTTCCAGAACTTTAATTTCTTGTTAGAATATTGTTCTGTATGTTGCCCTGGTCATGGGGATCTATTTTTTTTTGAAAATGAGCCAGAAACAAGCATGTTATGATGTTCTGAAAGTTTGACCTAAAAACTTCTTTGATTCGATTCGTGTTTGTGTTGGAAGTTAAACATGATTTTGTGCTTGATTCGTGTTTGGGATGGGTAGAGGATGAATTCTGGAGAGTTAGAGCTTCTGAAATGGCCTGGAGAGTGAGATTGAATTTTTGGTTGGTCGGAGAAGATGACCGGAACACTGTTCCGGTCATCTGAAAGTCATTAGGGCATTTAATTAGGGTTTAATCATAATTAGGGGATTTTGAATGCTGGCCGTCCAGATGAACGCCAAGTCAATTCGCGCGCGTGTGAGTTTGAATGTCAGCCTTTGATTCTGTTGACTTTTCTATTTTTCAGTTTAAATTCATTTTATTTTCTTTTTATTTCATTTGATTTCTACATTTTATTTAAAATAGCAAAACATTTTCAAAAATTCTGAAAATTTTTATACAAACTTTTATTAATTTTCAGAAACCAAAAACATTTTTATTTTTATTTTTTGCATTAAAAAATATTTTTAAATCATTTAAAAGTTTATTTTTAATTAATTAATGAGAATTAATTAATTAAAAATACTTTTAGGTATTTAAAAATCACAAAAAAATTCATGAAACATTTAAAACCATTTAGAAACATTGTCCAACCTTCAAACCAAATTTCTTTTTTGATCTTGATGTCTTTTGACAATTTTCCATGGAATTAATTTCATTTCAAAGCATTATTTTGATCCAATGTTCAAAAATTCATTTCTGCCTAGTCTTTGAGAGTTGGACTTTGATTCTTTTTGCATTGCATCTTGCATAGAATGTAGTTTATAGGATTAAATTGGCATGAATTGATCTTGCATTTTCAATTTGTTTGACATTTTTCTTGACAAGGTACCTCGAAACCCTAGCAATCTTAGGAAATTCATAACTTTCATTAGGTTAAGAATTGGATCCCCTCCTTTGGGCAGTGAGTTTGTATAGGTTTAGGGTTCCCTTGAATGCATTTTCAATTTTTTATCTTGATGTTTGCTTCTGGTTTTGATTTTTGTCTTGTGCATTGATCATAAACCCTAATTTGGGCTTCCTTTTGCATTCATCTTGCATTTCCTTGCATACCATGACTTGCTGTAACACGGTGGGAGAACTAACTTTAGTTATGTTGCGGATAGCAAGAGTCGCCACCGACTTTTATTTTATCCAAAGGAAAGGCATAAAAGAACAGGAAAGACCTTTAAAAGATTTTTGGGTCCGGGGGGTAGGTTATGTAAAGGGAAGGTGTTAGCACCCGTTACATCCATGGTTATCCATGGGCTCTTAGTTACTTAGCTCACTTTAAATTGTTTTGAAAAGTGTAGTGTGTGAGTAAAAATTTTCTTAAGAGTTTGATAATGATCCATGTACGGATGCGTAAAAAACCTTTGTTTTGAAAATTTGTTTGAAAGTGTGAAGTGTTTGAAAAGTTTTTGAATAGTGAGCAAGCAACTATGAGGAACCTACCCTAAAGTTTAAGTCTTTCTGTTCTTGAATCCTTTAAATGGTAAGACTATCCCTATTATTAAGGAATAGGTAGTCATTACCTTGGATGTGAGAGACAAGTAAGGGTCATTTGTTTAATGCAGGCAACTGTAGGGTGTATTAAGCAATTTTGGAGGGACTGTCATCATTATTCGAAAGGGACAAGATCATTATGAAGACAACCATTAAGGGACTTGATCTTTTATTGTTAAGGGACTAGATGACTTTATTTTTGAGGGACTTTTGCTTTATACACCCTACTTGACCTTTTGATTAGGCAACAATGAGAGATAACCCTAGAAAGTGAGGTGGCGATCAAAGATCGACTTACGTGTGTGAGTGTTCAATTTTAATATTTACCTTTAAATTAGTGAGCTAAATTAATTTTAAATAACATACATGTTACACTCCCTATTTTTACTAACCATGGCATTTGAACATTATAAAATATTACATCCATGAGCAATTACAATAATAAGAATAAAAGCAATTTAAATAAATAATCAAAATAAATAAATAAGCAAAATAAATAAATAAGCAAAATAAATAAGTAATTATAATAGGGTTAGTAGAAATAATAATAACAATTAAAAAATAAATGGGGTTAGTAATAAACATGATTAATAATAATAATAATAAGCAAAAATATTATAATAAAAATTTTAAAGGTTAATAGGAGAATATGAACAATTATATTAATTATTGAAATTATATGTAAATTATAAAATTTAAATCAATTATGAACATATTATGAAAAATAAATTATAATTATTAAATTAGTAATTTTTACATATTTTTAAACATATAATAAAATTATTTACATGCAAAATTAAATTATAAACAATAAATTATGCATTTTAATTTTTAATTATACAAAAATTTAAATTATAAACAATATTAACAAAAATTAATTCAAGAATTTTAATAAAGTTTATGAATATAAAAAGAAAGAAGAAAATTAGAGTTTGAAAAGAATATGTTTTTTAGGGTTTTATAAAAAATAAATTAGGGTTTTTAATAATATTAATAACTAAATAATTATACACATATTTTTGATTTTTAATATATAATGATAAAACTAGGTTTAGAATTTAGAAAATAAATTAGAAAATATTTACATATTATTTTTCTAGAATTACTTAAATATACATTAAACATGATTATATAAAATAACTAACAATACAATTAAATAATAAAAAAAAACTGAAACTTACCTGGCTGGGAATTAAACCCAGCACACTTTGATTGCAAATACTCAGGCCAACAATCTCTACCACCAGGCCAACGCGCGCGCAGGCAGTAAAAGGGGGAGTTGAATTGGTTTTGTTGTGTTGTTCCTAAAAAATCACAAAAAGAAAGAAAAAGCAAATGGCCTGGGGGAATCGAACCCAGGACCTTCACAATATCACACAAACACATTACCATTCCAGCTGGGAGAGCGCATCTGCTAAAGTAGTGACTTTAATTCATTATATTTTAAGACTGATGACTATATAGAAAAACTAAGAAAAAGGTGGTGAAGCCAGGATTCGATCCCTAGACCTAAACATCACATGCGCGTCCCTTGCCAACTGAGCTAACCAACATTTGTGAAATAAAACAGAAAACAATTCATAATATTTTAAAACAAAAATTTAAATTTGAAATTCGCGCGCAGGGGTCTTCATCTTCTTCCTGATACCTGCGAAAATTAATACAACTTTTCCTGCGAAATTTCATACAAGTTCTTCCATATTCATGTCCTGCGAAATTCAAACACCAAGCAAACAGCACAATTACATTAAATTGTTTATACCAATGAGTTCCTTATGATTCATACAATCAATCCACGTTGTTAGAATTTATTTATATTGTCTAAATCGTAAAACCCTAAATTGGCCATTCAAACCCTAACAATGGTGAAATACGACTGGGGGTACCAAGCTTCAAGATTGCTGTCCAGAAACATTCCTATCATCATCACAAACATCAAACAAACATCAAATTTCATTTAAATCAAGCAAATATGTGAAATCGAAAAACTCATATTCAAGAACAAAGTTTGATTCGGTTTGAATGATTTAAGGTGTTATGGATGCATATGAACATTGGTACACATTCAGTGAAGCTTAGGGATCATTGCTGTGTCCTTAGAATACCTTCAAATGCCCTCAAATGAAGAACCCGAAAATTGATTTTTGGATGATTTTTGGTTTTTGAAACTTACTCTTGGGAGGCCAGAATTTGTGTGTTTTTGTTAGGGTTGTGTCATGTACTTATAGTGTGATCAATTAGGTCAGAAAAGATCATTGCTTGTGTGAAGAATTTGATCTAAAAAGATTCAAAAAGATAAGCTTTGAAAATCAAATATTTTTGCATAAACACTTGCTATTTTAGGCCAATCATCATGATCTTCTTACCTCTTTAATTCCAATCATATTTATGAATTTCTAGAAGCTTGATCTTTTTTAAATCTTAGACTTTTATATTTTATTTTAATTTAAAATGATTTTTAATGAATTAAATCAAAATAAATAAAAATAAAATGATAAAAAATCTGATTTTTGTTGACTTGGGTCGTGCATGAGGTCATAGTATGGATTGGGTCATCATATGGCAAGCCCATTTAGAAAAAAATGGTTTTAGACCTCCATTTTCTTCATAAACCAACCAAAAATTTCCCAACTTTGCAAGGGCACATATCCTTCAATTTTAATGCTATGAGGGTTTTCTTGGACATTTTGGAAAGCTTGAAGAGTCCTATAACCAACCCCACTGGTTTCATGTCCATATCATTTACCATTCTCAAGTTATGCTCTTTTGAAGTTGTTGACTTTTTGTTGACTTTCAAAAGGACCTATAATGTCTTAGCTCATACCTTCCAAATGAAGCATTTTTGGGCTTGGCTTGTGAGACACAAAGTTGTAGAGAATTCAATTTCCTTAAAAATGAGCTTTGGATGGAAACTTGGTGATGAAGCATGTGAAAGTTATGGCTGGTCAAAGTTCAGTTGACTTTTACTAAGGAAACCCTAATTTAGAAACTCCTGATTCTTGATGATCTGAAATCTCCTTGATGAATCATGATCAACCCTTGATCAAATGATGAATTTTACTTCATATACTTGATGTTGGCAAAAAATCATGAAGTTTGACTTTGGTTTGACCACAGTTGACCTCAGTTTGACTTTTTAACTACTTTGACTGATTTTGACTTATCTGATCATTTGACTGAGCAAACCTTTGAGAAAAGTCTTGAAATTTGTCATGGGGGTTCTTACACACATATAAGATGTTATGAAGCTCACTTGAAGTCTTGGAAGTCCATTTAGCCTGATTAAAGTCAAAACCCTAGTTTTGAATGCACTGCTTAGGAGGTGCATTGTATGAGGGGATTGTCAACTTTTCTGACTATTTGTGAACTTTGTGAACCTTGTGAACCATCATAAAATGTCTTGTGAACCTTGTGAACCTCATGGGAGGTATTGTGAACCTTGTGAACCTCATAAAGTGATTTGTAGACTTCATGAACCTCATGAAAGGTCTTATAAGTATTGTGAATCTTGTGAACCTTGTGAACCTCATAAAGTGACTTGTAGACTTCATGAACTTCATGAAAGGTTTTTGTAAGTATTGTGAACCTTGTGAACCTTCTTAGCACACAAAGTCCCGTATTGTGAGGGCAAATTTTGGGGTTCAACACTTGCCATGACATTTTATGCATCCATTTGATTCATAACACATCTTAGGACATATTAGAATCATGTTTGATCATTGCATCTTTCATTTTCCATGTTGTATGTCATTTGCATTCCATAACTTTTCATGTATGTTCATGGTTCTAAGCATGCTTCTCTTGCATCCATATGTTTGTATGATCATCCCCATGCCTTGTTTCATGTGTGCATCACCTCATAGCATCATTAACATCATATTTATGCTTCTGGTTTTGGTTTGCATCATCACATCTCATCTCATTTTTCATTGCATTGCATTTCTTTCACTAACTTTTCAGGTGGTAAGTTACTTTGAGAAGTGAATTTGCCTTCACTTCTCACAATTTCTTTTCATCTCTCTTATGAATCATTGCTGCATTTTGTTTTGTGTTTGAGATTGAGCTTGCTCATTCTTCTTCTCCATACTTTCTTTCCTCAAGTGAATTGTCTTCTTAAATGAAGCAAGTTACTTTGCTTCTTTGTTCCTTTCATCTGCTTCCTGGTGGTTCCTCTGAAGATTTCTCTTGTTAACCTCACAAACCATAGGAACAACCAAGCATGACAATAATTAGGGTTTTGATTAGTCCCCCCATTTAGATTTTACCTTTGTGTCTCTTTTGAGTCTTCTCTTCTCACCTCATAATCAGGGACTAAACCATAAAGGCTTTAAGGCTTTGTGATTAAGCTTATGCCTGCATCCTTCTATTAGGATGGAGTGTATAACTTTAATCCTAAGTGTTAAACCCTTAATGTGTTTAAATCCTTTAATCAATCCATCTAATAACCATCAAGACATCAAGCTTGTAACTTGGGCCTTGCATTAGGGTTCTAATTCTTCCTTAAGTGGTTAAGAAGGACTAACCCTAGTGTTAATGGACAAGTCCCCCTCAAGTTGTCTTACAAACCATAAAACTCACTTCTTCATCTTATCATCAACTAAAATCCACTTAATAAAGGCTTTGTTTTGTCATGAGTTTAATCCCTAATCATGGATTAAGTTGAGGAGCTTTCCTCAGCTTAAACATTCTCATCTATTATCCTTCTATTAGGATGGTGTAATGAGTCTGTTTAATCCCTGATTATGGCTTAATCTCATTACTTAACACTAAACAAACACAACAAAAACATCTAAATAATCACAAGTAGGTTAATATCTTAATCCTACATCAAAGGTGATTAAGTGTGAGATGCTGACTTCACACTTAAGGTATTCTCATTACCCCTAATCAGAGGGAGGATGTGATGAGTTTACTAACCCATTGGTTTAGGCTTAAGCTCATTAACTTATGGAAAACTTCCAAAAGCAATAAAAGACTGAAAATTCAAAAACAAACAATAATCGTCTCCTTCGGGATTCTTTTCTCATCATCTTCACTCACAAACGAGAACTCGCTTCTTCCGTCTAATGCAAGACAGTTAGCACCTGAGCCAGACAGGTCATACACTTGAGCATAGACAAGTAAGCAGTTCACAAGTCAATTTATCTTTCAGTCTCTTTGGGTCGAACTACGGTGTTCTGACTTCCTCATTGCACGAGAGGATACGTAGGCATAACTTAACAGTTATCGAACAAAAGTCTCTGTATATTCCCCCTCTTTCAGCATTATTCTTCTTACCTCATGATCTTGAGCATCTTATTCCTGTTCTTACACTGACACTGTACATTTACACACTTCACTTCTTTTACACTGACACCTGTACATCCTTTTCCAGATTTGATACACAAATTGCACTGACACTACCCCTTTAAAACACAAATCTTTTAAGCGTGGATCCCGTCGAGTACGACGGACAATCTGGGTGCTAATACCTTCCCAGGTTGTAACCAACCCCCTTTCTCAGTCTCTCTGGTTCACAACCGTTTTATCCATATCTTTCCAGGTCTATGCAGCATTACCTTTCCCCCGGGATAAAAATGCCTAGCTGGCGACTCTTTTCTTTTCCTGTGAGTTCACTCCTGTGTGTTCTCACATTCATCCTTTCGCCGACCGTTCGCGTCTGTACCCCTTCTGACCAGGTGTCATTTGGTGGGAGCGACAGCTTGGCGACTCTGCTGGGGAGACTTATACTGTAACCAGGGCTTCTGGTTCTTTTTGTGGGTTCCTCCTAGCGCTTGTTTGATTTGTGTTTACTGGGGGTGTTATGTGTGTTTATGTATTTATGTTATTGCTTTATGTACAGTTTTGTTTATTGCTTTCTTTACAGCTTTACATATATCATACTGTCATACTGTTCTGGTTGGATCTGGTTTTGTTGCTTTGGTGGGTGGGTTTCTATTGAGAGTTAAGGTCCTATACCTGGGACCTGAGTGACACCTAGGCTAGAGTGGTTCATGTTCTTTCCCATTCCATTTCGGTCTGGTGCGGGAATATGAAACACGGTTTAGATATGGGTTTCTTCTTGAGAACTCTGTGCTACAGATTTCCTGTAGTGCTAGGGCTATCTGGGAAGCCTGCTAAGTCTGGATGACCTTTAGTATTGACCTTCAGAAACTGAGGTGAATTAGAGGAGGATCTTTTATGGTTATTGTAAACACTGTACCTCCGGGTTAGAAGTGTTTACACTTCTCATAAGTGATCTAAGTCTGAGGATCCTTGTTTTAGAACACCACCTGTGAGGGGGTTGGGCTGTTTACAGGTTTGCAGGTACCCTTGACCTCAGCATACCCTGTTACTTTGTTTGATTAAGAGTACTCCATTTTGGGATAGTTCTTGTGATTTTAACCCTGGACATGTGACTCTTTATTTGAGTCCCCCACCTTGGTTACTGGACTTATGAACCTCCATCTGGATTTCTTGAACATACACGGACTTATATCAAGGCAGTTAATCAGATCCAGCTTGATCACAAACCCTTGCATATCATTTGCATATATCATCATTGCATCATTTAACATGTGTTTATTTGTTTTTCAGGGTATCCATATCATATTTGGCTTGGTTTTGACCCTTCATCTGCATAGACCTATCTTCACCAGCTATCTGCTTCAGCTACATTCACCAGCTACCTACTTCAGTCACCTGCATTACCAGAATCAGCCCATCTCCAATGTTAGTCATCATCATCAGCATCTGTCTCAGCTCTTCTCCAGCAACATGGCACCCAAGAAGAGCAATATCTCATATCATTTCTTTGAGCCTGAGCTGACTGGCATCAGGAAGATCCAGGCCCTTATTACTCCAGACCATATACCACTATTCAGAGAACATTTTAGAGGCATCCTTGATGTGGTTATGGATTTGGACCCTTCTCAGAGGAGCTTGATTCACACTTGTCTACAGTTCTATGATCCTCATCTGAGATGTTTCACCTTCTAGAATTTTCAGTTGGGACCCTTGTTGGAAGAGTATTCATCACTGATTGGTGTACCTGTCAGGGGTGGTATCCCCTTCAACCCTGAGATGGCTTTTCCCAGTAATGAAGAGGTGGCAAAGGCACTGTATCTAGAACCTTGTCTGATTGAGCAAAACATGACTACAAAAGATGGAATCTCTGGACTACACTTGGACTTCATGACTTCTCAGGCTACCCTGAAGGCCTCCTTGGGAGAATGGAAGGCAGTTTGCGCATTGTTAGCCCTCAGTATATATGGGGTTATACTTTTTGCAGATGAGCCTAAGTTTATTAGCAGGAATGCCATTCACCTTTTCCTCTTGAGGAACCTAGTGCCCACCTTACTGGGAGATTTCTACTACTCTGTTCACCAAAGGAATGAAAAGCAAAGAGGAAGGTTGGTGAGATGCTGTGCTCCCCTGTTCCATACCTGGCTGCTCAAACACTTGCCCAAGACCAATGCATTCTTGAATCCTCACCAACAGAAGAATTGGGCTAGAAGACTCATTGCTCTGACCTCAGATGACATCAGGTGGTGCACTCAGAGCACCAAGGGCAGGGACATCATTACTAGTTGTGGGCAGTTCCCCAATGTACCTCTGATAGGAGTGAAGGGTTGCATCAACTACAACCCTCTGTTATTCAAAAGACAATTGGGCTATGCATTGGTCCACCCTCCTAGAGCACAAGACTTGGCTGAAACCCTTTACTGTGAGATTAAGCCTAATCTGGTTGTTGTCAGGCAAGCATCCTGGGCTTGGGACAATGTCCAGACCAAGGGGATGGCCATTCTCGGGAGATGCAACAATGTGGCCTCAGCACAGTATCATGATTGGTCTCATGCCAGGGCTCAAATTTCTGGGATGCCCTTCACCATTGAGGATGCACCTGGACCATCCACAACACCACTTCCAGCCACTGTCAGCTTAGAGGAGTTTGAAAAACTGAAAGAGAGGAATGAGAATCTGACTCAGGCTCTACAGAAGACCCTCTGGGAGAGGAGTGATGGTCGCCTGGACATTGAGAGGTTAGAAAAGCTTAAGGTGGAGCATCTAGCCAGGATTGAGAAGTCAGAAGACTACATCAAGAAGTCAAGGGCTGGAGAGCAGATTTTGAAGAATGCCTGCAAGGAGGCTCAGTTTCAGAAGGCCAGGACTGACTTATATCTGAAAGAGAGTCAACCTAGGTGGGTCAGGATCACTGAAGCTCGCACTCAGGAGGATAAGAGAACTCAGGACAAGATTGAGCAGTTGGAGGCTAATGCAAAGGAGCAACAGGAAGCCCTGCTAACAGCCCAGAAAGAGATCTCAGAGTTGAAGATTAGGGCTGGTGTGAAGAGGTCAAAGGACCAAAGCAGGCACAAGAAGCTAACTACTGCTGTCACCACCAGGAATCTCCTCATCAGGAACCTCACAGAACATCCAGCTGACCCTGTGACTGAAGCACTTCTAAAGGAAGTCAGGGAGGATGAGTTTGGTATTGGTGTCTGACTTTTGCTTGTTGTTGTTTTCATTTCATGTACTTTTCTTTTCTTATGTTGTATTTTTGACCCCTCAGGGGCATGTATTGTAAAGAAACAAACTATGTATCATTCACCTTTTGTAATATTCACTAGTTTGTTTCATTTGAATCTCTTTCTCCTAAGCAACATCAAAAAAGTATCTTCTCAGGGGTCTGGAAAGGTCAAAACCAAGTGCCAAGCCGGATACCTTGGAAACACATAAGCATACTGCATTGCATACTAACCTTTTGTTTTGTTTTTGTAGGTTTTTGTTTTGTTTGTTACTAACTCTGTTGTGATTCAGGAACTATTGCTCGCCGTCGGGTGTTCCCACTCAACCGTCCACACAGATATCCCACTCGTAACAATCTTCCGGGTATACAGATGGACCAGGTACAACAGGATCTTACAGAAGTCAGGACTCAAATGGCCAACGAGAGGTTGGAAATGAGAAACCAGATGACTCAGTTCATGGAGGTGATGAACGGATTGGCACAGAGCCAAGAAAGATTAAGGGCCTTAGTAGAAAGGCAGACCCAGGAAGACCCCCATCTAGGGACTGGTGGAACGAGCAACAGTGAGAGGGTTCAGCCTCATGTCAACCCACCTGTATTTGGGCCCCACCTTCATCCAGAGATCAACATCCCTGCTAACGTACAAGGGAATGCTACTACAGGCAGAGTACTACAAGAAGACCCCCAGGAAGATCAATTCACTGTGATGGGAGCTGGGGATGAAGCCTATGACAGAAGGCTAGATGAAATTGCTGAGAAATTAAGGTCCCTAGAGTCTCAAAACTCCTTGGGTTTTGATGTTATGGACATGGGCTTAGTGGACGGGGTAAGAATACCTCACAAGTTTAAACCTCCGTGCTTTGAGAAGTACAACAGAACTTCCTGTCCGCGAACCCACTTACAATCCTTTCTGGGGAGGTTGAAGGCGTACACCATGGATGAAAAACTGTGGATGTTTTATTTCGAAGACAGTTTAACAGGAGCTTCAAGGGAATGGTACTCTCATTTGACCAGAGCAACCATCAGATGCTGGAAGGACCTGGCTGAGGCCTTCATTAGACAATACCAGTACAACTTGGATATGGCTCCTAACAGGACCCTCCTGATGGGAATGTCCCAGTCATCCAGAGAAAGCTTCCGGGAATACGCCCAGAGGTGGAGACAACTTGCTGCTTCTGTCCAGCCACCCATGTCGGAAAGGGAGATGGCCGACATGTTTATGAACACCCTTCAAGGGACATACATTGACAGGCTAGCTGCCTTTTCTTCCACCAGCTTCGCCGATGTAGTTATAGCTGGAGAAAGAATTGAGAGCCTACTAAAGATGGGTAAGATTTCCGACAATGGTGCGAGCTCGTCCAACAACCCCAGAAAGCCTTTTGTGGGCCCAAGAAGAACTGGTGAGACTAATGCTATCCATACCAGCAGGGGCAGACCCCAGTATGTTCATAGGTCAGTGGCAGCTGTCACCATTCCCGCTCCAATTCATCAACAACCAGCATACCAACCGCAGCAACAACCCCACTACCAGCAACAAGCTCAATATCCACCTCAGAGAAATTATAACAACAACAACACCAGTAACAACAATCAGCAAAGACCTTTTCAACAGAGACCATCTCAGGCCAATAGGGTGATTGATCCAATCCATATGCCTTATGCCGCATTGTTGCCACAACTCCTGAAACTCAACCTAGTTGAGCTAAGGACACTGGCACCTCCAGATCCTGCCAGTCTGCCCAGAAATTATGACGCCAGCGCCAGATGTGTTTTTCATTCCAACGCACCTGGCCACAGTACAGAGAAGTGCAGAGCTTTGCACATGAAAGTACAAGATCTAGTGGATTCCAAAGCTCTAAACTTTGCACCCCCGCCAAATGTCAGTAAGAACCCTATGCCCAACCACGGAGGACCCAGAATTAATGCTATTGAGGAAGATAAGCCGTCTTTCTTGATAACCAATGTGAGGCAGATCCGGACACCCCTGGTAGAGATTAAAGCTCAACTCCTTGAATGCCAAATATTCCCCGGGTGTGAGCTCGGGTGCGGTTATTGCAACATTTCGGTAAATGGGTGTGATAACTTGAGAAGTGGCATAGATGGTCTCATCCAGAGCGGCTTACTTCAAATCACAACATCAACACCTCCAAATCCAGCAATCTCCTTAACAACAATTCCCGAGTCTTCTACAACTGCAACAACAATTGTTCCAAACAACTCTTCAATCTCATCAACAAATGCTTCATCTGTTACTTCAACGGACCAAATATCAACAACCATCTCTTCTACAACTTCAACATCCATCCAGTCAACAGTGCCTCCTACCACATCAACAACAAATAATGAAAGTGTCTCAACGGTCACAATATATTATGATCCTGCAAATGATTCTGCCTACAACTCACAAAATGCTACTCCTATCAGAGCACCAGTTACAATATACTATGATCCACACACTATCATGGTCCCTTCTGCAGCTGCTATCAGTCCAGTCACTATCACAGTGCCTGGGCCAGTTCCTTACGAAAGCAATAATGCCATCCCTTGGCATTACAGCTCGGATCTATACTGCGAAGGGCAGAAAATCACTTTGGAATCATCAACTTCTTCACCACAGATAGACAATGTGGGGGGGAGGCGGAGGCTTCACTCGAAGCGGACGTCTCTTTGCCCCGCAAATTCCAAGACCCAATGCCGAAGCAGAAGCTGCTGCCAAGGCAAAAGGGAAGAGCATGGTGCAAGAAGAACAAGTTGCTAAAGAAGCTTTAAAGACCCCTTTTGATCAAGAGGTTGATGAATTCATGAGAATCATCAAGAAAAGTGATTACAAGATAGTGGACCAGCTTCACCAAACACCTTCCAAAATCTCCATTTTATCATTGCTAATGTGCTCCGAAGCTCATCGGAACGCACTATTAAAAGTCTTGCACGCAGCTTATGTGCCAGAGGAGATTACCGTCAATCAGTTAGAGGCTGTGGTTGGAAATGTCAACGCTAGTCATGGACTAGGATTTACCAACACTGATTTGACGACGGAAGGTCGCAATCACAACAAGGCTTTGCACATTACCTTGGAGTGTAAGGGTGTAGTTCTTTCTCATGTATTGGTGGACACAGGGTCATCCCTCAATGTCCTACCTAAGAAAGCCCTTGTGAAGCTGGAGCATGAAGGATTGGCATTACGCCCAAGTAACTTGGTAGTGAGAGCCTTTGACGGTTCTAAGAGATCAGTTCTGGGAGAGATTGAGTTGCCTATAATGATTGGCCCACAGACTTTCAAAACGACCTTCTTTGTGATGGATATACAGCCTGCCTACAGCTGTCTATTGGGTAGACCATGGATACACGCCGCTGGCGCCGTGACTTCAACCCTTCACCAGAAGTTAAAATTCGAGTGGGAGGGCCAAGTCGTTACTATTTGTGGAGAGGAAGATATCTTTGTTAGCCATCTGGCTACATACAAATACATTGAGATGGATGGGGAGATCCACGAAACTATGAGTCAAGGGTTTGAGGCCTTGAACGTAAATGAAGCATCCGCTATACCTGGAACCTCAATGACATCTTATCAGCAAGCCCGAAAGGTTGTTGAAGAGGGGACTGCCCAAGGCTGGGGCAAGTTGCTGCCTATAGAGAAGAAGGAGGATAGATTTGGGTTGGGTTACAAACTAACTCAACAAGATCAAGCAGAGGCTGCTAAGAAGCCCAATTTTGTCAGCGGGGGGATGCTCACCCCGGATGCAGTGAACAACTTGGAAGATGAGTCGGAAGATGAGCGCAACCTGGAGAGCTGGATACGTCCAAGGATCCCGGGGAGCCGTATCTCAAACTGGTCTTCCCAGGAAATTATAAGGGTTACTCCTGCAGAGTAATTATTATTTCCTGTATATTTTAAGCATGCATCAAGTCTTGCATCTTGCCCAAGATGTCAAGACTCATTTTGTAATCGGGCCATCTGTAATTTTGTGCAAATAGATCAATCAATGATAATCGAACATCTTTTGTAAATGAGTCTTTTTTTTTTCTTTCTTTTCCGCTCACTGTTTTTCCATTTTTCTTTTTGTACAAAAAATAAATGGCGATGTTTTCAAAATGATAATTTCATTTCACTCTTTCTAAACAAGATTAAAATCAATCACTAAAATGAATAAACTGAACCCTTGCAGAGAATGCCTTTCAGACCGCACCGACAACAGCACGGCTATGACTTCGTATGACTTTGACAATCCAATCAATCAAGCTGATGAAGGGGTTGAAGAAGATTATGAGATTCCTGAAGAGCTAGCCAGGTTGTTGAGGCAAGAGGAGAAAATTATCACTCCTCATCAGGAGGAGGTTGTAAACACCCCAAATTTGCCCTCACCTATTCACACCATGGCTTGTGATTATTCTCATATGCATAAACACAATCATATCATCTCATATCTCATTTTTGATCCACTGCATAGATTCAAAGTCATCTGCACCTAGGGTTTGTGATCTGAGCAATCCAAGGGCTTCTTGAGCCACTCCAAAGGCAACCAATCACTTCAAAGGGGTCCATGTGTGTTCTTATATCATATTCCATCCTCTCAAAGTCAAGAATGTCAAAGAATCACAAGGACTGGGTTTGGTATGGAAGCAGAGCCAGGATAGACTGCACAGTTGACCTAAGATTAGGGTTTTGGTTTCAGAGGCCATAGCTCCAAATTTTTTGGTCATTCTTGTTTCTATTGGTCTCTATATGGTATAGGGAGTATGCATATCAATTTTCATGAAGAAATTCCATGGGGAAGTCATCTGATCAAGAGTTGACTTCTCAGACAAGCCAGTGTAAAATCAGGGCATCTGAGGCCCCCCAATGACCCAACCAATGGGTGATCTTCATCATTTTGAGTGTATATGATCTTTATTTGATCATGGAAGAGGGTTGAAGTTCACAAAAATCAAGAATTTGGAGCTTTTGCAAATGTTGACTTTTTGGGCATAGTTGACTTTTCAAGAATGCTTCATTTTAGGTCATTTTTTCAAGCCTTGATTCTTGATCCCAAAATGCTTCAAATGGAAAAACTTTGGTCATGAAAGTTGTAGATTACATCTTTCCCTTTTCAAAAAGTACAAGAACATGATCAAATTTTTCTTGGATCAAAAGTTATGGTGTGACAAAGTTGGCTAAAATCATTGATTTTCAAGATGTGCACTAAATGAGAATTTTGCAAAACCATGAACCAATGCCATTTGTAACTTCTAGTTCACTTCAAACCATGACATAAACATTCTATGTGACCTAAAAATCAGGATTGAACCAAAAATCACATGTGAATGGTTTGTGTAACAAGGCATTTTTCATGAAGTTTCAAAAAGTAACAACTTGCAAAACCACTCATCACACTTCACCAACTTGATGCATTGGATGCTGCACCTTGCTAGCCCTCTCACCTCATCTTGCTGCACCAGAACCATGCCTTGTACTAGCCTAGAACCAAGCCATACTTTCCTTACACAAAAAGTTGACTTTTGGCAAAAGCAAACATCCCTATCACCACAGGCCATGTCACATCCTCTGGCCACTTAGATTAAAATATACTATCCATTTGCAAGCCATTTCAAGGAGAAGCAAGGCTGAAACCTCATATAGCAAGCCATTCACAAAAACACTCCCTTTTGCAAAACCATTCGGATCTGCCTACACAGCTCAAAAACACTCAAACAAATTCCTCTAATCATCTCACCTTGCCTTATTGAGTAGAAACCACCAAGAGCCAGGCCTGATTTGAGCAAGAACACCCCATTGCCATCATTCACCTCAAGCTGCAGTTTCATTCGAAACTCTCTCCACAGCTCACAAACACCAAAACAAACTCCATAAACCTTCTCCACTCTTCATCTGGACCACAAACAACCACCTACATTGGCCTGAAACTACCTGAATCACCATTGCCATTTCCAACTGAGCTTGAGCAGAAGGTACTCAAACTCTTCATCCGGCCAATATAAATTTCTCCTGAGCATTCAAACATCATCAAGAGGTCCTAAGGAGTGGATTGCACAAGGAAAAGGGGTCTGAAAGTTGCTGGAGTGAAAGTTTCGAATCTCAGGTAGCTCAAGAACTTTTTTTCCAGAAATGGATTTTTAAGTTCTAAACTTGTTCTTTATGTCTTCCTGATCATGAATATGCTTTTAGTTTAAAAAATGGTGATGAAATGAGGATTTAATTGCTTCCTGAAACTGTTTTGCCCTAGTTTGTGTTTGCTTCGATTCAGCTCTTCCATGAATGATAAATTTGTTTTGAGTAGGGGTTTTGGTTCGTGAGTGAGTGGGGATCATTTCCCAGTTTTTAGATTTCATTTTAGTTAGGTTTTTGGAGTTTTGGGGATTCTCAGGGGGGATGCTGGCCGGAGAAGACGACCGGAAGTCTTCTCCGGCAGCCTGAATGTCATTTGTGCCCTAATCCTGTAATTAATTTCCATTTGAATTCTGGGCGTTGGATTGGTT
This sequence comes from Lathyrus aphaca, assembly GCA_963966055.1. Classification (NCBI taxonomy): domain Eukaryota; kingdom Viridiplantae; phylum Streptophyta; class Magnoliopsida; order Fabales; family Fabaceae; genus Lathyrus; species Lathyrus aphaca. Next base: position 73,593,906 of record OZ014519.1, read on the forward strand.
GACCCAGTTGACTTACCGCGCGAATGAAAGGCCCAGATCATTTTGCTTAGCCCTAATCTTCATTATTTATTTAATTAATTGGGATTAACTCAGAGTGAACCACAGCCGTCCAGATGCGCGCTGGTCAATGCATTTAAATCCAGGGTTCATCTCATCCTTCCATTCTGATTACTTTCCTTTTATTTTCATTTATTTTTGTTTCTTTTTCATTTAACTTGCACATTTAATTTAAAATAGTAAAAAATGTTTAAAAATTATGAAACTTTTTCTCATGAGTTTTAATAATTTTTATGACACAAAAATATTTTTGTTTTTATTTTTATCATTAAAAAAGCATTTTTAAATATTTAAAGGATTATTTTTAATAGATTAATGGAAATTAATTTATTAAAAATACTTTTAGGTATTTAAAAATCACCAAAAAATTCATGAAATGTTCTAAGACATTTAGAAACATTGTCCAACTTTCAAACCAAATTTCTTTTTTGATCTTGATGCATTTTGAGAATTTTTCATTGAATTAAAATCATTTTTGTGCATTATTTTGATCCAAAGTTCAAAAAATCATTTCTGCCTATCCATGAAGAGTTGGACATTGGTTCTTCTTGCATTGCATTATGTTTAGCATGTAGTTTTTGAGATAAAATGGTCATGATTTGATCTTTCATTTTCATTTTGTTTGGCATTTCTTTTGTTTAGGAACCCTAAAAACCCTAATAACCTGTAAAAATCATAACTTGAGATTGGTTAAGAGTTGAGACCTCTCCTTTGGGCATTGGTTTAGTATAGGATTAAGGGTCCTTTGTGTGGCATTTTCCATTTTTTTTATCTTAGGGTTTGCTTCTGTTTTTGGTTTTTGTTTGATGTATGATCCATAAACCCTAATTTAGGCTTCCATTTGCATCCTTCTTGCATTCTCTAGCATAACATGACTTGCCATGACATTTCAAGCATCCATGTGATTCATTTGACATCATAAGACATATAGAAAGCATGTTTGATCATTGCATCATGTATTTGCCTTGTGGTATGCCTTGTATGCTTCATAACTTTTCATGTATGTCCATGCTTCTAAACTTGCTTCATGTGCATTCATAAACTTGTATGATCATTTCCATGTGTTGCCTCATGTTCATAGCACTTCATAGCATCATTATCATCATCAACATGCTTCTGGTTTTGTTTCTCATCATGTCATCTCATCTCATCTTGCATTGCATTGCATTTCTTTTCTAACATTTCAGGTGGTAAGTAACTTTGAGAAGTGAATTTGCCTTCACTTCTCACAACTTCTTTTCATCTCTCTTATGCATCCTTGCTGCATTTTGCTTTGTGTTTGAGTTTGAGCTTGCTCATTCTTGTTCCTCCCACTTTCTTTCTTCAAGTGACTTGACTTCTTGAATGAAGCAAGTCACTTTGCTTCTCTTGATCCTGTTCATCTGCCTCCTGGTGGTTCCATTGAAGACTTCTCTTGAAAACCTCACAAACCTTAGGGACAACCAAGCATGACAATGATTAGGGTTTTGATTAGTCTCCCCTCTTAGTTTCACCTTTGAGTCTCCTTTGAGTCTTCTTTTCTCATCTCATAATCAGGGACTAAACCCTAAAGGCTTTAAGGCTTTGTGATTAAGCTTATGCCTGCATCCTTCTATTAGGATGGAGTGTATAACTTTAATCCTAAGTGTTAAACCCTTAATGTGTTTAAATCCTTTAATTAATCCACTTAATAATCATCAAGACATCAAGCTTGCAACTTGGGCCTTGCATTAGGGTTCTAATTCTTCCTTAATTGGTTAAGAAGGACTAACCCTAGTGTTAATGGACAAGTCCTCCTCAAGTTGTCTTACAAATCATAAAATTCACTTCATCATCATATCATTAAATAAAATCCACTTAATCAAAGGCTTGTTATGTCATGAGTTTAATCCCTAATCATGGATTAAGTTGAGGAGCTTTCCTCAGCTTAAACATTCTCATCTATTATCCTTCTATTAGGATGGTGTAATGAGTCTGTTTAATCCTTGATTATGGCTTAACCTCATTACTTAACACTAAACAAAAACAACAAAAACATCTAAATAATCACAAGTAGGTTAATGATCTTAATCCTACATCAGGGTGATTAAGTGTGAGATGCTGACTTCACACTTAAGGTGTTCTCATTACCCCTAATCAAAGGGAAGATGTGATGAGTTTACTAAATCCATTGGTTTAGGCTTAAGCTCATTAACTTACGACAAACTATCAAAAGCAATAAAAGACTGAAGACACAAAAACAAACAATAATCGTCTCCTTCGGGATTCTTTTCTCATCTCATTCACTCATAAACAAGAACTTGCTTCCTCCGTCTAATGCAAGACAGTTTGCACCTGAGCCAGACAGGTCATACACTTGAGCATAGGCAAGTAAGCAGTTCACAAGTCAATTCATCTTTCAGTCTCTTTGGGCCGAACTACGGTGTTCTGACTTCCTCATTGCACGAGAGGATACGTAGGCATAACTTAACGGTTATCGAACAAAAGTCTCTGTATATTCCCCCTCCTTCTAGCTTCATTCTTTAGCCTCATTATCTTGAGCAATTCATTCTCATTCTTACACTGTACATTCATATCACTTATACACTATACACTGACACCTGTACATTCTTTTTCCAGCTATTGTATACACATATTGCACTGACACTACCCCTTTAAAACACAAATCTTTTAAGCGTGGATCCCGTCGAGTACGACGGACAATCTGGGTGCTAATACCTTCCCAGGTTGTAACCAACCCCCTTTCTCAGTCTCTCTGGTTCGCAACCGTCTTATCCATTCTTTTCCTAGGTCTATGCAGCATTGCCTTTCCTCCGGGATAAAAATGCCTAGCTGGCGACTCTATTCATCTCCAGTGAGTTCACGGCCGTGTGTTCTCATTGTCCCTTTCGCCGACCGTTCGCGTCTGTACCTTTATCTGGGCCAGTCCCATTTGTCGGGAGCGACAGCTTGGCGACTCTGCTGGGGACCCTTATACTGTAACCAGGGCTTCTGGTTCTTTTTGTTGGTTCCTCCTAGCGCTTGTTTGATTTGTGTTTACTGGGGTGTTATGTGCTTATTTGTGCTTATATATGTTTTATTTTTGCTTTATGTACAGTTGTTTATCTGCTTTCTTTACTGCTTTACATATATCATATTGTCATACTGTGTTGCTGGCTGGATCTGGTTTTACCTTGGTGGGTGGGTGTTCCATTGAGAGTTAAGGTCCTATACCTGGGACCTGAGTGACACCTAGGCTAGAGTGAATCATATTCTTTCCCATTCCATCTCGGTCTGGTGCGGGAATATGAAACACGGTTCAGATATGGGTTTCTTCTTGAGAACTCTGTGTTGCAGATTTCCTGCAATGCTAGGGCTATCTGGGAAGCCTGCCAAGTCTGGATGACCTCTTAGTTTTGACCTTCAGAAACTGAGGTGAATTAGAGGAGGAACTTTTATGGTTATTGTAAACACTGTACCTCCGGGTTAGAAGTGTTTACACTTCTCATAAATGATCCAAGTCTGAGGATCCTTGTTCTAGAACACCACCTGTGAGGGGGTTGGGCTGTTTACAGGTTTGCAGGTACCCTGGCCTCAGAATACCCTGTTACTTTGTTTGTTTAAGAGTACTTCATTTTGGGACAGTTCTTGTGATTCTAAAACCCTGGACATGTGGCTCTTTATTTGAGCCCCCCACCTTGGTTACTGGATTTATAGACCTCATCTGGAATTCTTGAACATACTTGGACCTATATCAGAACAGTTTGATCAGATCCAGCTCAGTCACAGACCCTTGCATTTCATTTGCATACATAATCATTGCATCATATTGACATTTGTTTATTTGTGTTTCAGGGTATCCATCTTCATCTTTGGCCAGTTTTGACCCCATCTTCAGTATTGA